>CM061531.1:169792800-170470400 GCA_030545055.2 Neoaliturus tenellus | reverse complement strand
AGTACCACTCTGCAATACAAAACACATTTTTTTAATAAAAAAAAAACATAATAAACAAAAATAGCTTTGTGGCTAATCAAAACTACATCCCTTACTCTCACACTGAAACAAGAGCCGATATGCTTGATAAGGTAAAGTATTTATTTTTAGTAAATAAACATAAACTAATTACAATATACACGTGTAACGAAAGTTTTTGATGATAATATTTTCAAAAGGACTGAGAAAAACGGTTTATCTGGGTTAACTTATGGATTTTTTACAATAAATACTACATGTTATCAACATCTCCACTTCTAACATAGAGGGTGGTTGGAAAGTAACATTGCATCCCCCCTCTAACTTTTTTACTATTTGAGATATTTAAAATCTGTTTGCGGCAACCTTCTTTGATATGAGGGGCTACAATAATGATGGTTAGTTTTAATTTTTTTATTCTTAGGGGTAGTGGGGGTCCCCCGCCCCCTAATTCTATTATGACCTTAAACTATCCACCACCCCTACTTAAATTACCCCCACTACCCCTAATCTGTACCCAATTTTAACGCCAGAATTCTAAAGATTCTGATGCTAAAATATTCTGATGCTAAATTCGCAAGTTTGCGAAATTTAACTTTATGCTTATTATTATTTGATGATAAGCATATCAAATTTTTTTTTATTTAAAATCAATCAAATTTTTGTGGGGCCGTGTGTAAGTCCCCACAATTCGCAAAGGCCCCACAATCCGGTGAAATTCACACACAAGGCCCCACAATTATAGGGGACAATGTACACACACACACACACACACATGAAAGCGAAATTTGATGAAAATCTTTATTTAACACATTATTGGCAGAAAACAAACAAAACAATTCTAAAATCTGAATAAATAACAGTGGTTTACAATAAATTATATTTATAGGTGTTTAACAATGGTCGTAAACTTTGTTTATATTATACTAGATGATGAAGAAATTATTATATTCGCAAAAAAACTTACTTGCGAAATGGTTTATCCTCTCTTCTTTACCTTGAAATGCATTATTCTTGTGCTGAGGTAGTGTAATAGTCCCCAAGGATGTTTTTATGAAAATAATTATTGATCTCGCCAACAGAATTACCTGGTATGGAAGAGCATCAGTTGGTCAGCAGGCTGCTCCCCACTGATAAACCATTCCTTTGTGCTTTGTTCTCCTCTGTCGACCCTAAAGCAATCTACTCTGACAAAAGTCGATAATAAACTGTAGGATATAATAGTTTTGATACTTAAAAGGCAAGCTCCAAAATTCCTGGGAAATTATCTTAATTTTTTTGCTCTTATCGAAATGTCTAGGTGCTGTAGGATGAAATTTTCAATATAAATTTTCAATTTGCTCTCGGTTTCTTATTTATAATATTGCATATAAACCATGTTTGCATAAAAAGTGAAGTTTAAAATTTTAAGTAGAGCTATTTAAGAATTTTAAATGGACAATTAAAGGTATCGAATAAAATAAGAACTAAATCGTAAAACATCCAGACTAACCATAAATTTGATGACTTTCTTGAATTAACTGTTAATTAATCAAAACGCACAACCTGTTCTATCTTATAGTATTAAAATAATTATAGTATCCTATTTAAAATTTTTATGCGCATATTTATGGCTTATTATAACACGCTACTTTCTATTTAAAAACAGGACTTTGAACTGTGCATTCATCCTCTAAGTGGTAATTTTAGGTATGATATAGGTTTTTATTTTAATTTGATACATATTTTTCAGCTTAGCTCATCATTTAGACTGCAAGCGTAATTTTAAATCATGATATCCGTTATGACTTCTAATGATAATGAGAGCTGAGTAAAACACAATGTATTGAGGATTTATAGTAAGAGCTTCTCTCTCTTTGTCTAGAGGATCTTTGCTATTTATTTCTACTACAATCAGGCCACTCCTGCTGTGTGGTGGAATTCCCTAACGACTGTAGAGCAGGTATGCAAAGGCTGATCGGGCCGCATACCTCCCAGTTCACCTGAAACTTCAAAATATAAGAATGCCTCAGAGTCTTAAATATAATGTTTCTTACCTTAATTTATTTATTATTTTACTACTAGTTTAAAGCAGTTTGATATTTTATTTTATTGTTTTTTTTTATAAAGGGTAAGTTTTAAATGAAACTTCTTGTTTTTTTTTCTGGAAAAACTTAGGTTTTAAGTACATTACAATTGACTACTATTCAATCTTATTAAACCACTTATTGACGGATGATCAGTACGGAACGTAATCAATATTGGAAGTGTTATTTACTGAGCTTGACCTAACACGGTCGGTCAATATAGAAAATACACCAATGCTGACGTTCTGTGAATCACAGCCCAGTAACAGTTGGTGTTTGTGTTATACGGTTAGTGATTGGCAAAAGGCTTTACAGCGATTTTTATGGCAATCTCCATTGAGGGGGAGAGTTAATCGCGTTGGTTTTTTAGATAAATAATAAAAACAGGATAAAAAACACTTCAAATCTTTTAAATGAAATACTTTTGTAACACACATCTAAGACGCCCATTACGTATGGCGAGGAAAAGGCTAACGTTCATTCATGTTAAGTACGAAAACCAGGATGATTACACGTAGTAACGGGGTCTTATGGGGTTTCAAAATGGCCATAAATAGTTTATAAGTTAGTTAAATAAGTTTTTTACCAAACTTTTTAAAACTCGACAATTTAAATTCAAACCACTTAAAAGAGCTCTACAAAAACCACAATTTTGTATTTTGAATTTTTCACCTGCATTTACCTTTATTTTAATGAAGAAAAAACGTCCACGCATTATACATATAGGAATAATACAAACCTTTACATCTCAGCTTTTTATTGTTAAAACTTGATAAAATTTTACATGTACCTTCAATTTAGACTTACTTATTACATCCAAATGGCGGCAAACCTACATACTCAGTCCCTATAGAGTTTTAATGGGAAAGATTACAAAAGTTAAAGATATTGATACAATTTGGTATGTACCTTTATTGGGTAGCAATTAACATATGTTTGATTATAAAGACCCTAAATGCAGCAAACCCCATATAATGTATATGGTTAAAATAAAGAATTAGCCACAATTGGAAGTAAGCCACGATTCTCTAAGTAAGCAGTTCTTCTGCGACGGGGTTATTTGTACAGTATACATTTTTAATAAAATTACAAACGTATAATGATCACCATGGATTTGTAAAATATCTTAATTTGAATACTACCAAAATATTTGAAGTACCATGTTTTCAAATTCAGCCGACTCATTCATAAACTTTCTCTGGAGATTTCTCCTTATGTTAAAGCTAACGTTTACCATTGAGTACCTTTCTTTAGATTTAGGTATCAAACTGAAATCTTTTTATGTCTGGGTTGGAGTGAAATTCACATCACAAAAACAGACCAGGACAAACACACTATTAAAAACTCTCCGACGACTATTGTGAGATACTGAGAGATAAAGAAAAAATGGCCAATACACATAGAAGTAAATGGCATCATATCCATTGTATTGAATGTCGATCGCTTCCGATATTGTAAGGAAACGGCCTGATAAAAGCCCACTGGCGAGGGCCATGAATGGTGGCGTCTTTTCATTTGATGGCGACATAAGAAAACGAATTCATTATTGTGGTGGCTTTCCGTGCTTTCACATTTTGCTCACCACTATTATTTGCATGACGTTTCACCCCGTCAATATGTGGAGCTGATGTTTAAGATAACACTTTATGAATTGTCAGCGTGAACGGTCAAAGAGCAAGCGCTAACAATATTACTAAGCAGGAAAAATATTTCCAGAGTATTATTACACTATTTAGTAAAGGATAAACATAAAATATTACAAAATATGTAAATACATAAATTGAATTCAGAAAAATTTACAAAATGGATTTTAAAACAATTCATAGCTAAGACCAGAATTAAGACGACCGTTTGAACACCAAGCAAATTAGCAAAAATCAGTTATTTGATGTAAAAGATAAAAACGTGCTTGGCATCATTAAAAAAATTTACCCAGTGTTTTTACTTTCATAAATGTTTTTCAAATCGAAAAATGTTTTACACTCAAGTCTTTTTCATCGTGAACGTCATTTCCTCAACAATGGTTTGCTGAAAATAATTCTGTTAGGTTAACATTTTTGAATTTAATATTTAAGAAAAAACGCATCCAAAAGTTAATGTTATACATATTATTAAAGTTCTGAAAAAATCGAATCACCCATATGGCTTATTTCTTCATATCCCCATAATAATTTCATCACATCCGTAGGATGAATGTCCGGTAGCCACACAATGTGGAGGGCTCATTGTAGCATTGTAGCGCGATTAGTGGAACACGATGCGATTAATTGTTGATAGACAAACCATGTTATGACCTGAATTAGGAGCTAATAACCTTACAACCATTTCATATGATTTATTTGTTGCTGTTTTAACTGAATACATACTAAAAGTATTTCGGTGCTGGTAAACCAATAGGTAGGTAAACTGTAAAAACGATGGTTAAATAACCAAAGATGAACTAAAATAACCAAGAATACAACATAGCTAAAATATAAATAGTAATCCCGCATTTGAGCACGTTGCCTGACAAATAGAATAATCACGACGCTGTTCAACAATGGACCGCAGACCCAAACTGCTCCTGGTGGACCGGCGTGACCATGAGTAGCATAGTTTTAATCGGTCTATCTCGCTTGATCTCGCTATCTCGAACTGATTTACTTAATTTTTATATCGTTGGATTTGAAATGCAATGCCCTAAAAAACATGAAAGATCTTGCCAACTTTTGTAGTTTTTAAGCAATTTAAGGCTAAAGATTTTAAATAGCCGCCATTTAAAAGGAAAGAATTGTAAAATATTTTTTTTTTTAATTAGGCCTTTAACTAAAAAAGCTATATACTAAGTTTCGACTTGCAATACGGATGCCCTATGTGTGATAAAGTTGAAGAAGAAGAAGAAAGTTTATTAGACCCAACTCCAGTTTCACCAATACTTCAAAAGATGAAAGGAACGATTAAATATCTCCTACCTTCCACGCCACCTTAGCATTTAGTTTTCATCAATCATTCTGTACATTGACTTTTCATTCAATCCTCATAGTTTAAACTATCAACACTTCTTTCCTTAAGTAACAACAAACTAAGGGCAAATAGTGGATGAAATTTTCATCGAATTAAAATAGAAAAGGAAAGAGACAAAAGGGAAATAGCAAGAATTGCATTAGGTGATCAGAATGAAGGAGGCCTAAAACTTTAAAAAAAAACTACTTAAAATTACCAAATGGATAGTGTAGGGGTTTCTCATCTACCTTCCCATTGTCATGATCATCTGTATTTACAAATTAATCACTAACAAAGTTTCATGTATAATTTATACAAATAATAGTTAAATATAAATGTAGGAAAAGAATAAATAACATATCCCGAAATCACAAGCTCATGTGGTCGCGGTGATAGGTTTTTTTACTGCCTCAGCGTGACCTTGAAATTACACGACCTCACGTCTCCCGTGCACAGCTGACAAATAAATCTGGTCAAGCTCTGTCCATTTCACACTACTCTAATTAAATAAAAATTATCGATCAATAAATTGAAAAACCTTAGGTTTTACATATTTGTTTTAATACTATTGGCTTATAGGGGCAAAAGCCCCTAAACTTGAAATTAAAATAATATAGAAATTAGTGGGGCGACAATGCAATAGGCGGGTTAAAGTCATGTCTTTAAAAAGCCGCCTGATTATTTATGTAATTTATCCAATACGTTAAAATTAAGTATTTTAGTTCGTTCTAGAGCCGGCGATGATTGCCGACGATCCAAGATCCAAGCAGAGGAGAATCAGTTGTTGCCGACGATCCAAGAACCAAGCAGAGGAGAATCAGTTGTTGCCGATTATCCAAGATCCAAGCAGAAGAGAATCAGGTGTTGCCAACGATCCAAGATCCAAGCAGAGGAGAATCAGTTGCTCTCAACGATCCAAGATCCAAGCAGAGGAGAATCAGGTGTTGCCAACGATCCAAGATCCAAGCAGAGGAGAATCAGTTGTTGCCGACGATCCAAAATCCAAATAGAGGAGAATCAGTTGTTACCGACGATCAGAGATCCAAGCAGAGGAGAATCAGTTGTTGCCAACGATACAAGATCCAAGCAGAGGAGAATCAGTTGTCGCGCCGTTCAAACTAGGTAGGCAAATAAGTACTGATATCATATTGCGTTGTTTAGGCTGAAGGCGCTTATTAAATTTTATCTCGAGATCTAGATAAGCTTACGAAAAATGGATGAGTAGTTTGTTCACCAGCACCCAAAACAAGTTTAAACTACAAAAGAAAATTTTTATCTTCGTAAAAAATTTTTGTTAATTTTAACTTATAATTGAATGTTAATAATTGATTACCCATCACTGAAAACTCTTTTTTATTTTTTTATAAACCGAAATATTTATTTTTTTAAATTCTGCTTTAAGTGACGAGACAGTAACTTACACTTGAAAATCTAAGAGAGTTTCAAATATAGTATCTAATTTTAATCGACAATATTTTAGCAATATCATTGGCATACACCATCCGCTTCAAAATGCTTTTTACAATCTTGAGAAACACGTTATAAATGAATGTTTAATTATGTCTATCATTAAAGCCTAAATCGATCTATAATTGTTTTCTTAAGAAAAAGTAGTCCTTGAGCTATGATAAGCAATTAACATAATATAGGAAAGTGGCAATGAGCAAAAAACGTGACGCACCCATTTCATGATTAAAACACGTCCAATAGTGTGCATCATACACCATCCTTTTTTCAACAATTTGATTATCTTTTTTGTACATAGGTTGAATTGATATTTTCGCTTCCTTCAGATTTTTTTAGCGTCACAAAATTTTGTCACACCACCTCAAAGTAGACCGTCTTCACTAGGTGTCAATTTTCGGCTCTTCTTATCAAAAACCATGTTTTCGTGTACTCTTTTTTTTAATCCCTATACATTTCATGGAGAATTTTTCCGTCCTTTCTATTTTACTTGGAAGGTTTGGGGCATGTTGCTGTTATCCCTAGTCTTTGAACTGGCCAAAAATTATCTCTGATAATTTTGCTCGCAGATTACCAACACTTCGTTGGCTGTCACACTATACATTTGCATTTATATGTGATTTTTATTTAATGTGATTAATCATTTTATTCTCGTTTTAAAAACAAACCAAAACATATGTTTCAATGTAAACATAAAAGCTTTTCTTGAACCACAACTCATCGCTCATTATACCCAGAAATGCGGTGAAAAAATAAACAAAAGGAGGGCTGTTTCATTCCTTTGATGTTGTAAAATGCCACTTTCGATTCAAGCCTAATTGTAATTAGCTACGTAATATAATATGTCCATAAGAGTAACATGCACCAGTTGTTGTTGTTGTGTTTTTATTTTTTATTTATTTATTTATTTATTTTTAATCAGGCTAGTGACGTATTGGTTATAAAAAAAAACATCGTTTGACCCGCTAATGAGATAGCCCTTGTCCATTACATTAAAACAGTGCATACACGCTAGATTTTAAAGTTCTAATTTTTTATTATTATTTAAATGCTTATGTATACATGAGCTGTCAATTGCTAATCATTTTTAAGATTAGTAACTCTCCTAGTGGATCTGTATTCATTTTACGAAAAATATACCATAGTATTGCCACTATAGGTGTTGAGTATAATATGGATCTTCACTTTTTGTCATCCATCTGGCACATGTTTTAAAATGAAACCAAAACAGAAGTTATAATGTACACAAAGCAGACGTTTTTGGAATACCTATGCTATTCTTATACAGGACGTTTTACGTCGTTTCTCATTTCCTAGTAACTTTATAGACAAGCCGATATTTTCCCCTTGTGCATGTGACCGAGACTTTTAATTTTAGACCTCTCCCATATCCTATGATTTGTGGAACGCTCACAATTGAGCTAAAAACAAGTTTTTTATCTACTTCTAAATTTTAAATCAGAGATTGTTTTTCCATTTCAAATCAATTACATATTCATTATAGGTTTTAATTATTGATAGTTCCGGCTACCTTTTTCTCTGTGTACTTGCAATTTCTTTTTTTATGGCATGTACAGTATTAGAACTATAAAAAAGCTCCTTTAAGCAAATTATTCAAACGAATTTAGAAAACAAACTACCTTTGATTTTATGTAAACAAATTGAGGTTTCTAAAGGTAATGAATGAATCGAGGTTTTATCCATCTTTGATATGAAATTAAAATTAATAAAATCCCATGAATTTTTGTTCACACAGTACAAACATCCAAGAAAGAAGAACTGGACTTGCATTAAACCTAAACTATGAATATAATATAAAGAAAGAATTTTAAGTGTTGCAATCCTATTTTGATGCCCAAAAAGACAATTTGGGTAGTGTTAAGGTTAGTTGTCCATGCCAGAAAACCACCAATTGTTTAAGTGGAAATAAACGGTTTTATTCGATGATTTTTGCAACATTTCCTATTGTTAGAGCAGTCAATCATGGCCGAGTTATCAGCGAGGGGCAGCTGTGAGCATGTCCGTCTGGCCAATCCAATTCTGTCACTCGATTTAGTTCTGTTTCTAGTCCTATATTTTATTGCATATTAGAAAATGGGAAATTGATACTTAATCAGCTGCTTTTTTAAGCAGCCACTTTTTAATAATAAAAAAATCTTAAACTTATTTATAAAATCCAAAGGTGACACAATTAAAAATAGTGGGTTCATATTTAATATATTTAAGTTGATCAATTGAAATCAATTGAACTTGCTCAATTAACGGATTGAACCTAATGACGGATTAATACAAGATTATGAAACTTCCATTCCGACTATTTTACGTAGGTATCTTGTATTTTAGAAGGGCTTGTTAACAATTCAATGGTCCATTCAATAAAAAATTCAATTAGTTATAGAGAAATAGAGATTGAAATGGGGGAAATACATTATTATTAATTTTAAACAGCAATTATTAATATTTTCAATTACACAATATTTCTTCAAACATTAATTTTGTTTATTTAAATGGGTAATTATGACGGATGGAAATGTTATGGTAAAATTGAGAAGTGCATACATTTAAGAAGAGTACTGTAAAAATTTTTTTTGACAAACTGTAATTGGAATAAATATTGATTCTATCCGTCAAATACAGAATCCGTCAATTGTTTTAGTGCACTCAATAATGAAATGAGAAAATGCTATGGAGCCATCATCCAAGTAACCGAAGTGGAAAATGGATTTTAGTTATTTCCTTCCAGCTGACCAAAACTGCCAATACCAATAACCGGGCTAAGGGAATCAACTGACACCAATTCCATTCTTCACAGCTTTAGAAAGGTATTTCCTCAAGGTATAAAAAATGTATACACATATATTTTTTCACATTTGTAATAAAATATTATATGCGTAAATATTGTAAAATATTCATAAAACAGTAGTTAATATGGTGTACTGAGACTAGTACCAGTTTTCGACCATGAACTGTTTCAGATTTTTTGTGTCCCAAATTCAAATCCAATTATTACGGTTTCAAACTTTGAAAAAAATATATGTTAATTTCAAAATCGGCCACCATTATCTTGTTTAATTAAATACCTTCATTTCATCTGACTTATTCGCTCATCGTGATTTGATCTTACACATCGGAAAGTAAAAACATGGTTCACATTAATTCCATCTGGTCCATGAAATTCTGCCGACATTGCTCAACGAATCGCAAATGTCATAACTGACGGCGAAATGCTTTAAACCGCAAACTGCTGTTGATTCTTTACAGCAGATCTACAGGTGACACTACTAATTATATAAAGCGAAAATTACATATAATACTTTTATTCCAATTAAAAATTCACTTCAGTTGAAGAAAGGATGGAACGGTTGAACTTGTAATATATGTAATTACAGTAAACACATATATATATATTTTTTTTGTATCCACGCCATTGGCATTTTTTAACGTTTTGACGGGGAACGGTCCAAACACCAGTCTTGTTACTATCTAACATCGACCAGTTGTTAGAAAGCATCATTAATTAATAGCCCAATGACAAATGGCAACTGGGTCCGGAATCGAACCTTTAAAAAGCTACTAACTTTTCTTAGGATCGAACCGGCAACCTTTGGATTCAAAGGCGAGCACTATAACCACTCAGCTACCCAGCCAGATTATTATTGTACTTATTAGTATATTATTATTATTATACAATTATTTGACATATTATTGTACAAGGTGTCGGACAACCATTGGACTAAATTTTACCACTTTATTCAGAGGTCAAAAACATGGAAAAATCAATGTTAAATTAGTCCTATCTCGATGATTTTCCTGCCTTTCTGTTTGTATGTAAATGTTAATTAATCTATTTAAACTACTGCCTGACAAAAAGTTACAAATTTTACTATAAAAATGAAAATATAAATTGCATAAAAACTGAATGACACCAACGGAGAAATTTTCTATTACATGTTTTTAAAATCACCCTTTTTGCAAGTCAACTTCTGAAAACTTACATTTTTTAAAATTCAAATCCATACTATATTTTCTTTGTCGTTCAATTATAATGGTATATTCTTTTAAATAGCTAAATTTTCCAGATATTTTCTACATCACTTATTAAACATTTTATTTATTTAGATTAAGAAAGGCAATATTTTAATTCAATGTAAGCAAAAATTTGTTCGCTCAACTCTTCATAGACTCAACACCGAGAAAGAAGCTCCACGTGCATTTACAGCGATAGTATGTATGCAATAACCCATTTCATTTACACGTCATTGTGCCTTTGTGGGAAACAAGGCTGTAGTAATTCAGAGTAAGTTACAACTTGATCTTGTGACATTTTTCCAAATCGTTTCAAATAAATTTGGAGAATTTGTATGTTTTTGTAAGTGTTTCCATAGGCTGTTCGATTATTTAAATGAAGTAATTATTTAGTTATGCAGTGTGTAGCAATACATGATGTCTTATAAGAAATTTAAATTCATCCATGTAATTATTTTATATCCTTATTTCTTCATTCCCTATATAATCGATATGCGAATGGCATCCTTTAAGGCTGCTTAAGAGGCCAGGCAGATGAGAAGGTAAGGTTCAGTAGTCTGTTCTGTAAAGAATGGGCTAACCTTATTCTTCATGGTGAACCAACTTTCTGCTTTTCGAGTTTCTCAAAAGTTTTGTCGTCGACAGATCAGACATGAAGTAATGGACAGTGTTCATAAAGGCTATTAAGACAAAATAAATGTATTTAAAGGGCTCGCGATGCCATTTAATGTTCTGTAATTAAATCAAACTCAAAGTAGAAGGAAGGTGCAAACGTAGCAAAAAATCCCCAGGAGTAGAAATACACAAAAACCAACTTCTTGCAATTAAATCTCAAACCGCCCTTCTCGGACATTGATTTCTTCGTTGTGCGTGAACGACCGTGACAAGTATTGAGAGCAGACTTGCCTTAGCATGATAAAACAAGATACTTAGTTGTTTACGATTGTTTTTTTCATTTATAAAGAGCTTATTCAAGTAACTAAAATTTATGTTTTATTAAATAATAGTTTAGCTCATTTGACTTAGAGAAAATAAGACTTTTTGATAAGAATAGTAGGCCTATAACAAAAGTAATGCAGGCCCTGATTGATGATGAAAACTTTTAATCCATGTTAAAAAAACGTAACAAATTTAACAAACTTAAGTTAAAATAAAAATATCAAGTCATTTGAAATTTGAACTTATTTAAATTCTGATTATATTGACGATAAAATGAATTAGCTTAATTAGCCTATTGACACGGTTACTCGTGTTATTTTTATCACGAGTGCCAAAACGAGGAATGTGGTTTGAAATGTATTTAAGGGTCGAAATATTTATTTCATTTCCTTTTTTTTTTAAAGGAAACGAAGATAGGGGTTTAGCTTAAAGCCCTAAGTTATTTTATTGTTAAATTACTATTATGTTTGGTAGAGATATCCAATTGGAGAAATGTCCACTCCAGTTTAAAGTTTTAAGACGAGAAAATAACTTAAATTTAAATTTACTGAAACTACTGAGCAAAGGTTAACTTAAAAAATATTCTTTTTAATCATCACAACAAAGTTTTAAATAAAAAAATTTTTTACAAGATTTGACGTTTTACTGCAATAGACACGACTCACTCGACGTATAAGTGTAAGTGACTGTTGAACACCCGAGATAATACTTGTGAATGTCTGTTGTCAAACAACTCGGTAACTACAGAAATTAGCAACATTGTCGCAGGCACAAAGACACTTCCCTTGTCACCGGCATGCTGGGCTGTTTATTCCAAGGAGAATGAACGTTACATTAAGTGCCGGCAGTTTAATTTACCAAACTGCCTTGAAACTTTGACGTCGGGCGTTCACGACTTGGAACAAAGATGTTACTGAGGGATTGTAATCGAGCACATCATGGGCTAAATTGTAGCTTGTAAGTTTATAGAATTGAAGCTTCCAAAATCTTAGGTTACAGTTACAACTCTTTTATGAGATAAAAAAATTAATATTCCATGCTTTAAGAAACCAAAAGGGAAATAGCTATAGCATCATTATCAGTTTTCATTACATACGGTTTGATTTTAGATATCATTCAGTTTCTCCACTTGTCACTCTCATAAAAAATAGACAATATTTAAACGAAATGTTAAGCAACTAAATACAATTAAATTTGTGAAAAAGAAACAATGATATCTTGATTACACATTTGGTAGTGTCAAAGGCCATCATTCTTTATTTAAAATCAACATCAAACAGAGCTGAAATGTTATAACTGATTGCGTTTACCACTAAACAAAAACATTAAATTATAGTTAGGCTTTTTAACGATTCAGTTTAAATGGGTAACTTAAATGATATTTTAAGTTTCAAAAGAATGTTGATAACAGAATTTTTCAAAAGTCAGTCTACAGGCAAATAATCAATGTACTCTCCCCTGAGGGGGAGGAGTTTTACAACAATTTGAAAACGCTGGAAAGGACATTTCCACACATACGAACACCTCTCTTAGGGCATTGCTTTGTAAATAAATTATATTCATTTTAAATTATCACTCATAAACTACAGTTATTTATGTTAGTAAAGACTTTAAAAAGGTAATTTTAAATTGATTTTAAATGTTTTTTAATTTGTGATATTTGTAATTTTATGACATATTTTAACCAATTACTTCAATATTGTAGCACCGTGACACATAGAACTCCACACATTCAAACTTAGGTTTTTATAAAGAAAATACTTATCATAAAGACCTATAACAACGACAAATTTGATCCTTTGGCCTAAATCAAAACTAAAACCCTCAAATTAGATTTCATGGAATTTTTTATATTTTACTTCTAATAGTATGTTCAGTTTCAATGAAGAATTTATGAACAGATTATCACAACAACAAAAAAACTATAGCCGCTATAAAAGAAAATTCGAAAACAGAAAATAATGTAGGCCTAATTTCAACAAGAAATAGAAAGCAATAGCAGAAGGAAGCAATGACAGTGTGAAGGATATTATAAAAAGAGCGAAAGAAGGGAAGGAGGATTAGCCAGAAAGAAAGGGAGAGAGGAATATTTCAAGACCAGAGTGTTCAATATATACAGTGTGTATATACAAAACTAATGTTTTGTGTGAGATTATTAGACTATCATTATTTTTTGCTTAAATATTCAAACGTACAACCTATGAAGGGAGCGAGCTAAAAATATCTTGTTAATTTGTTTGAAAATGTGACCGTATCCATATTGGACGTAAAAATAATCAATCATAAATAATATTATATCACATTATTACTGTAAAGAGAATATTTGTATAAATGTTATTGAATTTGTTACTCCATTTTGCAGTAACCAAGTCAATGACATTGGTTTTAGAATAGCTACTCGACAAATTGATTCGATCTTTTAATGCTTGGTAAACATTTTGTAAAACAGCATTTTTTTATTTAGAAACCGTACTTGGTCAGCAGATGTATAATTTAATTGTATTATATGTAGATCTAGAATGTGCAGATGTAGTATTTAATGTTATTTTTTTTAACTGTACGTAAATTCAGAATTTCCCCATTCATCCTAATATCTCCCATTAGTAAATAGGCCTAACTTTGCTAATACATCTGCTGGCCAAGTACGGTTTAGAAATAAAAAAAATAATGTTTCACAAAATGTTTACCAAGCATTAAAAGATCGAATCAATTTGTCGAGTAGCTATTCTAAAACCAATGTCATTGACTTAGAAAAAAATTTGATATCATACCTTTTTTAGGACTTGGCAACCCCTCAACACTTTGTGTTTTTGGGTATGATAATTAATAAAACATCAAATATTTTCATATAAAGAGCACAAATAAAATAATCAAATATTTATATCGACAACTTAACTATTTAAGACAAAAAATCAAGACATAGGATGTATAAATATTTCACTCAAATGAATACATAATCAATAATCACTATATAATTATTGCAATAAAAACCAAATATGTTTAACAATAATAACAACACAAGTTAAATATCAACATATAAGACAAAATATGATAAATAATATGTTTTACATATCCAATAAAACATTAAACTTTTAATCAGTACAAAAGACAAGTGCAATAACCAATAATACTACCCAACAAGTTCAACATACATATTTCATATTTTACAAAAGACATTTATAAACATTCTCAGTAAATGACTGATCTTTTAATGCCAACAACATACAAAATTTAAAAAAAATACCAAGACCCTTTAAATAATCCTTCAAAAAGTCGTTTTTTGGTAGTTATTTGGCTCAAAAAATCTTTAATCTACTAGGGTTAAAAGATAAACATTTTCACTCAACAAATCGTTTTGTAAAGCTGTAATAAACTGCATTGTAAAAACTGATAATATGGAGGATTTATTAAAATCATTAATTTTAAATAACTTAAACAATCTCTACTGACTGATTGTGGGGTAAAATTTATTTTTCTTTTCTTAATCAAATAATTTTAACATATTCAAGGCATTTGCAAAATTAACAAATTTGTTTTTCTTAAATGTAATTAATTTACAAAATAATAAAAGCTCGCCTGGTTTTTGTCAAAAAGAAAAGCCTCGACACAGGCATGCCTAAAGAGGCCTTTATTTTCATTAGAAGCGAGAAGTAAAGCATACTCTTCAAAGAATGTATAGTAAATATGTATTATGACTGAATTAAGTATCATTGTGTATTTGTTATGTATTTTTTTAGAAAGTTATATTTTGTTTGATGTCAAAGAAAAGCAATCATATAACAGACATGAAATAACTATGTTTAAATGTTTGACCAAGGGTAATAGGATTTTTGTTTTGTTTTGATGTATAAGGTGTGTTTTGTTTAGCTAACAGTGTTAGTATATGTCCAATGTAAAATGTGTTATTGTAAATATCTTTTAATGGTTATTTAGCTTAAATCTTTTGTAAAATGAAAAATGTTATATGCATCTGTGAAGTGTTCTGTATAAGTGTTGTATGTATTTACTTCTTATGGAATTAAATAATATTCTTATTATTCTTATTCTTATTCTTATATCAATAATATACTGCTTAGGCAATAGACAATTAAACCAAATTTTAAACATACTAAGAAATATCCATACCCAATAACACTATTATACTACTCAATTAATAGACTATTCAACAAAATTATAACTTTTGTTTCACACACAAAGCTCGTTCGCCGCTCACTCGCCGACTTCCTTTTTAAGACGAGCTCGTTCGCTTCGCTCAATCACTGGACCGAAGGGTGCTGCATTTTGGTATAATTTTCCTTAACCCAGGTTAAAGATGTAACTCATTGGTTTCTTTTATCTACAGTTATCAGCTTATTTTAGTTTAATTTAAAAATCTCCATAAGGATAACATGGGATCTTTGAAGGGCTATAGGAAGATAACCGGATTTTTCCAGAAATCCAAGTTTTCAAATTTTCAAAAAAATTCCAGAAAATTCCAATTTTTTGGACCAGCTCCAATTGATTCCTAGTGGCCAAAACCCCCATATTCAACCATAAAATAAAAAATCCTTGGAGCGAAAAAAAGTTTGCCCGTACAAACGTTGCTTGTTTTAGAGTATAACATAAGATAACACCAAGAAATTTACTAAACATAAGCATACAGCAGAGCAAAGTCAACTAGAAGAAGCGCATAGAACTGGCGCAGTGCACAAGGGGCGAGTGCTCAACGCAATATTTGTGCCACATTTCATTAACACCATAAATAAATATAGTTAGAGTTGAATTAAAATTATAGTATTTTCAGGTATTATACTGGACTATATGATGGTCATTAAAGCATAAAATATTTACTTTAATTTTAATAGAAACATGGCATAAATAATAAATAAAAATTAATTTTAACATGAAAAAGATTTTTATTCTTGACATTTTCTTCTAAAATGCTTAGTTTAAGAATAAAATAGCAGTAAATGGCATATTCAACCTAAACATAAAAACAACAAAAACCAACATTTTTTAAATAGCAGTTTATTTAATATTTAAAAAGCTTATACACACATATACTGTATAATAATAAGATATCATATACATAAATATAAACACCCCATATAATCACGGAGCAAAAATATTTTAAGTTGTGTCCAAAATTGCTCCTTATGGGAAATTCCATGTTAAATCTTGCCGATTCTAACGACACTTTGCACTTTTGTCATTACTGCAGGATGCCTACCTCTTTGACTAATTTTTGGCGATGTAAGATCTTTCTAAACAGAAAGCACAGCGTTAACTAGCGTATCATGTGTTTTTTAAATCCCAATGTAGTAAAAAATAACCTTACAGACTTGTTTTTTCGTCCTCAAAATCAGTCAAAAACAGTTTTGTTACAGCGTAACTCTGATTTTTTAGTGCACCAATCTGTCTTCTTTTGAGTTCTTTTCCCTCATATGTATTAAACATAAAAATTATCTATCTTCACAGGATTTAAAATAAAAAAACCTTTTATTTATGGCTATATGCCGTTCTTAATTGATTTTAAGTAGGCATTGTTTTTTGCATGTTTCATTACCGCAAATTAGCTGAGCTTTAAGGTTTTCAGCTTTTATCTGTTTGCGTTCATTAACTGAATGTTCATTTTCTTTTCCGTTTACCAGAAACTGGGTAATTTATACTCTCCATAAGGGCCACCTTTCTATTTTCAGTTGTCATTACTTCTTGTTATTCATTGCACAGTCATAAATTTGATTTTCTAATAAAACCAGCTCCAGTTGTAGTCTACTTAATTCAGTCTTCTTACTGTGGAATACAACGAGTTCATTCCCTACAAGCTCTACGGTGTTATTTTCTATCTATGGGATTGATTATCTAATTTTTCAATAGCTTCAAACGGTAAATTACTTAATGATTCCATCATAGGCTTATCCTTTCTGTGACAATAACAGAAACTTCATTCTCACTAGATGCAAATAGGGCAATTCTTCTAATTCTTCAGTAGCTTCAAACGGTATATTACTTTATGATTCCATCATTGGCTTATCGTCATTTGTGGCAATAACAGAATCTTCATTGCCACTATCTGCAGTTTGGGCTATGATCTCGACATTTTCTATAGTTAGCCTATTAATATGAAGTAAACTAATGAGAAATCCTCTAACAGATTCACTTTTCTTTCTACATCTTCTTTCTTTCCACCACTTCAGGCTTGGCTTGGTAACAGGCCTTTTAGAGTGTAACATTCATCAAATTTTACTTTTTTATGTTCTACAGCATGTACTGAGACGGGTCTGTTTTTATTTTCATGATCAACATAAAATCTATGGTTTGTCATGCGGGCTCTGAGTGGCATGATGGTTTGCCCGTGGTAATCTTTAGTGCAGTGCTTGTATGTTAGCTGGTAAATAACATTACTGTATTGCAGCCTATATTGCCTTTGATGGGATAGGTCTTTCCAGTTGTACTGCTTTTGAATGAGTCAGATTCAAGTATCATTTTACATGTACCACATCTAAGTTTTTGGCAGGGTTGACATGCATTCACTTTTGTTCTTCCGGGGCTGTTTCTCTTTCTACCTCATCAGTTTCATTAAATTTGGTTTTAGACAAGATATTTTTTAGGTTGGGGGGATGTATAAGAATAACTTTAGGGATTTTTGAAAATAAATTTTGAGTATCTGGGGAGTTCTGGAGAATGGGGAAAGATAATTTTAAAATTTTATTTAGTTTGTGAAGGCCTGGGTAATACTGCGTTATGAATTTTGGGTCACTAAAGTTCATATTGTTTTATTGTTTTTTGGCGCTTTTGTCTGTCTCTCTACCAATTTCTTAGAATATCCACGTTCTTGCAGTGATTTTGAAATTTTACTTATGTAGCTATTGAAATGAGATTCACTGCTACATAAGTTCTTAACTCTCAAAGACAGACTTTTGGGTATAGACTTTTTTATATGTACCGGGTGACAACTGATATAATTTAAGTATTGCATTCTATTACTTTCTTTAATATGAATTTTGGTTTTCAACCAGTTATTTTCCTATGCAAATAACAGCTAAAAGTAATAACATCATAAACCGGTTCTGGAAATATGCCAATCGGAGTATAAAATACCCAGAAAACTTGGCTGAGAATTACCAAGGAGTTTTCAGATGTTTTGCGAACACGGCATACAACTGCTAATTGAATGCATTTTTAATTTGGTTATCAAGAGCATCTTCTCTTTGGTAGGATCTTATTATGTTGCGTGAAGTCTGAAGGCTTCATCTCCGACCAAAAAATGCGTCAGTACTCGTTCACTGTCCGGTAGCGAGAGGTGGAGGAAGAGTACATTGAAAAATCTTTTTCCCAAACTTGATTTCTTGAAAAGAAAACCACTATCAACCTCTTACACATCGATGTACGTGAATCTATAGTTTGCATCTATTACTGCTAACAGAACGGTTGAAAAGGATCCCTTGTAGTTGTAGTACAAAGAGGCTGGACACCTAATTCTCACATGTTTTCCGTCGATGGAACCAACGCAAATTGGAAAATTCCACCTCTCATAATACTCTTAGGCCTTCTGAACAATTTGTTCTTCGGAAATGCTTGGCAGGAACAGGGGTACAAATGTTCTCTTCATTACAACTTCTTTTCACAATACGGCTTATTTCACCAATGGAAATCCTGTACTGATATCGTAACGAAAGGAATGCCTCGCTAGTAGCCAGGAATCTAAAAA
Source organism: Neoaliturus tenellus (assembly GCA_030545055.2). NCBI lineage: Eukaryota > Metazoa > Arthropoda > Insecta > Hemiptera > Cicadellidae > Neoaliturus > Neoaliturus tenellus. The sequence goes on along the minus strand of CM061531.1, from coordinate 170,451,215 downwards.
ATAAAAATAGTTAGATCTATTTTACATGTAATTTTATTACACAGGTAACGTGATATAGAAAAAATGGCGGTTATCAATACTTCCACTATAATTTTCCTGCCAACATTTTCCTAATATTTTTCCTGAAACAAATTCCTTTAACTTACTTTACTGTGGCATATTGCAAAAGACACAAAGGGTTGCAAAACAACCGTTTTTTCTTTTGTTTTAGTTAACATTTCCTGAGTAACGGATGTTACTGCATTTATAATTCTCTCTTTTAAAGTTTTTAAATTAGGATTTGGTGAAGAATAAACCAAATCTTTTAAAAATCCCTGCATAAAGAAATCTAAAGAGGTCAAATGTATTGAGCGAACTGGCAATTTTGTCAGTCCTTCACTTTTTTAGTGCATTATAAGTATACTGCATTGTTGCCCACCATCTGAGCTTAGGTACAGTATTAACAAATTATGTGAAAAACTAGATTAAATTATCTTGCAAATAAGAAATGTAGGATGAGTGTGGCAATAATGGTTTACATACAGCAAAGCTACGAAATCAGAGCAAGACTTTGTGGACACCCGGTAAACATAACTGTTCATTGACCCAGAGGAGTACTCAAAAAATTAAAACTTATTCTGAAATGGTTTACGTTACCTTTGCCGTCGTCATCAGCTCGACGCCCTCAACAGGCCGACCGGTATCGAGAATATAATACTTTGAATTGAGGACGTAGAGCTGACCATGACGTAAAGGAGGAAAGAAATTCACGAGCAAAAACATTCTGAGGGTAATCCTGGGAAAAAACATACAGTAAAAAAATAAATACAAAAATCAACATATAAATTATATAGAAAGACGCCGTCGTTGACTTTGCTGGTTCATCTCTTCACGGAAACTACTCCAGCGTTTGTTGCAGCGCGGGCACTGATGGCATTAGACTATATTACTAATGTATTGCCAAATCTGATTTGAAAATTTCTCCCCTTCCAATTTAAAACAGACAGCCAAAATTGAAACATTATAATTAATTTCGAAACCCGATTCTGGCAGGTGGTTATCACTTTCAGGAATTTATTCTTATTCACAATTCAATGAAATAACTTCTCCTTCTTTAAGTGTGCACTCTCAGTACAGGGCTAGTTCAGCCAGTACACCCACGACTCCACGTGAGGTTGGTTTTGATTCGGCCAACGAGGGCTATTTCGAGTATTTAAGATGGCTTGGGCAGTGCTGATAGGGATTGAATGTTTTATAAAAGAACTGAAGCGACGTTATTTACAATCTTAATTGTAATAAGATTTAACAATACTGGTCTGGTTTATGAATAAGAAAGTCGTACTTTATTTACTATAACACAGCGAATAATGTAAAACATTATATTATATACATTTAATGTATTTTATTATATGTCGTCATACCTTAACGTTACATCAATATTGTTTTGTTCCGTGGTAAAATAGGGGGTTCTGTTCGTAGACGGTTTCATAAGGTTCTGCCGTATTGAAATTTTAACAAACTGAACTATTTTTACAAAATGAAATTGTCACAAACTGAACTACTATGGTATAATCATCTGTACCGGCTTGATGTAACTGTAACAGGTATATCTGTCATCAAGTAACGGATACTTTTGCTGGAGGTGGTCTATCCTCGTTACAAAGTACCCGTCACAGTTATTTGGACCCGCCTCTAGTTATCATTCTATTTGCTTAACACCGTGATCAAGGCCTGAGTGTCGGATTACGTAGCCTATATGTAAATTAAAACATTTTCATGAAGGTACTCATGTATATATTTAATAGATAACATTTAATAAGTAGCCTTAAAAATTGACCATACCTCTGTAACAAAAATAAACAAAGAAAAGTATGTAACACTGGAAATCAAGTCTACAAGAGAATATATATTCAACATATATTTAATCATTTTGTATCGTTGAATAAAAATTTCAGAGACCATGAAAGTTTTAAATTTGATTTCTTAAACGTGTCCAGTATAATTTTAATTGATGTAATTTCACGTCAAGGTCTTTCATCCAGTATATATTTTGCATTGTGCGTATTTTAAGGTTATACAGGTGATTCATTTATCTAAAAACAGCTATAAATATTTTTTTACGTGATTTTATGACATCTTGTTGTTGATTGAACAAGAGGTGGTAAAAAGAAATCATTGTTTTTCATATATATTTTTTATAATAAATTCATTATGCCTGATATACAAAATATAAACTTATTCATACTCAGTAAAATACGACATTAAATGAGTGTATTCCGAATTGATGAACATAAACAAGGGCGAGTTTACCGTATAACGTAGAATAAACGCATCACACCTTCCCTTGGGCCGAACACCCAACTTAATTAAAATGAGGCCTAACAATATTCTCCATACCCTTATGATTTTACACGTTATTACAACAATCTTTAGGTTGCCAATAACAATTATGAAACTCCATTACATTTAACGTTTTAGCAACAGTCATCTAAATGTTTTAAATATTGCTCTTTAGATTACTTTATTTGATAAACAATGCACTCTAAATTCAAGAGAATAAAAATACCATGGAACTTTTGAATGCAAAATAGTTATAAAATTAGTTTTTTATGATTCGACATTAATTGGTTTAAAGAAAACCACCAAAGTCCTGAGCTTACTGCACAGTGCTTTTTATGTTGACATAGGACGTATAAATCCGGACGTAACTCCGGCTACATCTACTTTTATATAATTCGTTTTAAAATCTCAAGAAGAAAAAAACTCAAATTCGACTGGGCCGACTTTATTAATTAATGTGTCGTTGAAAATCTCTCTCCTTGTATATGTGCAAATAGTTATGAAACTTTGCTTTTGTTGGCATTTACGGTTAATAAAAGAAAATGTCATGTTTTGGATAAGAAATACACTGAAAACGGGACATTTTGTTTCATTTTTTTACTTGGAGGCAAATTTTAGCTGCCTTTGTTGAGAATTTTTAAGAAATGCATGTTAGAAGTTTGTAAGAAATTTTATATTCTATCACAATATCACACTCCACTTTAGTCTATTTACTCGATTTCCTCTGACAGCCTCTAAATTTATAGTAATGAAACGAGACTGAATTAGAAATATTTTATAAAACTTTGTACAATTAAATTTACAGTACTACTGACCGATTTTATTAATTAATTGGTCGTAAGAAATCTTAGTCGTAAAAATTTACGAATAATTATTAAAATTTAATTTTTTTAACATTTAAAGTGCAAAAGTAAAAAGTCTACAAGAAATACATTAAAACTCCTCTTTTAGAAGTTCATTATATTTATTGGCAAGTTTTAGCTGCGTTTTATTAGTATTTTATAAAAAATGCACAATATCAATTTGTGGAAAGATGAATACTAGAAGACATCAAAATTGCAATTAAAATTATCCCTATGAAAGATCTAGGAAGATTGTAAAAAAAAACTCAGATGAAGTAATCTTGCTGTTATAAAAAATAAATTTTGTTAAAAAATTTCTTTCTCGAAAATGAAGTAAAAGATTTTTTAAGTATTTCACGTATGGTCGCATTCAAATGATACCAGGCAATAATTTGTCGTTTAAACAGTTCATCATTAATTCTGTTAAAACTTTTTCCCAAAAAATTCTAGAAAGCTATACGAGTTTACCAAAGTATTAAAACCGAAGATATATGAACACCATTATATGAGTTTTAAAAACGTGTAGCAAAGAATTTATAATGTTAATAAATTTTACACTACAAGTTTTATTTCACTACGAATATGAACATGGCACATTAATATATAAACTAAACGACTAAATCCCTTTTATTCTACTATATGTTTTAAACTACAATAGAAAATTGTTCGTTTTAATTTCAAAGGCTTAACTGTGTGACTTAGTGAAATGTATGTGCCTTGAGTAAATTATACTTAAGGGGCAAAGATATATTACAGCTTTAAATCCACACGTAGATAAATATTATTATATGTTTTCACTTAAGCTATTTTGGAAAGATTAAAACTTAAGTATCACAACGAAAATATTTAAAAACGCCTATAAACAAAAAATAAATAAACTGATATTGTTAGACGATTGCGTACAAATCTACCATGGTTTTTAAAACCAACAGGGTAAATAAAATGGTTCTTAAAAACATATCCTAGAAGTTTATTTAATATTATGTTTTCAGTCTCTTTATTTATAGCGAACTCAATTATCTAGAAGTGTTTCCATCTATTATTAAAGACTGCTAAGAAGAAACTTCTATTACGCTAAAACAACATAATTAGTAATCTCTTCTTGTTTATTAAAAAGTGATAAGACATTAATAGCTAAAAGTGTAATTCCACATTTATTAGCGTTTTATTGAATGACGTAACTCCTAAATTGTCAGTAAAATCTGATACACGGTACAATCTTATCGTCATAAGAATCCATTCACGGGACAATTAATAGTCAGATTGTTTAACACGTTCATCCTGAACCTGTTAAAACTTAGTTCTTCGATGTTGACATTAAAATTAGAATAAATTCATTCTTCATAATACTTTATTAAGATGTGTTGTTATAGAATTCGAGACACTGGACTCCTAAATAAACCACAGGACCAAAGGCGCTTTGCATATAAATGGTAAAGCACACCACTAGATACGTGCAGTGCTTTCTTCTGAAAGTCAACTAATAGTTTCAACGAATTATAAATGTAAGTGATAATATGCAAAATACCCTAGTTGCAGCCACCCTGCCTGCTCAGTGAATTTCCAATGGAATTTGATATTTTTAATTTTCCCCATAAACGCCATGTGATTGATTAGTTAGGTTTGCTGCCATGTTGTTGTAAGCAAATTTAACCAATTGTATCAAGTTCTGGCTCTATTATTTTTACCCTTAACTCAATGTGATTGATTGTATAGATTTGCCTTTATTGAAAGTATGTTAAGAAAGTATCATTTAAACACTACTTAGTAAATCTTACATCTATTACATACAAAAATTTTGCCTAGTTATGTCAATAAATAACTACGATAAAGTGTTTGTTGATTTCCGATTGAAATAATATGTAAATAATATTTATGGATTTTGTTGTTACTGGTTGAGCTAAGGTAAAAAACCTTGTAAAAAAAACAGAAAATCTTGTATTTTTAATTTATTTTTAAATATTTGAATTAAAATTGAAATTATTTAGCACTGTCCAATGTATCTGCCTTCCACCATATTATTTCCTATAAGGAAAGTTCACTAAAACCATCTTCATAAGAAAGCTGATTTTAACTTTTATATTTGGAGTTCAAAATCATGAAAATTGTCAGACTTTGTTTGTAATTATTGGGTATTTCCTGAATACCAACACCCTTGAAAAAAACATAGTCTTGTAAGTCGGTCAGTGTGTTAATCTTTTAGGATAACTTTAGAAAAATAAATTTACCTATAAATATTTTTAAGTTATTCTGTCAGATTTGTAACGAGAGCAAATAATTTACGAAGTAAATTACCCTAGATCTGCGGTGTCAATGTTGACATGGTCAAACTTCAAATTTATTTACTTAATGAACTGAGGTTTCAAAATTCATATATATTAACGCTGTGAGATTTGTTATACTTTGGACCATTAACGTAAGTAACTTAATCTTAAATTAGTATATACATTTGTCAAGGCTGTTTCTAAGTTTAAGTGAACGTGTTGTGACGTATATCCAGTTGTTTATTCCTATTATCCTGGTGTAAATGGGCCAGTATTTTCTTTTTCTTCTTTTTCTCTTTCTTACTGAGAAACCTATTGTTCGCTTATACCTACTTCTATCATATCGTCAGTAAAATTCTTCACAATTATGGTTCTCTTACTTGGATTTGAAGTCCTTTCTTACTTCTAAGCTCCTATATTGTTAGTTCAGTGCTGATTTCTAATTTTTCAATTGATTTCATTTATCATTAAATTTACATTTTCTGATTAACCCCGTAGTATTCCGATGGCAATAAATAATTCATTACGTTGAGTGGTTTGTGATGGTACTATCACTTTAATCACGTAATAACACAGCTATCAACAATTAATCGGATCATGGTAACTAATCATGTTACAATAATCCCCTACATATTATCTGATCATTGGGCATTTATCCTACGGATCTGATGGAATATTAACAACATTACCAATAAGGGGTATATGCCGGGCCCATTAAATTTTTTATTTATTTATTTTTTATTTAATTCAAAGTAGTTAATAATACTACTATTTTTTATGCACACAAGGTAATAAGTTAAAATCTTAAACCCTGTAGAAAATTTGTTAAATGGAAAGAATATAAACAAGTTTTAAAGCGGAATTTCAACTCAAATATTTTTTTAAGTTACAAATTATGTTTGAAGCACTTCAATACTAAAGTAATTAAATAACATTTAATACATATTGTTTTAGGCTTGAATTATATATTGAAAATATTTTCAATTTGGATAATCTATAACGCGTGGTAACAAATGATTAAGTTGTAATTAGTAATAAAGCATAAAAATAACGTTGGATGGATTACTCTTATTTATGACTTTTAATAAGTAAAAAATAAAAATGCTTATATTTCTCTACTGGTGAAAATTCTTCATATTGTGAAATTATAGTCATCCGTGGTCTTTAAGGAATGATTGACCTAAAGGGCCGGATCCTCAACACGTAATTGTGCCAAGGTGTCAAAATGTCCTTAAAATATTTGTACAGTCATATAATGACATGAAAATAGGGGGTTCGAATTAAAAATACTTAGTTGGCTGATATATTAGAAAAATGGCGGGAAATTTTTAAAAATTAAAATACACACTTGAAAGCATCAAAAAACGTTTAGTAAAGGGGGTCCTCCATAACCAGTATGCTGTCAAATAAAGAAAAAAATAGCTATTGGATCACTTTAAGAAACTCACATTTAACATTAAAAATATATAAATGGAACATATAGTTCTATAATCAAAACGTCTACAGAAGGGAGCGAAGGTTCCAAGGAAACAGTTTTACAAGTTAAATTGCTTTTGAACGTGACTCCTGTTCTCCGAGCAAAGCGGATGTTTTCTGTTGTCAATAATTAGTATTTTTCAGAGAATGAATTCAATAGTTTATCCGTTTAATGAAGTAAAATACCACACCTATTATTAAACAAAATCACAAACGCTAGTTCAGCAGATAGAAGTGATGACTGTAAGGATAATACGTTTGATGACACAGATCTGAAATTTGGAACCAAAATAGTCCATATGAAAGTAGGGGGACTTGGGGCTGCATACGCCTGCTGTGGGATATGTGGGATGAAAAAGTAGTGTGCTTTGGAGACATATAGGCCAAAAATTTTTTTTTACCAAAATATTTTTTTTTTTTAACTTAGCCTAAATTTTTTTACCGAAATTTTTTTCCGAAAAAATTTTTTACCGATATTTTTTTACCTAAACTTTTTTTTACCAAATTTTTTTCCCAAAATTTTTTTCCCAAAATTTTTTAACGAAATTTTTCCTACCAAATTTTTTTTTTACAAAAATTTTTTTTTTCTGAATTTTTTTTTACCTAAAATTTTTTTTACAACTTTTTTTTTACTACTTACGCCTGTCCCGACCACCAACTTTGGAGACAATGAACTCTTTACACATGCGATGGTGGGGAAAGAATAGTTTACTTAGGATACATATAGATCAAGAACTGCAATGAATCTCTTTTAAAAATTCGGTGGCGGGGACGATGTTGGGCCAACGGTAGAGAAAAAGTAGCATGCTTTGGAGACATATGGCTCATGAAGTGTAATGTAACTCTTTAACCATTTATAGGGACAAAGCATCCTCTGCTTGCTCTACCGCGGTGACGAGAGAGCATCAATTCCACGACTGCGAATGACCGGAGCGATAGAAGGAAATGTGGAGTGGGATATTACGCAACACCTATCGTTCCATCCTTTGTCTACAGGTGCAAACCGGTATGAACCCCCAGCCACCCACATCCGACCACCTGCACTGAACACCTGCACAAACAAACAAAAAAGAAGATTTATGATGTCTAGACATTGTGGAATGCGGCCAACACCGAACACCTGCGCTCATAAAAATTCCATTATGGCCGCCACCCTTCTCGACCACCTGCACAAACAAAAGAAGCGGGACGACCCTTCTCAGAATTCATCGACCACCTGCACAAACAAAAGAAGCGGAACGACCATTCTCAGATTTCATCGACCACCTGCATCCGGCCACCTGCGGGATGACTCTTCTCAGGTTTCATCGACCACCTGCACATTCCACAGAGAGGGGAGCGAGACAATGAACATCCGTCTGACCTCACCCCTGCATGGGATCGTCTACTAACCATCTGACGAGTTACATAACAACGCGTTTCCTATTTCCCACCAAACCCACGCCACGGAGCTGTGCGTCCCTTTCACGACCATCAGATTACATAACAGAGGTTGCGTAACCAAGCCGAGCGCGCGTCATCCATTTACTCCCCCCTCCAGCCTCTGTCTCCGCCTAACCATCGTAGTGAACAGACGTCCCCGCGCTTCGCTCCGCTTCGCTGCTGCTGCTTTGTGCCTGTACCAGTGATTGTACATTCTTTGCATATTCATCACTTCCATTGTAAGTATTATTCCCATTTACAATTAACTAGTTGTATTTAAATATAAATTTTGTGATAGGTCTTAGTGGTTTTACCTTTGTCAAGTTACTGAAAGAGTAGGAAGCACATAGTTTTCACAACCTCTTGCACAATAACGTTAAAATATTAGTGTATGTGAACTAAATATTTTTCAAATTAAAAAAGTAGTCAGGTGTAGCTTCGCGTGGACTATGAACTATTGCGGAAATATTTGAAATATATATTGATGTGTTCTTTCACATTGAACGAAAATCCTAACTATAATATTGAGTTCCTGTAATGATTGTTTCCACTAGTGATGTAATTTTGAGACTTTATATTGGAGTAAAACCATTATTCACTAGTAGAGCAGTTTTGAAGACTTTATTTTGAACTTAAACATTTATTGTTATTTCATGTGTAACACTAGTAGTATAGAGGTGCAAATGAATTTTGGAAGCCCCCATTCTTTTTAACTCTGAGAAGAGAAGACTTCCAAATTAATTTTAATATGCAGCATTGTTTGTTTATAGATCATCATGAATGCCGTGGAACGTTGCTTCTCCTGTGCGACTTGTCGCAAAGCCTTCAAGACCAAGTACCATCTCACCCGGCACACGCGTTCTGTCCACGAAGGATCCATCTTCCCGTGCCCGGTGTGCGACAAGTCGTTCGCGAGGGAGGACGGCATGCGCCGCCACGTCACCGCTTTACATCTCCCTCAACCAGCGATAAACCTAGCATTTAGACCGGGTCAGTATCTTAAACATTATATATGTTCACTAAACAGTCAGATGTCTAAACTTAAAAAATTCTACTCTCATTCGTACTATGCATAAGGATGAGAAAGAAATCCAATTTAGCTTCCACACCACTGTAACTTGACTCACTTATTTTGCTTCCAATTTAGTTAAACAGCACAATCATATCCATCGTAAAACATCATTCCCATTTTAAAATTCTGTAACATTTACACTAGTGATGCACTTGCGATAAAAAGATTTTCACCTTTCACTACGTTTATAAATCTAATATAAAATATACTAATCATGTCTATGCTTTTCTTATAGGCTTCGTGCCCACACCGAGTCCGGCGGAACCACGACCCGGCCCCTCTTCCGTTCCTGACTTTGAGCCGAGGCCCGACCCCTCTTCCGATCCTGAAGTCGAGCCGAGACCGGGCCCGTCCCACGTCCCCGAGCCATCACAAGCCCCAGAACCTACTGGAGTTCCCACAACAGGTATGCACTAAACTATTAATTCACAAACTTGTAACAAATGTAAATATTCATTCAGATATTTCATGCACACTAAAGTGATCATACTGTCAAAGGATTCTATTGTAAAGACTAACCAATCTTAATGTTAAATAAATCTTAGTCACAATGTTCGTTCAGACGTTCGTTCAATGACGTTCAGAAAATATTTGTTCTTTCTTCATTTCTATAATTGAATGAATCAATAGTGACTATATTAAATATTCAGATTTTCACGCTGGTTTGGAAACTGATTCTTTTTTTTTTTTTAGGTTTATCATTATAATTATAAATGCGACTACAACATTTTGTACTATTTCAGGCCATGTATGTGACGGGTGTGGAAAAACCTTAACGAGGAAGGATAATATGCAGATCCATGCCCGCAAACACTGCAAAGCCCTACGTGAGGAACGACAGTCCGAACAACCAGTCAGAGTCCAACAGCAATCACATGCCCCATCGACAGTCAATTCATTCATCCCTCTCCATAAAAGCTCTTTCATCCTCCTTCCTCGAGACATCGCCATGAAACGTGCCGTGGTAAATGTGTATAACAATGCGGATGAACGCTGCTTTGAATATGCCATGCTAACCAAATTTATTAAAAATGCTCGTTATGATCGGCTTACTGCAAATCATTTTACAGCAGAGGTTAGGGCACGATCTAATTTGAATTTCGAGGGATTGGAGTTTCCTGTCAGACCAGACAAAATCCACACGTTCGAGCGTAATAACCCCGGCGTAAGTATAAATGTGTATGGTCTGGACAAAAAGAAAAAGAAGAAGTATAGCAAGTATCAAGAAGAGCACTATGTGTATCCACTACGAGTTACAGACAAGGAGAAAGAGATGCATTTTGACCTTCTTTTCCTATCTAATGAAAAGACTTCACATTATGCTTACAGTACCAGGTTAACCGAGCCTTGCTCGTTGGTTTTAATTCACTTTTGCTATAGTTTCATGGTAATGAAGCTAATAACCATACTCTTAACATTTAACAGCTGTTAAAAACTGCAACAAATTATTGTTCCTTCATTTTGTTTACTTTTAGTTGTTATTTCGTAACCAAAATAGCAACCCATAAGAAAAATGTTAAAAATTACGAATTTTAAACTTAATTTGAGATAAAATTTGATTTTTCCTGGGGTTGAGGCTGTTTCTAAACTTGTTTTTGGGCCAAAACACTCTTAAATGCAAAGTTTAACCAAAATCTCACAGCTAGATTTCGAGATCGTGGAACACACATCCCTTCAGACATTCCTCGTATTATAGTATAGGATTAGTAATTTCAGCAGGTTGGTGGCTACTCAGTTAACTCGTGGTCATCGGCGACTATTTGTTTGCAAGACATGTTTTGCATACTATAACAGTAGGCCGAATAAATTGGGCATCAGAGGCGCAGAACGACTGGAGGAGCACAAGCGTTATTGTTCATTGCGCAATCCTATTCACAACAAAGGCCGGAGGAAGGGATTAGCGCATTTCTTCGGGTCACCTCCTTCTGCGAGTCTACCTGCTCAGATGTTTCAACCAAGTCCTGAGCGACCACAGCAGCTAGCAATATAACAGCAGATTCGGAGATCGCCTTCGTTTGGTGAAGCGCAGCTCACTTCAAGTTAGATAATTCACTCCATTGGAATTTTGTAAAACAAGAAAAAGAAGACTCAAGATGTAAATAACCTTTATAAATTTGATAGTTTTCGTAAGCAATAAAAATCCATGTACGTACAGCATAAACTACTGTCTTTTATTTTAAGATGAAACCCCAATACCTTTACTTTAAGAAAAATGCATATATCATTATAGTTGTAATGTCAGTAGCCTGACGATGGTGGGGCAACGGTGGGGAAAAAGTAGAGTGCTTTAGAAACATTTATATCATGAAGTGTAGTGAAACTCTTTAAACATTCGCTGCATGTACTCTCTACTTTTCTTTTTTCTTTTCTATACTTACAAGAATAACTTAAACTAAGGTCCAAAGTTTAACAGTAATCTTCTACCGACTCTGGGACTTCCACTTGTAAGACAACTGACTTTGAGCAGCTCTTCGAAAACTCTTCCACTGCTCACATCGATGCGATGATTAGAAGGATATTCACTAAAGAGTATTAACACTACTATTGTTTGCTTCTGCATTTATTGTATGTATTGCAAATTTTTCTCATATTTTTTCTTTATATGAATTGTAATGCACACACTTTTTGGTTTTTCATTTTTTTCTTTTTGGTTTTTTCACTTTTTGGTACATTATGTATCATAATGTAGAGTTTTTCTTGTAATAAAAATGAGTACTCAAAAAACTCCAATCTTTTGGTTTACTCTTTGTGCAGACTCGACATTACATTTACTTTCAAAGACAAAAGAGTCTAGAAACTTAGTATTTTACTTTCAAAGTCAAAAGAGTCTTATAGTTTAGTTAGTATTTTTACATCTTTGTGCAGACTTAGCATTTATAATTTACTTTCACAGTCAAAGAGTGTAGTAAATTAGTTTTTCACTTTCAAAGTCAAAAGAGTCTATTAGTTTAGTTAGTATTTGTACATATTTTTGCAGACTCAACATTTAAAATTTACTTTAATAGTCAAGAGAGTCTAATAACTTAGTAACCGTACACTTTTAACGGACCCACCATTACACTTATAGTTTTCTTTCAAAGTAAAAGACTCAAAAGTAAATGAACTTACAACTATGTTGGGGAATATCAAATGAAAACAAAAATTTCAATACACATTACTAGATTTATTGAAAAATCTAACATCGGATGTTTTATCTAAATAAATTTTATAAAAGTCAAATAAAATATTTACTTATCACAGCACCGAATTGCCGCCCACCTAATTACACTCATGTGACTTATACTATACATCTTCAGCTTCTTCCACTTCCATCAGAGCTGGTAACTGCAGTGGTCCCGGTGGCGGTGATAGTACCGGTGCTCTTGGTGGTTTAGCATAATGTCCCCACAGAAGAGTGTTTATTCCGTCCTCCAGCATCACGTATCGTTTGTCATCAAATGAAGCCAGAGATCTCTTTCTCACTGCCACTGAATAAGTCATATGGTATTGACTCTTTGTCGTCCTATTATGAAGACATTCTATGTAATCTTGTACGGTTAGACCACCCAGAGCGACAACACTATTAACACCCTTCTCACGTTTGATGGTGGAGGCGCAATGCAATCATCGTTCTTATCCCCTCCTCTGTTACTACATGTACACATGCCTGACATACTGTATAGCTTCGTTATTAATCCGATGAACATTTCGAGGATCACTCCTCCGGCTTCGTCCTTAAACTTCAATAAAACCCTGGCGTTAAGTAGAACATTTGATTCTGTTTTTTTTTTTTCATACTGCTGACAAAACTAATAAATCGTTTTGAAAATAAACATTCTACTTTACATTCAGTAATGTTTTATCGATGCTTAAGAACTTATGCGTTAAAGTTTATCAACATTCTTCTCTGTTAAACTACGCAACGTAGGTAAATTTAAAGACAAGAGAGTATGAAATAGTAAGTTTGATTTTCTATTACAATATGTTTACATACCAAAAAGTAAAAAATTAAAATCACATTCTGTACGATGCAATAGTACGTGATAGAATGAAGGAAAACATTTGTTTTCTTTTAGTATGTAAGTTTAATTTTTCAACAGACTCAATATTTCAAAGTCAAAAGTGCATCTTTAAGATTTTTCAAAGTCTATTGGTTTAACCTTTGTGCAGACTCAACAATACAATTATTTTCAAAGACAAAAGATTATATTGACTTAATATTCTTCAAAGTGCAAAGAGTCTGTTGGTTTAATTTATGCAGACTCGACATTACATTTAAATTCAAAGACAAGAGAGTCTAGTAACTTAGCATTTTAGTTTCAAAGTCAAAAGAGTTTGATAGTTTAGTAAAGCGAGTGTTTAAATTGTACGAAGTCACACATTAGATTTAGTTCAACATAGAGAAAGAGGTTCGTTGGTTTAATCTTTGTGCAAACTCGACATGACATTGACTTTCAAAGACAAAAGAGTATTTTACTTTCACATTCAAAAGAGTCTGATAGTTTAGTTAGTATTTGTACATATTTGTGCAGACTCGGCATTTATAATTTAATTTAAAAGTCAAAGAGTCTAGTAGCTTAGTATTTTACTTTCAAAGTAAAAAGAGGCTGTTAGTTTAGTTAGTTTGTGTGCGGAAAACATTACTCATAGTTCGATATAAAGAGAAATAACCTACAGCATTACGCGTTTGGAAATACGAAGTCTCAAGTCCCGTGCACATCACATCCTAGGAGTAAACCCACCAACACCACATCAAATTAGTTTGATCACATTCCCTTGTTTCCTCAAGCACACACTAAACACATGCGCTCACAAAAAAAAAAAAAATCAAGATGGCGCCGTAAGGATATCATCTAGACACTGTGGAATTCGGATTCACCGAACACCTGCGCAAACCAAAATCAAGCTGGTGGCGTAGGAATACCGGTTGTACACCTTGTGCAGACTCGACATTGCATTCCCTTTCAAAGACAAAAGATTCTAATATCTTAGTATTTTACTTTCAAAGTCAAAAGAGTCTGATAGTTTAGCTAATATTTGTGCGGACTCAACATGTATAATTTACTTTAAAAGTCAAAGAGTCCAGTAGCTTAATATTTTACTTTCAAAATCAAAGTGTCTGTTAGTATTTGCACATATTTTGCAGCTCAACATTTAAAATTTACTTCCATAGTCAAAAAATCTAATAACTGAGTAACTATACATTTTTAGCAGACTATAACTTGACCATTCTAATAACTTGATATTTTTCAAAGAGCAAATATTCTGTTTGTTTAAATTTGTGCAGACTCGACATTGTATTTCCTTTCAAAGACAAAAGAGTCTAATATCTTAGTATGTTGATTTCAAAGTCAAAAGAGTCTGTTAGTTTGATAAAGCTAGTGTTTTAAATTGGACCAAGTCACACATTAAATTTAGTTCAATATAGAGAAAGAGGTAGGAGAACTCTTCACGCAAGGTAAACTTAAAAAAAAGCCAAGACAAAAAGAAAAAAAGAAAAAATAAAAAAAAGAAAAAACAAAAGAAAAAATTGAAAAAAACAAAAGAAAAATGGAAAAATACTGAAAAAGTAAATTTTGCGCGCAAAATTTACTTTTTCAGTATTTTTCCATTTTTCTTTTGTTTTTTTCAATT
This sequence comes from Neoaliturus tenellus, assembly GCA_030545055.2. Lineage (NCBI taxonomy): Eukaryota > Metazoa > Arthropoda > Insecta > Hemiptera > Cicadellidae > Neoaliturus > Neoaliturus tenellus. The sequence continues at coordinate 170,436,207 of CM061531.1, read as the reverse complement.
TTTTCTTTTGTTTTTTCTTTTTTTTATTTTTTCTTTTTTTCTTTTTGTCTTGGCTTTTTTTTAAGTTTACCTTGCGTGAAGAGTTCTCCTACCTCTTTCTCTATATTGAACTAAATTTAATGTGTGACTTGGTCCAATTTAAAACACTAGCTTTATCAAACTAACAGACTCTTTTGACTTTGAAATCAACATACTAAGATATTAGACTCTTTTGTCTTTGAAAGGAAATACAATGTCGAGTCTGCACAAATTTAAACAAACAGAATATTTGCTCTTTGAAAAATATCAAGTTATTAGAATGGTCAAGTTATAGTCTGCTAAAAATGTATAGTTACTCAGTTATTAGATTTTTTGACTATGGAAGTAAATTTTAAATGTTGAGCTGCAAAATATGTGCAAATACTAACAGACACTTTGATTTTGAAAGTAAAATATTAAGCTACTGGACTCTTTGACTTTTAAAGTAAATTATACATGTTGAGTCCGCACAAATATTAGCTAAACTATCAGACTCTTTTGACTTTGAAAGTAAAATACTAAGATATTAGAATCTTTTGTCTTTGAAAGGGAATGCAATGTCGAGTCTGCACAAGGTGTACAACCGGTATTCCTACGCCACCAGCTTGATTTTGGTTTGCGCAGGTGTTCGGTGAATCCGAATTCCACAGTGTCTAGATGATATCCTTACGGCGCCATCTTGATTTTTTTTTTTTTGTGAGCGCATGTGTTTAGTGTGTGCTTGAGGAAACAAGGGAATGTGATCAAACTAATTTGATGTGGTGTTGGTGGGTTTACTCCTAGGATGTGATGTGCACGGGACTTGAGACTTCGTATTTCCAAACGCGTAATGCTGTAGGTTATTTCTCTTTATATCGAACTATGAGTAATGTTTTCCGCACACAAACTAACTAAACTAACAGCCTCTTTTTACTTTGAAAGTAAAATACTAAGCTACTAGACTCTTTGACTTTTAAATTAAATTATAAATGCCGAGTCTGCACAAATATGTACAAATACTAACTAAACTATCAGACTCTTTTGAATGTGAAAGTAAAATACTCTTTTGTCTTTGAAAGTCAATGTCATGTCGAGTTTGCACAAAGATTAAACCAACGAACCTCTTTCTCTATGTTGAACTAAATCTAATGTGTGACTTCGTACAATTTAAACACTCGCTTTACTAAACTATCAAACTCTTTTGACTTTGAAACTAAAATGCTAAGTTACTAGACTCTCTTGTCTTTGAATTTAAATGTAATGTCGAGTCTGCATAAATTAAACCAACAGACTCTTTGCACTTTGAAGAATATTAAGTCAATATAATCTTTTGTCTTTGAAAATAATTGTATTGTTGAGTCTGCACAAAGGTTAAACCAATAGACTTTGAAAAATCTTAAAGATGCACTTTTGACTTTGAAATATTGAGTCTGTTGAAAAATTAAACTTACATACTAAAAGAAAACAAATGTTTTCCTTCATTCTATCACGTACTATTGCATCGTACAGAATGTGATTTTAATTTTTTACTTTTTGGTATGTAAACATATTGTAATAGAAAATCAAACTTACTATTTCATACTCTCTTGTCTTTAAATTTACCTACGTTGCGTAGTTTAACAGAGAAGAATGTTGATAAACTTTAACGCATAAGTTCTTAAGCATCGATAAAACATTACTGAATGTAAAGTAGAATGTTTATTTTCAAAACGATTTATTAGTTTTGTCAGCAGTATGAAAAAAAAAAAACAGAATCAAATGTTCTACTTAACGCCAGGGTTTTATTGAAGTTTAAGGACGAAGCCGGAGGAGTGATCCTCGAAATGTTCATCGGATTAATAACGAAGCTATACAGTATGTCAGGCATGTGTACATGTAGTAACAGAGGAGGGGATAAGAACGATGATTGCATTGCGCCTCCACCATCAAACGTGAGAAGGGTGTTAATAGTGTTGTCGCTCTGGGTGGTCTAACCGTACAAGATTACATAGAATGTCTTCATAATAGGACGACAAAGAGTCAATACCATATGACTTATTCAGTGGCAGTGAGAAAGAGATCTCTGGCTTCATTTGATGACAAACGATACGTGATGCTGGAGGACGGAATAAACACTCTTCTGTGGGGACATTATGCTAAACCACCAAGAGCACCGGTACTATCACCGCCACCGGGACCACTGCAGTTACCAGCTCTGATGGAAGTGGAAGAAGCTGAAGATGTATAGTATAAGTCACATGAGTGTAATTAGGTGGGCGGCAATTCGGTGCTGTGATAAGTAAATATTTTATTTGACTTTTATAAAATTTATTTAGATAAAACATCCGATGTTAGATTTTTCAATAAATCTAGTAATGTGTATTGAAATTTTTGTTTTCATTTGATATTCCCCAACATAGTTGTAAGTTCATTTACTTTTGAGTCTTTTACTTTGAAAGAAAACTATAAGTGTAATGGTGGGTCCGTTAAAAGTGTACGGTTACTAAGTTATTAGACTCTCTTGACTATTAAAGTAAATTTTAAATGTTGAGTCTGCAAAAATATGTACAAATACTAACTAAACTAATAGACTCTTTTGACTTTGAAAGTGAAAAACTAATTTACTACACTCTTTGACTGTGAAAGTAAATTATAAATGCTAAGTCTGCACAAAGATGTAAAAATACTAACTAAACTATAAGACTCTTTTGACTTTGAAAGTAAAATACTAAGTTTCTAGACTCTTTTGTCTTTGAAAGTAAATGTAATGTCGAGTCTGCACAAAGAGTAAACCAAAAGATTGGAGTTTTTTGAGTACTCATTTTTATTACAAGAAAAACTCTACATTATGATACATAATGTACCAAAAAGTGAAAAAACCAAAAAAAAAAAAATGAAAAACCAAAAAGTGTGTGCATTACAATTCATATAAAGAAAAAATATGAGAAAAATTTGCAATACATACAATAAATGCAGAAGCAAACAATAGTAGTGTTAATACTCTTTAGTGAATATCCTTCTAATCATCGCATCGATGTGAGCAGTGGAAGAGTTTTCGAAGAGCTGCTCAAAGTCAGTTGTCTTACAAGTGGAAGTCCCAGAGTCGGTAGAAGATTACTGTTAAACTTTGGACCTTAGTTTAAGTTATTCTTGTAAGTATAGAAAAGAAAAAAGAAAAGTAGAGAGTACATGCAGCGAATGTTTAAAGAGTTTCACTACACTTCATGATATAAATGTTTCTAAAGCACTCTACTTTTTCCCCACCGTTGCCCCACCATCGTCAGGCTACTGACATTACAACTATAATGATATATGCATTTTTCTTAAAGTAAAGGTATTGGGGTTTCATCTTAAAATAAAAGACAGTAGTTTATGCTGTACGTACATGGATTTTTATTGCTTACGAAAACTATCAAATTTATAAAGGTTATTTACATCTTGAGTCTTCTTTTTCTTGTTTTACAAAATTCCAATGGAGTGAATTATCTAACTTGAAGTGAGCTGCGCTTCACCAAACGAAGGCGATCTCCGAATCTGCTGTTATATTGCTAGCTGCTGTGGTCGCTCAGGACTTGGTTGAAACATCTGAGCAGGTAGACTCGCAGAAGGAGGTGACCCGAAGAAATGCGCTAATCCCTTCCTCCGGCCTTTGTTGTGAATAGGATTGCGCAATGAACAATAACGCTTGTGCTCCTCCAGTCGTTCTGCGCCTCTGATGCCCAATTTATTCGGCCTACTGTTATAGTATGCAAAACATGTCTTGCAAACAAATAGTCGCCGATGACCACGAGTTAACTGAGTAGCCACCAACCTGCTGAAATTACTAATGTAAGCATAATGTGAAGTCTTTTCATTAGATAGGAAAAGAAGGTCAAAATGCATCTCTTTCTCCTTGTCTGTAACTCGTAGTGGATACACATAGTGCTCTTCTTGATACTTGCTATACTTCTTCTTTTTCTTTTTGTCCAGACCATACACATTTATACTTACGCCGGGGTTATTACGCTCGAACGTGTGGATTTTGTCTGGTCTGACAGGAAACTCCAATCCCTCGAAATTCAAATTAGATCGTGCCCTAACCTCTGCTGTAAAATGATTTGCAGTAAGCCGATCATAACGAGCATTTTTAATAAATTTGGTTAGCATGGCATATTCAAAGCAGCGTTCATCCGCATTGTTATACACATTTACCACGGCACGTTTCATGGCGATGTCTCGAGGAAGGAGGATGAAAGAGCTTTTATGGAGAGGGATGAATGAATTGACTGTCGATGGGGCATGTGATTGCTGTTGGACTCTGACTGGTTGTTCGGACTGTCGTTCCTCACGTAGGGCTTTGCAGTGTTTGCGGGCATGGATCTGCATATTATCCTTCCTCGTTAAGGTTTTTCCACACCCGTCACATACATGGCCTGAAATAGTACAAAATGTTGTAGTCGCATTTATAATTATAATGATAAACCTAAAAAAAAAAGAATCAGTTTCCAAACCAGCGTGAAAATCTGAATATTTAATATAGTCACTATTGATTCATTCAATTATAGAAATGAAGAAAGAACAAATATTTTCTGAACGTCATTGAACGAACGTCTGAACGAACATTGTGACTAAGATTTATTTAACATTAAGATTGGTTAGTCTTTACAATAGAATCCTTTGACAGTATGATCACTTTAGTGTGCATGAAATATCTGAATGAATATTTACATTTGTTACAAGTTTGTGAATTAATAGTTTAGTGCATACCTGTTGTGGGAACTCCAGTAGGTTCTGGGGCTTGTGATGGCTCGGGGACGTGGGACGGGCCCGGTCTCGGCTCGACTTCAGGATCGGAAGAGGGGTCGGGCCTCGGCTCAAAGTCAGGAACGGAAGAGGGGCCGGGTCGTGGTTCCGCCGGACTCGGTGTGGGCACGAAGCCTATAAGAAAAGCATAGACATGATTAGTATATTTTATATTAGATTTATAAACGTAGTGAAAGGTGAAAATCTTTTTATCGCAAGTGCATCACTAGTGTAAATGTTACAGAATTTTAAAATGGGAATGATGTTTTACGATGGATATGATTGTGCTGTTTAACTAAATTGGAAGCAAAATAAGTGAGTCAAGTTACAGTGGTGTGGAAGCTAAATTGGATTTCTTTCTCATCCTTATGCATAGTACGAATGAGAGTAGAATTTTTTAAGTTTAGACATCTGACTGTTTAGTGAACATATATAATGTTTAAGATACTGACCCGGTCTAAATGCTAGGTTTATCGCTGGTTGAGGGAGATGTACAGCGGTGACGTGGCGGCGCATGCCGTCCTCCCTCGCGAACGACTTGTCGCACACCGGGCACGGGAAGATGGATCCTTCGTGGACAGAACGCGTGTGCCGGGTGAGATGGTACTTGGTCTTGAAGGCTTTGCGACAAGTCGCACAGGAGAAGCAACGTTCCACGGCATTCATGATGATCTATAAACAAACAATGCTGCATATTAAAATTAATTTGGAAGTCTTCTCTTCTCAGAGTTAAAAAGAATGGGGGCTTCCAAAATTCATTTGCACCTCTATACTACTAGTGTTACACATGAAATAACAATAAATGTTTAAGTTCAAAATAAAGTCTTCAAAACTGCTCTACTAGTGAATAATGGTTTTACTCCAATATAAAGTCTCAAAATTACATCACTAGTGGAAACAATCATTACAGGAACTCAATATTATAGTTAGGATTTTCGTTCAATGTGAAAGAACACATCAATATATATTTCAAATATTTCCGCAATAGTTCATAGTCCACGCGAAGCTACACCTGACTACTTTTTTAATTTGAAAAATATTTAGTTCACATACACTAATATTTTAACGTTATTGTGCAAGAGGTTGTGAAAACTATGTGCTTCCTACTCTTTCAGTAACTTGACAAAGGTAAAACCACTAAGACCTATCACAAAATTTATATTTAAATACAACTAGTTAATTGTAAATGGGAATAATACTTACAATGGAAGTGATGAATATGCAAAGAATGTACAATCACTGGTACAGGCACAAAGCAGCAGCAGCGAAGCGGAGCGAAGCGCGGGGACGTCTGTTCACTACGATGGTTAGGCGGAGACAGAGGCTGGAGGGGGGAGTAAATGGATGACGCGCGCTCGGCTTGGTTACGCAACCTCTGTTATGTAATCTGATGGTCGTGAAAGGGACGCACAGCTCCGTGGCGTGGGTTTGGTGGGAAATAGGAAACGCGTTGTTATGTAACTCGTCAGATGGTTAGTAGACGATCCCATGCAGGGGTGAGGTCAGACGGATGTTCATTGTCTCGCTCCCCTCTCTGTGGAATGTGCAGGTGGTCGATGAAACCTGAGAAGAGTCATCCCGCAGGTGGCCGGATGCAGGTGGTCGATGAAATCTGAGAATGGTCGTTCCGCTTCTTTTGTTTGTGCAGGTGGTCGATGAATTCTGAGAAGGGTCGTCCCGCTTCTTTTGTTTGTGCAGGTGGTCGAGAAGGGTGGCGGCCATAATGGAATTTTTATGAGCGCAGGTGTTCGGTGTTGGCCGCATTCCACAATGTCTAGACATCATAAATCTTCTTTTTTGTTTGTTTGTGCAGGTGTTCAGTGCAGGTGGTCGGATGTGGGTGGCTGGGGGTTCATACCGGTTTGCACCTGTAGACAAAGGATGGAACGATAGGTGTTGCGTAATATCCCACTCCACATTTCCTTCTATCGCTCCGGTCATTCGCAGTCGTGGAATTGATGCTCTCTCGTCACCGCGGTAGAGCAAGCAGAGGATGCTTTGTCCCTATAAATGGTTAAAGAGTTACATTACACTTCATGAGCCATATGTCTCCAAAGCATGCTACTTTTTCTCTACCGTTGGCCCAACATCGTCCCCGCCACCGAATTTTTAAAAGAGATTCATTGCAGTTCTTGATCTATATGTATCCTAAGTAAACTATTCTTTCCCCACCATCGCATGTGTAAAGAGTTCATTGTCTCCAAAGTTGGTGGTCGGGACAGGCGTAAGTAGTAAAAAAAAGTTGTAAAAAAAATTTTAGGTAAAAAAAAATTCAGAAAAAAAAAATTTTTGTAAAAAAAAAAATTTGGTAGGAAAAATTTCGTTAAAAAATTTTGGGAAAAAAATTTTGGGAAAAAAATTTGGTAAAAAAAGTTTAGGTAAAAAAATATCGGTAAAAAATTTTTTCGGAAAAAAATTTCGGTAAAAAAATTTAGGCTAAGTTAAAAAAAAAAATATTTTGGTAAAAAAAAATTTTTGGCCTATATGTCTCCAAAGCACACTACTTTTTCATCCCACATATCCCACAGCAGGCGTATGCAGCCCCAAGTCCCCCTACTTATGAAAAACCTTATACCTTGATATGATTCAATCTAGATTTCCCCTACACGAGGATTATACGTTTTTCACATTTTTGTCATTATTTTAATTTTATTGTAATTATACCATTTTGAGATAAACGTTTTTGAACTCAACAAAATAAATAATTTAGTACATTCAAACTTAAAATTAAATTGAGTGGTTTAGGAGAAAAAATGTTCTTTATGTTATTCTCATGGACAAATAGCAACACTTTTTACACTACTCATTATCAAACATACACTATATTGATAATACCCCCGTCGCAGCAGTCCCGCTTACTCAGTGAATTTCCAACGGAATTCGGTGTTTTTCTATTTTTCCCATAAACACTAAGGGAATGGGGATATAGGTTTGCAAATTGGGGTATTATAGGTTGAGGATTGGGGTATTGTAAGAGAATATAAAATTGTCCGTTCCCAGTGCAGGTAGATAGTCCTACAACAACTCGCGATTAATACACTGTTTCAAATTCTGGTATTGAAAATGTTTTTACTAGCCATATGGGAGTGAATATAGGTTTTAATGCCATATGGGTGTTGTAAACAAATATAAGTTATGCCCTACCTAATAAATGTGCATACCAAATTTTGTAAATTTATGTCAGTAAATCAGTGAGATGCAGGGCTTGGTTGATTTCTCATAACAGTAACATTTTTTTTTTTAAACTTCTCCGTAATATGTCAAGGTAAGTTAAAAATTCAAAATACTCAACTGTTCGTTTTTTCAAGCTGTTTTGATTGGTTTTAGTTAAATATTTGACCTTTGGAGATTGAGATCCATAAATGCCATAAACACATTTTTACCCTTTTGAAACCATATAAAACCCCGTTTCCATATTTGAACCCCCGTTTGATATGGAAAACTAAAAGTCTTTGCATATTTTTGCGTGAACGGCGGCAAACAGTTTTTTACAGGTGTTCACCACTATATCAGTCCAGTCGACTATGTTGGAAACAGTCAAGTCAAGACTTTTCACTTTGTCGTGATATTGCAAAGGAGTCCCATTCACAAAAAACTTGGTACATTGTTCATGTCATGCTGAGCAGTCGTGGTTGTCACGATATCATCGGTTTCGTCTTATCAGGATTTAGTATGAGTCCATTATTTTCTGCCCTAAGAAAGATGCTGTCAATGTCAATGTAATAATATACTAACGATTATTTAGCTTTATATCACCAAAATGTTCATTACGTATCCAAAGTTTGACTATATGTACAGTATTAGGTGTATTAGGTCAAACACGAGCTGACCCCCGCTGTCATTTCGTGAGTACCGTCGAGGAATGTTAGGTTATACCGGCGGGTTCAGAATTTATGTTTTACTTAAGTGTTTGACTCATATGCTAGTGTTAAATCCGAAGTATATGTATTTATGTGTTATTCTTCACAAAATCGTTTATTACGAAAATGTTTAAACCTCAAGTCAGTACTGAATATGCCCCTATGAAAAAGGGGCGAAACAATTGTCCACCGTGAGATACTTTTTGGATTAATCGACAGTGGGTCGATTCATTATGATATCTCCAATTCCAGGTCGCTAAAATACAATCACATATAATATAATCTTGTGGGAAGGTTTGGGATGAGATCGTATTCAAGAGGTGGACAAGAGCAAACTTCCATTGTCCTGGGGAAATATCTTTTGCAAGTGAGGTAAGAAAATTAAAGCTAGTGCTAGGAGGAGAGTAAATTAAATTCGTTTGACTAAAGAGTTGGAATGTTATCAGAGAAAGAGGCGTTGAATGTAATAGGTCTTTTAGTCTCAACAACAACTAGCTGCAAAACATGACTAACATTGAAACGAGTGGAATCAGGATTTCGACTACTTTGTAAATTAATTTATTTTAGCCCTGCATAGCCAAACAATTTGAGTGGACTTTGAATTAATAACACACAGGTGATTTAAATCATGACGAAATCTTTCCCATTGACTTTTGGAACAATTACATGTTGCTCATAATGAAACACCAAGAAGATCGAACGAAGGTACAGCAAATGGTTTCAACAAGAAAATAGATCTGCAGCTCTAAAATATGCAGGAATATGAAAATAAAAATAAATGAAAGACGTTCAATGAAAAAAGGTCATTAGCATATCTGGGCATTGTGGCAAAGAAACTTGTAAATAAAGATGATTCCACGGGCTTTGGCCATTTAGTAACACCAAAATAAGACAAAAAACCTTGGAACCAGGTGATAGCAAGAAACAAAATTCAAAATATTCTTTTTAAATCGGAAATTGAGGAGATGGATGCTCCACCATTTTCTGGTTAATACGAACAATATGTGACCATGTAGTCTAGTCCATCATCAGGTTCTATTAATAAAATGTGAAATTATATGATCCATCTGATTTCTCAAGCACTGTTCAAGAATTTGTTTATAGTACCAGGGGGACCAAGCTTATGCTCGGAAAAATTACCAAGCGGCCCCTTTTTTTTAAGAAATTTCGGTCGCTCCGCTCACTCGCCCTCTTCCTTTTAAGGACGAGCTCTTTCGCTTCGCTCAATCGCCAGGTCATAGGGCATTGCACTTTGGTATAAATTTGTTGAGCCATAGGTTAAAGTTGTATAGATAACACAGAATATATTTGCCTGTGACGGACGTTTTCAGATTAAACATTTGGGTAGAGCGACAAGTTTCAGACTGTTTTTAGTCCCATATGTTTACCAATTTGAATCCAGTAGTGAAGGATCCAAGATATTCTGTGTTATCTGTAAGGCCCGGTTCACACGAGCGTCAAAATACACTGCGTGCACGCTGCGTCGACGCGGCGTCCCCGGTGCACACGAGCGTTTACGTGTGTACTGTTCCATTTAAGTATATGCACTGCTCAAACGCCGCTGCAAAATAAAGCTGCATAAAGTAAACAACGCAAACGCAAAACGCTCGTGTGCACCGGGCCTAACACATCGGTTTACATCTACAATTATCAGCTGATTTGTGTTCGATTTAGTAGCCATACAAACTATCCATAAGGATAACATGGGAAATTTGAAGGGCTCTAGGACGAAACCCAGATTTTTTTCCAGCCTTGGGACTAACTTCAGTAGATTCCTGGTGGCCTAAACCTCCTTTTTCGATCAAAAATATCTTGGACGGAAAACATTTTACTCGTACAAACAGTACTTGTTTTAGAGTATTAGATTACTTTCACCTCGAGCGGCTGTTCAACAAACTGAAGAAAACTTAAACATTATATGATTATAAAAAGAGTATGGGCACGTTCTAGAGGCCTAACATGGATAGAATTTGAACGAAAATGAACCGTGTCAAAATACGCACGTTACATTGCATACACCACATTTATAATAATTAAATAAAAGTGCAGTAAGAATTTTCCAGTACACTACAACACATAGTTTGTCTCAAGTCCTCTTCGATATTATAAAGTATAAGATTCAATAAATGTAATCAAATTTTCATCAATTTAACTCAACAAAGACATTCCCTATAGATGCTTATTGACTTTTGTAAGAAGAGATTAGGGTCGCCAGAGGAGAACAAAGCACAAAGGAATGGTTTATCAGTGGGGAGCAGCCGGCTGACCAACTGATGCTCTTCCATACCAGGTAACTCGAGGGTTGGAGTTGTAATTAAATGCAATAACAGAATCGTATGTTTCAATTATCTTAGAACAAGACATAGTATTATCATTTCCTTTAAAACTTCATGTTGATTTCAATCATTTGTGAAATAAATTTTTCATCATACCATTGCGATAAACGTTGTTTTCGGAACGGTCAGCTGTGATCGAAACTAGTTGATTCCCGGTGGGTTGGATAAACGTGTTGGTAAACAAAGTTTTCGGGACTAGTCCTCGAAACAGTGGTTTTCGGGACTAGGCCGGAAAAAAACTTCCAATGTTTGACACCACTAGCGCTGCTATTCTGCTTACAGTAACTTAAACCTCGTTGCCTCCAATATATAAATGTCAAACAGCTGATTGTTTAGTTGTAAATAGTTCAAATACAAGATAAACAAATAACAACGTAAGAGGGGGTATATAGATTAAAATTTATTAATTTTTATCCAAACTGTATATTTATTAAAGGCGGTATGATGAAAAGTACTGTTCGTAACTCGTCTGAAAGTGGTATATCGGTGCTCGATCGAATTCAAGTACTCGGCTTCGCCTCGTACTAGAAACTCGATCTTGCACCGATAACGACCACTTTCCGGACTAGTGACGAAATATACTATATAGGCTATGCTACTGTAATAAAATGAAAAAAGAAAACATGATAAATTATGGTCGTACAACAAGAGTTAGAAATATTACAATTTATACACAAGTTATTAAACAATAAGAAACTGAAGCAAAGGTGTCATTGATTAATCTTTTTTTTTTTATTAAAAATAATTTCAATAAATCACCAATTGTACAAAAATACTTGTTTTCCATTTTATTCGAATTAATTTAACTCGATAACTTTATAACTCGATACAATTTCGGATATACTTTTACCAAAGGGTACTAGGTACTAAGTACATATTAACTTATAATTGGCTTACAACACACAAATTGTGGCAAAATGTGCACTCCTATGTTGTTTAAGGGGGAAATTAAAATTGAAACATACCTTAATTCTGTTTTTATGTACCTTCTCTGTTTTAACACACACACACACACACACACACACGACAACATGAAAAAATTACCAGTTGATCAGAAATTTGCTTTTTACGCATGTCTTCTGTTTAAAGATTTTCACAGTTATAAAATAAAATTTAAATTCTGCTCTATAACGACTTTGTCTATTTAACGTCAGTTTTGAAAGGTTTATCTCGCTTTACGAGATTCATAATCAAGTTAGGGGGCGTTTCCCCGGACATGATGCAAATTCACCTGGAGCTACTTTCAGAGTTGTTATTTATAGAAAGGGTATTTTTATAAAGAAAACTCAAGAAGTTAATTTTTACAATTTCAGGTTCATATTTGTACTACTTGCAAAATGTTAAAAAGGGACACTCTAACTTTATGATCTCGTAATTTTTTATAATAAAAAAATTGGTGCAAATATACCGCCGAAGAAAATTAAACGACTAAACTGGAAATCAAATATGATTCAAACAAATAGGAATGGTATGTTAACAAATTATATTATCAGCATCGTAAGTTTATGCTGCAATCAGGTAACTATTTCCTGGACTTTATGTTGGAATAATATATAGACTGCCATTGTTATGTTTGGGTCTATTACTTTGTATAGTTGTGTCTTTGTGTATTTTATTCTTTGTACATTTAAAATATTTGTATTTTTGTTTGTTTTAGTATATTTATGATGTGTCATAAGTTTACGTTGTAAATTAATCGTTAATATTCTTTGAAACTTAAACTAAATCTACAGAATTAGTTATTTCCATCATAATATATAAAGATCCAATAGATCTCTTTTGTAATTTTTATCGTTAAATCGTTTTTTGTTTTTTTATTTAATACTATTATAATTTAGATTAGTTTCAAAGCCAATAGTTTTCAAGTTATTTTTCTTTAATTGTTCTGTCACCTTATGAAGTCAACTATTCTTAAGAAAGTTATGCTGTATGCGTGAGTTTTGAACTTCAAAGAAATTTTTTGTTTTTAAACTGCCACGTTCCAGGTCTGTAGATTCACAAAAAGTTGTCGTAACAGTTTTAAGTAATTACTTTTGAAATTATACTCAGGCGAAAAAGAAAAGATTAAGGTTACTTTCTGCGTAATAGACGTTCTACTTAGCTCTCTTTAATAATTTATGGAAACACTTCCAGATAATGAGTTCTTTATAAATCAGGAGGCGGAAACAGATCTAAAGATTTGTACTGTCTCTCTAAAATTATTAAAAACTTAATTTACTAGGGATATTTTTTAAAGTGATTTTATAATTATTATAGTAACCAAGTTAATATAGTATTTTCATAGATTAAAATGTTTAGTGAAACATTAACATCTGAACCAGTATTTCACACAAATCATGTAGAGTGAAATTGATGGGAGCCCTTTAATTCAGTTGTTCATAGAGTTAACTATATTTTTATTCAGGATATTTACATGGTCCACTTATATCATTGACCTAAAACCATAATTGAACTAACCGTAATTCAATTCATGTTCACATACAGGGCGATTGATATGAGTATGCCAGCTATTTCACTTGAAACCCATAAGTAATATCTAATAAAGTTAAATATTAACGGCAATGGACTTTGATTCTATATTTTATGGTGATTTATAATTTTCATGTCTAAGATTTTTTTCAATATTTTGGCCAACATAAATATTTTTATTATGGACCCAGTAAAACATCATTTTTAAGACATATTTATTCTCAGTATTTTTTTTTATTTCACTGAATTGTTCATGAGATATAGGGAATTTAAGTTTGCCCCATGTTATTTTTATACGACTTTTTTATTGTCTTTAGCGCACTAACCGTTAAGTTTAGAGAAAATGTTAAAAAAACAAAAAGGTTTTAAAATGATATACACAAAAAAAAACACACACACACACAACAATAGGAGATTTTTAAAGTTCATTCTAGGTGATGGTGAGTTCATTTTATTGTTTAGTGAATTGTTGCAGACGTTTTCCATCACTGATTAGTAAAACAAATTTACGACGTTTCGGATCTGGAACCTAATCCCGTCTTCAGGTAGAGGAAACACCTAGAACATAACAAAGTTAGTAAAAACACACCAACCTTGGAGAAGTACATAGACAAACCTGAAACAGAAAAGGAAATTATAAAAATTAAATAAAACACTAATAAATGCACAAAGCTTAAACAGAAATGTGTGAAAACAGTTATAGACAAAGCTAAAAAATAAATTGAAAAAAATGCACTGCATCAATGGAAACTATTTAAACTTTGTGCAATTATTGATGTTTTATTTAATTTTTTTGGCTGCATTTTCTTTTTTCAGGTTTACCTATGGACTCCTCCAGGTTTGCCTGGTGTGCTTTTACTAACTTTGTTATGTTCTAGGTATTTCTTCACTTGAAGACTGGACCAGGTTCCAGATCCCGAAACGTCGTGAATTTGTTTTACTGGATTTTTTTCTAGAGATGGAAAATATCCGCAATAATTTACTAAACAACAACAATAGGAGATTAATACTAAAAATATCATGATTGGACCCCATATCAGAAAATCTGTGAACTTTATGAACAAATTTAAGTCACCGTAAAATACACAACCAAAAGTCCACTGGAAATTACATTTAACTTTTTCTATGTAACCTACCGCTTTCAAGTAAAATAGCTCGCACACTTATGTGAACAATTCTGAGGCAAATTTTAGGTTTTGTTAGTTCCATTAAATGGTAAGAAAGCATATATAGTAAGAAAGCAATAAAGAAAAATGATAAAACTATGGAAAAATCCATCACAATCCCATGTTGTATTACAATAAAGATTTTCTTAGTAGATAATACTGGGAAATCTGTATAATTTTCAATTATCCCTTATGTATAAATTTAAAAGGTTGGAAAATATCGGTAGGCTCCATTATAATTAAGTTGTATGTTAAACCTTAGCATAAACGTACCTTAAACGTATGCATAATGAAAATATGGAATCGATTATGAAATATAAATTTTCCATTCTTAATATTGACTATTTATTATTTTCTTTTTCCCTGCTGCATTTAAGGAGTTTTCTTCACCTACTTTCCCTAGCAAGTGATATTTTACCTACCCAAGACTTTCTTATGAAAGTCCACAATTCATCACCGATAATATCCAGCTTGTTAACAAGTATTTAAAACAAAACAATTGCGATTCGTTCGATAAAAATTAATTTAAACAACAAAAAACTGTAGTTGATTAGATTATAATCAAATTGTAATTGCAACTGACATTTTGAGTGACAAACTAAATTAAAATCTTAATAGTATTTTCAACTTTAATTTAATTAAATGTTACTTATTTACTAACGTATAATTTAATTAATAAAACCGCATTTCCTACTTTGTAAAATTGTATCTTTAAGTATTAGAAAATTTCATTTACAAATCATGTCTATTAGTTCTTTAGAAACGACAAATATAATATCGTACAAATATTTTCATCTGTTTCCAAAAAAAAAAAAAAAGTTACAATGATACCTTTGTAATATAGTAAAATATTAAAGTTTATGGTCATGAGTTATAATTAATAAAAACATTACTACGATTAGTAAAGATTATTGTGTGCAATATTGAAATGTCAGTGGAACAAAGACCACCTGGCAACAGACCATTGCTACATAAATTGTCGTAACTGTTCTTTCAAACGCGCTGCAGCTGTTACATAGGTAAGCGATTTTCAAACAGCGGCGCCTGGCCCAATAATCTTGATGTAGTGCTCGCTGTCCAACTATCATCCTATATAGTTCGTCTATAGTCACAATAATTGACTTTGAAGCCGAGATTGTTTCTTAAACTTTAATTGGATTAAAACTACATTCACTAGTTTAAAGTTCAATCATACAAAAATGATCAATAGTTGTTATCGTGTAGATAATTTTTATTCAATAAAAATATTAAAGCTGTGAATACAAGCTGTTGCAAAAATCATAATTAAGTGCCGTTAGGATAGTAAATTTTTTCAATAAGAAAGGAAGGAATATGATTGTTTCATAAGACTTAGTTTAGATATCAAATTACATTTTATATCCTCATAACAACATAAAAGTGAAAATTATTTGAAAGGAATTCTTCAATCATATACTCGACTTTGGATGACAAATGAACATATTTCGTACATCCAATAAAAACAGAATACATTGAATGTACATCGTGTGCCAACAGTCATAACAAACAAATTATATACCTGTAAATATAATTAAGATAGAAATTTTGGTAAACTGATAGTAATCACACGTTACAGTTTTATAAGGTAATAAATTTTAAACATGACAATATGCTACTTTTAATAAACTAAATAAAACATTAAACAATAAACAGTAAAATTGGGGGGATAACTCAACAGAATGGTATAATTTTGAAGATTTATACAAATGCATTTTAAAACATGAGAAATTTAATACTTATTAAGTGATAGTATCACAAACAAATAATACTTTACACTGTATGAATACTATATAGTTTAGCAACTGGATATTCATACATAAGATTATCATTTAGATCGAAAACGTGATTTAATATTCGTGTTATAATTTGAAAACAGTCCACATGAAATATAAGAAGTACTGTTTTGTATTTTTGACATTGAGTGATTGAAAGTTTAGTCATACGATTTGAAAATTTTACACGGGTAACTATCGCTACTATTACAATTAATAATTTTAAATTATATTCTAAAAGGTTGATTTATAGGTTATTGATAAAGTTATTTTAAAAAGTAAACCCTCCATGTGGGATTGTCTGTTTACTAAATAAAAGAATACGTGCTATCTGATCTGAGACTTTAGTCCCGTCTTAGATTATATTGAAATATGCATCGTCCTATTTAAATTCAAGAGGTATGAATATTAAAAAGCATCAAGCCTATATTTATCTCCCTTTTCCATGTAACAACCTTGTCATGAAATCTGAAAATGCTGTTTAAAAAATGAAAGCCATTTTATGGATTCGTTCGTTGATATGCCACTGTTACTACAAAGAATGTTCGACTGTTGTGTAACTCGCGAGTTATATCACTCGATTGGTTCGCAAATTTGTGATCTAAAAGTTAAAAATTTAATTTTTATCCCATTTTGGGATTTTCAATTTTGTTATTAGTTCTGTAGCAGTTTCTGTGATTATAAAAGTTTTTTTCATAAAATACATTTGTTTTTACATAAAGTTGTACTGACACATCTCAAGTAAGCTACCTATTTGCATGAAATTATATTTTTCTGTCGAATAGTTGAACTAGCAATAAATACTTTAGCTATACAATTAAAGTAGGCCGATCAAGATATCATGTCAGAAGGTTTGAGACAAATTTGCATGGAGAACGTGGCGGGGTAATTAGATTATACAACCCTTCAAGCGGCATAAGCCCTTTACACCTGACGTCATCAGGGGGATGTATTCATTAGTGATTGAGGTGAAATATGTTGAATTTTATCAAACTTGAAAGTAACTTAAAGTAACTTGAAAGTAGTATAATTTATTAATCCACATAATATTGATGTAGTAAAGAAATCTTCCTTTATCTTGTAAGGACCAGAGCTAGGATAATATCAGTCTCAGGGGCAGTAATGAAAATTTTAAGTGGCCTTGTAATCGTTGCTTCTTGACTACGCCCATCAATTTATTTGACAAGTATTACAAAATATTATAAAAATAATTCTTCAGTTTGAAAGTACTCTTAGGGATATTTAGTTATAACCAACATTATTAAAATGTTACATGCCTTTCGTGGCGACAGTTTATGTATAGGGAATTACTTAATTAAATTATAATATCTTAAATCAACATTAGCTCGAGTCAACAAATGTGCTTTGGGAGTCCATACTACAAAATGTGCCGCTCTAAAGAAAGACATCGTTTTAAGAAAGTTGCAATAACTTAAAAGTCTGTGGGGATCTCCATCTACTTAGGTGGTCTCCAAGGAAGTGAGTAATATCTTTCTAGCAACAACAAGCTCCTTCTCGAACGGAATGGTAAAATTCTTGAGATTGATAGCCTACTAAGTGAAATTTTAACTACTTATTAATAGTTAATATGACTTAATATAGTTACAGGTTTAAACTCTCTTAAATTCTTCGATACAAATTTATATGAAATTAATAATTTAATAACAATTGGTTTTCCAGTAATATTTCAAGTGAAAATATTACTGATTAAAACCTATAAGAGTTTGTATTGATTAAAAACAAAAATATTAGCAATAATAAAATTGAATGGCAATAGATTCAAACTTTAAACATTATGTCTCTTGAATTATTCGTCGTTCTCAGGAACATTAAATCTCACTCTGTTTTGCTTTTTCTTAAGGAAGATTGGAAATAATGCTTTTAAGCACACAGGTAACTAACCTGTAGTGTGGGACTCCTAAAAAATCCAGTAGACTACCCACTAAAACAATTTCTTTTTCGCTTTCAGACACTAGCCTGGGATTACTTATCGCATTACATTAGAACTAGGCCTATTTTCACTTTTGCCCCTTAGAGCTCACTAGGAATCCAGCAATCCTGTCTAGATCGGTCTTCTTTCTTAATCGGAGAATTTCTGGACGAAATGTCTCAGACAACCATGGTTATCGTCACCCTCCGACATGTCCATAGTGAGACATGTCTCATGACATAGCCCAGTCTACGCACAGCGCTCCAAGATGTCGTGTGGTCTCTAGACGTAGCTGTTTCCAGCATGGAAAACGGAAGAATGTGTGTTCCGCGTCGTCGGACACGCCCGGGCAAAATATTGCAGTCAGATTAACATGTCTTCCCCATCCTGTGCAGGTACGACTGTAAACAGCCATGACCAGACAGGAATTGAGTTAGAAGTAGTTCGCTTTGCCATGTCGCAGGTTCCATGCACCCAGGGTTGGACTTGCATGACGAGTCTCGCAGTAAATAGCCCACGACCCTCAAGCTCCCGCTTTTCCGGACAGGTTCACTGTCGTTCCTATGTTCTTGCGTGATCTTTGCCGACATCAACTTGTCTCTAGATAGCCCTTATCTCCCGTGCCATAAGATAGACAGGGATAAATCAGGTGATTGCCAGAACAGCTGGTTTGTACACTGTGTGATACGCGGATGAAACCCTGAATGCTCCGTGACACTGGATTTGAGCAAGTCTCATCCGGTTCATCTGGTAAACCTCTTGAGTGAGAGCATCTGCCCACACTTCAGGGCCTTTCAGGAGCACCGATTGGACTGTGTAAATCATCAGTCCCCTTCTACTTGGCCATAAACTTGCTTAGATGAGTGATGCTCCTACCAGCCTTTCTTCCAAGGGGATGGAAGAACCCCCTTGGGCAAGCATGCATTGTGCCTCCTCAGCAAAAGCTGGGGACTGGGAGAAAGAACTTCCTTAAAGGCCTCCCCGGGAATTCCATAGGGGCAAGGTGCTTCAGTTTTCTTTAGGAAGAGAACGGTGTTTACAACTCCACAGTTGTTATATCTTTACATTATGATATGTTTTACATTCTTTCTGTTTCTTTATGTTTTATAAAATATATACTTTTTGTTGTGTGTTCATTATATAATTCATGGTTATAGCCCCTGAGCTGTGAGAATTAACGTAAGACTAAATTACTTACAGATTCCGTCAAAAACAGCTCAATGTTAATTTATAAACATGGTCAGTACATCATCTTCAGCTGACGAAAACGTGAAATTCTTCGGCTGTTAGGCCTCGTCATCTTGGTTAAAAAATAAATAAATAAATAACACATACAAAGTTCACACATAGGTACATTAAAACAAACACCGAACTACAATACACAGGCCTGTGACACGGAAACAATGCAAAGATTGCGTCGCGCCGATGGTCGGGGACAGAGTCTATAAATTAACATTGAGCTGTTTTTGACGGAATCTGTAAGTAATTTAGTCTTACGTTTGTTCATTATAAATGAAATTAAATAAATACACATTTTAATTCAAGCTATTTACTATCGGTAAAAAAAAAGAAAAAAAAATCATCGGTGAGGAAGATGCTTCCGTCCTTTTGTCGACCGCCTACCTCTCTCTGGGCAGCTGGATTTTCGCAGCTGATTCCTTCCGCCTTTACCGTCCCTTTCCCTTCCGATAAATCTTTGTCTTTCAGTCTCCACAAGCTGCCTTACCATTTCTAGTCTTCGTCTTTGGTGTTGAGACTGTTTATGGAGGAAGGGACACAGTCAATTTAGGTGGTCTGCGGTTCTGCAGAAATCGTCTCCTATGTTCTACCACCGTGGACTCGGGGCTGCCAAATGAAAGTCACCTCTGGCAGTTCAGGCTTTTGTCCTTTGTATCATCATGGACTAGAACTTGAGCCTATCTCCCATTCTTGCCTCAAGGCTTCCCGCCTATTTTCTGGCATCTGTTTATTCTTTCAAGAATGTCTCTCATAGCCTTAAACCCGTCTTCTATGGTCTAATTTCGCTGGACCAAGAGGACTTGTTCCATCCTCTTTACCAATGTGACCGTCTATTTTAGGGTACCATCTACCTCTTGGTCAGCAGCCTGAGTAACTGGAGCTTTAATAAAACACACAGCGGGCTACCCTTAGGAGACATGGTACTGGCCTCTTGATCATGGGTTCCAGAGGCAGCCGACGCTACGTCTATCCCCGCCAATCCTTACTCTTTTGGAAAAGGTGCAGGTGGAGGGGATGTTTCATTATCTTGTCCTGCTCCACCGTACTATTGTCCTGGCCCTTGGCTGGCCCAACAATTTCTTGTCCAGGCGCGACTCGAAGGCCGCTCCCAACTGAGTTTTAGTTGGATATTTATAATTTAGGAACTAAGCCCAAAAGGTTTTGGTTCTCGCTCTTTGTTAATTATGTTGATTTAGTTTTGGTTCTCCCTTATTTATTTGAACCAGGTCATCTTGCGGCAAGAGGCAGCCCTTCATGGCTAAATGAAAGATTCATTGGGTAAACCCTCGGAATTTCATCTCCCGTAGCAGTAAGGGCGCCCCTACCCTAACCTCCGTTTACCCAGCATCGTTACGCAAAGGCCTACGATATGTACTTACTTGTGGCTACCCGTGGCAATGGAGAGTCCGACCTCTGCATCCATGCCGCACATCCTGACTAGGGACCGAAGTAACTGGCTCCTGGCAACAAACTGGAGAAGATAATCGGCAGTGCGAATCACACATCAGCCCCTGCAACCCGATAGGGACACTCCTAGGACCCTCCAGCAAGCGTCGGTCTAAAGAGAAGGTCATCCGTGATTTAGGGTCGAAAAGAAGAAGGCGAACTGAACCAGGTTAGCTCAGAAAATATAAAAGACGGCTATCTAAGAACTGAAAATGGGAAGAAAGTCCTTACTCTGAAACTCCTAACTCTTTCCTAACTTTCAAAGAACTATGAGAAATAGAGACAGAGAGCTTGGCTCAGGATCCCGGTGTCGCCAGGCACCCGAACGGCCGAAAGACGACTGCCCCTTAAAGAACTCTTAAGGTTAGGCACATCATCTAAGTAAAAGATAGATAATTGTAATAAGACAATTATCTGGTGTGCGATTTGCTTAATCTATATATTACTAGGCAAGCATGTTTCTTTACCTCCTTTTTTCTCAGCTTGTGCGCATCGTAGGAAAAATCCGTGCATGCCGTTTGAAAAGTATAGTGTCCTGTAGATGAACAGACTCCCATTTTAACACATATCGGCTTCCAGGGCTACGCCCTCCAGGCTTTTCTATTTTTCAATGTTAATGTTATGAAGGATAATTTATTGAATCATTGGACAGCTGTTTAAATAGCAAATGATAAAAATCAAAAAGAAGAAATGTTTCAGTGATGTGTTATAAAGTAATTCTGTCGAGGTCAACAGCAATTTTGGAATATTTTTGACCAGTGGCTATCTCTTGTTCCTACTAACACACTATTTTCGTCAAATTTCATGCGCACTCATTGGTCTAAAACATGGAGTATCATAAAGTGACTCCTGCAATAAAGTTGAACTGTTTTGTATATGCATTTTTTTTGTATTTTCCCTTTTATTACGATTTTACTAGTAATACAGTATTATTATTGGTGCTTATTCTAAATGTTGTAGATAAAACATTTATTTGAACAGGCATAATATTGATTCAACTAAGGATTTAATAAATCATTGACTATTAACTCTTACACTCAATAATAATTTAAGCAATTTGATTCACAGAATATAAAATAATCGTTGCATGTGCAAGTGCACTTAGAAATATTATTACATTACTTTAAACAATGGGCGTAATATTCAATTACGACTTGTATTTTATACTAATTTATCAAACTGATAAATTTAATTTACTTACCGTAATAAATAACTAAGAGTAGAGACCTCTGTAATTTATATTACCTAGAGCCCAATTTTTCATAAGGTGAACTGACAATACATTTTCTGACCATTTATCTTCTTAGGAAAGCAATATATTTATCCTCACGTCAGTCCCTCCGTATTGGAATACCTAAACATTTAACTCGAATTCGCAGCGAAGCTTTTATTTTTATAATTTACATAAACGAAACCAATCACGATATTTTAAATAAATTTCTAAATGTGGAAAAAAACTTATCATAGGATGTTAATATGGGTCCGATATTCCAGTTTGGCTCTAAAAATTCGAGCGTAATTCAATCATTCATACTATAATAATGTTTTGGAACAATTTGAAGTACATTTATATTTAATTAGTAAGGCTCATATCTTGCTCTTTACTTTCAATGTTAACTGACAACGTGTTTACTGCTAATTTGTACGCTACAACATATTACTTCAACATTATTTTTAAAGTTAAAACACAATGCACACATGTTGATTTATTATAAACTATTATTAACACTTATTTCTGTTGTAAGGTGCAGGAGTCACGAAACTGAAAGATTTCCCAACTATTATAACCATTACAAAGTTGCTTAAGGAACAACATGAATTTGCTATGTTGATTTGATCTCTACTATATGTGAATAATTTTTATCTTAAATTAATAACCTCAAAGTAGATAATTGTAGAAAGTAGATAAGTTAATAGCATATCGTTTTTCATGTAATTAATAAAAAAATGTCTTAGAAATGATTTGATCAAGTCGACAATTCAAATATTGATCGTCATGCTCAGATACGTTTTCAATACAAATCCAATTTCCTTTCCCTTTCGTCAAATCGAAAATCAAACAGCTCCATCCTGGAGTCTTACATTTTTCCTCCTCGCCGAAAACCTCAACACAAGATGTATCTTGTTTTGTTTTTTGTACTTTTTTATTTATTTTATATTTTATTTTAATTACATGACTCTATAGCTTGTTAAAACAACTTTATTTTCTGCAGGATTGAGCATCTCTACATTGTAAAAGCATTGCTCGAAATTCTTTTAATGTTAGGTTCCCAAACAGGTGGATTGGCAGAGGTGGGACAATAGCATGACATCCAAGAAGCCAGCATCTGATTCCATGTGATTTTTTTCTTCTGTATCGACACACAAATAATATTAATAATATACATTTGAGGTTATTATGAAATACATGTTTAAAACTTCATTTTAAGGCATTTTTTATTCTGGTTTATCTATTATTTTACCGAATGGTTTCGGATATGCAGGCAATGAAAGTTTGCCCTATATCATTCTTAAGGGACTACAAATTAACTTAAATGGCCCCTAGCTCCCTCACAATTGGTTTCCTTAACAATTATAATGCAACATAAATATTTTTAGTCGCCTGTTCCTTGTGCTTCTTTGACTACAGTAGATTTATTAGTGTAGACTAGAGATCGCCACTAATCGAAATTTGAAGAAAAAAAAACTGTTGATTAGGGACCGATTCGTTTTAAAAATATATTACCACTAAATTATCTGTTATTCTTAATTTGTTAGCACTTGTTATTAAAACAGCTGTCTAATGATTCACTCAATTATCCTTCTCCCGTAAGATTAACATTGGCAGTTTGAAAGCCTGTAGGGTGGAGCCCTGGGGGCCGATATGAATTTAAAGGGATTCTGCTCATCTACAGGATACTCTTTCAAACGGTATCCGCGGATATTTCCTACTGTAATTTTTATAGCTACACAGGTATGTTTGAGGAAAAGATCATAACCTGAATAAAGAAGTATTTTATACGCAGTGTTTCCAAACTCGTAGTTTAAAGGACAGTACGTTGTGGCTTACAGTAGTTTGTGGCTTGTTGGTTGGTGTCGAAACAGCAGTATCGTTATGGAGTCCCTCGTTCCAGATAATCTTTGTAGAGATTAATCAAAAGAGGAGGTATTGTTCAACGGTAGAACTTCTGGATTATCGAGCCGTCCAGATTATCATGATTTCAAAATTAATTTATTGATAGTTGCTCAAATTTATTTGATTGATATTTTAGATGAGGTTTTAAAATGGGCGGTCTCTAAATTACGCCATTTAGTACTAGTTTTACAAAACTCATTTAAATTAGGTGTCTTCAAATAGGACATCAACATAAAAATTTGAAGCAGTTCCACACTGTGTTTATTTAGGGGGAAATAGAGCGCGTTTTGTACGATATAGGTATTTTTTTTTTTTTTTTTTTTTACTAATGTGTCGCAATTTAAGTTAGACTCAAAAACCCAAAATAGGTTTAGAAATTCTTTAGCTCAACTATTGTTCTCGCTCATGCTTTCTTTTGCAACGCATAAATATATGGAAAAGTAATTTACTCACTTTACGAATATAAACGTTTAATCAAACTGCAAAAAAAACAGCAGTAGATTAATTGCAGGTTTGAATTCAATTTGTTTAAAAGGATTGAGGGGCGGGTCCCATGTAGGTCAATCCGATTCTCTACAAAACGATTGACAACCACAACCACATTGCATCCTTAAGAAGGAGTGGCACAGGACGTTCACTCAATATACGTGTACAAGTGTGTTTAAATTTATTGTGAAATTAGGATTTGCCCAATGAAACTTTTAAATCCTATTTAAGTACACGTGTATTGAGTGAACGTCCTTTGTCACACTAAAAAAACCGAAATAACAGTTAATAGGCCAGTAGCGTTAAACAAAAAAAGCAGGTAAATCGGAAAAAATTGCTACAAAAGATTTTTTTGCTTTAACGGCTTTATTTATGTCCCAATATGGGTATCCTAGGTTTTCCCCCTCGTCGGAGCTGTGCTAAAGTGGTGGGGGGTAAAAATGTCCACATAAATGGACATTTTTTTATTTTTGTGGTTGAATCTCGTCAACAGCTCAGATACTGAAAATATGTCAAGTATAAAAGTTAAAGAGCATAAAATTCCGCATTTAATGAGACCAACCGCATGTATTTTGGATCACCCGTTGTTATGTAACAACACATCAAAGGGCACGATTTTTAACAATTTTTACAAAATTGTCTCCCAAAAGGCGTTTTTTTGTAATTTTACGGTTATATTTTGTAAATTTATAAAAATATTAACATATTATTGTTTATAAAACCAAAGTGCATAAAATTCTGCATTCAATGAGACCAACCTAAAATTTTTAGGACCACTTGTACCCTAACTACGTCACATTAAGTTTAACAGAGATGAATAAAATAATGACATAAATTATATCAAGTATGTACTGTGTAGGCATATATTCTATAATGAACATAATAACTATTACATCTTACATAATTTTTAGTACTTTAATTTGACTATTTAACGATAAAATTAAAGAAATTATTGATTATCACTCGATTCTATGGAAATCTCATTCACTTTTTTGTCAAATTGCATAGAATCTTTTAACTAGTGAAGTCTGTTTTAACACCATCAGTATTTTAAAAGCATAATTACCTACTTGCTTTGAACTTAATATTTAAAATATTTACCTAGATCACACTGTAGAAATAGTTTGTGGAAAATAATTTTATTAGTTGTATAAAAAATTATAACAAAAGAAAAAGTAAGGAACAATTTTCTTTAGATGCAGAATAAAAACACAATTTGTGAAATCAATTTTGCTAAAGATTATATTTTATCATACTAATATTTTAAGTAATACCAAAGATTATATGACAATATTATTTTATACTAAGAAAATTAAAAGGAGGACAAAAACACTAGTGATAAAAAACTACACTGATATGTCAACGTTTGACTGGTATTGGGCCAATTTGCTGATCAAAATCATTTGATTCCCAAACATAGTCTGTTACCCCACAATCCTGATCTTCACCAATATCCGGTCCATCTCCTTCATCTCGGTGGGAGTTGGTACACGAGTTTCCTTTTGCAATTGGCACAAATTAATGAACACTTAATGCCATCCTTCCAACACCCACAACCACCTGCACTCCCTTTGATGCATTTGCAGGAAATTATTGAAAGTATTGATTATGGGGTTGGTTATTTGGTGGTAAAAACAGGGACACGACCAAACTTTGAATCTGCCATACCCAGTAGAGTGGATCCTTCTCGTGTTCTAACCACATTTGTACTTGAAGGTAAGTTCTTAAGCAATGTTGGCGGGCTGCTTCGGATGTTGGTGGTACAGATGCCAAATTAAATTTGGACTTCACAAGTGCTTTGGAAAACATATTGAAAAACAATTTATCAAACGAATCATCTTCCTTACCTCCGTAAAGCGTTGTTAAAATTTAACCAGATTTGGAAACAACCTCAGCGAAGAAAGGTTTGGTTTCTTCCAGGAAGTGTTCATTTTTTACCAGCAGATTCACCACTTTCTTTTTACCCTGCTTGAAGAGTGCTGAGGTTGTGTCACATCTACTTATGCCATCGAGAAAGATGAGGGGTTTTCTCATGGTGTCTGCTAGTTTAAAACTATTGACACCAAAAACCTTTGGTGGGGTTGTTCCTCTTCCAGGTTTGAAGAGATATATCTGTGATGATGATGGGGAATCTAGAGTGGTGAGCGCTATTAGTAAGTCTGTATCTTCACCAACTAGCACAACCTTGTTATGATCCCGTGACATAACATAAATAAAATAAAAATCTTATGGCCTAATAAAAAAATCATCCAATTTTTAAGGTGAGTGTGTATGAATTTGAGTTGTTCTAAAATTTTAAGGTTGGTCTCATTGAATGCAGAATCTAATGCCCTTTGACTTTATAAACAATAATGTTTTAATATTTTTATTAATTTACAAGATATAACTGTAAAATTACAAAAACACACCTTTTGGGAGACAATTTTGTCAAAATTGTTAAAAATCGTGCAGTTTGATGTGTTGTAACATGACAACGGGTATTCCAAAATATATGCGGTTGGTCTCATTAAATGCGGAATTTTATGCTCTTTAACTTTTATACTAGACATATTTTCAGTATTTCAGCCTTTTACGAGATTTAACCAAAAAATTAAAAATGTCCCTTTTCGTGTACATTTTTGCCTCCCACCACTTTAGCACAACTCCGACGAGGGGGAAAACCTAGGATAATCATATTGGGACATAAATAAAGCCGTTAAAGCAAAAAAATCTTTTGTAGCAATTTTTTCCTAACAAGGTACTAATTCTACTGGACTATAAAAGGATTCTCTTATATCCATTATTGAATAATAATATCAATTGCTTTCGCCTAAGACACAAATTAAACTACTGAAAAATTGTCCATTGATTCACTACGAAAAGTCCAATGTAAACTGTATAGCACGTATAAAGTTCATTCTTTAATTTCATTATTACTTCATAAGTAGCGTAACCAAAAGATTAAATAAATAATAATTATTTAAATTTTAATGCATTTTCGCATTATTTTTGTCTTATAGGTTACTGTCCTATTTATGATTTTTTTTAATTCTCATTGTTTTAAAGAGTATACTGCTGAAATAAATTGTTTGGCCATAACCCCCTCTGAACACCAAATATCTATTCGCAACAGTGAGAAGTGTAAATGTAGGAAATGTTGGTTTGTTTTTGTGTTCGCCCAACACGTTCACCGCTAATGTTCAACCAGTGCGGACGCTGCTTTAGAAAACAATAATTCCTTTAAAATACTAGAATTTAATCGTTAATTAGACAGGTTAAATTATATATTAAACTGGCATAGTTATCAGAATATATGGGATTAAAGCTAAAAGGCCTTGATTTATGGAGTTCTTTCTATGAAGCCAAGATTCACTTTATTGATGTTGGGAAATCAATCATCTGTGGCGTCAGATAAAACAACAGCCAGCGTCTGACCTCCTGTAGCCCGTAAACCTCGGCGCCGGCGCCGCGCCACTGTTTGTTGATCTGCAGACAAAACGGTTCCTCGGGGATGTATAGGAGTTATCATGTATGGTCTATTGACACATTGAATTAACTTACTAACCGGAGGTTACTGCTAATTTTCATATTACATGTATTTTACTTATTAATTTTTATCCTCAAGATTGGTTGTTTCTTTAATAGTTTCTAAACTGTTTGGTAAGATTTTGGCGAAATATTACATTGCTGATTGGAAAATGTCCGCAATAATTTACCAAACAATAACTTAAACTCACCATCACCAACAATGGACTTAAAACAACGAAATGTTTACTCTGACAACATTAGTCATATATTTCTAGTATGTGTACAATGTATAAATATTTTTAGCTTATGAATAAAACTTATTAAATATGTCGTCGACTCAATTTAATTAGAATAAAGTAGTAAATATAATGGCATAGCATAACTTATTTAGTAAGAACTCGCATAACTTAAAACAACTGTTATTTTTTATGGATATATTTATAAAACCATTAAAAGTAAAACAAAGTTTGCAGTTTTACTAGTTAATAGTGAATCCTAAGTTTTTAATTATTGAACCCCAGAACACTTAATAAAGAACCTACAGTGTCAACAGCTTATTAGATAGCGTTATTCGATCACTTGTACTTACAGTTTAACCTGTTTCAAAATTAAAGTTTTATCAACATTTAATAATTACAGTATATTAGGCCTTATTTAAAGAGAAATGATTATGCATGTTCTTAGTCTTTCATTCTTTAACTACAGTAATAGACTACTAATGCAGTAAAATTAAGCCAAAATCTGCCTGGAAAATGGAAAAAAATTGGGCAGAAAAGTTTTGCTGAAATTTGTTCAATATCATCCACTGACCACCCTCAGTCCCCTGAAATTCCTAGTGGGTAAATGCCTGAAATTGTTGGTATATAAGCTTAATATATAAGTTACATTAAAATAGGAACAAGTATTTACATATAACTTGTAAACTTACTTTATGTGTTCATCCGCGTTGGGCGGCAACACGAATAAGAAGTATCCTCTACTGAGAGAGTGATTGAAAGACATGAAACACGCCCCTCAATCCTTTTATACAAATTGAGATTCAGTTGAGCATTCTGACCAAACTGATGTTCTTCCATTTAGGAATTGTATATTTTGTATCAATCTAGCTTAACTAAGAAAGGATAAGAAAGTTTCTTACAGGAATTACAGTTTTTGGGTCCATAATGCTAGTGGTAAAATCTGTACACGTTAGTACCGTGTCTCTGTAACATATTGTGCAAACAGTGTACAGAGGTTAAAGGTCATGAATTAGACTGCTTAAAGGACTATGAATTAGTAATAGAGAACGAAATAAACAACAAAACAAAGAAAATAGATTAACAAATACAGGATTCTGATATAAATAATTAATTTTCCCTTTGAAATAACCAAAACAACAAGAGGAGTCAGGTTTACACTGTCTAACTTACAGCGTATATTCAAGAAATTCTTATTTTAAACACGGCTTATAGATAAAAACGATAAATAAATATGAAAACCCCATTAGAAAAATAACGAAAACAGGGGTTTGAGTATTGGGGTTTGGGGTGAATTTTATACAATCAATAACATATTGGCACAAAAGCATAGACTTCCCATTTGAAATGAGTAAGATATTACCTAGGATCACCAAAGTTAATGTGTACTTCAATTCTTCTGTATAAAATATCCAAAGAATTTAGTATTTATTATTGGGATTATATTTTTGAAAGTAAAATTCTGTTTATGTAAACTATATAAACATTATACTAAATTGCACTATTACGAAAATCATGTTAAATGTTTCAGAAACAAGTAATGTAGGGTCGGTTTCCATAATAACTATTTGTATTCAAGGTTATTAGGTTGAAACACAATCATGTATCATTAATATAAAAAACGGCCTTACATCAATAAAAATATTGAATAAACAACTACTGCTGTTGTTTGAACAATAAACAAAAAAACAATAAATATAAAAAACTATATATAGGAAAAACTATTGCCAATCTCATTAATGTACGACGGTACTTTCTAAAAGACAATGGATATTTCCATGAAATAAACAGAATCCAAGAAGTAGAAAGTATTTTAGCGCAGGAACCGTGGCTTGAGATAGTCGTGTCTTCGACTCAATTTCCTGTTGAATCTGATTTCCATCTGAAATGACGTAGAGGAAGCCTTATTCATAAATTATTCCTCGGATTTAGAAGAATTATTCATTGAATTTCTAAGCAATAGTCTACCTTATCAAATTTTTCGTGACAATTTCAAGTTATTTTCACAAAAACAAGAAGAAAAGAAAGGAAAATATCTGTAATTTAACCTCATATTCGTGTTAGCATCATAAAAACATAAGGAAAATAGTTTTTACGACTGATTAAAAACGTTCATCCGTCCCATCCTCATTTTTTTCCTCCCAATTTTTTTTCACAATACTTTATTTTATGTTAAGATTTATGTGCTCTTTTGGAATAGCATTAGCCATAAGCGAAACCCCTAGCTATTGTATGGTTATACAAATCATAACCGGAATTGTACTAACGGCTAAGCATACTGAATTTTATATTTGCCAATTATTTCTGGAATGATGAAATCCCTTTGTAATAAAAAAGAAATCCTGTACAAGTGATATGTTTAAAACTCTTTTGCAAACGAAGTGATTTGCACCCCACGTTTAGATTAATTGTACCAGACTCTTAGTTGGCCGTAATATCGCCAAATCATCTGTGACAACCGATGGGACGAAACCGCCTGAAAATATGTAGATTATCTTTAGCGTTCTTTCCTTAATGAATTGTTCAAATTAAATGTAATATAACAGTAAATACATTGATTTCTTGTTTTATTTACTTTATGCCGTGCATACTTTCCTAAAATAGTATACTCATTGCAATTATTTATGTTTGTAGTTTTTAGAGATTATTTGACTCAATACTTAAACCTAAGTGACCAAGGCTCTTTTTTCTCCTTTACAAAGTTATGTTTCAAACAAACAGCGCTGTTCAAAGATTTAGCTGTTTATCTGATCGTAATAACTCAAGTTGCAAGACATCCGATACATCAAGTCTTAACTTTTTCGTGCTAACTCTTCAAACATTTCTTTTACAACGATGTTTTGATGCAACCTCTTCCAATAACTCCAAATTAAAAAATATATAATTAATCAGTGTTGCAGTGTATGTTACATTTAATTTAATGTTTTAGTTTTAAATGTGTTCGCTAATTTTAATAATGTAATTGATGAATATTATTGATTCAGTAAATTTGAAATTTATCTAATTTTATTTTTATTTAATATACCGGGTGCCCAGACCACCCGTACACCGCTTTTAAAATCTACAAAATTAATTATTCACAAAAACAAATAAGTAAACTGGTTGCGCTCCATCTATTGATGATAATTTCAATGTACAGGGTGTACCAGAAGTAACCTATCCAGACCGGAATTCATTAATTTTAAATACGAACCCCCACTTTTCATGGTATTTTTGGATTCTAGACATAATTTTATGACTACTTTACAATTTAATGTGTATCCCTAATCCTAACGGTTTGGGAGAAAATGGAGGTAGAAGTTTTATTTTTTCCCATAAGAATAACATGGGGCAAATTTTCAAATACATTACCACTGAAACTTTTACCTTTATCATAACTGTCCAAGCATAAAAATATCTTAGAACCTCATTTTAGATAATAATTCATTGTAAAATACCGATTTTTACGGAATTAATTTGAGTTTTCTACACATCAAAAATAATTTCCGCCATATTGAAAATCTTATGGAAAAATAAAATAATTTATGTCAAAACTAATAATTTATGATTCCAAAGTGTTTAAAAGAATAAGCTAAGGCATTTTTGTGTTAGGCCTTTTTAGTTTAACGGGAAATTTACAGAGATAATGGATGTGAAATTAGTCCCATGTTATTCTTAAGGGAAAATATCAAACTTCTACCTTCATTATCTCCCAAACCGTTAGGATTAGGGATACACATTAAATTGTAAAGTAGTCTTAAAATTATGTCTAGAATCCAAAAATACCATAAAAAGTGGAGGTTCGTATTTAAAATTAATGACTTCCCGTCTGGATAGGTTACTTCTGGTACACCCTGTAAATTGAAATTATCATCAATAGATAGAGCGCAACTAGTTTACCTATAATGGCACAATTTGTTTTTGTGAATAATTAATTTTGTAGATTTTAAAAGGGGTGTACGGGTGGTCTGGGACACACGGTATTTTCTAATGTCTTGAATATTTTTATTTTTACTTTCATTGAATAAACGAGACTGATTATGTTTACTGTCATATTCTCGTACAATATAATTTACTATCAGAGGTTTTACACTCATATTTTTAATCTAATAATAAAATGCAAAGAAATTATATGAATTCTTCAAAAAAATTTTCATGTGAAAGTTTTACCTTTACTTTCGATGATAAACAATTGTTGCCCTTTTGACGAAACAAAAAGATTATACAATGAAAATATGTCCTTATTAACAAGTACATAAATATTGGACAATCGCATGCATTTGCGCAGTCATTGGGGCTATTTTATAATGGTCTTGTAAATAAAGACAATTTGGAAAAGTAACATAAAAACTGTTGTTAAGAATCAGCGGGACAAACAGCGGTTGAAGCCACCACTGGGAATTTTCTTATCTCGGTGTAATTTCGCCAGTCTTGTTATCAATCGCGACAACCGAGCTCCGACACAAATCTTTTCCCGAGATTTCCCTCAAGACCGCCACAATCAGGGAGTGAAATCTCCTCTGATTGGAACAATAACTTCGGAGGGCTGTACACGTAAGTGTTTAGAGAGGCTCTAAGAGACATCAGAAGTCAGTTATTGCGCATTTTATAGAATTAAAATATAAATATTATTTAACTATACAAAGTTTAATTTTTTTAATCTGCAACTTAATTTATTTAAAAACTGAAATAAATATTACTGTTCTGTTGTTGAAAACGTCTATCAACGTCGGGGGAGAAAAATTTAACATACAAATTTCATCTTCTCATTACCCCCTTCCAACCCCAACTCCTCATGAAAATTTTTTTAATGCAAACCACCAATTTTTATATAACTTTTTAATCATATACGCAATTTAAAGACTTGATATTATTTGTAATTTTTCATCAAATTTAACGGTTAGTGAAATATAGGTGATTGAAGTTTATTTTTTAGATTTTAGAGGAATAACATTGGGCAAACTTAAGTTGCCTATATCTTTGAAACCAATTGTAGCATACAGTCTGTATATATATATATATATATATATATATATATATATATATATATATACACACATCGTATGGCTGTT
Organism: Neoaliturus tenellus; assembly: GCA_030545055.2. Taxonomy (NCBI): domain Eukaryota; kingdom Metazoa; phylum Arthropoda; class Insecta; order Hemiptera; family Cicadellidae; genus Neoaliturus; species Neoaliturus tenellus. Next base: position 170,402,818 of record CM061531.1, on the reverse strand, counting down.
ACAGCCAGCTACCATCTTAATAATAATAATAATAAAATAATTAAAATATGTTCTGCAGTGCAAAGCACCTGCGTCAATACATTTAAAAATAAAACTAAAATAAACATTTATGATCTCTCTATAAAGCTAAATCCAGGGCGCTAGCCATTGCAGCCCAGCTTCACTACAGTCTGTGAATAGTACTGTATTATTAAAACTACAAATAATTGTTTAAGTTTACCGTTTACTCACCAAATGCTCGGCCCCCAGGTTCTGAGAGAATTATAGCAGCAATTGTTTCTACTTCTCTAGATATACTGGCAAAAAATTAGAAGAACTATTTTATCAAATAAATAATCAATTGCTGGCCAAAAAAAATATAGCTGATATGTTTTACTTTCTCTAATGATCCAAAAACTTTGGAAACATGCTCATTCAGGATATATAGTTATGTTAGTGTAATATATATCTTTCTTATGTGGCTTTGAAACTGTTTTGTCTGGTCCGTAAGATCAACAAACACAGCATAGAGTCGTGGTTTATGATCCACAGTAGGTCAGACGCTGGCATTTTGTTTTAAAAGACATTACGGACGATTGATTTTGCTTCTTCTATTGAAAAGCAATGTTTACATAACGAAATGAAAACTATCGTTTTCTTTGTCAACGATTTTGTTAGAACCCTCTTAATAGTAATTCTTTTTGTGACGACGTTTTCAATAAAAAATAAAATAAATAATAAAAAAGATCCACTCGAGAGAAGTCACCGCACAGCAACTTATTGCCTATGAGTTCACTCCTGTCTTTCAGTTGGGTTTACTCCAGGGTTCAACGATCCTAATAAATTTAAAATGGCACAAATTTGTAATGGAACCAAAAGGGGCGAAAGGACAAAAAATGTGACAGGTGGAGCTGAGTACCTGTAGAAACAAACAACGTAAAGTACCTTCATCATTGCTCACACCTGGAATAAAAACCAGTTTTACAAATTCCAATTTTGAATTTTGAAATAATTCTGTGTTAATAATTTCACCGCCAATCAATGAGATTCAAACCCAGGTTTAATTTCATCCCTAGCTTTCAAGGCGTAGACAGGTCACAAATCACACCCGCAGTCGTGTACCAGTTGCAGGCTGCACGAGTTTGATTCTGGTTGTTTTAACATCGCAAATAACACTATGAATCAACCCACACTGGGATGGGTTTGTCCCTACCGTGTAATTTCAACAACTCAAGCTAAATCTACAGAAGGCAATTGTTGTTTCGATTAACTTATGACACCCTGGCAACGATCGTGTAGGCTTAGGGTAAACTTAGGATGCAAGATACCAAAGATATTAAACGTAAGCTTACAACTTAATATCCCAATTAAAGGGCAATCGCACTTTCCCTGTACTCACAAGGCGTTGAAGAGCAAAGTCAAAAGCACTAAGATACTTACTTAACTCCACGAAGGTAATCACCACAATGACTCCCGATCGTCCCTTCTCGGATCACCCCTCCTTTTCCTCCCCTCTTGAGGATCACCTGGGGTGAGGATGGCAGCAGATCGGTGGTCCAGCCGACGTCCAGGACGATACATCATCGCCATAATCTTACACCACAATGTCAACAATATTGCGAGATTATGTTGTTTTATTCTACGGTTTGCCTCTTCTATCAATTTTTTCGCCCCAAAATCAATACCAGATAACTTCCCAGGTTTATCTGCGACTGTCGCTGAATCCCTTCACCCTATCAGTTTATTAATTCTGAAATGAAAATGAATTTTTCCTACCACTGCATGGAAATAATCACATTGCCACAGCTGTAATCCTACGCAAAACAGTTCATTTCCGTTTTCCGGTCCTTTTCCGCTCTAGAGCGGTAATGGAACATTGGCGCACGCTAAATCAAGGTTATTTTAAATCTACAATAGGTTAGAACGGTAAAGAAGGTGACGTCACAACACAGACTAGTTTCTATTGGTCAGAAACCACATGACAATCACCATAATTATTACAAATTAATTGTAGTTGCTTTGCTCTGAATCAGCTGATTTCACGGTCAGTATTTTGATAACACTAACTTCCGGTTACACATCTATGCAAGTGATTAAGATTTATTACAGTTATTAAGTTAATGAAAGTTAATGAAGTTAAATTTAAAGTTGATATAATTGTGTACGTTTATTAAATACATTTAATCGGTTGTAATTATGGTGGTAGGAAAAATATTGTGTGTATTACGAGCACAAATAGTCATTGCCGCTCTTGAAATGTTTGGCCGCACTCAGCTGACGCTTCGTGCGGCCAACTACATTCTCGAGCGGCAATGACGTTATTTGCGCTCTTAATACACAAATAGCTATTGCATTGAAAATGCAATCAAGTCACGACTAGGGTTGCCGGTCCTAGACAGACTTAGACTTCGGGGTTAGCCCACAAACTACTGGTCGGCGACCAATACAGAATGCTATGCAACCACTGCATTATTCCAAGTGCTATCTCACCTCTCTATAACATAGGACTTAGGCTGGAGTTTTTACTGTGGAGTGGAAAGTGATGTGATGGTTTAAGGTTATGTTGACTCTAGGTCTAGGCCAATAGAGTATCATCTTCCACCCTCACCAAACTAGGCCTAAGTGTATTGTTGAGACACGTTAAACTGTTAGATTTTAAACCCTCCCTCTAGTTTTGACTGGTCACACCTTTTTCAAATTTCGGGTAAAGAAACCAACAAAAAATAATCTAGACTTTGGGGCTAGGACCCTCTAGGTGGGTGGGGCTCCACCCGGATCGGTACGTTTCAGATAATTCTTCTATGTTGGAGTCTATGGGCCCGCGGTGCAACTCGACCCGGCGGGACTCCCTTTATTGTGGCTCCGGGTGGTCAGCATCAACCCTGGCCGGTCGGTCCCTTTGCTGTTGTCTGATTTGGGTCCCGCGATTTCATCTCCTTCGTGCCCCCATTCAGCCCGCGAACCGGAAAAACTTGAGTTTCCTACCAGACAAGGGAACTCCTTCTTTTGCTTTTTCTATTGACCCTCCTTGGATCAAACTCCGGTCGAAGGGAGCTCCGTCGCTCCTCGACCCAGCTGGTCCATCTTCTATAGCGTTTCGGTTGCTGCAGTTGTAGCAGCCAAACTCAACGCATCTCCATCTGAGACCTCCTACTCCAGGACAGGGGATTTTCTGTGCGCGCCTGATGACTCGGCTCCCACAGACAAAGTGGTTTCCACGTTCCGCACCCGCTCCCACCGGTTCCGAAGCAGCTGCATCGTAAACGATTTCGAGCTTCATCTCTTTAGCCTCGTCCACCTCGTCACTACCCGCTACCGCAGGTTTACCATGAACGGTATCTACCAACATCCTCTCTGGACGCGGCTCCAACCAAAAGTTCTCGATGGCTACATCCAGCCCGGCTATCAAAGGGCTCCGCGCAGGGTAACAGAGGTTGACGACCTATACGGGATTCAGGGACGGCAGATATTCCCGACGCCTTCCCCCGGGAACGACTCCCTGTCGAACCTAACGCCCTGAGCACCCCCTTATAATCATCCTCCTCGCTTTGTGAAGTTCTAAAGTCAGCCCGAGCAGCCGGGAGCTCCAGGACAGTTTGTCAACAGAGATGCTAGTAAACATCCCACAAGACATCACATCCGTCTGGCTTGAGCATTGTAGCGGCGTTTCCAGCGAGCGCCACCCTCAATGGAAGTCACGGCACTCTCCTCCACTGCTACCGCCTGCATGTACACCCTGACAACCTCCACCTCACGTGCCCTGTGGAATGCCATGGAGTCATACGCTTGTATCTCTTTGGTCTCTGGGCGCACGACAATCAGAGAATGGGGTTTCACCTGCGGAAGATGTAGCGGGAAGAAAATCAGCTCCTTCCCGAAGATTTTATGTCTCACTCCCCAACTATGCGTGGCTGCAAAACCGATCCTCTTCAGGCCAGAAAGAACTACGACTCTCAATAAGTTGAAAGAAGGCGTTTATCACCAAGCCATTCGACAGCTGGTCACCATCCAGGTCATAATCCAGGGTTTCCAGGGCTGAAGGGCTAGGTTGAACCACAGAACTCACACCTTCCATGATCAAACGCAACCTTTTGTTCAAAACCGACTAACAAAAATCACTTCTAAACACACAGTATAAAGCAAACTTATAAACACTTAACAAGGCAATTACAAAAAAAACCTTTAAAGGAAAATAACCTCCAAAAAGCAAAGCAAACAGAGTTTAATATGTAACTAAAAGCACGCGTAGGTTACATGTACCAATGAAGCTGTAGGAAGCACAACCCCCAACGCTAAACTTCATTAACTATCATCAATGGACAGAGCGCAAACGGTTACCTATAATGGCACGATTATCTTTTGTGAAAAAATTAATTGTGTAGATTTTAAAAGGGATGTACGGATGGTCTGGGACACCCGGTACGTTCATCCCATTCTTCCCGCCACTCAACAGGGGCCACGAAACTTTGGGGCCAGTTTGTCTATGACCGCATCTGCCGCCGATGACGACATGCAATGCAACCTCCGCATCACTCGCCACCGTAAGTTATAATACTTGGCTGGCGATCATATGCGGTTATGAGGTTGCTGCAGGCTTTAAGTCCTTGAAAATGCTGACGTGATTTTCATGAACCTCACCTCTAGGGGGTTCCACCCCGCCTTTGGAGGTCTTTAAAGCCAGCCCACAAATAGGTCAGGGGATTTTAGCTTCCTCCCAAAACAGAGCTTGACTGGCGAAAAGCCCGAGGATTCATAAGGCATTTATACACTGCAAACTGGAACTTCTCTAAATACCGATCCCAAGCTATGTGGTTGTCTCGCAGATATTGCGCGATAATGGTTTTGACAACCCGATTCGGCCTTACGACGGGATTCCCCTGGGGGCTGTATGGGACAGTGGTTTGCAACTGAACACACCACTCCTCCGCCAATGCCCTGACAATGCGGGAAACAAACTGGGTACCGTTTTCACATATCATCACTTCCGGAGCACCATATCGCAGGAATACAGATGGCCTGCATGGCCGGATTACAAGAATAGTAAAGCTGTTTTATGGGCACTAAATTTTCCTTGACCCGTGTTAAATGCTTAATTAAAGTAGTTTTGCCTGCAACGGCCTCAAACTTTAGTAACTCCCGACTCAGGAATTCTGTCAACCACCTACCCTATTCAGGCGACTTGGCTTTGATGGCTTCTAGGGCGTTTTCATCTGGATCATGTTTGGCAACCGGTAAAATCGTCCAGTGTATGTGTACCAGGACCAACTCCTACAGGCCGGGCATACCAAAAATCAAGTCATACGACAAGTTCGGTATGCCATACGCCTTCCAGGAGTAGGATTTCCTAAGACAGCACCAAAAAGTGAGTAGAGAGAGCCTGCCTCCCGACTCGACCCATCGGGAATTCGCTGAGTATGCAGGTGTGCTGTGACGGGATTTACTGATATCACCATTAGAGAGCTCTGAAACCAGTAAAATCTTACATTTAAAAAATGCATTCTATATGACAGCTGTTTTCATACTTTCTTATTGAAAAAAACTTACAGTGTCTAGTAATTGAAGAGGAGTGATATGTCAGGAGCAACCAACTTTGACGATACCTATAAAAAATCAGTAACTAACCACATTAGATATATTGAACCGTCTGATTTAGAATTGATTGCTGTATTATCCACATCTATTTACAAACAGAAAATTATAGGTATATCGATAGAGGTAAATCATAACATATCAGTTAGTTTATATAGAAACTTGGCTATAGTGTAATGGGTGATCGTTTTGTGTGGCAGGTGTTGCCATGATAGGGGTGCAGAAACTCTGCATCCCTATCTGTTAGGTTATCTGCATCACGTCTGTTAGGCTCACTTTCTTTCCTTGGACAAAATATGATCCTCTCGGATTTAAAATCAGTTAACCTGTGATTTTTATATTCGGGAGTTCTTAAATTTTACGTTAGACCGTGTGTTCCGACTACAGTATAACCTAATGATAAAATTATTATTCGGTGAATAACACTGAACATCAAAACAATCTCATATGCATTCATAGTAGACACTTAATTAATTTTAAACGGACCCTACTCCCAGCCTTTTTATTCGCCAAATTGAAGACAAACATAAAACTATAGGAGTGCGATATTTTAAAGAAATTTATGATATGAGCTCATTTGAATACGGTTCTCTGTGGAGTAAATCCTGTACATAAATTAATTAACATAATAATTGTCTGAAAGGTTCTAAATATTATGGTTTTATAGTGAAAACCACCCAATCTAACATTATGGCAGTATCAAATGTACTTTAAGAATTAATTAAAGAAAATCTAATAAAATATATATCCTAATACGAGTAAGGTGTATTTTTATCTATTTATGTATGCAATCAAATCTTGAAAACTTATATAACTTTTTTCAAACTAGGTAAATAGCTTTGTTCTTGGAAAAGAATGATATTTATACAAATCTCTATGTTATGGAAAATCTTACTTCTTAAATATTGAATATAAATAATGAACATTTTAATATTTCTTTGACGGAGTTAAAAAGTAAAGAAAATAATTGCTAAAACAGCTGTCTTACTGTCAATGTACGATCCATGTGCTTAAATATAAAAATGTGGTTTTCTATTGTAGCCACTTACTGAATATTGAATGATAATATAATAACAAGAATTTATTAGTTTTTTAAATTAAACATGATACTGTTAATTATGAATGTTTAAATAAATTATAGTAAAATGATAAAACAACAATTTAATTAGTTGTTAATTAGTAGAATCTACGTGTTAGAGATTTAGCATTTAGTTAAACATAACAGAGTGCAGCACCCGTAGGGTTACAATAAAACATTCTGAAAGGCGAGTGAGCAAAGCGATATTTCGTGAAGGTGAATGTGCGGAGCGAACGAGCTCGTCTGGAGCAAAAAATATTTTGCCCTTGGCAATTCGATGCAGTCTATGGTTAATATTATTACTACGAATGATTGTATAGATTTACTGAGCACATGCTTGGCCCCTGGTACACTCAGGTATAACTCAAACGGTTACTACACACATTCTAGCAAGGACTATGTATTTTTGTATTAGTTCATGCTAATTCTACCATCACGTCTTGAGGCGAATCTCCCGTTATTACTGATAATCGAAATTTTAATACTCACTTAATATAAGATAAATAGCTAATATTACATCGCTTACTTGTTGTACATAAGTTCTCAGGTTGAGAGCCTTAATTGAAGTTTAAGGTAAGAAATTTTAGTGGGTGATTAAGAAACGACTATGATGTGTGATTGGGTGTCATTATTCTAGCTCATTTCCGTAATTAAAAATTCATTTTATACCATTACACAGTCTTTTAAGCAAAGATTCGTAAAATATATCAGTTGAAAATCAAATGATATATTTGTATTTAATTTTTTACATGAAAGAAAATAATGTACTATTCAAGGATGGTGCTGTTTGATTTTCGATTGACGAAAGGGGACGGAAATTGGATTTGTATTGAAAACGTATCTGAGCACTACGATCAATATTTGAATTGTCGTCCTGATCACATCATTTCGAAGACTGGTTAGTCTGTGGATTCAAATATATAGATCTTATTTAGTGTATTTATTTAATCTGACTTCATCATTGACAAACAGTATACATAAGCTTCTGAATTTTAATATGACACCAATCTTTTAAATAAGTCGAATCTTCCGTTTTATGATACCAGCAGTTATTTAAAAATTAATGTGGATATAATTAAGTTGACCCAGTAGGAACGCCGTGTTTGAGGAGCGCCACATATCTTATCTGCGTTTGATTAGATATCCCAAAATTTCCAACAATTAATCAGTAGTAGAACAGAACATACTTTTCTGTGGTGATAGGTTCCATTTGTAGTCATAGATCGCTATACAACGAATCAATACATAGTAATAGTTAACAGGGACAATGTTTAGCTGAAACGGTGCGGAACCTGTTCGCGATTTTCGGCCAAGACGATACACCAAATGAGTCATCTGTCCGAAGATTGATTTCAAAATTCGTAGGAACTGGCTGAGTGTTGGACACAAAAAGACCAGAGCGATGTCAGGCAGCTCATTCTCTTGAAAATATTGAGGTGGTGCGTAATAGTGTAGAAGATAAGGGACATCGCTTCGTCTGTAAAGTCTGTAGTTAGGCTCAACTGCGAGCTCTGCACTAAGAATTTTGTCAAAAGACCTTCACTTGTTCCCTCACAAAATTCAACTCGCACAGGAGATCAAGCGAAGAGATCCTGTAAAACGGCTTGAGTTTCTAAAATGTGTAGTTGGAAATCAAGATAAAAATGAAATGAGTTCAAAATCTTTGTCCTTTATCGCTGAAGCACATTTTCACATCAGCGGTTATGTTTCAAAACAAAACTGTTTAGTTTTGGAAAATACAAATCCTCAAGTCATTGCAGGATACCGGTTATATCCATCACGTGTTACAGTTTGGTGTTGGCTTCGGGCAAAGTCTTTGGCCCATACTTATTTGAGGATGAAAATTCCATGACTGTAAATGATGAAGGTTACAGAGAAAAGAGTTTATTTGGCTCCAGGTTGAGGAGAGTGACCTGGAAAACATTTGGTTTCAACTGGACGGTGCCGTACTGCAATTTCGATTAATTCACTGCACAAAGGATTCTTAAGACGTGTAATTTCAAAACATTGTGATCAAAACTAGACGGCAAGATCGTGAAATTTAACGCCATTTGGCTACTGTCTTGAAGGCGTTTTGAGGTCTCTTGTTTACGCCAACAATCCTCAAACAATCCAAGACCTGGAGGAAGACGTTATTCGTGTTATAGTGTAATAGTGCTGAGCAAGAAGTGTGTGAAAGAGTGATCGAAAACTTTGCCAGAAGAGTCAGAACTTGTCAGCAGCCGGCAGGTGACCACTTACTAGACATAAAATATTCGTTTACTACGCGAAGATACTATACTTTAGAATTTATGTTTTATATGGTAAATTTCTCGTAAAAATATTTGGGTTTTTTAACTTTTCAAATCCGGCTTTTTTACTTGGACACCCTTTATAATAAATTGATCACACAATTTAATAAGACAAATCTGTGCATTATATCAGTAAATCGAACATATTCATTCCCTTAGATATACTTATTTATTACGCTAAGGCTATTTTGTTAAAAGAACTCTTACTACAATTTTCAACAAATTTTCAAGTTTATGGTGTCGTTGCATAGGGCTTGGTTTGTAGTTGTTCCCACAAAACGTTAAGAAAATCGGGCGTTAAAATAAAGGAGCTAACCAAAAATTAAATTTGGAATTTTCTCATTAGAATAACACTGAGATTGGATTGAGCATTTTAAACATCTGTAAATACGTGTTGGTGATTCTAAAATTGACAATATTTGATTGGCCAGATATCATTGATTTAGAACTAAATGTAACTTTTGTAATGTATAAAAATAAATTGTTCAATTTTGAGGAACAAGTACACCAGTTTGTTTAAAATTTTCGTCAAAGCAGATAACCCGTTTTGTAACATAGACATTTTGTAAAATCATTTTAGCTTTTAAGTTTCTGCCAACATATAAAGATAGAAAACAACTTTTAAAAAGACTTAAAATCTTGTAAAATTGATTGTATAGCTAAACGGTGTGAAACGACACATGGAGCGATAAGCAACATTTAATTATTTAACTTCATAATCATAGCTTTTTTTAAATCAATAAATAATATTTACTGATATAGTGTTCAAGTAAATCGACCATCAATTATTTTATACGTTTAATGTCAATATACAGTAGCTCAGAAAATCGTTGTAAAATATGTGTATAATATAGGAGAGGGGTATGAAGAGAGAGATAAATATATTGCTTTTCTTACAAGATAAATGGTCAGAAAATATATTGTCAGGTCACCTTATGAAAAATTGGGCTCTACGTAACATAAATTAAAGATGTTTCGACTCGGATTTATTACAGTCCGTTAATTAATTTTAACACATTGATAAATGAAAGTAGAACTAGGGTTTGTAATAATTTTTTATATTTTTTATGTGTTGACTTCGTTAATTACATTTGTATACAGTGTACCTTCGTATTTTTCTGAAATTGTGTTTATCATTATCATGTAATGGTAGTTGTTAGATCATTATATCTTAATGTTTTGAATACCACACTGTAATAATAATGGTTTACAAATACTCATAGTAACAAATTTAATAATCTATAACTACATTAAAATTGCCATTTTTTTATGCTTAAAAATATAGCAGCCATTTGTGGTGTTGGTTCGTTTTAAAGGTCAATGAAAGTTTTCAGAGTAAACATTTCTTCCCGATTACAGTGTTTTTTTTTTTTCAAATATGTTAAGCGTGGTAAAAGCCACAGCAGTTATTGTGTGAGTTCTAAACTGGATTAAAACATCAAAATGGTTAATCGTGATCTTCAACTTTCATAAATGATATAAAGTTTTTATGTATTGATAAGCGACATTTTGTTTTTTACACTTAATGTTTTTCTTTCCTCAACGGGTAGTTGTATTGAGTTCACATTTCACATGCATCTTTATCACACTAATGTTCGTTTTCAGGAAAACCCATTATTTTTTCCTACGTGCATTTTAAAATGGCGGTTATTTAAAAAATTTTAACTTAAATATCTAAAAAAAGATAAATTGTATCAACATTTTATAAAAGACAACAAAATTCACTTATAACATTAGCTAAACAATGATACCTAGTTTGTATGTATATAACAAAAAATAACAGACATTCCTGCGGAAAAAACATTAATTTTGTATTGTAAATTAATGCAAATTTAGGTTATTTAAATAAAAATCATAGAAAACTCTTTTATTTGTGGTCAGATCTTTGCAAACTTGGAATCATTGTTTAGGTAATTTAATATTTCAACTTTCTTGTCTCTAGTAAAACTTTGATAAAATTTATCGTTTTTGAGATATTTGAGTTGAAAAGTCCGCCATATAAAATACGCCATGTGAGATACTTGAAAATGGACGCCATTTTGAAATTACACATTATAAAAAAAAATCTCTAAAATTAGGATTAGTGTGATAGAGATGCATGCCAAATATGAACTCAAAACAACTACCAGTTACGAAAATAAAAATTGTTACGTGTAAAAATTTAAATGGTGGCTAGCGGCTTAACAATACATTTTAGGACATATGTTTATATGAACATTTTGTTTATTTTCTCTCACTGAATAATCTTGAAAAAAATTTAAAAGTTAGAGGTGGATACCCTGTATAATCTCTGTTGAGAATTAAAGCACCTTACCATACTTTAAAATTAATTATGTGCAAGTGTTGGTCCAAGTAAGTCCTTACCGCAATTAGTGAGCACATAATAATTGATATGACTTTGCACCCAGTTAAACATGCCATTTTTCTGTTGGATATTATCAACAATACTATCACTGTTTAAAAACAATCAATAATTTGTGTCTAGTGTCCAAGTATAGTTTTCCCAAAACTTTCACGTAAAGTAAAAAGTCAAATTTTTTCTGTGAAATCCAATGTAATCAATCTTTTGAATATTGTGTAGTTATATTTACCAAGAAAATTGTTGTAGCTAGAATGATATTACTCTCTTCCTTGGAGACCACCTAAGTAGATGGAGATCCCCACAGACTTAAGTTATTACTACTTGCTTAAAACGACCTCATATTTACGAACGGAACATTTTTGCAAGGACTCCCGAAGCGCATTTATTGACACGAGATAATCACCATTTTAGTTACTAATAAAACTACTTGTTCTACTTGTTGCATTTTGACACCTCTACTTTTCCGCGTTTCAAAATGGTGGCAATCTACAATGTGAAATATGATCAAAATAGTTTAAAACACTTGCGTGCCTAATAGTCTTGCCATGGTATCAATACCTCAAGTGGTTTTAAAGATATCATGAGCTAAGCAAAATTTACATACGGACAGACAAACAGAAAACTAGGCCACTGAGACTCATAGTTGTAGTGTATAATATACTGCTCTCGACGCTGGGGACACAAATATGAAAGGGTTTTAGAGAGTTCCGGATTTAGTGTTGTCGATTCGTCCATATCCGTCTTACTAACTACTGCGAAAAGATTTTAAAAGTATAATTTTTTCAAATTAGGCTTAATAAAATAGCCTGATAGTTTTTATTTTTATTACTCATATTTATCTTCAATCACTAATGAATACATCCCCCTGATGGCGTCAGGTGTAAAGGGCTTATCCCGCTTGAAGGGTTGTATAATCTGATTACCCCGCCACGTTCTCCATGCAAATTTGTCTCAAACCTTCTGACATGATATCTTGATCGGCCTACTTTAATTGTATAGCTAAAACTAAAATTGTTCTTGGCAAAATTTTTAATAAATTATTATCTATTATACATCTGGTATGTAAACTGCACCCGCACAAATATTGCAACCGAAACTTTTCCATGTGACAAAGACGGATCAAAATGACGAAAATCTTAGAACAATAAAACAGTTAATAAAATAAAGTAGTTTTAATCACTAGAAAGGAAAGTGGTTTTTTTCTGCACTCAATCGCGTTTTACGAAGCTCGGAAATAGTAACTAAGCACAAATAAGTCCAAATGATGAAAAAAGCCATCACACTGTAAATGGCTAATAACTAATAGTTACTTTAAAAAAAAGTAATAACTAATTTTAGAATAATTTAATTAAAATTTCATTATATGATAACGTTTAGTAGTTGACTTACATCTTAAATTAATATTCCTTAAACACAGCAAATAAGTATGTTAAATTAATGAAACGTCAAACCCTCGCATTAAATGACTCTGCAAGTTGGTTTTTGTTTTCAGTGCCCTTATTTTATTTGGATTAGTACCGTTTTTACTTAAGAAAAAAACTATTTTGAGTGTAGCTTTTGGAGAAATCAAGAGATGTTTTTTCGATGCACTTTTAATAATCTACAGGAAACACCAACTTTTAGGACTAACTACAGGCCAGGACACGGTTGTTCTGCATGTAGTAAGTATGATAAAATCAAATAAAAACAAAGAAGCTCAAGGGTTGAAATTTATAAGTCGATCAATCTTAGTATGGAAATAATATGAACGAGTTCATGAAAAGTTACTAGTAACTCATAATTACTAAACTTAACATTTTCGCAATATTATTAAGATCTTTGTTACTAGATTTTAGACATTTTATGCACTTAATTTCCACAGCCCGTAACCATGGGATAATGAGCTAAGCGGTGGTCTAAAGAGAGCAAGGCACCGTCACGGCACTGCCACATAGGCTATCAGATGTGACCGCTCAGGTTTGTGCGTGAAATGACGTCGCCAGGGACCTAACCGGGGAACGCTAGCTCGTGAGGTCAGAGCTCTACCACGGACCTGCCGCCCCCATAGCCCAGCAATATAGCCAATTGGTACAATTGATAAATTAAAACTTCGAGAAATAATACCTGTATCACTTGCTGAATTCACATATAAGGTTTACGATTAAGAACTTAAGAAAAATTTACAAACTCACTAACTTAAATTTTCTATCTTTATTAACTGAAATATTTCTTAATATAAAGATTTTTCGTATCTTCAAATATATTTTATGATGAAAATGAGATAATAGAGAGGAAATTTAATTATTGTATCTCCAAAAGTGGGAGAAATATGTTTTATAGTTATATCGCAATAATAGAAAATATTATAATAATTAATTCGACACTTAGGTCGTTATAAATGGGATTATGATATATGAAAAACCATAAAGTACACCCAAAGTTAATCTCAGACTACGTCTAGCTCGTTTGATATATAAGACATTCTTTGATTTGTCGCCTCAAGTCGAATATTTGATGAAAGAAATGACTCAATCTTCTCTTATTCTGTGCTGTTTATGTTTCTTTGAAGATGTAAAATGTATTTAAAATAATCTTCATGGTGTAATAAGCAAATCTCATTTAGATTTATTTCTCATTTGATATGGTTTCAATCATATATCAATACTCGCCTAAGGCTCGATGGGGAATCCGCCCCATGCACCCTTAGGGGTTGCCCAGAATTCATTAAAAGCCCAAATTTATTGTTGTCACTTAGTCATAGATATAACTAGTGAAGCGTTATAGTATAAAATACGTAGGCGAATCTATAGTCATGTTTTTACTTAACTACAGTTGACATTTGAAGGAGAAATGTTTAACCATAACTATAATATAGGAAGTATTAATACTATACGGAGATGACCTAAAAACTCACTACAAGCCGTTAAAGTAGAAAATAAAACATAATTAACTTCCTCTTAATTTTTGAACCAAGTTAAATCGTGTCAAGGAAAACATTAACCATTAAATAAATAATGATATTGCTTTAACAATAAATTTCATCAGATTTTCACATTCTTAGTAACTAAAATTTTATTATAAATAAAGTTCTTGTGTCATTCGTCTTATGGCTTTTTTGTTTCAAATTTTTCTTCTATATAATTTTTCTTTTATTTTAACCGAATTAAAAATTACAGATTTCTTATTTTGTTCTATATATTTGTATTTTTGTCTAATAATACATAATTTAAAATATCGTCCCTATAGTTAACTTGTATTTAGCTTACTACCCTTCTTAATAATCTTCAATTAATAAAATTTTCCCGATAAGGTAATTATGAATTTGGATTTTTGATTCTGAGAAATAAATGTGAATTCAAATATTTAATAACAAATATTTAACCTATTTTACAACTTCACAATAATGTAGACCTAATCAGTTTAAAGAAACACTGAGGTTTTAAATCAGACTTAACCAGGATATAAAAACTCTAAAAAGGAATTTTATCATATAACCCAATGCCGCAAATAATACAAATATAAATAATTTCCTTATAAAATTTATTTATTATAAAACTGTTAATGTCTCAAGACTTAATGAGAAATATAAATTACATTATTTATAATAGTGTTTAAAAAATTATAGAATTTCTCTTATATGGTGTTTATTATGGTCCAGTCCTATATCCTATTAATTCATCGTGCAAAACTATACAATTCGCAAAATCTATCATAAAAATCCATCCATAAAATTGTTTGTAGACTTACATTTCATGTAGAGAAACAATCTCGGCTTCAAAAGAAATTATTTCGATGATAGGTTGACTGCAGAAGAGCTTTTAGCTTGATCTTGAGAGTTGGGTTTACAGCACTAAATCAAGGTTATTGCACGAGACGCTGTTGTTTGAAAATCGCTTACCTATGTAACAGCTGCAGCGCGTTTGAAAGAACAGTTACGAGAATTTATGTAGCAAAGGTCTGTTGCCAGGTGGTCTTTGTTCCACAGACATTTCAATATTGCACACAATAATCTGCTTGACTCTAAGTATTACTACATAATATTGACAATGTTGCAAAATAACGATATATATAACTTAACAAGAACAGTGTGGTATTATTTTACTAATATCAACTTAGCGATGAATTTTGGTGTGAATTAAAGACAGAAAGGTAAGTAATATCCAAGCTTTCTACTTTGCCAGGGGTGCATGGCCATTAGTGATCTTGTTTTATTCTGTAAGTGATATCGGCAAAGAAATTTTGGTGAGTTGCGGAATTGTGAACGGTGCTAAATATTACTATAATACAAACATTGCAAAAAAAGTTCTCTCCGCTTTACAGTAAATTGCATATAGAAAAAGACTAATAAATTTAAAGGAAAACATCCTTAAGTTACACTGATACCAAATTTATTCATTTTCATTTAATTGATAACATAAAGCTTGTGTTCATCAGAGGACGAACATGGCATGCCACAGAGTGTTTGGTACTTAAATTAACCAAATATTTTTTTTTAATTAAAATTAAAATTCTTACTCATAACCTGATTATAAGTTATTATAAGTGATTATAAGTTGTGTTTAGCTTCAACTTATGAAGCTTAATAAATTATGTGGCTATAATCAATTACCGAATAACAGACTAGTTTCCTATCAAATAAAAAACATGATTTAAAATTGGTGTTGTAAAATATTTTAACGGTAGATTCTTATTTAAAAACGTAAACAGAAACGAGTTTACGTATAAAGTAAACGCATAACATACTCCCTAGGGCTGTACACACAACCCAATTAAAATGGGGTCCAACAATATTCCCCCTCCTTAGGTCTTTTTATGTATTTTTACAACAATATCTATGTTCCTAATAGACAAATTGAATCGTCTGGATAAACATGGTTTACACATAGTAACATACAAATGCATCTTTTAACGTATATGTGCTCATACCTGGTGTCCAAAAATCCCTAAATGACCAAAACAATTTTTGTCAACTTATGGTACTAAAACACCATCAAACGATACGATTTACGTTAAAACTTATAAGTTATTCGTCAATCATGCTTACAAATGAATATTTGGGCTGAGGTAACTTCTATGGTGACTTATTTTTTTCGCGTGACAATAAATCATGAACAAAGTAAAATATAACATAAATAATCCGAATAAAAAATTTTACAAGCTAAATAATTCAAAAACAATTTGAGTGCCTCCTCTGAGAGTTTTCTTATCTCGGTGTTATTTCGCCAGTCTTGTTATCAATCGCGACAACCGAGCTCCGACACAAATCTTTTCCCGAGATTTCCCTCAAGACCGCCACAATCAGGGAGTGAAATCTCCTCTGATTGGAACAATAACTTCGGTGGGTTGTAAATAATAAACGTTCCATTAGATTTTATTTATTAAATGGCTTTTTTGCATTGGGTGAAACTTTTGTTTGCTAAAAGGTAAAAGGTAAATATAAATCATTTATAAACATTATTAAAGGCATACAACTGATAATACTTCTTTTCATTTATATTTTAGAAACAGTTATTTTTTATCCATATAAATGCAAACTACAGAAAAGAAGTGAAATCCATAATTATAATACCAGATTAAATAATTTAGGCCTGAACATCATAGACTTAACATTCATAAAAATTTACCATCTCATGCCGGTGCTAAATTTTTATATCTTTTACCGGAAAATGTAAAACAAACAAAAGTTTTACGCCCTTTCAATAATAAATTAAAATATTTTCTAATGTCTCAATTATTTTACAGTGTTAGTGAATTTATGGACAACGTTGAAAATTCTAAACAATCAACCGAAAATCATCTAAAAATAAATAAACAAAACGCACTAAAAGCTAGACTAGGTCTGTACTTGTTTTATTGTTTTGATATACTCTTAGTAGTGGCTTTTGGTTACTTATAAAACCGACCACGTGCCCACCGAGCAGTTGACGGGGCAGCTGGCGCCAGCTGCCATGCCATATAGCTTCCGGTGGGGGTTAGAGGGTATATATGAGATGCTGTAGTTATATGTTATGCCATATAGGTTGGGGTGGAGATGGCGATAGTGTTGGCGTTAGGGTGAAGTGAATTTGCGCATAAAGTGGGGTTGAACTAAAAGTGCGCATAAATTAAAAGTTAGTTCAAAATTGAAATTTCTTCGGTGTTTACGAATTTCTAACAGTTGAACAAAAATTAAGAGTTAGTTCAAAATTGAAATTCAAACTTATAACTTGGATCTGGAAAATATGTCAAGGTCATCCAGAGTAAGTTTTAAAAAAGCCTACCCAACTACCACCAGAAATAGTTCAAAGTTGAACTAGTTGGTGATAGTGGGATAATTCATTCGTGCCATGGGAGAGGTGTTTATCGTTTGAAAGTTGGCGATCGAATGAGAAGCGCCGCCTAGGGAGAGGGCTTATAAAATGGCAACCTTCCCCCACCACCCTTTCCCCCACTCCTTTAGACCAATAACCGGTCGCCGACTCTATGTGGTGAAACTGAACTAAACATGGCGGCCGCCATGGATAATTCTAACCTCAAACCTTAGTTTTGCATTGGTGAGCATGCGCCACCTCCACTCCTTTACCTTCCTTTTATATTTTTAAAACCGAACAGATGTCCGGGCAGTTGCCCCTTCGGGCAGATGTTGGGGCAGGTGTTGGGGGCAGAGATGTTAAAATGTTGGGGTGGATATGGCGATAGCGTTGGTGGTCGGTTGAACTGAATTTGCAAATAAAGTAATTGGGGTTGAACTAAAAGTGCACATAAATTAAAAGTTAGTTGAAAACTGAAATTCGACGGTTTTAACAAAACTCTAATAGTTGAACAAAACTAAAAGTTAATTCAAAACTGAAATTCAAATGTATAACTGGGATCTGGAAAGTATGTCAAGGTCATCCAGAGTAAGTTTTAAAAAAGCCTATCCAACTACCACCAGAAATAGTTGAAAGTTGAACTAGTTGGTGATAGTGGGATAATTCATTCGTGCCATGGGAGAGGTGTTTATTGTTTGAAAGTTGGCGATCGAATGAGAAGCGCCGCCTAGGGAGAGGGTTTATAAAATGGCAACCTTCCCCCACCACCCCTTCCCCCACTCCTTTAGACCAATAACCAGTTGCCGACTCTATGTGGTGAAACTGAATTAAACATGGCGGCCGCCATGGATAATTCTAACCTCAAACCTTAGCTCAGCTGAAGAGAATAGAGGAGCATGAAGTAGGAATTGTGGTGACAGCGCTTATATGAGGAATAGTAGGGGTAAAATAAAAAAAACTTGTTGAACACAGTCGATAGGTGTAACAAGTTCAAAGTTGTTGAATTGTAACATAGAATGCAAAATGTTGTAAATAACACTATCATCAACATTAACCTGCGAAGTCTTTGAAGAGTATAATGGGTTAAAACTGTACTTCTTCCTAACTCTATTTAAATTAGTTCTACACTTTGAAATTGAAGGTTTAGAAGTACTTTGTAATATGTGTTGTGTTCGCAAAAGCTTTAATTTTAAACATTGTGCAGTCATCATAACCGATGTGTTAAGTTCAGAAGTTAAAAGAAGACTGAGATATAAAATGAAGTGTAAAAGAAATTGAAACAGAAAGCCAGAGTAGTAATTTTATAGGTTAGAATTTACGAAGGCTATTCTATGGATAACAAGGAAAGTATTTGCAGCCAACAAAGAGGAGCGGATATACAACTCCTGGCGAGAATCATTTCCGAGGTGGCGCTAGTCACCAGACCTTAAATAATTTATTTCCCCTAATGCTGAGACTGCGCTCGAGCAAGATATTAATCCTGAACTAATTTAGGTAATAACAATTATGTGTAAAATGATATCGCTTCTTTTATGTTGGTGAGTTACAAGCTTTGCTACGATTTATTTAAACTGCTAACTTATATCTTACATGTAACAATGAATATAAATTGCCATAAGTGTTTGGAATTTAATTTCCAGTGTCTTTTTTAGAATGTAATAACAAATCAAATCTTGACAATCAGTTGGGAGTGAGTTTTCTTAATAGCACATAAATCATTGATCGCTTTACCATCAGTATCCTAGCCATTCTTGTTGTATGGCGTGATCACTTTGTAATATATAGATGATATATAGGTATAATTAATATTGATAAGTCCAAATTTGAATAGTTTTCTTGAGACAATGCATTATCATGCAGAATTTTGTGCTCCAGTCAACCAGAGAAAGGGATTTACAGCATAAGTCGTTAAGTAATGTGAATAGATGATTTGACAAACTATGAAAAACAGCTCACAGATTTCTTCCTCCCTTATTCCACTTTCACTAACTAAATATTATACCGTACAATCTCTGTCATCGAAGTTACTAAAATATAACTTGTTATCTTACACATATTCAAGTGATAATTAAATACATAATGCATAGAAAATTATTTAGTCTTAAACCAACACTCTTAGGGCGATTTTAAATTCGTCAAACTTGAATTAAAAAATTAACTCCATAATGCGTGTGTTAGATATTAGAGCTATTTATTTTTTTGTTAGCAATGTATCATTAATAGTGTAACAATAATTAGGAAACACATAAAAATTTGTATCGTGGTTGTATCCAATGTAATCTCTTATATGAAATGACAGACTGAGGTAATGAATGCCTTATAGCAGAAAAATTGAAAACCCGCAATATGTTGAGTAACAATTAAAACTCACTAAAAGTCAATTTTTAAAACTGAGAAATTTACTGGCTCTGGTAAGTCTCTTAAATATTCACAGGAAAAAATCAATCCATTTTGGATCAAAAATAATACTTTGAATTTCAAATATTCAAAAAAATATTGATAGCATGAAAGTTAAAATGTTTCTGGAAATATATTACCAATGATTTGTTTCAATCTAACAACAAAATCAATATGATCTGGTAAGAAATTATAACATGAAAAAAGGGTTTTCAACATTTTTGGACATCATAAAACAGATGTCTTTAGAACAATGATAAATGTAATTAAAAACAACTATTTTATATATAATACATGGCTAAAAAGTATTATTATTATTATAAAACATTTTTTTTAAACTTGATTTTAAACTAGTGGAATAAATATCTGAATAGTGACCAGAAAAATTGGTTTAAAGAGTTTGTTTATCCTTGCTAATATTAAAATAGCTGAAACCTTTTAGTTTTCTGTTGATTTTGTTTTATCTTACGGTTGCATACCAGCTCGTAGTATGACATCACAACATATTGTGTATCAGTTTTAAAATATTATTCGTAACAGTTTTTTAGTCAGTTTACATTAGAACCGTTACTTTTTATCAAGGCATAGTAACGTATGGCTTAAAAATGTAACAGCTGACTATGAGTCACTGAAAGACATTTTAAGTTATTAAAAATGTTATTTAGGAAAATCTGGTACACGAAAATGTTTGTTACAAGTTAAAGTTTTTGGTTTACAGTTTAAATCTCTCCCCCACCCCAATATTCTCGAGAAGGATCAAGTTTAATGCAATGACCTGTGTCTATACAGTGTGGTTGAAAATTAACGGAAAGGTGATTTTTTTTTATCATAGATAAAGAAATGAGACTTTTTATATCAATAATAGCCATAAATGTCTACTCTTTTAAACTATTATCATTTTTATCCCTTAAGGGGGACGGCCCACAAGGAGTCAGACAAAATTCTTAAATAGAAGGAAGTGTCGAGATTGGTGTCAAATTAAAGGTCTCACTTAGCAGAGTACAATGCCGTAAACTAGACTTCTAATGGATGACCGAGAAGGAAATGGCAGGCAAACAAAGTTTCTATTAAAATTATGTAGGTAAAACTAAAAATTGCAATAACTTTCTTAATACACAACCTCCTAACGTCGGGGTTTGTGGCTTATTACTTCAAATGCAAAGACGTTAAAGATGATGTATGATTTGTCAAAGGCCAAAGCAGATTTCGGTAAGACTTCAAAAAAGGGTGTTTAAATTGAAACTTCTTGAACTCTGTCACATCATACATAATTTTAAATGGCTTTGAATTTGGAGTAATAAGCAACAACCCCGACGTCTAAAGGTTGAGTATTAAGAAAGTTATCGCATTTTTAAGTTTTACCCATATGATTTTAAAGGAAACTTTCTTTGCCTGCCATTCCGTCTAGGTCGTCCATTTGTTTTGAAGTCTAGTTTGCGGCATTGCACTAAGTGAGACCTTTAATTTGATACCAAACTCGATCTATGCTGCTATTTAAGAATTTTATCTGACTCCTTGTGGGCCATCCCCCTTAGGGGATAAGAAAATGATCATTGCTTAAAAGGGTTGGCATATATGGCTATTATTGATGTAGCAAATCTCATGACTTTATCTATAATGGTAAAAAATATCATCATTCCGGGACTTTTCAGCCACACTGTAAATTAATAGGCGAGCACGAAACTGTTCCTCCTTTTTTTCTCAGCAAGACTGCAACGTAGGGAAATCCTCTCATACCGTTAGAAAAGTAGTGAGTGTACTGAGAATGAGAAAAAACATACTATAATTTACATATGCCAACAGAGATAGGCTACTCTTTACAGACGTTCAAAGATTCATTGTTAATCCTAAGTGATATGATTGTTAATCTGTTAATGATAAATGATTAAATCATTGTATTTTGACACCTGTTTTAATTTATCCATGTTGAATTTATCCTGTTTTAATACTAAATTTTTTGTTGAGTTTAGATTAGTGAGCGGTCCTTAATTTTATACAGAGACAGTGCTTTACAACCTTTGCGACTTGTTTTCTCTTGCTAAGACACAATAATTAATTACGAACAGTAATTGAATATTTCTCCATTTAAATTCCAAATAGGATCTGCGTTGCTCGCTGTTTGAGGAGTTTAAATGTGACAGGTGTAACATGAAATGGGCGTGCATTAATACTTGGTTTTTTTTCGAAGCACTAGAAAATTAAAATGCATTGTATGCTTAAAGAAAATGCAATGAAACCAAAAGGCCTTTATTTCATTATTGGCACAGGGATTTGAGTGCGCCTTCATTAAAAGAACGCTTCAGCTCTACAGTAAAGGCTTGCGTGTAGGATTCGTAAAGTACAGGCAAAGCATCAAAAGAGGACTCGGAATATACAGTATAAAGGGTTAAATTAAAACAATGAGAAAATCCAATAATTTTAAGGTAGAGCCTAGACTACCACTAAGCCTACCACGAGAAGAATACATGAATACGTATGTTCATGAATGGAAAACTCACCTAACACAGCTTACACTGTTCCATACAAAGCACGCTCTAACCACAACATCAATTTAATAAATGTTAGTATCGTAAGTTAAGACATAATAAAATTTGCTCTCTAAGTCTGTTTTAATACAACAAACACGAATTCTTTTTGAACAAGGTTTTAAAAAATATTCTTAGAGCTAATTTTTTAATTCAAATTAAATTGAAATTATATAGCAAATTTCTTTATTAGAATTTATTTCCATATCATAAATACCCCCCGTCGCAGCAGACCTGCATACTCAGCGAATTTTAAAACTAGTAATATTAATTTTGACATGTAATCAAAATTTCATCACGTGCTCATTAATAGAGAAATTAATGTCCGTTCTCCTTATGATTAATATCGAGAAAGAGTATGCAGGTATGCTGCCATTGGGAACACTGAAAGTAAGTATTTTTGAAAAAAAAAATATGTATTTCGATCTCATGAAGCCATTACTAAGTTTCATCAATACCTGCTCATAAATAAAGGTGTTTGCTCATTCTCCATACGATTATAATAGGAAAAGAGTATGCAGGTTTGCTACCATGATAAGAACAAAAACCACGATTTTTTACAAAAAATGGATGAACCTCAAACAAATGAAGCTAAATACCAAGTTTCATCCAAAAATATTGGTTAATAAGTGAAATATCAACACATACTTATTATCCATAGGATCAACATTGCCCTAAAATACAATGTACTATCTTTAGACTTTTTAATACCGCGGTAACCAATGGAGATATAACAAAGCTTCAAAATACTCGTACTCAAATGTTTTTTTTTTTTTTTTTTTTTTTTTTTTTTTTTTTTTTAGCAGAATCCAGTGGTGAAAATCATAATTGAAAGTTCCAAATTACGTACAACGAAAAATGCAAAAAACCCATTTTGGGGTACAAAACACCCCAAAACTATCCCTTCCGGCAGGTCGATATATCTGGTTTACGAACTTTTGCGAATAAAGGTAGGATTACACACCTCTACCCAATTTGGTCCCGATCGAACCGTTTTTACGAGAGTTATCGTGTCTAGGGGTGTCCTATATAAATTTTAATGACTTATTTTTGGTCTCTGGGCACCTCAAACCGAAAAATTAACATGGTCCCGGGCTTAGGTCTTACCATGAGACCTACGGTAATAGCTTATTCCCTAAAGAGAATTCGCTAAAAGCACTGCAAAAAAATCTGTAAAAAGACGAGAAGTACACTCACTTTTAATAATATTGAGTTAAGTGTCTGGTAAGTTAGTCATTTGGTAAACTTTTATTTCTTAACCCAAATGTTTGCCTGTTCGAAGTTTAAATGATAATGGAAATCGAAATAATAATTTTTTATGATTAATATTGTAGTTTTGAAATAGAATTAACACATTAAATATTTCAATTGTTCTAATAAAACACTACAATTAAAATAAATAACAGAAAATCTTAACATTGGACATCACAACAACATCGTTGTAATCATACAAGGAAATGGTTTCAAATTTATATTTTTCCAGATGCTAACCTTCAGTAGTTCACGGATGTAAATATATAACACACCGATTAGTCTGTGTAACGTATGATAAATCCTATGTTATTTCTTTAAAAAATTCAGAAATAAGCTAATATAATATACATAGGCGTACAGTGTAACAGTACATTTAAACTCCATTATGTGCTTGCAACATATTAAAACTCACCTAACACAACGAGGAAAATCATAATAAATAATTCCACGGTATCAAAATCAACAATGTCATCAACAAAGATTTTCGTGTTAGTACTTGGTAACAAGGTTTTTTTTGCGTGATTTGTGTTCTTTGTATTTACTGTATATACTTACTTACCGCCTTATATTTCTTTTTGTTAGTTTAAGGTGACCTTAAATCTGATGTATTGCAGTATGTCTTTTTTCCACTATAAAACTGATTTATAGTAGACCAAAATTGAGCCAAAATCCGGTTGGAAAATTAAAAACTTTTTGAAAGCCCCCCTGAAATCCTCAGTGGGGAATACGCCCAAAAATGATGGGATGATCCACGTGAAGTCAGACATAAATCTTACTTCGGCTAGATGACGCAAACATTTGCTATTGCAATTACCTTTGAAGATGCGGGTAGCTCGACATATGCTTCATATTAACTTTGAACCCACCATCTACATGTACGTCCAAAAGATTAAGTCCCGAAAATTATCTTTTATTCCATAAAATGCTATACATAATATTAAAGGTCTTAGTAGGGATAGTACTTATCCACACACCAGATCTCGAAAGGTCAAATATATTGGAATTTATTGCATTCCAAAGGTTGGCTAATATTATTATACTCAAATTTTAAAACATATGTCATTTTCCTCCCGACCATCTTTTATGATCAAGTTTGAAGCATGTATTCTACCATTTAAGACTTTCAATATGATACATATAAACCTTCTGGAGTGTATTTAAATTTAGTGTGCTTAATATCTAAATTTAATTTAATCCCTCCTGGTTTTAATCCCAATTTAGAAGCATGATTTCCTAGGGGATTTCATGGGACTACTCGGATGAAGGTCAGGGTATGCCATAAAACACATTTTAAAAGAAATTGGCTTTCATTTTTTTTTTCATTTTCCAAGATTAATTTTACTACAATGTAATGAAGGTGTAAGATTAAAAGATAGAATTTTTCTAAAATAAAGCTTATATATAAAAATAGATAGTAATCAGTTTTAATTTTGATAGTATAATGAAGATTTGTATTTCAGGTGTTGGTTCCAGCAACTGGGTGACATTCAATTTGGTGTAGAATAATTTCGGACTTAATGATGATGAGCGAGTATACCTCATTGATGTGAGATGGAACAGGGTGCTGCTTATTTATACTGTTAACTTTAGTATTTACCTCTTTATGTCATTATGTATATTTTTTTCTTAACAGTTATGACAGTTCATAGTAGTTTTCTTAAAGAATATACTGATGTTTTATTTAAAAGCTAATTCCTATAAGTTTTTTGATATTACAGATTAGTATACAACTGTCACATGCAGAGTGAACGAAAGGCCTAGTACACTGCAGGGGTGATAATAAAGTAATGGTAAATATTAAAATAATCGCATTACTTTAACTTTTCAACATTTTACAACGCTTAGAGCCCTTAAAACCTCCTCTACCTCTAATAACATTGGTCCTAACCCCCACTCAAAAGAATTATTATCTTCTGGAACAAACTTGCAGCAATGAGTTGTGACTTTTCAATCTCCGAGTAGAATAATAAAACAAACTAATTTAGCAAAATGTTATGTAAAATAAATGTGATGTGTGTATGTGATGCTCAGCTAGAAGCATGAGTAAAACAAAACAAAATCAAAAGGTGACAGCCAATAGGATACTGTATTAGCAATAACATACCCCACAATGCTTCCTGTCTGACGTGTCCTGACGTACTTAAGAACGAATCAAGTTTAAAGTTTAATTATCTTTAAATAGGGGGGGGGACGTTAAGATTACGAATTGAACCAACCAAATGAGTGAGGAATCCAAACGAATTTCGCACTCAACTTAGGTTCAAGTAGCGGTAGTTACATTGATACTTACTTAAATACTTATCGTCGGGGCCGGAAACCTTAGTTGACCAACACATATTCTCATAGTCTATGGAGAAATAGTTTATATGTCAAGCTAATGTTAACTTACAATTTTAATCAAAAGAAAGATAGGTTTTACAATATAAACCATGCAAATTCGATAATTTTAGTACTATTAACATATTTTGTTTTTAAATGCAATTACTTTTTGTTAATATAATTAAACTAAGTAAACAAACTTGAATTACAACAAAAATGATTTCCTTTAAACAGCTTTAAATGTCACGTTTATCCGACTGCTCCGCTCTTAGCTTGAGGTAGGGGGGGCTCATCTGAATAAGCTCGGTTACGATGTGTTTCATATGCATGAATATACCCGGGATCCCAGGTGACAGGTTATTGATATCGGGCAACTTTATTGATAGTAAAATAAGCATACTTTAAAGTATAAAAATAAGTAATGTTTTGGTCTGGCCAGTTTTGGGATGAATAACGAATCATTTTGATAAATATGATTAATTGTAAGTTTAATTTTTAGAGAGGAGTTTCTTTGTCATATGGTAATACCTAAGATTTGTAAATATTAAACTTTTACAAAACACCTTAGTGTTATCTGTAAAAATGGAATATGTTAAACATCGAATTTATAAAATACAATAATTTAGTACCCCTAGTGTCAGAGAAATGTTATACAAATCAATTATTTTATGATTTTTATTTTACGTTTATTTACTTTATGATCAAAGTAAATAAACAACAAGCATCTTAGAAGAGAAATGCACTGAGAATTAATTAGACAAGTTAATTTAGCTACAACGAAAGTAGCATTGCAAGGATTCCAAGAACGATAACTTGGCCAGTATTGAACTCTTTATTCCTCAAAAAGGATTTCAATATGAATGGGGGATTTATATACTTGCTCTTCAACACCAGCTACAAATGTACGAGAAAGATGGAAAACAAAGGCGTTTTGTTATCTTCGAAGCTTAATAATTCCTGAGTACTCTATCCACTAAAACATCCCGAAGCTACTTGTTTCAGGAAATTCACTCTTGTCTCAAATTCTATACTTATTTAATACGCTAAGGGTTTCTTTGTCCTGACAGGTCAAGGCTATTTTATCGGTCGTACCTGAACCGGATGGGCAAGACCGGTTCATCGGACTGCATTTATTGCCCGGGCGTTCCCAACGATGCGGAGCACATTTTCTTCCGCTGCCCACGTTGGGAAGGGCCCCGCCTGGAGGCCACACAAATTTTTGGTGCATTTTCGGCGGACTCGGAATGTTAAAAGACGTTGGAGGATGAGGGCTGCTGGGATTGTTTGTTACAATGAGTCCGGGGCATCCTCCTTAGAAAAAAGACTGATCTGGACCTCTATGCGGCTCAGATCCCCTGACCGTGCGGCTGGTCAAGAAGTGAGCCCAATAGCCTTAGGCTAATTTTGGGCTAGCCTGATGTAATGTGACAAAAAATTCCAGGCTAGATTCCTAAAGAGAGAGGAGGTTTGTGAGTGAGTATACCAGATTGTTAGGGGAGTCTTACACGACAGGCTGGCCCCATGTCGTGTGCGTAACGTATTTTCCTGCCACTCCCTAAAAAAAGGTTTCTTTCTAATGAGAATTCTTTCTACAATTCTCAGCGAATTTTCATGTTTTTGGTATCGTATGATAAGGCTTGGTATGCAGTTAATTCCACCAAAAATTGGTGACAATCGGACTTAAAATAAAAGCGCTATCCATCATTGAAATTTAAAAATTTCCCGTTACAATAACATTGGGATTGGGATAAATATGTTTAACCTCTTTTGATGTACAGCTGTAAATAAGTGAAGTTTTGGGTGATTACTAATAGCACAATATTGGATTAGTCGTGTGCTAATGTTATCAATATGTAAATTGATATACTAATTAGTCACCCATACCCACAAATACCCATGAATGACAATTTTTCTCGAAGTGAACTAAATAAAAGTATTTCAATTGATTATCTTTAGGTCTGGAATTTAGCAAGTCCTCTCTTTGGCCGAGCTTTAGAATTAAATTATAACGCCAAGAGTAGATGTCTGGATTATACCAAATATTCTTAGTGTAATCTTATTTTCCAGACACACCACAGGTGCTGCTGGCGGCGGTGCCATGCTCGGCCTACAATAACCTAATCTACTTAACTTTGTTGACGGGACATCTGTTGGATGAGATCCCATTGATTAATTCAGATTAGACATAACAATTTGGATTTACAAGCAAAATTTTCAATAACAAAACTGTGAAAATTTTTGGAATTAATCCATGTTTAATATCTACATATAAACAAAACAACATGCAAATCAAAAGCGGTTTTTGCGTTTAGAAAATACCTATCATGTCTAAAACCATCTATATATCAATTCATTCCACAAATGTTTAACACTAGAACTAACTTTTATTATTATAGAATTAAGAAATTACAAAAAAAATAACTATGGAGGATATTCATTTAATTTCTACTCCATCTACTCATGCCATGTCGATGGTAAGAGGATTTAAATTTTTTCTTTGGATTTTTCAGTGACCAAAGTTATAATTAAAGCTTAAATTAATTAAAGTACTTTTATTGAATAATGTTTACATAAAGTTTTAAGAATACGAATATGAACATTATCTGCTAAAACATTTAACGTGTCTTGGAGCTCTCTGGAAACGCTGTATTTGTTCAATCCATTGATAATTTTCCAATATAATGTTATCTGATACATACAGTTTCCTTAATTTCCTAACATTCATAATTAAATTAACATTGTACTGTCAACTAATTTATTGAACAAATGAACCTTGCATATCATACAAATTGCCAACTAATGAACGAAAAGTTTATACATCTAAAATTATATATGGACTTCTAAATCTAAGCCTTAAGAAGTAATTAGTCATTAGACACGTCTTACATGTATTGACAAGTTAAATATGCTAAAAGTTATTGATCAGTACTTGTAATAGGCTACATTGCGGGTGTCCCAGACCACCCGTACCCCCTTTCAAAATTTACACAAATAATTTTTCACAAAAACAAATTGTACCATCATAGTCTAAAAACTCTAACTATGGACGAATACCGGGTATTTTGAGGAAAAGTATCAAAGTTTAATGGCATGTATGATTTAAAAAGAAAAGTTTGCAGCAGTTAGGGTGAGATTAATGTGGCCATGGGAGGTTTTGAGGTGGAAAATTGTTCGGCGCCGAGGATTGCGGCTCCGAGATCAGACGTCCCTGTAAATTATGAAACATCTTAATGGGCTCTTGTTTGAAACACTGTTTTGAAAGATGGAATGCTTCTCCATTAAATTTTAAAATATTGCCTTAGGAAATACTCCTTGCACTTTTAAAGTTTGTTATGTTCAGCAAGAAACTTTGAAGAAGAGCCAGAAGTTTTTAATAAAGGATATTAATGGATGTTTATGGTATAGTACAGTATTATTGGTCTTCATATGATAATAAACTTTATAAAGAGAAACAAAAAGAAATTTCTCAAAATTAAGTCACAGACTATAAATATACTTAAATTTTGGCAATCGTTATTGGTAGTCTGATTTTTCTATAAGAATCTACCAACATTGAATAATTACTGCAAAATAATAAAAAATTTCCCATAGTTTATGTTTGTTTTTTAATAATACTACGGTCATCATTTAAATGAATTTACAAATTAAAATCAGACTCAAATCAGACTCTAAATAATCAAAAAAAGATTATTTAGTTGCTAGCTAATGAAAATTTGGGTTCACATGCAATGATGATAAGCTTATATTAATTTCTCTGTTTTAAATTAACGAAAATCCATTGTTGTAGGTTCTATAAATGATTGCAATTTCGTTTTAACAAAATAAAAGAAAAGAAGAGGTAAGGAAATGTTCATTCAGATGTCAATAAAACGTGCCATCAGCTCAACGACCCTCGGCGGCCCGCTTTGCCGCTGTCGACCGTCGACGCGAGCTCGCTCCATCTTCGGTTCAGTTCACTGATCTTGCTACTTGAATTTGAACAAATAATAATTTCTTATTAATTCTTTCTTATTCTTCTTTTAGCGAATTTCCCTATAAGGTATACGCTATTACGGTAGTAGCCATGGTAAGACCTAAGCCCGGGACCATGTTAGTTTTTCATTTTGAGGTCCCCAGAAGCCAAAAACACCATTCGTTCATTTTCATAGATGTTAGTGTTCATGTACTGATAACTTTTGAAATTAATGTCCGATGTTGATGAAATTTGATCTAGAGGTGTGAGCCAGGTCTATTTTTATGATTTCACGAACCCCCGTGGGATTAAAAAAAATAAAAATAAAAATAATAAGTGTCAGATTTTACAAAACTTTTGTGTTTACTTTCACCAATGAGGAATTAACATACATTTTCTAACAATACCCCACGGCAGCATACCCAAATTCTCATTCCTGTGGTGTTTTTATAGGGAGAGTAAAAAAGTGCCGAATATTGATATAATTTTATTTTTACCTTACCTAGGCTTTACATTTCATAACAACTAACATTTTTTAACATCTCATGGCAGCAGACCTACATAAGCTTACTCATTCCTATGTTGTTTGTGAGAGTTGGATTAGACGAATAACAATTAACTAGAATCCCCTCATCACATCACAACAATAGTTTGGTTATTATAGTCCAAGTTCCGATTCCAGCAAGTTGCAATGACTATTGCTCTAATATTACGTCTCTTCCAGATGTTCTAAATTACTCAGATGGAGGGCGTTGTGAACGGTTATCACAAAAGTTTCGTTATTTAAGAATGTCGGCAGTTTGAGATTCTGATTAAGGCTACTTAATATTTACCAATTCTATACTTCATTACAGTTACGAAATCGAGTAAGGGTCTAACTAGTTGTATGTAATCTATTCGATAGAAATTTGAAATTAACCATACTCAAAATCTGCTAAATAAATCGATTCGGGAATTCGGGAAACGATATTTTTACTTCATAACATTAAAATAGCTTGACTATAACACCGAAAAATTTCACAACTAAATATATTAAATTTCCCTGAGTAAAGATATTAATGAAAAAAAAAATTATATAGTTAACTGTTTCCACCAATTTTTTACAAAAATTGTCGACTTAAACCTCTCTTGTGCATAGAACCATTTTCGACTGATTTTTAAATAACTTTTATAAAAAAAAAATGCTGAATGTATTATTATTATTTTTGATTACTCAGAAAAACATAAATCATAAAACATCCAAGATTAAAAAACGATTAAATTGAACTAAGTAAAGCATATATGGCTTAAATAAGGTTATACTCAAACCATTCTGGAGCTTTTGTAAAAAACAATGCTAAATAACACATCTGGAAAAAATTTTAAATTTAATATGTCCTTACATAAGGACGCTGACTAAAAGTTCATGTTTAATGGAAAAAAATAATAGTAAATAAATTGCTACATAATATAAAGTACTTTTAAAGGTAATTAATGCAAAAATTACCCAATCCGAAATGTGTGTAACGAATGCTATGATGTATTTTTTTTAAACTTAAGGTATGCAGTAGCGTATACTCCTTATATCCTATACTCTTAAACGAGTAAGGTATATTTGTATGTATCTATCTAAGTATGCACACTGATCTCGAAAACGGCTCTAACGATTTTCTCCAAATTTTGTAAGGCACTTTGCTCTTGGATGAAAATAATATAAATACAGGTCACTTTTCTATGATAAATCTTTTTTCCTGATTTAGTTTTATTAGTCTTAATATTTGTCTTAACGAGTTGAAAATCGAAATAAAGAAAACTTGAGAGCAGCTGAAAGTACAGACAGACCACGTGTTCCAGTATACAACATGTGGTTTTCCACTGTAGCCACTACTGAATTATCGAATCCTACTAGAAAAATAATAATAGTACGATAATCAGTTGTTACTCATGCTTCATTGTGATGACTTTGATACTTTGATTGTTCGGATGAATGAAAATAAATTCATAGAATAAAAATGTAATTCGCAAAAATGAAATTTGTAAAACAAAATAAAGAAAACTAAAGAATATTAACATAAAAATAGTGATAACAGCTAATAAGTGATAACTGAAGAAGTAAAACCCTCGTGTTAAGTTTTGACATGCGATTCAGAAAATTAATATTAGACTCAGAACCTTAACTTATGTATCAAAACATTCCGAAGGGGGAGTGAACTGAGCGAACAAGCTCGTTTTGAAAAAAGCTTATTTTGTACCCAGGATATTGTAATAACCTTATGTGAATCTGGGAATTAGTTATTCCTGAAAAAACCCCTGTAATTACCGAGCAATATAAGCAATAACAGCGATATAAGCAAAAGCACTATAAGCAATATGAGCAATAACCTTATAATTTTACCGAGCAAATGCTCAGTACCCCAGGTATTACTTATTAGATAGGTAAAATGTCAAATGATTGTTACATTTTGCAGAGGCTGTTACACAAGTGGGGGACGGAAGTGGCCACCTGCGTCCCTACTTATCTACCACTCTGTGGCCACCCTCATAACCCGTCCTGTGACAGAAGGGTTCCGTGTGGTTGAGTGAAAAAAGACTATTTTAAAACAGTCTGAAAGTTAAGAGAGCAAAGCGAAGCGAACGAGTTCGTTTAAATAGAACAAGCCTTTTTGGCATGACATATGGACACTTTATTTATTTTTCAATGATAAGTTAGGTCTCATAATATGGTTTTAAACCCCAAATTTTCAATTTAAAATCTACACAATGTAAAATAGTTCAAATACCTTCATTTGTCAGGCAAAGAGCTTCAAAACAAGGATTTCAAATATGTTTGGTTTAAATATATAAATAAACAAATCATATAAGCCCTCGATAAAAGCATAAACAAAATTAATTAATTTTTGCGGGTTGTTACCTACCATAATATACTGGATGAATATATTTAATCGAAGATTTTTACCTTTCAATAGTTTTGTCTTCAATAAATATTTTCTGCCAAGAAATGGGAAACTAGAACTGCAATCAAACAAAAGAACAAAAACATCATTGTCCTCCAATATTCATGATAGAAGACTGCCGGTGATCTTTATAATCAAGATAGAAACAGAATGCCATTGTGCAAATGATTTATAATGTATAATAATTTATAATGCTTGCTTTTAAATTATAATCTTAGAAATATTTAGAAAATTTATTTATCGTAAAGTTATTTTAGAAAATGTTTATAAAATGTTTTTCATAAAGTTAACGTGATGAATAAGGATCTTTAGTAATAATCGAAGCTCATTCGAATTTGAGTTTAACTTAATTTATTCTGGGGTTCTAGTTATAATACAAATACATGACATTCAAATTTTTGTAAAAAAGTAGGACATCTTAAATTGTTAGGGAGTTTACTAAGCATAACTATTAAATCAGGTTATACCCTGATTGTTTAGTCTCTCAATTTCCAATAGGTTAAGATTATTGTTGCCTTTGTTTAAAAACCGGCTGTTTAATCAAGAACAAAAATTCTTGAAACATCAGTCATTAAATCTCGTGTGTAAAAATAAAAAAAATAATATTACAGCTCGTTTTCATATTGAATTTTTAGCTCCAAGTATAGGGAAACTTTGCAGGATGCGGTAAACATTAATTTTAACTTGACGAATTTATGGATATTACTATGTGCAGTATGGTTAAAGTGTATAAATGGTTAAGTTTTCTAACTTTTACTAAATAACGTTTAGCGTTTGCCATGTTTATTTATCAAGCGTTCAAAAACTCTCCATTACGTATTGCTATTATTAACCATCCATAATTCTTAATCTTCAACTTCTTTGTTTGTCTTTACAACACTTGTGATTCACATTTTATACAAAACAATCAATAGTCATCCTTATGTCACAAAAAATAAAGTCTAGTATTATTATTATCAATCCGAGTTATTTATTGTTAGCTTAAAAGAGTCATTATAGAGCACGTCACAATGGGGGGTGGCTAGGGGAGCTTAAGGTCGCGTGGTAGTTTGACAACATAGTGAGCATATTCTGACTATAACGGTAGTGATAGTACACACAACACAGATTTTGTGAATTTTAATCTTTAAGTCAGGAATTGACTATGGCATCGATCAAACTTAGTTTCCACCAAAGTTAAAATTACTGCCTTATCGCAAAATGGGAGTTAGAGACGTTAACTAATTATTATAGATATGATCATCTACATGAAAATGAATATTGGGATAACTATCATTAAAACTTCTTGGATTTGGAACAATTGCCGTACGGTTACCACGATGGGCCACTGATCTTCCACTATAATTACAGACCTCTTAACCAAGTTTACATTATGATAAAAATTTCAGGTATTACATTGCTTCAATCACTTTAGGTTGTTTACTGAGATTCGTCAGTAAAAAAGTAGCCTAAAAATAAAAAAAAACAACTCACGTTATACACATTTACTATCCCGAACGTCATGTACCAACGTTTGGACTGAAATTAAAATTAAACTTCATCGGGGTTGTTCAACCTAAATTGTTGTTTCTCTGCACGCCGAACGCCGACACAACGACCCAACGAGTCGTTTTATAAAACATACTAAATCTGACGACTAGCGAAAAGTCAGCCAAAGGTGTGTGAAGCCCAAACATGTAGTCCAAATTAAAAATACCTCACCAAAAAACTAATATCATTATTAGTAAATTGTGATGAATTTTCAATTTAAACTTTGAAGTTATACGACTTATTTGAATCATTGAATGTTTTAATATGAGCACTGTAACAAAGTGTTACAATGTTACTCTAAGATGAATGTGTAAAACTGGCTCATGAACATAAATAAAACTTTCACAGGTTCTGTCCTATCAACCACAAGGAACCCTTCCGTCACAGGACGGGTTATGACGTGGTAGATAAGTAGTGACGCAGGTGGCCACTCCCGTTCACCACTTGTGTATCTGGCTCTGCAAAATGTAAGATTCGCGTCACATCTTACCTTGCTAATAGTCTGTATCCATCAAGTTTGTCAACACGCACATTAAATTGATACACATATTAAATTATAATAATACTAAATATAGCATTTGAATGAAAACATTGCATTATTAGTTAAAAAAAACATTTTTTAATCTTTTTACTAAACATACAAAATACTCAGTATTCATTTAATTTGCGATTCACAGTAAGTGTTTACCTTGTTTCATGTAATCGTTAGCTTAGTGTTTATAGCTTATTATTCGTAACTATAATAAGGAAAAGCATTAGGAAATATAAAAGTACGCTTAATCTTAACCTTAAACTGCAGATTTTCTTGTACAATTGAACTTTTGTGATTACAGTTTACAATCGCCCTCCAACTGCGTAATTTAGAACATCTGGAAGAGACGTAATATCGGTGCAATAGTCATTGTAGTTTGTTGTAATCGGAACTGAGATTCTAACAATCAAAACTTGGATAGTAATATTGTGTTATTAATTGTTATTAGCCTAGTCCTACTCTCTTGTAGTGGATATTTAATATTTCATATTTTTTGTTACATTATATGCGTGTGATTTAATGTCAAAAAACATTTATTTGAGTGAATACCCGTGCTACTCCAAGAAATGTGAAGTGGAAGATGATTTAAGTATTTATGGGCGATCTTTTTCCCTTCTCTCACTTCAAGATTAGCAGTGCGTTACTTCCCTTTTCTCCTCTCGGTACAGAATCAAAACCTCAAAGGTAGTTTTTTTAAAATGGTTGAGTAAAGAGTTTGTTTCCAGAAGGATGACCTCGGTGGATCCAAATCCATAAGGTTATTGACTTTCTAAACGCTAGTTACGCCAGTTACTTATTTTGTGGGTTTTAACTTTAGTTAAGGCGTGAACGGTTACCATTTTCACTTTTCGCAATTGAAATATTACCACTATGTATGTAACTACAAAATACTAGATGTCCATGAATACATTACGCGTTTTAAACAAAAATATTGCACCTACTGTTTAAAAAAATAATTTCGATACAATGGAAATATTCCCAAGCTTTTATTAATTGGCTTAGACCGCCATCCATGAATAAAAAATTAATATTTTCCCAGTCCTATGATCAAAGAATATCTAGGATACTTTGCACCTTCGGCAGAAAGTACATTACTGTAAAAAAAATTTAAGCTATTTTAACACTGGCGAGGCATAATATTAAACTTTTTGTGGTTTAATATTGAGCCAAGCAAGATTAGCCAAGATCAAACTAAGTAAATGCCCTATCTTTTCATATATATTTTTTTTTAA
The DNA here is from genome assembly GCA_030545055.2 of Neoaliturus tenellus. NCBI lineage: Eukaryota > Metazoa > Arthropoda > Insecta > Hemiptera > Cicadellidae > Neoaliturus > Neoaliturus tenellus. Next base: position 170,366,576 of record CM061531.1, on the reverse strand, counting down.
TGTGGCTGTAAACTCTATAATAATATTTTGCTTTAAAATAATTACAAAATTAATTTATAGACACTAGTAATGTATGTCAAATTCATTAAACAGCGTAATTACAAGATTCAAAAGTTTATTTGTTGTTACGATTATAGGACTGAATATTTGCGCTTACCGCTAATAAATTTTAGGTATAGCGTAATGGTACAGTTATATTTTACAATGATATTTTAAGAATTCCTAACAAATTTAAATTTGGCTGCGGCTAGTGGTTAAAAGGTGCCATTCCGTAGTGCCCGGCATACCACCAATGCAAAATTTTTTTTAAGAGGAATCCAACTTAAAACGTTTTAGTTACAGCAGTCCTATTAAATTTTATGTTTAATTTTATTTCATCACGTACAATAACAAAAAGTAAAAATTTACAAAAAAAATTTACAATAGATTTTTAGTATGTTTTAAATATGTAAATACGCCTACAATGCTGGTCAAATAACGAAACAATTTAACTTCATCATATAATGTTTAAGGGGCAAAATTCGTCAATTATATGAATTCTGTTTGAACTCACTGGTTTCACTTGATTTTAGCCACAAATTCTATTTGATTTATTCCCTTTTAATTTTTATTGAAATCCATGAATTAATTATCCAACAGTGATATTGGTTCTTTCCAAATAGTTCGGCGACAACCTTACGCACTCAACGATACAATAAAGAACGAATATATTTTACAATGGCTTAACACATTATTCAACCAAAAATAGGATTATTTTGTCCTGCCTCGTTTTTATTCGTGAATAATGTTATCAAGGTATGTACCGTAACTTAAATTCTTAATATAATGTCACGCCTCGCGGCGTCTGCCGGTGTAAATATGTTCAGCGTGTATTAAACTAATCCTGTTGCCTCGGTTTATACCCAGCAAGGTATTTTCGCCATGGACTCTTTTCATATTAATCTAAAATGTTATTTTTAACTAAGACGCGATAAGAGACATAAAAATTTCAAAAGATTAAATTAGCGATGAAAAGCTTATTGCATTTTAAACTGATTTATTATTCCGGGTGTCCCAAAGTCCATCCCCTGCTATACTTATATATGAAAGCTATACATATATTAACAGCTGCAGTAAACGAGATCATCTTCAACGAGAACATGTTCAACCTCCTTACCCAAAACTGGGTTTTTGGGGGATGAGTGGAAATTTTAAAATCGTAACCTCCCATATATATTAAACAATGAATACTTTGTAAACAACAATTGTTTTGATTGGTAATCATTAATAATGAGAGGATCATATCACACAACTGCAGATCTATGTATAGAATTAAAACTTTACGCGTTAAGCAGTATATTATAAACACAACTTCTTCCTTATTTTAGATCCAATTTAAACGTTTGATGCGTTAATAAATGTGTCTTAAGTTGTGATATCACAACTTTGCAAAAAGGTTTTTCTATATTTCAATTTTGAATAATACGAATTAAAATTAGTTTTTGTCCTTAAAAATGATTTATCCGTTATAGGTAATGATATAAAAACATTGTATAACAGAAGAATATTTTGAAGAATATAACGGAATCAGGATAGGATTATGTTAATTTGCAAAAGAAGCAAATGCATACAAAACTTACACAAATCTCTTCAAAGATACTATATAATCAATTATACCTGATAATATATTTTCAATTTACTAAAGGATAGAAGAAAATGTTTAGAACTTCATACATTTTTACATTCGGGTTACACTAAAACTATCAACAAAACCCAATTTACAAACACTGATTAAGATAAAATTGCAAATATATCACCCTGAAATGAATATTGTTAGAGAATTTTACATAGATCTTGGCTGTCAGGTATATGATTGATTTTATATAATACAAACAAATATCCTTCATAAAAAAATAACAAAAAATTATAACTTTTAAGTCAGTCATAATACATTTTTAAATGAATATGCTTTCAAGACTATGCGTTATTTCTCGCTTCTAATGGAAATAATGAGCAATGGAATTACTGCAATTCACACCCAATCTGATTACTGAGGTTTACTGAACTTCACAGGGAATTTAGTATTTTTTAAATCTTTGCAGCATTATTTGTAACGATAACTCATATTGCCCAATAATAAGAAATTAATTAAGCGAAATAGAAGAAAAACACCACTTTCTAACAAAAGATAGGCGCGGGGGCAAACTGTAAATTTCGAAGGAAAACAAACTGCCGATTCTAACGGAGCCAATAAAATCAATCCTATTATTTGTTTGGGTTGGGAGCAAACTAACTTTAATCTGTTACCCGTAACATTAAATGATTCATTGTGATATTTTATCCCCCTATTTTAAACTAATTTGTTTCGGTACATAACGAGTTACAACTTGAAAATAAGCCACGGCATCTCTGTTTTAAATTAACACATATTGTAAAAATATTTAGATCTGTTATTTCTTTGAGAAATGTATTGTTAAAAGCCAGAGAAATCTTTAGTGTTAAAGTCTAAAAAGTTTAAAATTTGCTCTAATAACTCTTACAAAACATAAGAAGCTTATTAAGTAACTTTTCATTTATATGACAGTAAGTCATAAAAAGCTTTAGTTTCTTCATGTCTTCATATTCTTCAGTCTCTGTAGTGCTGGGCTGAAATACAGTCAAGGAATTATTAAGTTTATTAATTTAGAAAGGTGTTTTAAGAACAAAAAGCTGTCAATAACAATACAATAGTTGATTTTCTAATACAAATCATTCAAAAGATTTTAATTGCATATGTTTTACTTGTCTATTACCCTATAACACTGAACAATTTTCACAAAAAAAAAAAAAAAAAAAAAAAAAAAAAAAAAAACTACCTAAGATTTACTGGGTTGTTCATTTGAAAGTATATCCTTACGAAGAACATAGTAAAGCGAAATTTATGGTAAAAACGTAGTTGCATAATTTTAGGTATAAATGTTAAATTATAAACTAACTAGAAAAAGAGTTTTCTGGTACTCAAATTTTACATGGTAAAACAGAAAAACAATATTATCATTTTAAAGAAAAAGCCGTTAAGCAAATGAGAAGGAATAGTAAAATCGTTAAAAAACAAAAGTATCAGCAATAAAAAATCCGTGTTCCACATCTGTAATATATGATTTAAGGAGATCATTTATCATAAAAAATAGCCTAATTAACCTTTTTTACACAATTTATGTATGTAAAATAATAATGACGATGATAACAATAAGAATTACAAAAGTAGCATGGTGATGGAAAGGTGCTTTATTTCCACACCATGGTGTTGTGATAGATAGTTTCATAGACTCTAAATCATTGGCATTAGGTTGGTATTTATTCTTAGTCGAATTATTATCAGTTGGTACGTAACGCATAAATGTTCGATTTGAAATAGTACAAAGGCAATTTTTTCTCAGTTTGTTTCAACAGTTGCAGTTGAGATGCGGTCTTGGTAAAGTATAGCGCCGTATCGGATGTCAACATGACAAATGACATACTTCCTTCCCTGCTTGGTGAGTCATATGTCCTGATGATTTATGTCACAGACATTGCAATGCCTATGCATGTTTATAATAAAGTAATTATTTGACACTATCAAACCCGGGTATAAACTTAATTTCATTAAAATAAAACTGTAATTAATAAAGATATCATTAGCTCGTATGCATCTTTGTAGTCTTAAAATACAGTACAAATAAGGTCCATTATCGTCACATTGTTAAGCCCGCGTATAAAATTAATTTCAAAATAAAAATGTAATGACTTGCCGATACTTCAAATTTATAGTTTGTAAGGACTGGCATTAAAAATAAAAACATTATATTTCTATTTTGATGGGGAAAAGCAAAGGGTAGGGTAAAGCTTAATTAATCCATAGGATTAACCACTTTTAATTTTTTAAACATTTCATGTCTTTTTATTTATAAAAATTAAAATGCAGGGCGATTTTTCGGCCCTATATCAAACCTATGATAGAACTTAAAATGAACAAAAAGATTAATCTAAGAAACAACTGGAAATTCTGTTTCACATTCATGAAGTAATAAGAGAAAGACATTAATAATTTCCAACTCATAAATTAGTTTTATAATAAACTGTTTCGCATTACTGACTTGATAATTACAGTAGAATAGAAATCTTTGCCAAGAACAAACGCAAGACTAAGAAATCACTCCTTTATGCTCTGGTTGTTTTTAGTTGTTCACTTGGCTACATTTTCTCCGTACTCTGCTTATTGCTTTCTAAACCAATGAATTTTCATATAGCTTTTTATAATCCTGCATATGTTTCAATATTCTTATTAATTCATCTACCTTATATATCAACCTACTCCTGAATCTTTTGTTCATCATATTAGTTGCTCGCATTTTAATCGGCATTAACTTTGAACTGTTTTGATATAGGTACTCTAAACTTCCTATTTTTGTGTATATTCTTACAGCAATTAAGTTATTTAAATGATTTCTTATAAAAACAGTAATTAAAAATGCAACAATAAGAGGACTTAACCTTGTGATAGTTTAAATTGAAATTGAACGTTGTTCCCAACATTTAGCACCTGACTCCAGCTACAGGGGTTGATTAAACCAGGAACATTTACTGGAGCTACAGACAGGCGACCCTGTTTAATTTAATCTTGGAACACGCTTTTAATGTTTATACTTAAGACTATATTTTTCTCTCATTTAACATTGTAGACACAAAAGTCTCCCGATAAAATAGCAGTAAACATTCACATAAGTCAACGTAAACTTTCGTCGCCACTGGTTTAATTAGTTTTGATGCTAAAATTACCTAGCATATATTTCATAAACCTGAATTTGGGGTAAGATAAATGTTTCTAAGACAAGTATTGAGGTGGAAAATCGTTTAGTGCCAAATATTTTGGTTACGACAACAGATAACATTATGAAACATCTTAATGTGCTCTTGCTTCAAACAGTGGTTTATAAAAGAGATAAAGTAATATTGTGACGTATTTATTTTTTACAAAATCTCAGATGTAAAACCACCAGGGATACGCTAACCCAGGAATGATACAATATTCTTTCTAAACCCATCGTTAAAGTTTGCATTTCTTTATTTTATTTATTGATTAAAAAATAAGATCTAATGCAGTACATTTTATTACTTAACGAAAAAGTGTTGAGTGGCATTATAAATTATCAAAGTGGATGTCTTATTTTACTTATTAAATATTTTACTCAATTAAAAATGGAGGGAATTATATATGTAAGTAAAAAGTTAGGGTTCAATGATAACCAACTTGCATAAAGGTTTCTTCGTATTTGCTACACAAGGCTACTTCCTCGCTTAATCGTCAAATAAAATTCTAATGATGATACACAAAAGCATTCAATGCAAATGAAAAGTTCTAAGATTAAATTATGCAAGGTCGCCTGCCTGAAGCGAGAGTATATAAACTTACTCTGGTCTAATCAACCCCGAGCTTTGCTGCGGCCACGTGTTAAATGCTGACAACAACGGGCTCCAATTGAAACAAGGTTGATTCATTTTTTCTGATATATGCACCTTCTTTATAAAAGTTCATAATAAATTAAACAGCTCAAATTAATTTACTACTTATGAATTAAGTATAAGTATTCTCTAGTCATTTCCTATCAGGAAATGCAGTTAGAGCCGATTTGACCATTAAACAGTCTCATCAGTTCATTAGAGCACATTTAAAATAATGTTTTATTAACAAACGTTGAAAGTAAAAATACCACGTGTAAAATAAATAGTAGCATTATATAGAATAATAATGGAATGGTTACAAATAATCAAATTTCTAGTGTTTTTTTTCTTTTTTTTCTTTTTTTTATATATTTTGAAAGTTTTGTTGTGTGATTTCAATGAGGTATAAATGAAACAACCTTCACATATCAATGCATCATTTCATATGATAATAATATCATGTACTGAACACTATGAAATAAAATGTAACCATTTTCAAATATACTTATCGACAGTATAAACAAATGATAATATTAATTAGAGAAAAGAAGAGTCACAAATTGATATTATTCTTTTTGAAATTAAATAGTATAATCATATTCTACTGTTAAATTACATGATAACTTTATCTTTAATGCATGCATATATCTTACAAGCAAAGAATGAATATAGAGACATCGGAATGTCTGTGACATATATCATCAGGACATATGACTCAATACCAAGCAGGGAAGGAAGTATGTCATTTGTCATGTTGACATCCGATACGGCGCTATGCTTTACTAAGACCGCATCTCAACTGTAACTAATTTAAGGGAGCTGGTTGGCCAGTTTTATTATTAAAGTATTATTATGTACTCGAAGCTGTTAAATTTCACATATAAAGGTATGTTCGATAAAGCTGTGTTATCCAGAAATTCCCCTTTCCAAAACATCAAAAAGGTATCAAAATCAATCTTTCTGTCTAAATGTTTGTCATCTAATAATCTGACTCGAAATTTTCTTATTCATAAAAATAATATCAGCCTCATCATGTTGTTGGTAATAATTCTCCAGGAAATATACTATTTGTCAAATACCGCTCACTCACGAATCAGAGAATCTCCATAACCATCGGGTATAGAGGGACGTTCCTCTTTACTAAAAAATGCTCACTAAGAAACGGTTTTGCAAAATTCCTTAAAATCTCCACCCTACAGGACTTTAAAATTTTTTCATTTATTGACTGCGACGTCGTCCTGTAATCCAGCTATTTGGAGGTCTCTAATTGTGGATAGTTATAAGCGATGGTTTGTGGATGCGATATTCCCTAGTGGGGATTAACGTCCTCACTGGTGGCACTAGTTCATCCATAAAGACCATCCTCATAATTAGACCAATTCGTATATATGAGGTCGAAATTGTGATTCGGATCCCAAGTTAAACTGTAGGTCCCTAGATACCATTGGCTGTTGAGCTATTAATTAACAATCCTGTCTAAGGAGAATGTCGGCCTTAGTCAGTAACAAGACTACAAGATCGCTCCACAATCATCCTACACTCAGCTCTCATTCATATCCAGGTTTATATACCCACTATGTGAGGTCCCTGTCTCAAAATAGTGATACAGTGATAGTTATATCAAATGTATTATGATCAATTTTTAATAGAAATCAAGGAGATAATGAACCTGAAAGTTTATGGAAATAAACAATGTTACAATTTAAATTTCGCATGGGAGTAGTGTGTTTTGGTTACTTCTGCGCCGGAAGTCGTGCCATCTGCCCGAGCAGCTGCTCGAGCAGATGGCGTCAGATGCTGGGGTGCAGATGGCGAGAGCATATGCCCTGAATTTGAAGTAGAATTGGGCATGAATTAAGAGTTAATTTAAAACTGAAATTTAACAGTTATAACTGGGGCTTGGAAAGTATGTCAAGGTCATCCAGAGTAAGTTTTAAAAAAGCCTATCCAACTACCACCAGAAATAGTTAAAAGTTGAACTAGTTGGTGATAGTGGGATAGGTTGAAGTAACTTTTGAATTTTATTTGTGAACATACAATTAATGTGCAACAGCAGAGTTTAAACAAGTTGAACTTTTGTGATGAACTACAGAGTTGTAAATGCAAACACCAACGACGATGAGAAGGTAAACGCAGAGTCCCCAGATGATGTATTTGAAAAGCTTGAACAAACGTAACATTTCGAGTTGGTTTTCCCGTTCCATTTCCAATCGTTTAATTTCCAATTTCAATTTATCCTCTTCCATTCTAGTTATGAAGGGAACTTCATCCATTATATCCATCATGATTGTGTTAGTGTTTGAAATTTTAAAACAAGTGATGTTGATAGTTCAGAAGTCGAAGACGGAATGAGAAGTGAAAATGAGAAATGTTAGTTAAATAAAGAAGTGTTGGGGGGAAAGATGAATTATAAAGAAGTGGTGGGGGAAAGACGTTGCTCTTCATTATTACCATCAGTAGTGTCAGATGGTGCAGGAGTTAGATTTAGTAAACTGTCTTCGTCTGAACTTTCAACCTTATCACAAATAGGACAATCGTATGTTATTTCTAAATTCATTTTGATGGTTGTAAAATTATCTACAAGTTCTTGTAAAATATTAAAAATGTCTTGTAACTCTTCTTTAGAGTTTACTTCAAAACTAGAATTCATTCGGGCCAATGGAGAGTTGTTCATTGTTGGAGAGTCGGTGATGGAATGAGGATCGGCGCATAGGGAGGGGGCTTATATAATGGCGACCTTGAGCTTATGATTAAATAAAGCGTTAGGTTCTTCTTCTTCATCTTTTAATTCAATTATTCTAACTGAATTAGTTGTTTCGTCTTCCTCACTCTGTGATGATGACGATGAAGAAAATAACTCACCAGGATTTAAATATTGAACCACAATTCTGAACCATCTCATAGGATATTTGTCCATGATAGAAAGTAAGTTTTGAAACAATTCTTCCATCTCCTCCCTCTCAGTTATTAAATGTTCAAACTTGATAAATTTTGCTTCCATGTTGTTAGTTAGAGTGTTGGAAGTGAAATGATTTAAAGTTGAATATAATATTATATAAAAATTACAACCGGTAGTGGGGGAAATCTCAAGGTCATCCAATTGAAGTTTGAAAAAAGAGTATAAAACTGAAATTACACATTTGATGGTTCTACAGGATCGGAATACCAATCTGACCTGTATTTACATCTTTTTATCATATGTGTACAAAAATAATCTTGATGAGAATTGGTGCGTTGACAATGAGCAAGATCTAGAGGGTGAAATTTGAAACATCTTTGAGGACAACATGTATGAAAATATCTTGATTTGTAAAATTTGAAAGTTCGCAATTCTGGTGGCGGTAGTTGCTTTGTTTTGCATTTGCAGTAACAAGATCCGAAGAATTCGCATTTAGTACAAGCTAACCCATCCACCATCATTGGTCCTAAATCTGTACATTGTTGTTCACAACAGTAACGAGGTTTGTACTTGTATTTTTGCTCTTCCATGTTGACGCTGCGGAGTCCAGTGAAAGAATAAGAGTGTATAGTGTTGAATAGCGAGTTTTATGTACTGTGAAAAGTGGTGGGGGTAATTTCAAGGTCATCCAAACGGAGTTTTAAAAAATTATACCTTACTAATGTAAGGAATGTTCATCCTTAAGAAGTTTGTTTCTCTTTGTTTTCTTCAGAATTTTTATCTTTCTCAGCTTTAGCCATAGCAACTAGTTCTTCTATTGATAGCGGATGTACTTCAGGAAATTTTAAAATTAATTTAGCTTGGTATCCTTCTTTAGCTAATACATCTATATCTTTAGTCATTTGTTCAACAGTGTTGTAATCTTTTCCATAGATTTTTAAATCAAGTTGAATCATCATTCTGTACAACATTTTCTTGAATAGGTCTTGTCGTGGTGAGAGCTGAGAAGCGAATGATTATTTATCCAAGTATCACATCCTTTTTATTAACTCACATTCAACACATGATTCTTTAGTTGTAGTTTTGTTTGTCAAAAGTTATTCAACATTGGTAATATTTTTGGAACTTGATGTTATGTTGACCAGTAGGCGATGAAGAAGTTGTAGGTTGTGTAGAAATAAATATTTCATCATCGCAATATTTTGTTTTAGTGAACATCCTTGTATTAGTAGCACTAACATCAACAGTTAAGTGATAACCACCAGTAAGTAAAACTCGCATTTCGTTGGTTAAATCTTCGAGTTGTTCAAAAGTTGTAATGGTATTGGTATCGTAAGATGCACACTTGACTTTGAGAGACATCTTTTAGTTTTTTATATTAAGCAATAGAGTGAGCGAGATGTGTACGGTACGAAAGGTAGTCGTAGACTGATGAACTTCACAAGTAGATTTCCGCTTTTATCATCACACAAAACTGGGTCAAGGTCATTCCGTGGAATTTTTAAAAAAGCAACATATTGTAATGTACAAAGACATTACAATATGTTGCTTTTTATTTTTTTGTTTTATATCATATTTATTGAGAAACAATTACAAACAAATATTTACAATGTTATGTACAAACTAATCAATAGTAGGTGTTACATGAATTGTAAGTTCAGTAGAGTTGTTTCCACTTGGTCCGTGCGAAACCAAATAGAGTGCGCCGGGTTGAACTACACGAAGATCTTCATTTTGAAGAAGTTGTACGAAACGTGTAGGTAGGAAATTTGAAACTTCGGTTCGTCACCAACTGTATACGGCGCCTCGCTCAATGTGCAATTAATAGCATCACCCACTGACGTTTCCATTTTCTTGATCGTATGAATGATGTAATGTTTTTCTTCTTTTAGTTCAGAACATTTCTTCGTAGGTAGAATTGATGATTTAGAATGAGCGTTGAACTGATCGACCAAATTTTGAAGTAAGTTCTGCGATGCCATCTTGATGTTATTGTTAATTTTATTGTTAATAAGAATGTCCGTCGGAGATGTTGTCTCTTCGGAGGTTCGAGTAATACTCATGCTGCGTCATGGTAGCGCTCTCACTTTTATAATCGACACTACCCCCACCACTTTGTTGAAGGAAATTATTCAAGCGGTAGGCATTCTTTAAAGCGCACTGCGACCTTCGATGTTTAAAACTTTTTGATGAAATACAAAGTTCGTTAAAGTAGCATTGGAAATCTTTATCAATTATTGCATTAATCACTTTGTTGCTTGTAAATGATTGTATCTAATTTGCTTTTTCCAATCCCCTTGTGTAGATAATTTTAAACTCTTTGCAATAATGATTCATAATGTGCGGCATCATGTTATAATTAATAAAACCTTCATCCCATCTTAAGTTGTGAAAATGTTTGTTCAACCAATTGTTTGTAACTTTCGCTTTAGTTGTTAGTCTATTAAATGGTACTGGAGGTTTGAACAAATAATGATAAACTACTGATGTGTTCATGTCCAAGATTACTAATTCTTTAATAATAAAATTACCATCATTTCCTCGGAAAGCTTGAAATTCAATTATACCTCTTTTAACTTCCATTATGTGTGGCGCATTAGAAAACGAAACCCGTTTATTCATGATGAAGTCTTATTAACAACTGACTTAAAAATTGAATGAGCCGACTTTTATAACAGACAGGATTGTTCTTCTTCTTTCACTTCTTGTGCCACTTCATCGATATTAAAATTGGTGTGATAGTTGTTTAATTGTCTCCACATTTCAACTTCTTGAGGTATTCTATTAAAGATTGAAGTATCCACGGGACCGTATAAAATTGGAACAAAAGGTTGTTTGTCCAATGTATCAATTAGATAGTCTTTAATTATTGCACTTGAAAATATTAGTTGTTTCAAATATCTGGTGACGGGACCGGTAGTACAACTTAAAGTGTAAAATTCTTCTTTAGTGAAATATAATTTAACATTGTGTGTAGTTAAATCTCTGAAGCGAACAATTTGTCCTCCACGATGTTTTACTATATCAACTTCAATATTTGATTCCAATAAACTTAATCTTGTTCTTCTTCCAAATGTGTTGTTACTTAAATAGCACTCCAAAAGATGTAAATGTTTCATGAGAGATTCCCAAGTAGTTTCACTGAAAGTAACCATTTTGTTTCCATGATTTAAAATAACAATTGGTGAATAATCCATTGATTTTAAAATTCCAACTGATATACTTTTTGTCATGCATGAAGAAATTGGGTAGATAATCCGAAGAAATACTTCTGTTAAAATATTGGTTGTAATGTTAACTTCAACCTTCTTCCTTTTTACTTCTTTTTCAGCTTCTTCTTCTTCTCTCTTCTTATGTTTGTTAAACTTTAGGAACTCGTCCATTTCTCGTTCAACTTGTTTTCTATATCTGAACTATTATCATCCATTAGAGGTGTATTTTCTTCTCCGTTAGTAGAATTCATCTTGCGAATGATGTTTCCCATACGACGGTTGAAGATAGAATGGAGTTTCCACTAATTATTTTCTCGCTTTTATATTTTTCGTAAAATCCTTGAAATTTATACAATTACATAATTGTTTGTTTTCAACTTGTCTTTCACAAATGAAATTCTAACCTCAAAAATTGAAGCAGATAATTCTAACCTCAAAAATTTGCAGTCGTTGTACAATTCTTCTTAAAGTACATTCTTCACAATTCCGGTCAGCGGTGTGTAAGTAACTATTTTATCATGTAGAATTAGACAGTATGCCGAAGTTCCATCCGCTACTGGTTCTTCAAATTCCATTTCAATTTTTATATCCACACTTGATGATTTTACCGATTCATTTTGTTTTGAACAATCGATTACAATTATTGGAGCCTTGGAATAATACTGGTCAGGTGATAATAGTGGTGTATTAGTCTTTCCATAATATGACGATTGAAATCTTGCATACATATCGTATAAAATGGAAAAACGTTTTTTGCTGAACATGACATTCAAATTGTCATAGGGAAAGAATTGAGAGTTTAGGAAAACTTTACAATTCTTTATTTTACAGTGATCAAATTGACCAGCATTTGCAGTGATAACATCTTTTCGCTTAGTTTGAAAACCGAGTATTATGTACCTTGCTCGTTCCAAGTAAGTTGATGTCTTGACGGTCCATGTTTGTCGTTCTGTCTGAGGTAGTGTAGGGTATTCATGAAATTCCCAACTTCGGAATGGCATCACAATATCACGGTCAGATTTTAACTTTCTCAATAATAGGATTCTATGTTCATCGGCCAATCTTACATGAGGTACTCTCCAAACAACTTTATCCAACTGTAGTTGCCATTCCAGTTTATCTTCCGTAGTTGCAGGGTCTGCAAGTATCAAGTCCTTATTAGTTGAAGATCTGAGTAATACTAATTCTTGTTTGACATTTATTATTACCCGTTTGTAATCTTCAGCGAATCCCAAAAGCAATCGTAAAGGTACATGAAAATCAAAGTGACCGTTGGAAGCTGGTGTTATAGTGTCTTTATCGGGGGCAACCCATCCGGCGGTGACTATTGAATTCTTCTCATGCGGTGTTAATGATGTTAATCCTTTCAATGTCGTTGTTAAACCAACCTTTTTTGTTGAATCAACCGTCACCCCTGATATTTCATATCTTATTTCATCAAAAAGATATGCCATCGGGTTATTTATAAAAGGAACTGTTGAAGCAGTTTTTCCATCCAATTTTAATACCCGTCCTTCGATGTACAAGTAACTTTCACACGGTAACGTGTAAATATCTTGTTGTTGAATGGGAATCCTTATTTCATCGTTATTGTTTAATTTTTATGAAGTGTAAGGGTTGTGCGTGTGATATTCCTTCTCCCATAGTGTTTCGTCGAACGTTGGTCCTTGAGATATATCCAGGATATCCATCGCTGTTAAGTTTCAATCCAATTTTCTGTAGAAAACGAATGTTGTCCGATGTTAACTCTTCCAATGTCGAGGAGCTACTGAGCTCCCGACTCTTCCGTTGTGGTTTAAATGATAATCCCATGTTGACTTTTATGTTGCTGCTCTGATGTGTATCCGTATAGTAATTGTTTCTCCTCTAAAGTCAACACTATGACCGTCTTGATCCAATATGTTCAGTACGATGTCTGAAATGAAACTGGTGTTTAACGGCAGGTATATCAAGTTTTGTGGCTTCTCAACAATTTTAAAACCGGGAGCCACTGTTGGATAAAATGTATGTAAAATATGTTGATTAACTCCATCTCTATACGATCCGTGTATAATGTTGCACGTGACATCGATACTATTTACTTTCAATATTGTTACAGTTGAATCACCTGAATGAGTAGTTCCAGGAGTTAAGATTTTCTTTTTTGTATCTGTAAATCCAAGTAAACTGCCAATCGACTGTTCCAAGCTGACATCAATATAATATTTCGAAGTTATTTCTGCTTTTAAAGTATTATTGTTTCCTTTAACGGTGATATTGTCTTCTCCGAGTTGTTTCTGTAATAATTGGTTTATATCATCGATTTCATAAGCTCCAGTAGGAAATGTAATTATTTTCAATTCTGAGTATTTTTCTGCAGCATCCTTAGTTTCATAATAATGTAGTAAATTGTTCTTCCCTTCCGTAACATTGGGAATTGAGTTGTAGGTAGTCAAATCAAGTAATGCCGCTTCCCATAATCGTTCCTTGGATAGACGCAATGCTGGGAACAGCGTACTTTTCAATGTGGATGAATTTCCACTCAATGACACTGTATACGATGACATCTTAAAGCTGACTGACACTTTTCGCTAGAAACTCCAAACATAAATGCCCACATATTTCAGTATTGTTAGGTTGTTCTCTTTTGTAATTGTAAAAAATGTTTTTGGAGTTTCGAAAATAATGTTGAAGTTCTTTCGGCGGTGGTAGATTGCCAAAACTGTCAAAGTAGTAAACGGTTTGTCCGAGCTTTTTATAGCATACCCAATGAGTGCCTGGACCATAGGTGGAATCCAAATTTACTATTCCAGTTTCATTTTTCCATATTTTAGTTGGTAATGCATCTTTCATAAAAACTCCTCGAAAGAATGGTATTTTCAAACATTTTACATAATCATTTAACTGATGATTTGTTAAGGCTTTATTTGGAATTATCAATTGATTCTTCTTATTTAGTACACACGGTATGGTCTTAGGTATAAACCTGCTCCGTTTTTACCATTTGCCAAACAGAAGTCTTCTTTACACTTGCTTTATGAGTTCTACGACGTCCTTTTTTAATGTTTCCACCTCTTTTGGGAGCGCCTCTCTTTGCAGGTCTTCCTCTGCGACGTCTTCCACCACCTAACTTTGCTTTCGTCTTCATGGCTGTAGTTACTGCCTAAGCCGATGCTTTTTCTGCAATACTTGCGTCACTTGATTTTACTCTTTGCCAAGCTTTTTCCGCTAGAATTTTATCTGCTATTGATCTATTTGTTGAATCTTTATACTTTGAATATGCTCTATCGTGTTCTTTGCAAGCTTGATCTAATTTATTAATTCCAGGATCTCCTCTTGCTAAACGTTTTACCAACTTAGTTCCAGGTCCACAATATTGATAACCTCCGGGCAGATGTAATTCGTATGGTAAAGCGTCTATCGCTCGATTCACAACAGCACCAATTGGAATCCGTCTGAGCAGGGATAATTCAGCTGATGTTAAACCACGTCCTCTCTTGCCGCTGTCTTGACGACGACTGAGCGATACGGTCTTCATTATGCTGTTTTATGTAACCAACGTCTTCACTCTATGAAATACTTTATGATAATGAATCCTTTTTTGTATATTCCATACTTAAATATTCATAAGTTTTACTAGTATCTATCAATGATTTCATCTTTAATCCATTGGTTTCTCCGAGAATCTTCGATTTTATTGTGTTTCATCGATGTTTTAATCAAATGATTATGCATATCAATAACTACAATACCTACAAGATTCATTACATACTCTATATTAGTAGCATCTTTGTCATGTGTAGGATTATCAAGATTTGTGATACGTTTACCATTACATGTATACACAGATGGATCGTTTTTAGAGGTTGCTATAACTTGATTAATAGTAGCAACATCATTCGGAGCTATTCCTGCTGATATGTTAGATATTCTTTTATTTTTTCCATCATATACGTTATTTATTTTATCTAAAACTATAGTTTGTTTTACAACAACACAATCCTGATCATCTTTACCAGATTTAACTTGGGTTAATCGTCTACCTTTACATATAAAATTAATACCAGTAGCTGATAGTTGTGGTACTTGTGTTAAAATAACAGCATCATGTTCTTCCGTGCCTAAACTTATATTTGACAATCTTTTATTTTTTCCATCCCACTTGTCATTTTGTAGTTGTAGTAAGGTAAACTTTTCACTTCCTTGCATAAACTCATCACCTTTCTTTAACACCACCTGATTTTGTTTAACAAAAGCGGATGTTCCTTTCTTCAAGCTTTCATTCATTTGTCTCACGGTAGCAGCATCCGATGGAGTTGAACCATCTTTCAGATTGGACAACACTTTTCCATGACAATCAATAACAGCACCATTATATAAAATACAATTATCTTTAATATATTTTATATTAACACCATCACTTTCTTCTTTAGGATATCCAATATCGTTTATAGTATATTTATATAAGGAAAATCCATCCTTTTTCTTTTCTGGTATTACAGAGTGCAAATAACGCTTATTGATTGTATCTGTATCATCGGTTGGATCTGCCACATTAGTTATTTTATAATTTAAAGCATTGTACATTTTTCCACTTTTAGTCTTTTGCAACAGTAAAGCGTAATCCATCGCAGATAGCAAATAGCCTTTATTAACAACATCTCCATTGTTGACTGGTTTTGCAACATTAATAACCCTGTGAGATTTTGCATCATACAGTTGGTTGTTGTCGAGTTTTAAACTTGTAGATGTTTCCTCCTTTACTGTTTTTAAATTTGTTGCATCTCCATCTTCTTCTGGATCTTTAACAAACTTTAAACGTTTATTATTTATGTTATAGTCACCTTCGGGTGTTTGCGGTAATCCACTTCTTTTTCTGTTTTCTCCAACTTGCACTCCTAACGCGGAGTATCGTCCGAACTTGTCGACGCTCATGTTAGAACTGACACATTATACGCCTGCAACTCTTATATATCCGCGGACAATTATACGATTATGCCGCGATTCCTGAGTTCGTCAATCAGAGCTACCCATTCATTATTTAAACCTGTATGACCGGCTTCCATGGCTTCATGCAATAGTCTCATTCTATCAACCAATTTATTGATGTCGTTGTAGTAAATCACATTCGTATTGTATAGATTTTTCATCAATCCTTTACCAGATGTTGAAGTATCTCCTTTACTCTTTTTACCATGTTGTTCAAGAAGTGATAAATCCATAAGTGATAAAGATTTTCTTTTCAGTGGTTGTCTCACCGCTGGTGCAGTACGTAATGTTGGCAATTTTCGTGGAGGAAACAACTTTTTTATAACGATGTTATATTTTGTTGCACGTGAACGATTAATCATTGCATCCTTTAAGTAGTTTCTTTTATGAGCGTTAGTATTTTGTAGAGTTTCCTTAAAAACACTTAAATCTTTGGATGAATATCTTAGTGGTATGTTTTTAAAAATTAATTCATATAATCCTTTTGTTCCTTTATATCTATGCTCACCAATAATGATGTAATCGTCTTGTGTTATTTCAAGCTTTGAATCGCCGATCTTCAATTCATTCCCATCAATTCCTGCTCCGTATACGTGTGATCTACTCAAATTCGGGTTTGATTTCATGTCATGTAGCATTTTCATTATATATTTTCTTCCAAGAGGTCCATGTTGTAATATATCGCTACTCAATTGAGTTAAATTTGGAATAGATTGTTCAGCTTCAGGTATTGGCTGTTCTTCTTCCTTTTCAACAATTGGTTCTTCTTCTTCTTTTGTTTCTTCTTGCTCACACGACTGTCTCACCGCAGTAATGCACCTGACTTTTTTTGACGTTGTAACGGTTACTTTCACGATCCGGATTGTTCCAGTGACAAAGTAAGGAATAGGTTCGGTAGAACGGTTACATCACTTTAAGTTACTTGTTGCTTCCTTTGTTGTGGCTCTTTTCTGACTGAGTTCCACGAGGTGTTTGAGTATGAGTGAAAGTTTCTTTGTAACAGCGTTCTGAGTGAAATTCTATGGCGATGATAAAGTGAAGGTTAATAATATGTCTAGTGTTAAAAAATTTGATTGTTTGATCTGTGACAAACATTTTGTAAGTAGGTTCTCTTTAACGCGCCATACACGTAATGTACATAATAATAATAATATCAACAGTGTAAATAACAATCAGAAAAGACTTCATTGTCCAGAGAATGATTGTTCTTTTCAGTTTTCACGGTGTGAACTGTTGACCCAACATTTGGAAGAACATCATGGAATTGACATAGCAGTAGAAGAACTGAATTTTAAAACAGAAGAAGGTAAGTTACATGTGTTAAATTATTAACTGTTAAACCTATAGGCATCCAATCTACAAGCATAACTTAACTTACATGTTTCAAATACATCAATCTACTAGGCCTAGGCTTAGTTCAATAAGGCTAAACTTAATTAAGCTTAGACCTATCACAGTATGTTTTAGATTTGAAAGATTATTGGACAGTTGTCAATTAACAGGCTCTTGCAGTTGAATAATATCCTATTTGCGTTTTATACCTTCAAATTTCTTTGTCCTCGCCTAAGTTTTATTGACCAATCATATTAAAATTTTGGAAAAGTTTGGTTCTGTCTTCGCTTTGCGATAGGCCAGAGCTGGGATTAGTAGATTTTTTAATGACATCTTTGCTAATTTAAATCAAAATGCTCATCATATTTGCAATAACTGAAAGATAGATCTAAGCCAAAGCATCGTCTGACCTTTCACACAATCACAGTTAGGCCTATGTTGAGGTAGGCTTATCAAACTCATTGGATTTCGATACTCCTCAGATTTTTCTCCTTTATCTCCTCAATTAATTAACTTACTTTAGGTTTTGACTAGGCCTATATACACTACCGTGAATAGACTTCTCATAGCATTGGCGGGCGAAACTTAGTTATCCAACTCCACCAATATTATGGATGTGGAGATTTCGATATGGTATTGCGATTATTTGATAGTCGTAATCCTTTGAGTTAAGATATGCGTAGTACAATCATATAGTAATTTATTTATCATATAAGTCTACTCATAATAATAATGTAACCTAACAATCTAACCGTAAACCTCTGTTACTTTTATTGACAGCGATGTTTTATAACAACAAAATCAATGGTGTTTGGAAACATTTAAAACATATATTCCCTCAATACAATAGCAAAAAATACCTTTCTGATTCGTATTTGGCAGCATTTGTGTGACGCCATTTTAGGTCTAATGAAGTCTGCGTCTTCTCACAATCAAGATACACCTGCATAATAAACTTGGTTAGTTTATTTTGTGTTATTCTTTGATAATGTTACAGGTTAAATAAGCTTAAATTTGTAGTAGTTTTTGTTATTTTCAGTTACTTGTTTGCAATACAGTATATTTGTTTTATTGTCAAAATGTATGTTTAATTATATTAGAACAAAACTACATCATTTGAGAGAATCTGGCGCTGCGTACACGAACTTTCCAAATTTTGGTATCAAACAAAAAGTATTCTAAGTTGAGAAGTCTATTCGCATTAGTGTAAGTTACATAGTCTATGCTATAGGCTACTGCGTTTTTATTGTAGGTAATTATTTGTTATGTTTGCTGATGTAGACTGAAGATTAAAAATGGACATTTCCACCTTGTTGAAGAGTATTATATTAATTAGACCACATTATTGTAACTGGGCATACAATCGTCATGCTCTTAAAAAATAAAAATTCAATGAAATAATCTTGAATACAGACTGAGTTCAGATCTGCATTGTTTAGGGTACCGGTAGTGTGATTCTAGTGAAATTAATTTTGATTGATTGTGGTTTTTCCAGATTTCTTGAATTGGAAACATTTGCTGCAGCAAACTACTGCATCACAATATGTCAAAGACACTTCAACAAAAATGCTGAAAGATGGAACAAAAAAGGATTACCTTATTTGTCATCGATCAAACAAGCGACCACTGAAATTAAACAGTAAGAGAAGTTTAAAATCTCAGGGATCCAACAAAATTGGAAAATTCTGTCCCTCTAGGATTGAGATAGAATACAAGAAGGATCTCTCAATAACAGTAAAATATTGGAAAAATCACTGTGGCCATAACAATGATTTGGGCCACCTTTCACTTGATAAACCTACCAAGGATCGCCTTGCTGGTAAGGCCTGTTTCACATATACCCGGCTGTCGTGTGCCGGCAGTCGTTTAACCGGCTGTTGGGTGAAGCAGCATATGGGCCCGTTCATATTTGCACGACATTTACCCGACTAGTGTCGTGGTCGGTTAATCACTACCCGGCTGCCGTGATCTAGTCGAGGGATGCCGGGCGCCCCCTCAGCAAAGGCCGGCTGCCGGTGTCGGGTAAACGGCGCGGGCTTCAGTAGTGGCGGTAGCGGTCAATGTTGACTGTTCACATACAACCGGCACCTGTCGTCTGTCGTCCGCATACGATTTGTTTACTTTTGGTTTGGAAGTGCCCAAACTTGTAATTATGACGGAAGTAGACCTTGAAATACTAATTAGTTTAGTACAAGAGCATCCAGTCTTATGGGACAAGACATCATTCGAAAGTAATTAAGAATTTTTAACTGCCGTTTCTTAGGTGGTCAAAAAGAATATAAAAGCCCCAACTTCGTTTCTTCTAGCGAAGGGTGTACCCAGTACACTCGATTCTTCCTTCTTCTTTGTTTCAACCATCTATACAAAAGTAACATTGCAATTAATTGCTAGTTCACGATCGATTGTAACACCCTGCTGGAGTGCCGGTGTCGGCGTAATGTGAACAGTGCACTCGTGCAGGTGCCGGCCAGAAATCGGGTTAACGGCATGTCGGGTAGATGTCGGCTATATGTGAAACGAGCCTAAGTGTACCAAAAAGACCAGCTACAATTAACTCATTAATGGTTGTTGTTTTGAAACTTTTGCATAGAGTAAATCAGAATACCATAAGCCTATCCATTGTGTGTTCGAAACAGCCTTAATACAAAAATAATGCAAAAATTGGTTTACAGTACTGTCCCTGCTCTGTCTGGTGTTCCGTCAGGTCCCCTGCTTCACCAGACAGAAAGTACGGCACTGTAAACATTTTTACAATAAGTTGTGTGATGTAGGTGAAAGTTTTTTATCTTACTCCATCATTTATAATGATAGTTAAAATTTGGTTTTTGCGATTATAATTGTGCAATCTGAAAACAATTGAATCGATAACAATAAAGAGGTAAAAAATGTATTAAACGTAACAATTTAACCGTAGGCTAAACGTCCAGCACTTTTATGGACAGCGATGTTTATAACAACATAATAAATGGATTTTGGAAACATTTAAAACGTATATTCCCTCAATGAAATATAAAAAAATACCTTTCAGCAGAAATCGGCGGATTATTATTTTCACCTGAAAAACTTTATTTAAGGCAATAATTTAAAAAGTATAATAATATATATAAATTTTCATTACAACACAAAATTTAAAATTACCGAAGAGGTAATAAAATATATAGCTCTACATATACAGGTCTATAGCTTAAATATGTGAGAAAAACAAGGATTTTTTGTAATAAGTGTACAATTATAATTTAAAATTTTTTAGGCCTATTGTAATTCAAGTTTAGTAAAACAGTGTTTTTTTTTTCAGGGAAGTTACAAGACGGCGTCACTTTTGGCCATATCCTTGATGAAGTCAGGAGTCAAAAAGATCTTCACCCAAGATTAATGCTCTTGGAAAGGAAAGACCTGCACAATATTGTGAGAGATCATAATATTGCCTACTCAACAAAGCGGCATAGGGAAGATGCTTTGAGTGTCAGGCTGTGGGTGGAGGAGATGCAGCAACTCGGTGAGGACTGTCCCGTGCTTTTTTTCAAAGAACAAGGAGATGAGCATCCACAACTGCAAAAAGATGACTTCATTTTAA
Organism: Neoaliturus tenellus; assembly: GCA_030545055.2. Taxonomy (NCBI): domain Eukaryota; kingdom Metazoa; phylum Arthropoda; class Insecta; order Hemiptera; family Cicadellidae; genus Neoaliturus; species Neoaliturus tenellus. Next base: position 170,345,152 of record CM061531.1, on the reverse strand, counting down.
TTATAATGACATCCTTCCAAGCGTCACAAATTGTTAAATTTGGACATAATAAAATTTGCGTAGACAGCACTCATGGTACCAATGGGTACGATATTGAACTCATCACACTCATGACAGTCGATGAGTTTGGTGCTGGATGTCCAGTGGCCTATTGTTTTAGTTCAAAGTGTGACGAGGGACATTTATCACTGTTTTTTTCAAAAATTAAGGAAAAGGTTGGGGAGATAAATGCTACAGTATTTATGTCTGATGATGCTCCAGCCTTCTACAATGCCTGGTGTTCAGTAATGGGAGCGCCTACACATAAACTGTTGTGCTCCTGGCATGTAGACAGGTGTTGGAGGAAAAATCTTTGCAAAGTGAAAGGAGGTAATGAAAAAAAATCCTTAGTGTACAAGACAATGAAGGTGTTGCTACAAGACTTGTCAACAAAGGAGAATTTCCATTCTTTGTTAAACCAAACTGTAGCAAATCTTATGAGTGACTCCGACACCCTTGATTATGGGGAGTACATTGTCAAGTGCTATGCTAGCCGACCTGAGCAGTGGGCATATTGCTACAGACTTGGATTGGGCATAAATACAAATATGTACCTTGAGTCTTTTCACAAGTCATTAAAGCACCTCTATTTAGAAGGGAAGAAAGTCAAGCGTTTGGACAAAACTATCAACGCTGTCATGAAAATGGCTCGGGATAGTTTGTTCAAACGCTTGATTAAGCTTTCGAAACAAACTCCTTCAGAGAGAGTTTTTAGAATTAATAAGTCCCACCAAGCCAGTGTAGCAATATGCTCATCTGCTTTTGCTGTTGTGAAAGAGAAAGAGGAATGGATTGTAAATTCCTCAAATGGTGACAAAAAGTACACCATCACGAAAGTTAAAGATGTTTGTGAAGATCTTTGTATGAAATGTTCATTTTGTAATATTTGTGTCCACTCTTTTAAATGTTCGTGCCACGACAGTGTCATTAAAATGAACATTTGTAAGCACATCCATGCTCTTTGTAGGGTTTTTTCTCTCAGTGTTGAATCAAACACTAAGACTTATGTTGAAAATGATTTTGATTCTGTAATGGACAAAGCTATGGTGGAACCAAGTAAGGTTGTCACTAACTCAACTCTCTCTTGTAAAGCAAATACAATTGTAAATTTATTAGGCAAAACAAAGCTCAACCGTGATTGTTATGAATTAATTGAAAAGAAATTGGATGGTGTGTTGAGTTTGCTAAATAATGCATCTTCAGGCTCTGATATTAAATGTAGAAAGAATATTAATGTCAACCAAAAGATTGAGCCTCAAGTACGATTGTATTCGATTAAGAAAAAAACTAAAAGTTTGAAACGGTTAAGTAAACCAACACACAAAGAAGCAGTCAATATTATTGAAGGTTTAATGAACAAAACTCAAGAAATTATTAATGTTCACACTGGTGATGATCACACCTACAATGTTAGTTAAGTCTAATTAGTTCTTGAGCTTGTTAGGCTTTATTCATAAATGATCTTGTTTACAGGGGTTGTAACTGTTTTTTTTTTATCTTGGTTATGATTTGTTATTTTTTAGAATTTGGTTATTTTTAGGGGATTTTTGTTATTATACAGGGTGTTCGGAAAACTGCTTCAGGAATTCAGGAGGTTATTGCCCACATTAAAATAAGCAAAAAAACTCCTATAAACATATGTCCTAAAATACTTCGTTAACCCGCTAGCTGCCATTTTGTTTTTTACACTTAATAATTTTTATTTCCATAATGGATCATTGTATTACTGTAAGTTAATATTTGGCATGCACCCTTATCATAGCAATACCCATTTTCAAGAAAAAAGTTATTTTTTTCTAATGTGTATTTTCAAAATGGCGGCCATTTTAAAATTTCAAACTAAAATATCTCAAAACCGGTAAATTTTATAAAAATTTTACTAGAGACAAAAAAGTTGACAAATTTAATTATCTACTGTAACCAATGGTACCAAGTTTGTAAGGATCTGACAACAAATAACAGAGTTATTGAGATTTTTCGATTAAAATTACGTTAATTTGCATTAATTACAATGCAAAATCAATGTTTTTATGCATAAAAATCTCAATAACTCCGTTATTTGTTGTCAAATCCTTACAAACTTGGTACCATTGGTTAGATAATTAAATTTGTCAACTTTTTTGTCTCTAGTAAAATTTTTATAAAATTTACCGGTTTTGAGATATTTAAAATTTTAAAATGGCCGCCATTTTGAAAATACACGTTAGAAAAAAATAACTTTTTTCTTGAAAATGGGTATTGCTATGATAAGGGTGCATGCCAAATATTAACTTAATACAATGATCCATTACGGAAATAAAAATTATTTAGTGTAAAAAACAAAATGGCGGCTTGCGGGTTAACGAAGCATTTTAGGACATATGTTTATAGGTACTTTTTTGCTTATTTTGATGTGGGCAATAACCTCCTGAATTCCTGAAACGTTTTTTCCGAACACCCTGTATATTAGGACAGTTAGGTATATTGATTGATTTTAATGAAGCTTGTTAAAACTAAATAAAAATGTTTAAACATGGAAAAAAGTAAGAATAGAATGGGGAGGACTTTTTCTATTTTATTATTATTATTACTATTGCTCTAGTAGATGATCACTCACCTGGTTCAAAATTATCCTACATATTTTTAATATCCCTAAAAAACACCGGTTTTTGGAATTTTTTGCGACATTTTGTGTTCATTCAAGGTTATTTTTTTAATCATTTTGGTTATAGGCCTATATATATATATTTTTTTTAACCTCAAGAACTGTTACAAGCCCTGTGTTTAATTATCGGTAGGCCTACATCGATAAGGAAACAGATAACACATTAGGCAGCCACTTTTCCTTTGCCAGCTGGTCGCAGCATGTATGCTTAGATTAATCGGTCTCAATAATTAACCTAACCCATTTGAGTAAAAACATTGCTATGTGTCCATATACATGTCTCCTGTTGTGTCGAAGGTTAGTTTAGGTTATGTTAGTTACTGAAACCGAACATGCGGAGTGTACATATAGACCGGGTGGTGGAGGAGCAGTGGACGCCTTATTGCGTTATCGGTTTCCTTATCTTACCTACTGATTAGGCCTACCCCAAATCATCTCTTGTTAATATGATGAGTTTATGAGCCTTACATTATTACCTGATAAATCTGAAATATTCTGATAAACAGGTTTTGCTCGGAATGTTTGTTTTTTTGTATATAGTTGTATATAGTGTATATATTTTAAGTTGAACAATTTATCAATAAAGTTGTTGTATTTATTTTTTATGAGCATGGTTTACTGCATGGGTTAAATGTCTTTCTCATTTGCAATAAGGCAATTAAATTTAGACATAAGAACTCAATGATAAAAGCTAATTTTTTATGTAAAATTGCACTTGTGGTTTAAAATAAAATCTTCTTTTTAAATCTGTGTTTTTTTTCTTCCTTACCTCATCAAGAAGACTTATAAACCATGGCCTATAATTTGCATCTCTGCTTAACCTTGAATTTGCTATATTTACTGGATAGATGTCTTGCTAGTCAAGTGGTTGTAGATTTGGAGGTCGAAGAAGTCATGAATTTGACTACTAAGGGTTTTGACCGCTTTCCATCGAAGTGTCCTAACTGACAGAATAATGCCATCATTAAAATAAAAAGTTATTTCAGTCGACACTATATTCCATAATTAATAATGTTAATTTTAATAACATTACCCTACTAATAAAGTCAAGTCTCAATCCATCTTGGAAACGAGGTGAAATGAGTTTTTTACAAAATATTCATATGATTGACAAGTTAAAAAAGATTAAACTGCAGTTTTAAAAAAGTTCCTTGAACTGACTTACTACCTACCAAATATTTCAGTAATCATATTGAGACTTGGGCTTAATTTATTCTTGTTTGAAAGCTTGCAGCAATTAGGCTAGCTATGTATCACAACTTTTTAAATGTTAGGGATATTTTTCTGTTATCTAATGATCCTAAGACTTTAGTACGATTGTGACCAAATCGTAATGTGTTAATGCGCTTTACGTCTTTTTCTACACTTAAATTTTTAAGTTAGAAAATATATATTTTAAGTGACTTCCAAAGTTACATCAGGTCATTGTTATGGTGTAGATATTAATTTTTAACAAAGAAGTTTTTGTCTTCTAGGGACCTCAAATCGAAATACCGTAGCATCATGGCCCCGGGCTTAAGTCTTGCCGTATCTACTACCGTAATAGTGTATCCCTTAAGGAAATTTGCTAAAAACTAAGTATTGTATGATTCTAATTTGAAGTAGCCTATAACTTAAGTTATCTAATAGGCCCTATAAGTTATCACTTTAAAATAATGCATTATTGGGTACCATAAGTGATCAAACCACAAGTACTGTCTCAATTATCACTGATTTTACACTATGGTACCCATTCAATCAAGTTTCATTGAAAGTATTGTTATACCATGAGTAAAATTGTTGATGTTTCATGGAAAGGACTTAAGCGTTTAAAAATGGTATATAAGTTTTCTATTTCTTTAATAAAATAGTTTATTAGGTATTTATAACTCATTTAATAAAAAATACCGTGTAACAATTTTACACACAGTCCTAAATAGTAGTTTAGTTTTTTATGTATCACACTTGAAATTAATGCTGAATTAGAAACATGTTTTCTGGGGCTGTGGCCAAAAATGTACTTTGACATCTTTACTACTGAAATGTCGACCTAACTAAATAGGTAGTTGTATATAGCCAAGTATGAATGAGAGATGAGTGTTTAACGTATTGTTTAATGACTTCGAAAAATGTAAACTTTCAGCCTTGTTGATTTTCCGTGCATTGAGTCAATTGAGTTGAGCGTCTACCAATTAAAACACAAATCAAAATAGCTATAACGCTACCTAAAAGATAGATGGCTGAACGGATGTATTCGGACGCCATGCTACAACGTAGCTATCCGTTCCTTTTCACTGGAACGTGACAGAAGCACCTAGTCACAGTTCCATCGGACATGTTCCAAAATGTCAAAAAAAAGTCAGGTGCATTACTGCGGCGAGACGGTCGTCTTGCTCACTAGCACTTGTATATGAATCATCATCTTCTTCTTTTTTTAATGCTTGTACTTCTTGTTTAGAAGCTGGTAGTAAAACATCTCCTTCATAACGAGGTTTACCAATAGTTTCTGATATCTGTTTTAAAGGTTCCGTAATAGGTTTAAATGTAGTCTCTAGAAATTCTTCTCTTTCACTTAAACCCATCCTCAATGCACGATTCTTCATCCTAATAGAATCACTGAGTGATTTTATTTCTTTCAATAGTTTTTCTTGATTCACCATGTTTACACTGTGAAGTTCAACGTGTAACTAGATGTAGCATCGGTAGTTCAACGCATAAATACAAATTTATCCAACCCTATACGATATCTACCATTTTTAATATCTTCTTCCTTCATAATAACGAGAAAGCTATATTTCTCATTCCATGCTTTGCCACACATTTCTTTAAATTTCTCAAATGGCATATCCGCATTTACATGATCATTGTATATATGCTTTAAATTTGTTTCATCTTGCTTAAAGATAATCAACATATTTGCATTATCTCTTATAAGTTGTTTTGGAATTTTACTGTATGTTTGACCAATATAAATGCTATCGATATTATGATGTCTCCCCATAGCGAAATAATTCCTTATAGTGTCGTGATTTTCTCAAGAAACATCGTCAAATATAAAAATAGAAAATGGTTTTGCTTCATTTGGTTGCATAATTGTTTCACTGGCATTAAACTTGTAAAAATTCACTTCAGGTACACTTGCAAGTACTTTATCCAATAATTGATATTTTGGTTGTTGCAATGATTTTGAAAAAAATGTATATATTGTTAAAACGCAATCCTTTAGGATTAGTTATAAGGTTAAAAACAACATTAGTTTTTCCACAATTTGAAGGACCAGTTATTAGACATCTTATCGTATTTGGTAGTAATTCACCATGTTTTCCATGATTTAACTTATCATTGTCAACTGTCAATTCATCAATGTTATTGATATTAAATCGATCTTTTTGTTGTATAATCTCCATCTTGTATAAAGGTTAAACACACAATGAGCTATTAAACAACTATACTAAGTCTTTTGAAGGAATCCAAGAGTCTTCACTTTTATCAAACCCTAACCACCGGACTTTAACCATATCCTTTTTCCTTTTTAAAATCTTCTCGACAAGATATACATCACCGACTGTTGATTTCAACAATTCGTGTCCGTAGAATCCACCTTGAAGTAATTCACCCTTGTTATCCTTTAATAAATAGGTTTCAGGTATAGTTGGTTGCACTTTATAAATTGTAAATACTTCATTAGTCCAATTTGGTAGATATCTTTTACTAAATACACCTTTGTATTTGCTTATACGAACTTTATCGTTGACCTTGAACTTCTTTGGTTGCAATTTTTCCAATTTCGGCGTTGTATTATTTTTAATGCGTTGTAATACAATTTTGGCATTAGCACTATTTACCTGGATAGGTTTCATTCCAATGGTACGATGATATTTGTTGTTATACTCTTTTATAAGTTGTGGTAATATGTCATACCACACGTATGATCCTCGTTTTGAAAATTTTTTATACATCGCACCTTTTAATGTTCTATTGAATCTTTCAATTATTGAAGCTTTAACTTCAGAATTTGTAGAATAATGATTTATTTGATATTTCTTCATCAAAGCTCCAAAGTCTTTATTAAAATATTCTTTTCCATCATCGGTCTGTAGATGTTTAATTTTAAATTTATTTCTTTGTATTGTGGTTTCCATAGCTTTTGTAACACTTTTACCAGTCTTATCCTTCAATGGTAAAGCGTCAGCTATTTTAGTAAAACAGTCTATAATTGTTAAAATATATTGAAATCCTTTGTTTAATTTACTGTGCGGTATCATTTCAATGAGATCAGCTTGATAAAGATCATTCATTCCTTTAATGATTGTACTTCTTCTTGGAAATCTTCTTCTTGCTAGTTTATGTAGTTCATTTACAATCTTGTCCTTCACACTTTCCATCTTCAGATGTTGCTTGTACACCGCATGTAAAAATACTGATCCATAGAATAGTTTATTCTCATTTATATAGTTTGAATATAGGTCAAGGCCATTTCATATTAGTGTAAAAAAGAGGGAACATGGCATTGGGCTTGCCATGTCCCCTCTTCTTTACGGAAAGGAAAAAGGAAGAAGGTAGAGGACGAAGAATAGGTTTACTGGTCGATAGGGTTTAGAGAGTAGTGGCCGAATGGTAAAGTATTAATTTTATCTTCTAAAATATGGCGCTTGTCATCTTTGTAGCTTAATGCCCACTTTGTTTGTTTGACACTAAAAAGTTGATGATTATAACTTCTAATAGTGTTGAACGTTGCAGTTGTTTCAACATTTTCAAACAAACATCTTTTATAATGTTCAAACTGTACGTTCTTCTTAAGAAAAGAAGTTTTTATTCCTTTGGCCTTCTTCGTGACTTGATGTTCGTTCCTCTCGTTTATGTACAGTTGAAACGAATATAGTTTGGACATTAATGCTACAATTTCCATCATCGGCACACCATTCGTTTCATCTTTAAATTTTCCCAATACTTTCTTGTTTCTGTCATAGTCGTAATTTGGATGGTCCTTAGGATAATCGGAAAAGCCGAAATCATCTTTATATATAAAGGTGCGTAGATCTTCATACATGTCATTTGTTTTAATTCAGTAAATTAGTGCATCCGTATCCATATATGCAATACCAATGTTCTCTCTTCCATAATAGTTAACCATCTTCTTATAATGAAACTCATACATATGTGTTTTTTAAATATCCAAGATTGACATTCCAAGATACAAAGGACGATCCATTTCAACCGACTTCTTGTTCATGGAAATAACAACTAGATTTTCATTAATAATTACAGATGAACCAAAGTTTGGTTGTTGCACCAATTTCTGTAATTTTACTGGATCAGTTACCAATTTGATATCCTTATGTTTCCTTTTGTTTTCCAAAGTCTTGCCAAATATTGCGTTATTCATTAATTTGAAAAAATCTTTTTGAAAACTTGATGTAGCGGTGGCTCTTCTTCTTGTGTTGTTGTCGATGTAAGGTTTTAACCAACAAGATTGAGAAAATTGTAGTACTCGATTAATTTTTGTAATTCTCAATCCTAAGTCTAAAGCTTGTTGTATCATCCAGTAGTGTCCAACATATCGAGACTTGTTGGTTAAAGTCATCATTAATTTTGGCCATCTTCCAGTAGGGGAAATTTCAGTCTTCGGAAGAAGTGGTAAATCATAATGTTGATCGTGAAGATGTTCAGGATATTCAAAATCTACATCAAAAATATAACCAGTTTCACCATGCTTCGGTATATCCATTATGTTTCCAATCGATTCTGGGTCTATCCACTTAAAATTATTATATGGAAGGGGATTTGACATTGCCCATCCGTATAAGTTATTTGCATCGAAATAACCCAGGAATGTTGTTGGTTTTGATTCATCATAATCGGGCAGATACTTGTTGTTCGCCTTGAAGTGTCGTGTAACACTTTGCGTCAATCCCCCTCGAACTCCTGACTCTAACATCATAACCATATCTATATCAGTAAGAAGTTGAATTTTACAATTTGTTTCTTTTAACATAGCTTGCCATGCTAATCCAGGTGAAGTATACGAATGAAGAGGGTCCAATCCATATGCTGCAAAACACGTATTTCTAAATTCTTCCATTATATCACATAATAAAGTTACATCTAATTTAACATAAAAATCTGAATACTCTCCCAATGTTGTAAATCCTAATTCATTCCATACTTTACATGCATGATCATAATCCTCTTGAGATATGTCCATGTCGTATAGTTTACTTTTGAATTCTTCTTTTGGCGGAAGTGATGTTTCATTAAATTTTTCTAAACTGTCTATATAATCATATGGGAAAACACCTTTCCGAAGTACGAGATCCAGTTTGTCGTTACTTACAATCTTCTTTGTTTCAATAAAATCTTGTTTCCTTAAATTTTCAGAAAGTTTAGACAAACTCGATGGCATAAATCGGTAGGAGTCTAAGAATCTTAATTTGACATTTCCAACTGTTTTAGAGAAACTTATAAATTTTTCTGAAGTTTCAGCCAACACATCTATTGAACCATTGTCTCTTCCTAATTCAGGTATTATAAAATGAGCATCATACCCACTGAGGTTATGCAGAACCACAGGAATAAATAGTGGTAAACGAAAGCTCAAATTGCATTTATTACAAGCAGCACCCCTGTAATAACCTGTAAGGTGGTCATGATCTTTAACTTTATAATTGTCAATGGTAAATTCATTTTTACATAAGAAACAGTGAGTTGCATTTTCATGTTGAATTTCCTCTTCTTCCTCCATCGGTTTCATTGGTACGATATTCGTATATAATCTTTGTACATTTTCAGCTATTAAATATAAATGGTCAAGAAATATTGTTTCCACATTTTCACCACGATATACAAGAGGTTCTGAAGTTAATCCATGTTGGTTTAAATGTTCTTCTGATAATGTTGATTTAACCATTAAACAAAAACTATTTGGTTTGTGCATTTGATATTTGACACTTTTTCTAGCTTCACAATTTTCATCTTCTATAAGAATTAGTGTTGATTCAAAGTCCGCATATACAACTATAGGGATACGGTATTGATGATGAACCTTTTGAAATGTAACAAATGCTCTGTTTTCCGAAGGTAAATTAATCTTTGCTTCATAATTATTGTTACATAGTCTTTTGTGCTCTTGTAACCATTCTCTTCCTTCTCTTCCTTCTCGTTGAAAATTAAAACATCTCTTGCAAATTATCTTTTTGTTTCGATTTTTTGAAAGTTGCTTGTTAACAAGAGCATCGAATTTCTTTATGTACACATAGTGAGACACATCTCCTCGCGTTAGTAGTAGTAAATCTGTATGATCTGGTAGCTCTTCTTTTACAACACGTAAAGGATACACTTTGTTTGAACTATCTAATGCAAAAACATTGATAGATGTACCAGGATTTTTCTTCTCAAATTTTGATATATCTTTCAGTGATACAGGGTAAGTAATTCCTTGAAAATTGTACCTATGTCTTTGATTTTCATAGTGTTGGTTAGGTTTATCGAAATGATTTGGTACAAACTTAGATGTCATCGCATATCTAAAACATTCATTATCTTGATTTTTCACATTAATACATGATTTTGTATCCTTAATTCTTTTGGGCAAAGGAATGTAACTAGATCCCATTAGTCCATATCCATGTTTGTGAACTCTTATATCTAATACTTCAATACTTGTAAGACTCCATCCGGATCCTCTTCCTTCGTGTTCCTGAATTTTGGTTAATATTTCTTCTATACAGTTTTCAACTATTGAATCAATGTCTGAACTTTCCATGATAGTTCGTTTTTTTGTTATGAATCCTCTTGGTGATAATTCTTCTTGTACATTTATAAACATAGCTTCTAATAGTAAACCAAATTTAAGAAAGTTTAATCTTTTCAATTCTTCTTTTAAAGTTTTACTTATGATTGGTTTTGCTTCTCTAATAAATTCTTCTAGCTTCAAGTTTTCATTTTGAATCTTATGATGCATTACTACTTTACCGGGTAATGCAAATACTTGTAGATTCGGTAAAGTAGTTGAAGATGTTGCTGTTATTTCATCTTGTTCTTCTTCTTCTTCTTCTTGTTCTTGTTGTTCTTGTTCTTGTTCTTGTTCTTGTTCTTGTTGTTTTTCTTCTGGGTTGTTGTGAATTAGTTCTTTATGACAGTCTAATAGAATTTCATCGTGAAACGATTCCGAACATTTATCGCAACGATACATGTTGAGATGTTTACTCTTCGAAATTTCGCCAAGAAATGAAATGGGCTCTCACGTTCCTCCTTTTATAACGGTTCCCCCACCACTATTTCATCTTCTTCACTATCCAAGGAAATCAAACGTTTTGAACAAAAATATTAACCTTCTACAAACTAATTGTTCATTCGTGTTCTTTATTCCCATTGGAGTTTTAGTATATACTTCTTTATATTCAAGCTTTAACGAACTTTCCCCCACCCAACTAATTTTAGTTACTTTTAGGTGGAAATGGCTAGAGCACAGGCACTTGGTTAAACTAAATTTGTGCATAAATTAACTAGAGTTGAACTAAAAATTCGCATAAATTAAAAGTTAGTTCAAAACTAAAATTCGACAGTGTTAAAAAAACTCCAACAGTTGAACAAAAATAAACGTTAGTTCAAAACTGAAATTCAACAGTGTTAACCAAATTCTAACAGTCGAACAAATAGGTCAAGGTAATCCAATTTAACGCGAGAACGAGGAATAGAGCACTAAGTGGCATGTTAGTCCATTACCACAAAGTGATCTATTCCTCGCTCTCTATTCTACATCTACTTTTTTGGGTTTACTTATTTATATTAAAATGTTCAAATTTTACTATGTAGAATGTCCATTCTTGCTCTTCAACTCTTTGATTGTTTTTAGCAATTGTAACAAATATTCGTTAGTTTTCACCAAAGTCTTTATTTTGCTACATCCAATTTCAATAGAAGGTATTATAAGTTGTAATTTTATAAGTTCGATCTTTTCTTTCTTGCGAATTTCTCTCTTTATTATGTTGTTCCTTATTTTTGCTGAAGATTTAAACTCCATGTTGTTTCTGCTAAAGCCACAATAATAAAAGTCTCTTCAAACAACCTGCATTTATACACATTCCCCCACCATTTTATAATCCCCACTCCTTTTCCCCTTCTTTATAGGATTTGAAAGGGATAGGGTGTAGGGTGGGGGAAGGGTAATTTTGTTATTACACTAGTTGTGCAAGAAAATAGCCGCCAGTGTCTACACCTTGTTTGTAGCACTCCATCATAGATTGTGCCCACTGCCACATACGGTCTCTGTCATTTGGTGTGACAAGGAAAGAATGACTATCACCATACAATATAAAAGAGTCAATTCGTACATAACATCCTGAGTCCAACCATTTATTACCTTCAGCCATAAACTTTTCTATTGTATCAAATGGAAATTGTGGATCAATTGCTATGACTTTACGTTCTTCACTAAGTTCAACAGTATAATCATCATCGTCCTCATCATCTTCACTTTCACTGTTGTTACTTAAAGTGTCTTCAGATTGTTCAAAAACATCAGAAATTTCGGAAGAATTGAAATTTTCATTCAGATGAGGAGGCATTTTGAAGCAAGAAATATTGTAAACAGCAGAGACGAAACGACAAGAGCGGCGTGTAGAAGAAAAATGAAGGAGTGACCAACGCTCGCTCCGCTTTTATAATAGTATGCAAATGAGGGGTAGGAGCTGACCGTGACCAGTCATTGACAAAAAAGGAGTGGGGGGAAGTACTTTTCTTACTACTCGGATGGAAGTAGGTTAGTAGGTCACAAGACTTAGAGTGTTAAAAAATAATGGGGGAGAAACACAACGCTATAACGCTTTGTGTTTCTCCCCCATTATTTTTTAAGCAACAATTTGGAAAAAAACTATGTGAATTTACTTTCTACGCCCCCACCTTGTAATACCATCCACTTTGTGTCTGAGGAGATAGTCTTTAGAGTCTAACTCATAAACGGATTTCTCTTTGCGCAAGGATTCAATTACTTTAATATTATATTTTTCGCCGTTACAACTTGCCAAAATGTGTTCATTGTCAATAACACTTTCAAAAAAATAAACACAACCTCTCTTAAGCCTATTTCCTTTCACACCAATAATTTTGGATTGGTATTCAATAGTGGGGGTTTCTGTCAGTTGTGGTTCAGAAAGGTGTTTCACGACATGTACACGGCAAAAACTTTCGTTTTTAACACATTTCCTCCCACAAGCTGATCCTTTCTTAATTCCCCTAGTGAGCACTTCAGGGCAAGTAGTGGGACGGCTAAATGCCCTACGACGCTCTTCTTGTAATAATTGAAATTGCTCTGAAGGAGCAGGCTTAGGAGCAGGTTTGGGAGTAGGCTTAGTGGATTTAGTTTTATGATAGGTGTGGTCTTCAGGCATAGTAAGTGGTGGGGTAGGAGGCAATGGTGACAGTGGAATGACAGGTGTACTAAGACGATGAAGCAAAGTTTCAAATGAAGGGGTATTAGGACGGGGAGCTGGCTTCTGTGGTGGCGGCATGATGGTTGATGGCGGTGCGGAGTCGTTTGAAAGCGAAGTAGAAGGCGAAGGCGGTGAAAAAATGCTTCGAAGTTTAGAAGTCTTGGTAGGCGGAAGAATAGTGCCAGAAGTTGAAGGTTGGGATCCAAGCTGCTTCTTGTACCAGTCAGGAGGATTTTTCAGACGAAGAGTTTTCTTAGGTGCAGTAACAGCCGTAGTAGAAGTTGAAGTAGAAGTAGAAGTTGAAGTAGAAGTAGAAGTTGAAGTAGAAGTTGTAGTTGGCAGAGATGACATGGTTGTGGCTCCAAGTTCGCAGCGTAACGTCTGGAATCAGAATGAAATGTTAGCCACAGTCGGTGCGTCTTTTATAACAATATGCAAATGAGAGGGGTAGCAGCTGGCCGAGACTGATTATTAACCTGGGAGGTGGGAGAAAAGGGGAAAGAGAAGGTATTTATTTCAAATAATTCGCATAACTTTTGACTAAAATAAGATAACCAAATTCTTCAAATTCTTCTTTTACCAAAATGTTTGTCTTAAATAGACCTTTTCAATGATGTATCGCTTGTCCAAATCCGTCAATCCGTAATCAAGTTATAGCCATTTTAATTTTTGAGGTCATGACCGGTTATTCACCCGGAGTAGTGGGGGAAGGAGTGGGGGAAGGGGGGGGAATCGACTCCATTTTTTCGGCCGGGGGGGGGGGAAATCGACTCCATTTTTTCGGCGGCGGGGGGGGGGGAAATCGACTCCATTTTTTCGGCGGCGGGGGGGGAGGGGGGGAGGGGGGGGAGGTCATTGACCCTTTCTAAAGTGGGTCAAGGTCATTCAAGATTTATAATGATCCAAGGTGATGGGAACAGTCGTAACTGTTCCCACCACCCTGTTTGCCTAACGGTTCCCACTCCCAACCCACTAGTTACGTTCTGCAAGGGAGGCCCTGGTCCGTCCGCATTTAAGCGTAACGTCCCTGTCCGCATTTAAGCGTAACACTAAACAGGGAAACTGGAACAGCTAATGCAGAAACGCAACTCTAACACCCACCCGAGCTAATCCCACCCATCATATTCCTAAACAAAATGCAAAAAACCTAGTCCGCTTACCTACAATTTGCGGATGTCCCACCCCTTCTAAATGAAGTTCAACCGAACTTCTGAATTTACAGTTAATCTACCCCCTAACATCTAGCTGTAAGGCAAAACAACAACATTAATTATTAGTACCAACACTTAAAACTAACAACACATCATTATTAAAAAACCAAATAATTCAACACAACCAAATACCATCATTTTCTTAAAATTAATACACCTTAATGCTAAACACCTCGTAAAATTAATACACCTTAATGCTAAACCCAACTTATAACTAACATCGCAATGCGCAAATTATTTCTTAAATTAAATACAACTTATAACTAAACACACACACACACACACACACACATACCACATTGCATTAAAAAACGCAACGTAGTAGAAGAAGTTCAAATATATATAGGCCTACTATATATTTGAAACCTCTTGCTGAATCGCCAACAACCTTTCGCTATGAAAATTTGTTGGCGACTGACGCGAAGATCGGGCTCGTATCGCTCCTCGGGTACTCGAGTGGTGGGGGAAGTTGTTTCACTCCAGTACAGTGTTCAATCCAGTCCAGTTTGCAGCAGTGTAAAAGGAAGGCGAAGGAGTGGGGAGCGGCGCATGCGCAGCGACGCAAAACCAAGGTTTGAGGTTAGAATTATCCATGCGCAGTAGCGCTGAAGTGAGTAATACAGGACTAGGCGCATGCGCAATAGCATGGAGTGATTCCGATCCGAAGAACTTGTTGCATGCGCATAGGTTTGAGGTTAGAATTATCGTCGGCGACCGACGATGACCAGGTGACCGGTCATTGGCCTGAAGGAGTGGGGGAAGGAGTGGGGGAAGGGGTGGTGGGGGAAGGGGAGGGGGGGGTGCTCCATTTTTTCGGGGGGGAGGGGGGGGGTCATTGACCTTTCCGGTCATTGCCCCAAAACCCCCTACTTCTCTTACCATCTGTCCGGCAGCTGCCCGGAGTAATTGCCGCTATAAAACCAGGTAGTTGGTCGGCATCTGCCGGCATTTGGCTGGGGTTATTACTGCCTATATAAAAGCGGATAGTTTATCGCGTCACAAACATTCATTACCTTGCATCCTCGCAGTGATCACCTCTCATTTGTTTTACTTTATGACTACTTCGTTACTTCTAACATGCAATTTAGCATTCATCAGCATGTGGCTTCCTAGCCACTTCATTAAATGAGTCTAGTTAATTCTAACCTCAAATATTACTACTATAGTGTTCTGTTTCAATTTCCTTTACACTTCATTTTATACCTCAGTCTTCTTTTAACTTCTGAATGTAACACATTAGTTATAATGGTTGGACAATGTTTAAGGTTAAAACTTTTGCGAACACAACACATATTACGAAGTACTTCTAAATCTTCAATTTCAAAGTGTAGAACTAATTTAAATAGAGTTAGGAAGAAATACAGTTTTAACCCGTTATACTCTTCTACAACTTCGCAGGTTAACGTTGACGATAGTGTTATTCACGACATTTTACGTTCTATGTTATGCTTCCACAAATTTGAACTTATTACTCCTATCGACTGTGTTCAACAGGTTTTCCTATTTTACTCCCACCATTCCTTATATAAATGCGCTCACCACAATTCCTACTTCATTATCCTCTATGCTCTTCAGCTGAGCTAGGGTTTGAGGTTAGAATTATCCATGGCGGCCGCCATGTTTAGTTCAGTTTCACCACATAGAGTCGGCGACCGGTTATTGGTCTAAAGGAGTGGGGGAAAGGGTGGTGGGGGAAGGTTGCCATTTTATAAGCCCTCTCCCTAGGCGGCGCTTCTCATTCGATCGCCAACTTTCAAACGATAAACATCTCTCCCATGGCACGAATGAATTATCCCACTATCACCAACTAGTTCAACTTTGAACTATTTCTGGTGGTAGTTGGGTAGGCTTTTTTAAAACTTACTCTGGATAGCCTTGACATACTTTCCAGATCCCAGTTATAAATTTGAATTTCAGTTTTGAACTAACTCTTAATTTTTGTTCAACTGTTAGAGTTTCATTAACCACGACGAATTTCAATTTTGAACTAACTTTTAATTTATGCGCACTTTTAGTTCAACCCCACTTTATGCGCAAATTCACTTCACCCTAACGCCAACAATATCGCCATCTCCACCCCAACCTATATGGCATAACATATAACTACAGCGTCTGATATATACCCTCTACCCCCCACCGGAAGCTATATGACATGGCAGCTGGCGCCAGCTGCCCCGTCAACTGCTCGGTGGGCACGTGGTCGGTTTTATAAGTAACCAAAAGCCACTACTACTCTTATTATTTTATAATTTATGTTTAGACAATATTTTATGTGTTATATACATTGCTACCAACAAAGAACATGTTGTATTGGCTATAAATTAAATTGAATAAAATTTTTCGGAGTGCAAGAGGAAATCACCAAGTCCTTTCTTCGAACAATTTATTTAACATAACTAATGGTGATGTGCACAATTAATAAAAAACATCAGTACTTATCTAAGAGTCTTTTACTTCATCTGTCAAATGACGACATCAGCTTATGTAATAACTTAACAACCAAATATAATTTAGGATCCTGATTAAGTGACACATTAAAGCAACAGTTATACATAAAAAAAATCAGAAACATCTTATGAAATCCCAAATAAATAGGAAAAAAGCAAGTAATATAAAAAAATATATTCGTTTCTAGTATTACCAACGATAGTTTCGTTATTACCAATACATAGTTCGTTACGAATTAATATCGTTTTATTGTTACCACCCATTCGCTTATCGTGGGAGTCGATGTCTGCTACCACTGGTCTCTTACTCGATAATTCAAGAACAAGTTATCTATATGAAGAGTTTTAATTAACACTGCAACGGGCCTTGATTTTGCATTTATTTATTTCTGAGGTTTGTTCTCCAGATTGTAAGTGAGAACTGAGGACTGTGGGGTGTATTCAGTCCTCGTCCTGCACTGCTAGACTGCCTTATTAGCGCCTCGCGGGTAGGGTAGACCGGGGTACTTTGTCACAATTTTTACTTTTTATTTTTTTACTCACTTCATTTAAGGCTATGACCCAATACCAATGCATGATTACTAACTTTATACTTTTATGAGTATTAGGTATTTTTTTCTAAATCCTACATATTTCCAAAGTAAATGATTTTAATTTTTTTTGTGACCCTTACATCTGTGACAAAGTGCCCCATATATGGGGCACTTTGTCACGGGGCATGGGGCACTTTGTCACATGTATTTTTAATAAGATATTGGCGGAATATAAAAATAGATAAAAAATTTATAACTAATTATTAATTTTAATTAGTACATAATGTTTTTACTTAGAACAAATTTACCATAATTCTTGGCCAATTAATTATGTATAATATAACCAAGAAAACAAATAATTGCTGTTTTAGAGTAAAAAAGTTAATATTAAAAAGTAAATATTTACCATAATTCTTGGCCACTTAAATATGTTTAATATAATAAAGAAAACAAATAACTGCTGTTTTCTTTTTATAGTTACGCACCATCTGCAAAAATACGCGAGTTTAATAAAACTTGCAAAATCGCCCATTTAACTATTGTGACAAAGTGCCCCGTCGAGTTTGTGACAAAGTACCCCACGCGACCGATTTAGGTTATGTTTACATTTTGGCCAAGTAATAATGTAATACATTTAATTAGTCTAACGTTGATCTATTCCAATGAACTAAGGAATACAATGATATAACATTTACATCCCTTTGTGGAATGTAGCTTTCTTGAAAAATTGCCAACTTCTTGTAAAAAAAATTACTTTTAGTGAAGCAAAACACATTTTAATTGATAACAATCACAATTGTCGCTGGACAAGTCTGATACTATCTGTATGAAGTAGTGCCAACCTAAGAAGTCTAGCAGTGCCACTAGAATTTCCCTCCTGCTTTCCGTTTTCTCCCAGTAGATATTGTGACAAAGTACCCCGGTCTACCCTACTTGGAAGTCCATACAATTTGAATTCTTATTCAGTAAAAGGTGTTTTACCTTCATACTCTTCAAAGAAGAAACAATATTGTTCAAGGCGTGTACACATACTACCCAGGATTTATCCTCTACGAATTCTAATCCCTCAAATGAAGACAAAAGGCTTTGATGCTCACAAACTGGACATATTTGTTATTATATTTGTTATTATTTTTTTAATAATTTCATTTCACATTGGGCCTAGGACTGTCACATTGTAATAAGCTTAAATTAGCTTCCAGTGGTGATTCCATTCTTGTTCCGAAAACTATTTCATATAAGGAGTATCCAGTGGCTTTGTGATAAGCAGAATTACACGCCATACTAACATAGCTTAAGTACTCGTCCCTATCGTTTTGTTTCTTATTTACATAACGGGACAGTATTTTTCTAAGTGTCTAAGGAACTTCTGACCTTCAGTTTGACATAGGGTGGTCCTGTAATTTGCATTTTCTAAATTTTCAGCAAGCTACACATTTAAACGTTAAAGACAAAAACTGCAATTTAATTAAATAAAAAAAGAAAAATATTATAATTTACAACTGTTATTAATCTTTTTACTTGTCATGACAAATGGGAGACAGTAACACTATAATAAATATAACGTTTTATATAAAAAAAAATCTTTTACTAAATTCTTTAAAGTTATTACTCACGTAATTGCCCTTAGTATCAAATAGTAATTGATCAGATGATTACTTACACGTTTCGAGGGCTTAAGTCTCTCAAGTGTGAACAAATATAAATTTTTATCTGGTGCAAGCCACTAATCTACTGCACCAAAAAGAAAAATGAATTGTTGTTATAGCCGGACATACTGGAACAAAGGAAATTCCTTTCGACTATGAGATAAGCTCTGATGGATGATCATTTTCGAAAACTAAAACACTTCATTATAAAAAAAGGAAAAACAAAACGAAATGATATAATAGGATAAAGTAATATTATGTGTTACTGGTTACAATACTAACCCAAGGAATATTAGAGGTTCATTTTTTAATTATTTTCATAATAGTTCTTAATTATCTCTTGAAGCTTTAAAATTCTAAGTTTCAGTAAGGGAAAAGAGCTGCAACCCTTACAGCTGTTGACACTGTCAGTCTAGATGTCGTGTCCCAGATCCAATCCTTTGTCACCCCGGATTTTGGATTACTGTCAACTTTGCGTTAGCTCTCCAACTTAATGTTCCTTAAACAATATATATTTCCATTCCGCAAATATTTAACATTTTTGCAAGTGACAGGTGCTCATTATAGTTGAAACTTGCCTTAAGACGCCTTCTTATTTTATTCTATTTGAGGTATGTAACAATAAATACTTTACTGTTTTAGTCAACGAGAGATACATTTTTAATAAGCTTTTTATAAGTAGTGGAAACTTGAGACTGCTAAGACAGAACGCATGTATAAAATTTGAAAGGTAAAAGTGAGGTCACGTGACGTATGTGCATACGTCAAAGGGTTTATAATGCCCTACAAGTCACGGGGTTTTTAACATTAAATGCCAGCATAGCGACAACTTGGCTGGAACTTGGCTTGGGTAAATAGCGAGACGTGATGTCACACGTCTTAACAGTGATATCAATGTTGACATTGGTGACGTGTCGAAGGTCAAGGTCCCCCGGAAGAAATTTTAAAAATCCTATCTTGCGACATAGAAGTTCGCAATCGCAAGATAGTTACTCCCTTCTCGTGGTCTTTTTCTTATCATTTTTCCTTCCTTTGATTCTTCTTCTGCTTTAATTATTATGAAAACAAACTTTTGATATTATAGAAGTAGGAAATCTATAGAGGGGAATTAATATGACAAGAGATGGTGTTAACCCACTTTATTCATTTGATAAAATTGAGCCATGCTGTAACTGTTATTTCTTAGGAAAAAGAGTTAGAGAAGGCTGTGTAATTGTTTACTTGTAATTAGGCCGGGTATTTCGATTTGATTTGTAATATCTCCGCTGTTGGACTATACAAGCGCTGGATAGCTCTTTAAAAAGTACCTAATCTCGGAAGATTAGGTTGTGAAGAGGTCCACGTAGTCCTACTTGTTTGATAAAAACAACATAAAAAACTTATAATAGGCATTTATTAATAAAACTTAACTAGTGCTATAAAGTTTCCAGCAGCTGATGAGATGAAAAACGCACATAAATCCATTGAATCCCCGAGGAACCGTTTTGTCTGCAATATCAACATACAGTGGTGTGGCGCCGAGGTTTACGGGCTGCAGAAGGTCAGACGCTGGCTGTTGTTTTATCTGACGCCACAGATGATTGATTTAACGTCCTTATCAGAAAGCCTTATCAGAAAGTCTCTGGAATTTATAAGAAAGTATTCATAAATCTTCAAGAATATTTCAGATCAATGGATGTTGTATTGTTTTTTACTATGTGCACTAAAACCTTGTATTTACCGAAACAATATATTTTATACAACTATTGATAACAGTTGAAATAATGTCTTTCTTCGTATAAAACATTTGCTTCGGATAAGCTAAAGTATTCAAACAAATTAAAATAAAATACAGTAAACATATTTTTCACCTTATTTTTATCAAGTAAATATAATCTATATTTTTCTTTGACACACATTTGTATTAATAACTATATGTACATAATTAAACCACACTCACGAATACTTTTGACAGGTAATCTGAAATTACTCTACTACTTTGCTGTGTCTCAAAGATGATTGGATTTGTTCAGCTTAGTTCGGTAATAAACACATGTCTCTCAGAAACTCCCTACAATTGTCCTACTCTAGAACAATTTAATATTATAGTTATTGAACCTCACCCCCGCGGAAGCGCACCCGACCACTGGAAACGCGCCTGCCTAAGGCGCTCCACGGGAGGGGCTCACAAACGTTCTCGGGAGTTCAAACGAAAAAAAAAAATTTCAAACCACAATTAAATTTTTTTATGACTGTTACCAAAAACAAACATCAGTAAAGTTTGCAACTTCCAAGGTCCACAACAATTGATTACAGGATCTAATTACAGGAGAATCATGAGTGACAATATAAAGATGTTCGAAATGTGATTGAAAAATAACCTCACTCATCAAACACACCGTTGCCGTAGGCGATCGTTGCATCTATGAATTTTTTGCCAGCAATCAACGCACAGCTGGTGAAAAGAAGAAGAAAACGCAGAATTTTCCAGAAAACGGCAGGTACGAAACATAGGCCAGATTGGACCAGATGAAACACAAAACTAAAACACATGAGACGTAACATCACGCATGGTCAAGGCTCATAATGGGAACGAAAAAACTAGCATTTAACCTTAATATTATAGAATTTTAATGAAAAAACTGCGCTGTTCAAACGTCATCTGATCGAACAACTTCAATTGCAAGACATTATATACATCAAGCTTTAAATTTTTTGTGAACATTTCTTGAACATTCCTTGAACATTTTTATCACTTGGACGTAGAAATTCAATACTTAAGTCAACTCCAAATAAAATATCCATCTTATTACTTGCATATTTTTCGGTAAAAACTTTGAACTAATAATGTTGTGTAGTTTTTATTAAAAAATTATCATTGAAGTAAAATGTGTGGGAAAATGTGACATTTATTTGAAATGTTAAGGATTACTCTGTATAAATTGTTTTATTGTGTTTAAATATGACGTTGGGTCGGTAATATGTATTCTTTGAAGATCTTAGTAGTTCATACTCTTGTTATACTAATAAAAAATATTTAAAACTCATACCCTTTTATTTTGGGGCATTTTTTTATGTTTTGGTATTAAAGATGAATGTGATTTTCAGGCTTAAGTAAAATCATCACTTTTGGTGGTTACCATCGTAGTCTACGGTATTCCTGTTCGAGTGCCTAACAATGCGTATCAAGTACAAACAATACAAAATTGTGTTAATTGTATACAAAAGTCAACTTGAAAATACTGGAAAAGGCATGGTTAGTTCGAGCCAACTTATAGTTTAATTATCAACTTATAGTTTAATTATTTCTTTTTATACTTTAGATCTTAATGATAAATTTAATAAAATAAGCAAGCGCACAAAAATTGTTTTTGATATTTATTATGCCATGTTTAGGTAATAAAGATATTCGTATTTTGTGTTGTAAGCTTCTTGCTAAAATTGTAAATAATAATCTTTTTGAAAATTCATTTTCAAATGTATAGTTTCTGTTAAGTGAAAACATAGATTATATTTAATGTCTCAATTTCCAAATATAAATGGGAGAAAGTTAGGTTTTTAGCAAATTAAATGAAGTGAACTCTGATAACTCCGTTTCACAGACGAGTGAACTAATTATTGCTTTCCATTATGAACTCCTAAATTGGCAATGAAAGAAGAGCTATTAGAATATATACTTATAAAAATTGTATTTGTGTAACCAACATTCAAAAAGGTTTAAAGATTATGAAATTATGACTGAGGATGTGAAATTACTAAAAGCTTAGTTTAACAAGGGATGTTTATGTTTTATAGGTTTTCATGGATACTAAAAACTTCTACACGAACTAGTTCCAGGTTTATCATGTACTAGTTAATGATGAGGGTCACATAATCCATAGATAAAATTACATTTGTGTCTTCGGTAAACAACTTTAAAACTATACATAAACTAACGAAACATTAATTGCAAAAAAGGAAAAAGGTTATCAAGTGTAAAAAATACCCCCGTCGCAGCAGACCTGCGTACTCAGCGAATTTCCAAATTAGTAATATTAATTTTTACCACATAAAACTGTAAACCAAATAAAATCACAAGCTCATAAATAGGGAAATAAATGTCTATTCTTATGATAAATACAGGGAGAGTATGCAGGTATGCTGCCATGGGGAACACTAAAAGTAGGTTATTATCATAAAAAAAAATTCTTTCGACCATATGAAGCCATGTACAAAGTTTCATCAATATCTGTCCATTACTAAAGAAGTTTGCCTATTCTCCATATGATTAACATGGTAAAAGAGTATGCAGGTTTGCTGCCATGATAAGCACAAAAACCAAGATTTTTTTTACCATAAATGGATGAATCTCAACCAAATGAAGCTGAATTCCAAGTTTCATCGAAAATTATTGGTTAATAAGTGATATATTAACACATCCCAATTCTCCATAAGATTAACATTGGAGCCCCAAAATACAATGTACTGTCTTTAGACTTTTTAATATCTCGGTAACCAAAGGAGATAGAGCAAAGCTTCAAAATACTAAATTGTGTGTTTTTTTGAGCTAAATCCAATGGTAAAAATAAAAATAAAAATTTTTTTAAATATACATATGAAAAATGCAAAAAACCCATTTTTGGGGTACAAAACCCCCCAAAACTACCCCTTCCGGTGGGTCGATATGTCTGGTTTACGAACTCATCCGAATAAACGTAGAATTACACATCTCTACCAAATTTGGTCTTGATCGGACCATTTTTACGAGAGTTATCGTGTCTAGGGACACATACAATATATATATATATATATATATATATATATATATATACATATATACATATATATATATATATATATATATATAATTTTTAATGACTATTATTTTTGGTCTCTGGGCACCTAAAAACTAAAAAGTAACATGGTCCCGGGCTTAAGTCTTACCATGAGACCTACGGTAATAGCTTATTCCCTATGGGAAATTCGCTAAAATGAATAATGATTTATTTTCTCCTGTGACCTACAAAGGTAACAAAAAAGAAACCATATTAGGACAGCCGGTTTAAAATGTCTGGTATGAGTGAACATGGATAAAACAAGATAAAAAACAAGTAAAATAAAATTCTTCTCAGGCTAAATTTGTTGGCTATGCGAGTAAAGAAAGACATTTTGACAATATAACTATAATTTTTATATTTATTTGCGGTCCGTGAACAATTCCCCAAAGTGAGTTAGTAAAAAATGAGTATCTCCAGGTAAAAAAAATTAAATTTCCCACTTGACACCACTGAAATTCTTAACAAATTTCCACCGGCCAGCAGGCCCAAACTTCCCCACAATTACCCACGAGCAGTCCTAATTTTCCCCCACAATTCCCCAGTTGCCATTAAAGTAAATCTAAAAAAAACTTTCTAAATTACAAAGAATGAATGACAAAGATAACGAATTTTTCAAAGATTTCATTTCTGTTCTACCAGCCAGTCTGTATTTATTTTGAAGAACAACTTCAAAATTCTCCTCCCCCACCTCGTAACCGAAATCCCAAAACAATTCTCCACCATTATGTTTCGGTTAATTCTCCACCATTAATTCACCACATAACTAAAAATCCCCAATGTATGGAGAAGTCCTACGACTGGAATTTTTCTTTGTGTTGTTGGAAAATACTGTCTCTGAAACACCGTCTATGGTTAGCATTTTAAAGTGAAAGCTTGTACGAATGCAATATTTTTACATAATTCACATTCTCAAATTATTTTATTCATAATAATGGAACGATACAACAATACATGCTATTATTTACTTAAATTAAGTTCATAGATCGAAGGTTAGAAAATCTATCATGTACAAAAGACTCACTGATATATTTTTAAGTCCCAAAGTTTGCAAAGATGTTCCCGTAAAATTAAGACACGCGAATGGAAAAAGTTGAACGACTACAGACCGTGTTGCATGTCTGATTTTTGATTTGACGAAAGGAAAGGAAATTGAATTTGTGTTGAAAACGTATCCAAGCAATACAATCAATATTTGTACTGTCGACTTGATCACATCATGTCAAACGCTATTCTTGACTTAAAATGAAACATATCTTGAATTGTTATTCGGTATTCGGCTCATTCGAGGTAGGAAACTGTGCAAACCCACTCCAGAACGGCCGACCTGAAGTAATTCAGTAGCATTACTACACAAACCTCGTTAAAGTTTGGAATTTTACTTTTCTAGGTATTTAACTTCGAACTAAAGTCTTAAACTATCCAGAATACTTTTGAATACTTTTTTAAAATGAAGAAGTTTTTCTTCAATTATGTAGGTTTTATATACCATGTCAAATAAAAATGAATCCTGTATTCTCATATCAAGGCACGAAAGGCATAAAATAAAATGAAATACTAAATAGTGTCATAACGTTCATACTTTTAATAAGCTTATTAAACATAAACGTTACCACACTTTAGGTAAGTTTCATGATCGGCGTAAGCCATTTTTCGTTTTTCGAATCTGTTACTGATTCTCAAGAAACGCTTATATTTTTTGTAAAAAAGTGGAAAAAATCAAATGTTTCTCTTTAATAGTACGTGTAACGTATTTTTATTTTTATTTTTTTGGACGAACCAAAAATTGTTCATCATATAGGAGAGACGACCTAAAAAGAGTCGGTGCATAGATTACAATTTGCAATAACTTCTAAGATAACTGTTCTTTTGAAGTAGAGTTTATGACATATTTCTCACCATACTGTGAGGATTTCTATCCTCCTTTGAAATATGTTTACTGTCAGAATCTTCTCAGCCTCATATCCCATAAAAATTAAGCATTTCTTTGTTGAACTTATTTGTTTGTCTTCCTAGTCCATTTCCAGTCCTCAAATGTTCTGTAACTTTGAAACTCTGTGTGTTTTGAGCTCACATATCCCAATTGTGTTTTTGAAATAAAAGTCGTAACATCATATGTAAAAAGTGAGATTAAATAATTCAATTACATAATATGACACCTATGACCACAGAAATGGCCCTGTTCCAAACTTT
Source organism: Neoaliturus tenellus (assembly GCA_030545055.2). NCBI lineage: Eukaryota > Metazoa > Arthropoda > Insecta > Hemiptera > Cicadellidae > Neoaliturus > Neoaliturus tenellus. The sequence goes on along the minus strand of CM061531.1, from coordinate 170,319,234 downwards.
GATAAATAATCAAATAATTGCTGTAAAAAATAATGCTTTACATTTGAGCCCCAACAGAAAATCTTAACTCAGAAAACTTGATTCAAAAAATGATTATAGCAATCTAATGATCATTAAAGGCCTTTTTAAATGCAAATAATATAAACAAAAGACTACAAACATATAACAAGGAATATTAGTAGTACTTGTATTCTTAGTTCATCGTCTGTATGAATAGGCCGTGCAATATCCCCAACTTGTCGCAAGAAAAGAAGCGACTAAAAGGGGGTGACCTGCGCATGTTGGAGGGTCCTGGGAGTGCCCCTGTTGTGTTGCAAGGGTTTATGTTTCCTCGAACTGCTGATGGTCTCCTCCATTGTGTCGTCAGAACCTTGCTTACCTTCTTTTCGATCCCGCACGGGTGTCCTTCCATCTTCTTTCGAGCTGCTAAAGCTGTCCTTGGTCAGGAAGTGCGGCATGAATGCAGAAGTTAAACTATGTATTGCCACGGGCGACCCCCAGCACGTACGCATCGTGCACTTTGTGCGCATTGGTTCTGGGCAAACGAGAGGTTCGGGCGCCGGGGAACTGGGATAGGAGCGTCCTTGCTGTTACAGGAATAGGACCTCAGAGAGTATACCCGTTCTCGACCAATGAACAGGCCCACCCCTAGCCGCACGATGCGCTGGTAACAAAAATAATCTTAACAAACAACAAACAATGTAAAAACTCAAATAGGAAAGTAAAAGATACGATGGTCCAACGGAACGGGTTAAAAGCTATTGAGTGTCTCCTCCCCCCCCCCCCCCCCCCCTCGTAACGACGAGGCAGTGTCGCAAGAAGTACGGCCGTGAGTTCTGTCTCGCCACTGCTTATGACTTTCAATGCTGCGACGAACAGTGGAAGGAAGTCCTTTAATGCCGTATGTAGGCGTGGGAAATGTTCTCTCGTGTGAGCATATTGCTTGAAGGAGTGAGAAACTCTTGCGAGGTTCAAAACGTCAATAGGGTTGTAAACGACGGCACTGCTGAACTGACCACTCTGTTTGGCTGAAAATATTTTTTGTTGAAAATAATGGGCAAACAAAAGGATGAAGCGCAGGACCGCTGCCTGTCGATTCGTGCAAGGCACTGATGAAGTCAGAAAAATCTACCAGTCGAGGATACAAGGACGTCTCCTCCGGGACTCCGTCCTTACGTCCGGCACATCAGGCAAGCGAGAGAGGAGTGCGCTCGAGAGTTGTGGCTTCGACGACCAGCCCATGCTGGGAAAATAAATGTTTTGTAACTACTGGTGGCAGGGATTTGCTTAGTATAAAGGTAGAGATAACTCATCGTCTGATAGCAATCCGGATGATTTTTGGTCCTAGTGGTGGACAATTGTTTTGCCCCTATTCGTCAGGGGCATCATCACAGCACAGCTTTCGTCTTGAGGTTGAAACATAGCGAACTTGATGTTCTTGTCAAAGGTTAAAATTAATAAATAAACAAACACTGAGTACATACGAATAACACACACGAAGACATTTACGACACGACACATACTTAAAAACATTCCCCGATGGCAAACCGCACTTTTTACCTCGCACGCGTGCTTTCACCGGCTTTGCCGGTACTGAGTGACAGTTTCGAACAGGTATGCCACGGCCTACTGTATCGCCAGTCCATGCGCCACCAGCTGGTCGTATATCGGGTTCACTGCGAATCTAGTTTGGAAATTTATCAGACGCTGGGGTTGAAGTTTACTTGCGCTGTATATTTCTATTTCCTCTAGCCTGTCTAGCCTACGTGATTTTCAACAAACATGCAGGACTTCCAAACCCTCAGAAATTGGTTGACATCCATGACCTGTGTCACGTATGTGGGTGGCGAAATTATAACTATTAGGATTAAATTGTTTTCCACTTACTGCCTTAGGCTCTACTTTTAAATAAATGGAGTAAAGCTTTGGTAGAATTCCCTCCGGTGATAACGTTCACGCCTCCCAACTGGAAAGCCGAAACCAAGATCTGATCTGTTATCCGTTTTCTATCGAAAGGCGGACGGCCAAACATACGCCGGCGTAATGGGAAAAATATGCCTAGGCATCAACCTGGACGCCTGTGCTTCTATGGTAGTCTTGAAGAGTCACACTCCGAGGGGGGGGGGGGGGTGTTCTCCGGCTGAGGAGGACAGGCGGATGGCTCCGACAGGCAGGCCTTTGCCATTATTCTTGAGGCGGCGGTAGGGGAGATGGGAAATGTCGTCGCCCCAGACAACCGGGTCTCTGTTGAAGTGAGGATCTCCATTTTCTCACTGACGCACCTGCAGTCGTTAATGCTTTAACAGTTTTTTGGCGGCCCAAGTTGAAACACCTAAAGCTTATGTCAGCCGGCCAAATGTCAGTCGACCGTGGTTCTGGGGCGTGTCGCGTTTTAGGCTCGAACAGAAACCATCGAAAAAGCGAAGATTAAAAAGAATAACACTATGAAATATACTGGGCCCAACCCACTAATTTCAAATAAGGGGTTCCCCAGAAGTAATGATTAAATGGTTCTGTGGAGAACTAGGTATGGAAAAGGTGGGGTTTGTTGCTTAGACGTGTCCCACACAACGTCCATCCCTCGTTTTTAAGAAAAATGTTCATCGATTGTCAATATTCCAGGAATTCCCTTAAAATGCCGCCATGCAGTTGCGTTTCGTTTCCTCTAAATTATAGGGATTTTTTTATTAAGGTTTCCCTGTTAAGAATCTGCTATTTCAATTTGTTTATATAAATTTCAGGTAAATTTTTCATATTTGTATTCTAAGGTTTACAAGTTGTACTGGAAAATTCGACAGAAAAACTACATTGAATAGGGTTTATAGGTTAAAAACTACATGGGTTTATAGGTGGTGGAGTTGACTTGTGAGTGATACCAATCAAAAAGGCAAATAAAAAGTCACACTACATGAGTAATTGAACACAGTACTTTCACGCTGCAATTATTTATCATTTATATTACTTGTTTAAGTCTGTCACGATATTCTGTTTGGGTAATCCGTTGTCTCACATTACAGCCCCTTCGCTAGCGCAGCTTCTGTAGAGGGCTGAGAGTGCTGCCAGACTAGATGGCTTGATCCGGATTATATCCTTTGTCACCTCGGATTTTGGATTACTGTCAACTTTACCTCTATAAGTTATGCTCTCCAAAATTGTTAATAGATTTAGTAAAACAGTGTATTTATGTTAAAACCGTGATGAAAATTTATTACATTATTCATGTTAAAAATTAGAGATTATACATGTCGGTATTATAGCTCTTAACAGGGAATTTCAGATATCTTTAAGATTGCATCAATACTAATTTCAGTTAAACAATCAAACAGAAAAACATTCTTAATGCCAAGGTATTTTAAAACGGATTTCGCTTTTATCAGTAATGTCATATTGTTGTTAAAGCACAGTTCAATGACCTCTGAGGGATGACGTCAAACGATTGAGTTATGGCTTCAATGACGATGACGTTACCGGTAACGCCACTCCGTGACTTCACACCAGCGACGTGCTAATGACGTCATTGTTGACTACGTCACCATGATGTCGTCAATGACGTCATGTAGGTAAAAGTTATAGTGAAAGTTAAATTATTTTATCACTTCCGTGGTTTCTCCGAATTTTATCGGCCTCCCTTTAACGAGCCCTAGGAGCAGTTCGACGGCTGAAGGACTGAGGGTATCCCGTAACCCGCCTCGGCACCCTCTGGGAAGACGTTGACCACCTGCCGTCGAAAATAAGGTATAACTGTGCAAGGAGGTAATGGATTGAAACTTATTTTTGGAGGGAACATTACACTGTTGATTTTTAGGAGCCTTTGCCGTTACAAGCCCCTAGTAACTTTCAATTGCTCTTTATTGGTCTCTAATAGCATTACTAATTTTTCGAAACAAATATAAGTTCCAACAGTAATCAGTCAATCAATGTCAAACCAGAAGCAATAACGATAATATACAGTCTAAAATGAAGAGTATATTTATAAGAAACATAGAGAGAGCATTGGTTTGAAGAGGAGAACTACATGAGATGTAGTGCAATATATTTTCATAGCTAGAACTGCAACCTTGAAGACTGGAATTTAAATATGGTAGAGAATATATTGCCACACCTGTTGTTGGGAAACGTAATATTGTTTTGTATCTTAGTATCATTATATTGGTTTTCAAAGCAAGATAAAATGAGAAAGCGAAAATAAACTGCCTACCACTATGTTAAATCATGCCTAAAACTACATTTTTATGTCAATTTTATGTATAAGAAATAATAAAAAAAATGTAATTAATTTGATATGCAACACATTGCTAGAACTGTGGAGAACCCCTTGTATATAAAAATCATATTGAGATAGTTGACCATACGATTGTTTTTTAGTTTACTTTACATACATATTTATTATTACTTGCACAAAGCTTGTGATATAGATTTAAAGTCAAGTAACAATTCATGAAGAGGAGTAAAAAATTATGTCAAATTATTGTGTAATGTAAATTCATCCCATATCGTACTCCAGTCCCAAAATCAGATGAAAAAGTATTCAAATTCTAGATCCAAGCAAGCAGAGTTATACAGAGTGTAACCTAGTCACAAAACTTCAACGAGGATACAACGCAATAAGCCCACACCCATTTCCTGTTTGTTCCAAATAGCAAAAACCAAACGCAACAATTCGATCTAACTGCGCAAAGACGAGTCAACGGGGTCATCGAAAATATGGTCTCCATTGCCGGTCGAGAACATTATAGAAACTTCCATAATGTTCCGACCAATCGTTTACATCCAAAATTAAATCACACTCTTCTATTGGCCAATAACGGTGTGGAATAGGAGAGAAGACAAAAGGGAAGCACAGTGGACAGGAATGCAGTCGGCTCGGGAAATTTCTCACCGTCGGAGACGGCCTTTTAAGCTCGGAACGCTACCGAAGTAAAGTGTTGTGATACCATGGCCTGTGGCCTTAAGCACCCTTTTTAAAGTGTGTCTTGTGCTTGTAGAGTGACCCTGCAACATTAGTGTAAGATATTCTTTCTATTTTTGTAATGTTAGGGCCTGTCTGGTGGTGTTAGATTCTTCAGTCTTTTATTTCAAAATTAATTTTATTTATGCACCATCCCTTCAGGAAGGCTGACAAAGTGCTTCATAAATTTATCTAAACTAACAATCTTAAAGAATTTTGGAAACAACCTCTCTCCAACTGCTATCTATGTCATTAAATCATGAATCAAAATTTTGTTGAACTTAGATCAATTGTTTGAATTTTAATTTAAATTGATTCTCTCGTGCTGGGGTAAATATTCGACATGGTAATGTAATTATTTATAGATTTAATTGATATCGCTGCAACTTGTAAAAAATTTAATTTTGTTTTTGAACATACTTAAATATATTTTGTTACATCTTATTTAGACTTTTATTCCAGTACCCTCTCATTTAGCGAGATTGATCAACTCAGTTCTTTTACTAGGTAAGCTTCAAGTAACCCCTCATTAGGGACGCTCCTAAGCTTATAAGAGCTATTAAATGTTCTGTATGACGATATTAAGTGATATAATGATAATATATGTCTCAATAGTCGTAGTGTTTTGAACTTCGATAAAACAATAGCCTTTTTATTAGACATTTTTTATTAATCTATTAAATTCATACAAATTCAAATCCTCAAATCATTAGAGAAAATAAACAAAATTAAATAACATAAAAATACGTTTAATAACGTCTAATTCAGTAAATTCCATCTAGCCTTTGTTGACTCTGTTAATGTGGAGTAGATAAATATGTTGGTTTTTATCTTCCATCTTGTATAGAAGTAAAAAGGAAGTATGTGTTCAATTCATTTTCATAAAGGGGGCTAGTGAGCACAGCGGGTCTAATATGTAGCACATTGCCAATACCATGTTCAACAATAGGTAGAAAACGGGTCACTGCACGAAGTCTAACGTGGAACTCAGTTGTTTCTAATTGGAAAAGTTGTTGTAAAGTAGCCATGCCAACTCCATCCTCCGGTTTACAAACTATATATAACTCTATGACATAAATTCTGGCTTCCACAGGTAGAGAGTTGTAAGTAAATAATTTGCCCATGTCTGTTTGCACGTGTTCTTCTATAGCTTTTATATTGAGTTCTGATAGCAATTGAAGAAGAAGTGAAGCTGGGATTTGGTAACAGGGTAGTCCACCGAAGTTGATCATTAATGTGAGAGGATTTAGATAAATGATGCAATCAAGACCGTAAGGTTTTTGAATGATGTTGTAAGTTTTGAGAGGAAGGGATACTAACAGATCCAACGTAGCACGAAACACAGACATCGTCTTTGGTTGTAAAGATAAACTGTTCATTGCCAGCCGTAAGTATGCATCCAATCCTGAGAAGATGAGTTTTAGGCGATCTCTGCCAACCAAGGGGTTCTTCCTGGCCGCTATGTCCAATGCCTTCTTCACTTCCTCGAGTAACACGGTCGGTGGGGCCGGCAGCTTTTCGTCTCTGAGGAAATGAAAAGTGCAAGCGTCAGCAATCCTGATTATGCCCGTCAAGCAGTTAACTGAAGCCGTACCTTTTAATGCTCTGAGAACAGAGGTTTCATTTATATTTTTAAATCCTGTGTGGCATTTTTTAAGAACAGCGTCAGCTTTATTCCTCATTTTACGCAAAGCCATCTTTTGATAGTAGATCCCGACATCGTTGAAAGCTAAACATGTCAACCGGACTGCTTTTATGTCGCTCAATGGTAACTTGTTTAAGATTTTTATCAAAACTTCTGGCGGTAGATCTATAATTTTAGTTGTTGATAAGTATTCAGGCATGACTAGTATATTAAATTTTAAAGTAATAAAATTATTATACTTATATAATTTAAAAGTGTTATCCAATCTTCGGTTTCCCTAGAAACTTCAGAATAAATTAAAAATGTCAATACTCTACAGTGAAATGAAAAATGAAAAAAGTAGGATCATGTATCGGTGTTTTACCTAATTGTTTACTGTACATAGATCTAAGAAATATTGGGTGAGCGTATCGAAATACTATTAGATAAATAAATTGAACTCATTGACTTCACAATGAAAACAAATTTAAGGTAGGGAAATTTGACCAAAACATCTCCACAGGAGTCACTGTTATGGAGGCTTTAAGATGGTTGGAAGTTATATTGCAAACGGTTACCCATACAATAAAATGTAATAGTCTATCCCCATCCTTTTGCGAATGAGTTTCTACAGTTTCTATGAGGTAAAGTTGTTCCTACTAATAAACTATGTATAAACGTAATAATTCTCTATCTGAAATATATACCATGTGTCTAAGCTTCAGAGAAAAATGTTAAAGAGAAAAATGGTATTTAAATTGTTTATACAACTTAGGATTAGCATAAAAATGGGGTTTACTATGTATTAATTTCGACTTACCCCGTAAAACCTCGATTTAAGAGAGAATTCTGTTAAAAGTTTTGACGCATAAAAATATTTCTCTGTTTGACACACTTGTAGGTAATATCGTTATCTGCAGCGCAAAAAAAAATAACAGGGGTGGGACTTTTAAGAAACACGGTATAAATCATGAGGATTTGTGTAAATCTCTTTCCGTTCAGAAAGTAATTCGTATTTTAACAAAGCACGGTCTTGCGTGTTGAATCAAATATCCCAGTTTCATGACATTTGCGGAAATTATAAAATGTTTGAGAAACCGTTAAATACACACCAGTATTTGTGTAAAAGTACTTTGGTTGTAACTCTTGTTCGATTATTTCAGTCATTTAAGAGGGGGCTAAAGGGGTAGAGCGATTATTTTAAATGCGCAGTCTAGTGGCCGTTACGTAAACTACCTGAATACGTTTCACATCGGTCACATACATACTGAAGGCGAGAAACAATATCCTGTATTTGGTGTAAAACACTGTGGCTAAAGAAACGCTGCTACACTTCAGCACTTGTGAGACCCAAGACTTAGGTAGATGAGGATGGGAGGGGTTTTTGACGAAAGATCCATATTAAGTTACGAAGGTCTAAAGTAGATAAACTTAGAACCATTAGCTTAATATGCATTCAAAATATTTTTAAAAAAATCAAAAAGCGAATCTAATAGCCCAAGTCTTTATATTTCATTTAAAACCCCTCACACATTTCCTGGACTTAATAAAAAGGCCTAAAATGGGAGCTAGGGAAGCTTTGCATGGAGGTCTGAGAGGGGCCCTTTAGCCCCTTCTAAAATTGAAAGAACTTCACAAATAATGAAATGAAATTATAACCAAGATGTACATGAATGAGTGATAAAGTGCTCGTATTTTAAAATTTTTATTTTACATAAATACTAGAGATTTTAAGAGTAACTTTAAAATTATTTAAGTAATGCTATAGAATTTACTACGTTTTATAAAACTAAACCAATCCCTACTGAAAAAACTACTGTGATTTGACGAAACAGACATAAGTGTATATTACTTTTGCAAGTGTATACAACTTTTGCCATACAATGTATCATTGTCTACTGCAATAAAAGGATTATTATTATTATAATACAGGGCGTTTCAAAATGAAAGAGCACATTTCATATTCTTATAACAGACAATCTTTATTGAATTATTTACATTTAAAAATACAAACGATAAAAGGAACATCTAAAGTTTATTTTACTGAGGTTGAATGCATTCGACATGCGCCCCATGTGTAGCACGACATACATCAAATCGGTAGTCGATTTCTCGCCATACATTGGCCAAAGAGTCTGGAGTAATTGATTCAACAGCTTCTGTTATGCGTACTCTGAGTTCTTGAAGCGAAGCAGGCAATGGTGGGACATAAACCCTGTCTTTTATGTAGCCCCAAAGATAAAAGTCGCATGGAGTGAGGTCTGGCGATCTGGGAGGCCAACGTCGAAAAATGAGATCTTCTTCCCCTCCTCTCCCTATCCATCGATTTGGAATCGTGTTGTTGAGGAATGTTCGAACTAGTTCATGGAAGTGTGCAGGCGCACCATCTTGCATAAAAATAAAATTTCCTGAGTCCTCTAGTAATTGAGGGAACAGCCATTGCTCTAGAGTGTCAAGGTATGTTATTCCTGTCACCGTTTTTTCTGCGAAAAAGAAAGGGCCGTACACTTTGTCAGAAGATATGGCGCAGAAAACATTCAATTTTGGCGAATCTCTCTCATGTTGAACAACTATACCGGGGTTCTCGGATCCCCAAATTCGTACATTATGACGATTAACTTTACCGGAAATGTGAAATGTGGCTTCATCAGAAAAAATTAAACGATCAGAGAAACCTTCTTCCGCCATATCCATCAGCATATCACTGCAAAACTCATACCTATTGTTGTAGTCATTAGGATGAAGTGCATGCAATAACTGAATTTTGTATGGTTTGAAATGTAATCTCTTTTTTAGAACACGCCATACGGTTGTCTTAGGAATGCCAAGTTCAATACCTGCTTGGGATGTCGATTTCTTGGGACTTCGAGTAAAAGAATCTTGAATCCGTTGAACGTTTTCGTCAGAAGTCCGAGGTCGTCCAGTGCTGGTTTTCTTGCACACACTACCAGTTTCCACGAACTTCCTGTGCCATTCATAAATTTGTTTGTGCCGAGGTGGTTGCCTATTAAATGTTCGACGAAAATTTCGTTGCACTTGAATTATTGATTCACATTTAGCAAATTCCAAAACACAAAATATTTTTTCTTGCAGAGTTGCCATTTCTTAAATTACAAGAATGTAATGAAAATTAACACGATTTCGCATTGGGAAATAATAACAACCTATCAGCTGATACAACAATGAAACTTCATTGTTTGCTCTATCCAATGCCATATAAATCATACGTCCTAGATTAATGGGTTTAGAGTAATACATATATGAAATCTGCTCTTTCATTTTGAAACACCCGGTATAAGGAATAGTTTTAATTGATACCTGATAAGCACTATAAACAAACCCTGTTCAACCTTAGATAGGCTGTATAGTTTTAAGGTTGCCAAGGCAACAACAATAAAAAGTTTTAAATTAAGTAGTATAAAAATTCACCTTTAGAAAAATATTACAGAATTATTCCATAGAAGTTTAAATAATATAAAATATTTTTCCTTTTAAAATAATAGGCCTACAGAGGTACCATAGATTCCATAAATATTTTACGATGATCCAAGCCTAAATAATTTCAAAAAACATTTAATTAAGCTTCGTGAAAAATATTGGTAAGACAAATATAACGGAAATTGACTGTCACCACTAAGCATCCATTATCCAATCTTTAGACCACTCCAGTACAGTAGACCACTCCTAAAATAGACTAAAGAATTGTAATTTGTCGATTTAAAAATAGAGTAAATACATCACCCTTATAAACTTACGAAAAATTATTGAACCTACCATCTTGGAGACAAGAGGTAAAAGACAAGTGTCAGAGGTTTTAAGAAAGTAATAAGTCCAAATCTTTTGTAATTCTAGTCGCTTATCACAAAACTCATTTTAAAAATTTATGTTTAAACTTGATATAAAACTTCAAGTGAACGAATACGATTGTTAATGATGAATAGCGGAAGAAATGAATGCAGTGTTTGCGGAAAGTTGAGACTTGATATATCGGATTCCTTTCTTGTTGAATTATTACCCTCAGATAAACAAGTAAATCTTTGAAAAGCACCGTTAGTTTGAAACAAAACCATCTAAGTTGTCTGGTATGGCGCCGCAAAGGTAGTTAACTGAATTTATAATATTTAAATGCAGGGGTTTTTTTATAAAAAATACGGCACAAAAAAGCTCGAAAACAAAATTTGCACGAAGTCCGTGCATGCTTGTATTTTCTCAAAGAGATAAATAAACCGTTATCACGATTGAAATAAATAAAATTGTCTTAAATGAAATTTCTTCGATAAAATTTGAATATAATGCAAAGCAATTGGTAATCCACTATTTTATTTTTGTTATTCTATGAAAACTACTTATTCTATTTAAAAAATAGTTTCTACGAATAATATTTTGATATTATTATTGATGGTTTGTTTACGTTTAATATCAGCTTATACAGAGGTTATGCATGGCGTTTCTTTGAAAAAAAACCACCCACGATTTGAAGTGATAATTTGCAAATATAACACATAATTAGGGTAATTTGTATCACCTTTATCATTACTATTTTAAGAATTTTAATGATGTTTAGTTTTGGTTTTTATATAAACGACTATTAATATTCATACAGTGTTATATTATATTTAGTAAAATATCCCGGAGACTATTTTAAAGCAGCTCTTGCTATTCCACTCATTATATTTATACTTAAGTTCTTCAATATTTTGTTGGGTTTTCATATGCCTAATTCATACACCTGTGGGTTTTTATTTCCTGATAATAAAAAAAAATTATACATAGGGCTTGAATCATGGGTATCTCAGTGGTACATTTTTCATGCCATTATTTTTTTCGATATACAAATGGAAAGACAAACGTACCCTCATTCGAGATCCCCAGATTTAAGCACTCTAGAGATATGTAAGGAATAACTTGGGACGAGTAATATAGGAAATGTAGTGTAATCAACAATAGACCCTGTAAAAAAGGTGTTCGGGATCAAGTACTAAATAGAATATAACATTTATAAATGTTAATAGTAGTTTATTTATAAACCAAACCTAAACAAAATACCATTAAAATCATTTAAATAGTTGTAATAAGTATGAATGGCAATAAAATGTATCATTTATATGTATTATAACTGAAATTTGTATTTCAATTTGTGGGTTGCGTTTTAAAAGAAACGCCCTGTAGATGTTATTGTACAGGTATTAAATTAGGCATCGGGGGCTATAAGATTATGTAAATTGAATTTAATTTAAATATTTTACTCGTATATTCACAACTATTATTTACTTGCGTTGAAATAAATTATATGAAATGGCTAAAAATTGCATCACGAGTTGCAGTAGTATACTGTATGTTTCACGTACCAGTTTCTAAGCTAATACCAATTACTATGCTGCTCATCTCTTCTTTCGAGGTCAGCTTCATGTTCCTTAAAGAGGACTAAAGTGTTAAGCACATACTGACTGTAGACGGCAAGGATGTCCAACACTTTAAAAAGAGGTCTGCACTGCTCGTTTTCCTTGGAAAACGTAATTATTCTTATCGCCTTCTTCTGCACCAGTATGTGCTGATTTCATAAATAGCCACCAACTTCTAAAAATAATGAAATACATTCTGCAGTGCAGAGCACCTACTTCGATATATTTCAAACCAATCCAAAAAAAGATTTAAATGATCCTTCTTTATAATGCTAAAATCCAGGGCGCTAAGCCATTGCAGCCCAGCCTCACATGAACAATGCAGATCGATCAACCCTTCGGGAAAAACACTCACTGAGCATTCCGTGACTATGTGAGCCATAGTCTGGTACTCCGCTTCGCAGCCGCATGACTAGTATTCTGTAATTGCCCATTTGAATTTCAAATACTCGTAATTACATCTTCCTACTCCAGTACAGTCCACTGCTTCCAAGGAAGATCCTTACCAAATACTGTTAAGGTTGGTCAGCTATCAAAAAGTAATCCCATCTTGGAATCCCATCATAAATCCTCTTTCTGACGCTCTGCGACATAAGCAGGACGTTTTACAGCGTACCCCTCAGAAACTGGTTGACAAACTGTTTTATGGGCTCGATGGGCGCTACTCTACCTATTATCAAATCCTATCTCCATCGCCGGGCGAAATTCGTCTCAATCGACGAGTTGCCTCTGACAAGCCCCTCCATGGTGTTCCGCAGGGCTCTGTGCTAAAACCTACTTTCTTTCTCATTATGATTAACGATCTTGATGAACACGGTGAAACTCTGAAGTTCGCTGATGCATCAGATCAAAATTTTCTGCCATCTGATAAGAACTTGAACAGGATAAGAGAGATATTCAAACACCAGCTCCAATCTGCTAAAACCTGGTTTCTTGCAAATAAATTACCAAATAAAACGAGGATAAAACCTCGTTGGGTTAGGAACTCAACAACATGTATGCAGCCTTGCTAGAACCCAACCCGCAAATAAAGACGGTCGAATGTCCACACCCAATGCAAGAATCCAGGCTAGGTACAAGAACAGAGACTTCAAGTTTTTTAACATACTTCCAAGTGCAGTTCAGCAGATTAAGGTGGTGGGATTCAAGAACAGGATGGCTGCCTATTCAGGTCCGGAAAACCCTCAACTGACAGCATCAAAGTTAACGGCAAAAGCAGTGGACTGTACTGGAGTAGGAAGATGTAAATTTTGGAAATACAAATTGGAAATGACAGAAGGCTAGTCATGCGACTGCGAAGCAGAGTACCAGACTATGGCAAACACATCAAACTTCGCCTGTAACGGGTTAAAATTTGTGACCAGTTAAAAAATTTTTTTTGAGAGAAGAATATAATCCCGCCGGCAACGAGGCAAAGTAAACAGAGATTACCGGCCGGCGAAACACTACAACCCCGAGCGCTAGTCACGTGCGCTGCGGAGGAGTGGGGGAAGCCCGGGACGAGCGCCAATGGGGGTGTGGGGCATTTATGTTGCCATCGCTGAAGCCTCCGAAGAGACCCAACTATGGACAACTCCAAAGATTCCAATGTTGTCTAACCTTCACCACCCAAGACTTTTAAACATTTACAGCATTGCTAACAAATATAACTTTTCAAATAGCTAACAAAGATTCATTTACACAATTTTGGTTTCCAGGGGGAAACAGAGGTTGAGGACAGCCCTAGTGGCTTACGTCCTCGGTCCAAGTGCAGAGGCCGCCGCAACCTTTTGCCTGCCAGCGTACAAATGGACCGGTTCCCAACCCAGCCGCAACAATGCATGCCTGAGAGGACCCATGCTAACGTTGGTATAAAATGATTTTACACGGGGGCCTACTCCCGTTCCCTATTTTTATTATTAAGTTTAGCAATGCGGTAAATTTGTACAAGCCTTACTAGGTCAAGGCCACACGAACATTAAAAAAATTCGGCCCCCGTACATCCATGGCGAACCACGAATGTTCGGGGGCCTTAAGGACAAAAATCACAAATAGCTAACAAAGTTTCATTTACATAATTTTGGTTTCCAGAAGGGAAACAGAGGTTGAGGACAGCCCTAGTGGCTTACGTCCTCGGTCCGAGTGCAGAGGCCGCCGCAACCTGTTGCCTGCCAGCGTACAAACGGACCGGTTCACAACCCAGCCGCAACAATGCATGCCTGAGAGGACCCATGCTAACGTTGGTATAAAATAATTTTACACGGGGGCCTACTCCCGTTCCCTGTCTTTACAATTTACTTTGAGCTGTGAAAAAGCTCAAGGGGGAGTGCTAAAACAAGCGTATACACATTAAATAAATACAACACACTTACAGAATAATTTGAGCTCAACATGGTAAGTGCTGGAACAAGCTTACACACATTAACCACATATGACATAAAGACAAACAAGACATAACACATAGGACACATAGGGTACAAGTACAACACTCAAATATTAAACAATTCCCAACACCAGTAAGCAAGCGCAATATCTTAAAACTAATACAAGTTTTAAAACTACAGTAGACTTCGCTAAACAGTGAAGGCGCCTTTCAGTGTTTAGTGAGGCCTATGGCGGTGCGTCCCGATCGTTCACGTTCAACGCGCGGGAGCGGACTGCGAGCCGGCTGTGGTCGGGCCGCCTTATATCCCCGCCGGGGCTGCCACGCCCAGGGTACCGGGGGGGGGGGGAAGGGGGGGGGGTTCACTTTTCGTCGGGGGGGGGGGGTCACTTCTCGTCCGGAGCAAAAAACTTTTTGGTCAAGGTCAAAAAATTTGACGAAAATAAAGTTCTCGGGGGGGGGGGGGGGTGGGTCAAGTGTGTCAAGGTCACCCACTACACTTCTACTCTAAGTGTTGACTATACCCCCACCACAACCGAGTCCCTAGGCTGCGCAACACCGCTCCGCCAGTATTTCTCCGGCTTCCATGCGGTGCGCCTCGCTGTTCTCCTACTCTGTATATGTAAATCTTTTAACAAGTTTTGTCTCAAGGTCATTACACTTTAACTCTGGAACGATATCGACTTATGGTATTTCAGTGTTTTGACTCAAGGTCATCACACTTTATTTCTAGCACGTCGGTTATCGTACCAGAATTGCTCAATAACCTAACTTGTAATGTTTAGGGTGGCGTTTGCACGCCACGTAGTATCGCCATGAGTGTCCGGTCCTAATTTTAAATTAATTTTACTGTGATCTTTTCTATTTCCAATTCGTTTTGCCAAAGAGTGAGATGTCGCTTTATAAAATGGTATTTCTCTAAGGTTATTGGAGATTGCACGATTACAATTAGTTTATTTAGAAGACTCTTCATCTTGTAGTTTAACAGAACTTCCACTTTGACTTTGCTTCCTCGACCCTCACAGCCTAAGCTGTACAGAAATGTTTCTTCTAGTGCCAACTCGGGCCGAGAGAACAGTGTGTTAACTGTAGGACAGCTCATGGTGAAGTGATGCGATACTACAGCGTACAACCTCACCTTCCCCCACCACTGTGACCTTCCCCCACTCCTGCTGTTACCCCCACCACTTTTCCCTTGGCTCATGCGCTTCCAACTGTCTCTCAGTATTGTGCAAACTTTTGTGAGGAGAAGCCATGTCACGGGACACTTTGGGTAAGAAACTTAGCCGTGTTAAGTCTTTATTATTTGCTCACTGTCCAACACTCAAAGTCAAGCGGGTTTCGACTCTAGCTAAGTGGCGAAAACTGTTTCGCGGACACCCTAAGTTTTATACCAAACAGACTAATGTAAGTTTTACTGATGAAGATTTGTTTAGAATATTGGATGAAATGACTTTTCCTTGCAAAATTCAGTTAGTTACTCCCATTCCTGACAGTTTAGAGTCTTAGTCTCTCGAGCCGATATACCTGGGGTACGCGGAGTCTGGAGGTCAGTCGCTCGGTGACTGTCGTGGGGTGCGCATCGGTGTCGGCGCTCTGTTGTTAAGTTTTCAAGGTCACAGTAATATGCATTTGTTGGTTCTGTGCTTGTTCAATGGCCTCTGAGGAGTAGTGCATAACGGTTTAGGCAAGATCACGTCGCAAACTCGAGTTTAACTTGGCACTTTTGCCGTTTCTCGTCGCAAATTCGCTCCAAGTCGTCAAGGTCACGGGGACTCTAACTGAAGTACGGAGCGTAGTGCGAGAAACGGCAAAAGTGCCAAAAAATTTTAAGTTTCGGCGTGACCTTGACCTTAATGACGTCAGTGACGTCATCTTGGTGACGTAAGGGGTGATGACGTCATCAGCACGTCATTTTTGTGACGTCATGGGTGTGGCGTCACGGAAATGACGTCATTGACGGTGACGTCATCGATGACGTCATGACCGTGACTCAGCACATTCCTCAGAGGTCATTGAACTGAGCCAGAACCAACAAATGCACACTACTCATGACTAATGCATAAGTTTTAAATCTGTTCAGTTTTTTGATCAACTTCATGAAAGGGGACGTTAAAATCACCACCAATCAAGGTTCAATCACTCAGGCCTAGGCTACCAAGTTTTCCCAAATAGTCATCGAAAGTGTCCAAAAATATTCAAAATCCCCATTTGGGCTTCTATAAATGACAGTGAGAACTGTTTTCTTATTATCTAAATTAATTACAATGTCAGTTGCCTCAAAGTCAAAATCAGTTGAGAACTGGTTCCCAATACCAGAGATTTTACAAACTATAACAGGATTATTAATTTTTCTAAAAATAATAACTCCTCCCTTAGTTGAAGATTCTCTTCAGTGTGACGTCAAACACTCATACCCCTTCAGACAAAAGCTTTTTATGTTACTATTTTTTAGGCCTAGCTCAGAAATTAACATAAAGTCAGGTGTTAAATCATCAAAAATATTTCCAAAATAATATAAAAAATTATACATTAATAGTGTGCTTTTGGGGAACCAGAGATACCATACTCTGACACCCTGTGTTTCACTTATTTGGGTTACCACTGTTGCTTGCTCAGTACTTGCTTATAAATTATATATTAGTAGTTTGCTTTTGGGGAACCAGAGACACCATACTCTGACGCCCCGTGGTTCATTTATTAGGGTTACCATCGTTGCTTGCTCAGTAATTGATTATAAATTAAACATTAGTAGAGTGCTGTTGGGGAACCAGAGACACCATACTCTGACATCCCTAGTCATCCAAGTTGATTGTGATTTTTTACTTGAATATTAGTGGTTTACTTCTGGGGAACTAGAGATCCCAAACTCTGATAACCCTCGGTTTAGTCTCAATTTCGCCAAACTCCTCCTTAAGGAATTCCGGTAGGGCCCAGGTGTCGGCGTTGATGATCAGTGTAGAATCGGATCTATCTGAAGACGTCCAACCCCTATCTGAGTCTGAGCCTTCACCTGGAAAAAGGGATTTTACCCTTTTTGACTTCTCGGTACGAAAAACGACCCCTCGGTAAACCCCCGCACGTTGAACTTATCTGGGCAAACGAAGGAAAAATTCATTCGTGGGCCAAAAATCGGTTACATTTTGGCGCCCGAACAGGGACCCGAGTATAGAACTACCGAGAAGAAAGTACGTCACCTTTTTTGGCTGGCGCCCGAAAAGCTTGATGTTCACTGTGACCGGAGGCATTTACGGGTTTGATAACCCCAAAATTGCCTCTCAGAAAGGGCAATCCCAAACGAGGGTGCCTAAGATCACCTTGACGAAGACTGCCTCGCAAACTCAGACAACGACCGAGACACAGGTGACTGTTACGACTTCAGTCGACATACAATGTGCACCACCGGCATTTCCTCCACAATTTTTCCCCCCAAATGCAGAGCAGTACCCGCACCTGCCCCTACCCCCTTCACAAACGGTGGTATTAGGCGAGAACGAGACTGGTAAGCAGAGATTGGGGTGGATCTACAAATTGAAGAAGTCGGAGCTTGAAGACAAACTCTCGACTTACGGCCTATCAAAAAGGCACTCCTGGTGAACTTAGAAACCAACTTGTGGCCGGCATTAGGGCGAATCTACCGAAAAAGCCGATGACACCCACTGGTGGAACGGAATCACTGCAGAAACAGATCGAAGAGGGACGACCCTCGGATCGACCCGCTACCCAAACGATGGAAAACACTCAATCATTCTAGCAACCAAAGAACAAGAATGTATGTGGGCTATTAAGAAAATGGAACCTACTCTTTGATGGTGAGAAGGATGCTATATCTTTTGTTGAGAGGATGACCGAGTTAATGGATTCTTATCAGCTCGAACAATGCGACATGCTTAGAGCACTCCCGGAACTGTTTAAGGATCGAACATTATTATGGTATAGAATGAACAAAGACTCTTGGCTGACTCTTGAAGATTTCAAACAAGATTTTATCAGGCAGTTCTGGCCAGCGGGTTACGATGTCAAATTAGATGATGAAATTAGGATGCGGACCCAAGGGCCAGGGGAAACCTTCAAAAGTTACTCTTTAGCAATTGGAACACTGATTAGACGACGAGTGAACTGCACGGAACGGGATAAGGTGGAACGCATCTACAGGAACATGCGCCCCGAGTATAAGGCCTACGTACGACGCAGTGATTTTGCCGACTTCATAAGTCTCCAAAGATTAGCCAACAAGTATGAGACAATCCTCCAGGACTCCTGGTCATACCAACCACCCCCTGGTACATCTCGTTCACTAGTTCCGAAAACCGCCTACAGATACAACAGGCATGGCAAAGACAAGAGACACGACGTGGCAGTGGTTGACTGGGCGAGCATTGAGAAGAAGACTTACCGAGAATGTGCAGTCCAGACTGATCATTGGTATCTGATCTCCTTCTTTGTGAAGGACAAACTTATAAGGAGTTAAGATTCATTGGGGAAGAGTACTCCTAACGTCTTCGAAATGGCTTGGATTACATTGATTTGGAGATGTTCCGACTGGGGACACCCATTTGGAAGTGCGAATGGACTCTAAAAGGAAACTCAAATGGGCTTCGTCTGCAGTCAATCACCATAGATTGTGGTTTTTTTCTTATGTTTCTATGCGGGTTGCATCGCGTATTGCGTCGGAGGGGGCGTGATCTGTTTCCAGGCCCAACCCCGACTTACACGGAGGGAGACCTAAAGCGAGATTTGGAAGAGCGCATGAGAGGTTTGACCCTGGTCGGGCATGAACTGGATCTCTAAGAGGAGCAATGGGTGACGATAGAAGAACTCACTCCCTACTCAAGCCCCCAGTTGGAGGAAATCATGGTAGAAGTAGATGCCGATGACCGGGTCATGGAGTGCAAAGAAGATGTGGGGGCTGTAGATCCCTTCCGAGAGATCCCAGAGATGTATCCGGTAGAAGTCGGCTTTGAGGTGGTGGAGCTCCCGCCAACGGAACATTAACATCAGCTGGTGGCCGTAGAAACTAGTCGGGGAATGGTCATTCCGGGTCCATTTGGGGTCACCAGTGTGAACGAACGACCACAGTCTCCGGTGCTGTCAATTGACGCCGAAGCCGAACTCCTACAAGACATTCTTGAGGCAACCGAGAAGGACCAGCCCATGCCATCGACCCCGTCAGACGCGGCTCCCAACGTAGACATGACTGAAACAAAGGGTGAGACGAGTCGTTTTACGCTATTAGAGACCCCGTCTTAAGAAGGTCGAGTCCAGAAATTACGCATGAAAAGGCGCACCACTGAAGTAACCTTGAAGGACGGAATGAAGAAAAGGGTCAACGAGAAGAAGTTGGGTATACAAGTGCACAAACCTTTCGGTTGAACGGCTACTCGTCTGAGTATTGTGGTTTTCTTTCAGAAGAATTTTTTTCCACGAACGGGTTGTTCGGAGAAGTTTTTATTTGTGGGGAGGCTTGAGATCCGCTACGGGCTATGCCCGAGATCCCGAGCACATATCTCGAGTACGGATTTACCCTAGCTGAGAACTAGTGGAGTATTTAGTAAAATAAATAAATAGGAGGATTGATTGATTTTTTTTATTTCAGAGTAGAATCATTTACGTACAGTTATAAATGTTGGTGATGGTAGTGGAGAAAAATATGAAGAAGTGGAAATTTTTTGTTGAGAAGAGAATTTTGTTTTAGTGCAATTATTTTCAATTGAAGATGGCCGGGAGAGAAAAGAAGGGGCTAGTTATCTGCCGCAAGCAAGTGGCATTTTTTGTAGTTTTTTTTTTCTTGATAAAAACAGAGATTCGTGTAAGGGGTTAAAATTTGTGACCAGTTAAAAAAATTATTTTGAAAGAAGAATATAATCCCGCCGGCAACGAGACAAAGTAAACAGAGATAAAGGAGTCGGAAAAAAACCAGTGAGTCATCATCGGCCGGGACCCCGCCGCGCCGGCCGGCGAAACCAGTTTTGTGAGTACAGTAGTTAGTTGCTTGGACGGGCACTGCAACCCCGAGCGCTAGTCTCGCGCGCTGCGAAGGAGTGGGGGAAGCTCGGAACGAGCGCCGAGAGACGAGAGTGTTGCCAGAAACCGGGTAATTACCCGGTTTTTGGGTATTTTGGTGGCTGTGTGGGTAATTTTCGGGGATTAACCCAAAACCGGGTAAAACCGGGGATTTTGAGTCCGAGTTGTGGGGAATGACCTTCGAATTCGGGTATTTTTCATGCGGAAATTGGTGTGGATCCCATAAAGGACAATTGTACCGATCCGAGTAAAAAATGGGTAAAAAGTGTTAAAAAATGAATATGTTACTCTTTGTTTGTAAGTGTTACCAAAGTTGCAGGCGAAACAATAATTCACTATATCACTATCTTGAGACAGGGACCTCACACAGAGGGTATTTTAACCTGAATACGAATGAGAGATGAGAATAGGATGATTGTTGCTCGATCTTGTAGCCTTTGTTACTGACTAAGGCCGACATTCTCCTTAGACAGGACTGATAATTAATATTGTTAAAAAATGTTATTATTGGGCACTATCCACCTTCAGGTTTCCGGCAAAACATCAGTTACACCATTTAAAACATGTATTTTAAAGAAAGTGTTAATTAATAGCCCAACAGCCAATGTTATATTAAGGGACATACAGTTTATAACGTGGGATCCGAACCACAATTTCAACCTCATACATACGAATTGGTCTAATTATGAGGATGGTATTTATGGATGTAACTAGTATTCACTAGTGCGGAAATTGTTTGCGTTGGAGATAATTCTTTTTTAACCTTTACAATAGTAAGGAATTTAAACGTACACAAAGGTCCCAAAATATTTTAGACACATTTTAACTGAAATGCCTGGTCCTGGTTCATACCTGGTCCTGGGTATGAATAGTACGGGCCTAACCCAGCGCTTCCCAAGTTTCAGTTGAATCAGTTTCCATGTGATCTAGGTCACCAATGCAACTTCCAGTCCAATGCAAACTTCCACCAAACCCCATAGCCAATTCATTGGGTAGCTATCGCGAATAGCTAGTTCACATTCCGACAAGTTCCGTACTGCATCCTAAAGCCCTTCCTGAACCCAAGCAAGGGAATAATCGCGACAGCGTTGCCGATTTTCGGGGAATTCCCCGGAATCCAGGGAATGGAGAGGTTTTACGTCGAAATTCCGGAAAATGGAGTAATTCCGGGGAATTTCCGGGGAATGAGCCAAATTTACGTTAAAATTCCAGGGATTACGTCGGACGATGTTATTCGTGGCAAAAATTAAATTCATAGTACTCTTATTAGTGAATATATGAAGATTAAAGGAAATTTTACACTCCTTATTCGATATTCATACTCTACGCCTTCGACATGAAGTTTGCATACTCTCTGTCTTTATTCGTTTGAAGAAGATTCATTCAAATTCAACTATCGTCTGTCGGGTCCAGTGTCCAGTGACAACTAACTCTCAATTCAATTCATCAATTCAATTCAACCATTAACTGTTTTTGTGAAAATGTGATAAGTTTTACTTACTTGAATACTTCTCTAATGACTCTCCCTCTTCAAGCCTTCGTATTTGACACTATGATGAAGGGAATATTGGTCAAATCTAGGAATCTAAAATAAATATTGGTCAAATAATGGTAAACAGAACAAAAATAATATTTACCAAACTTCTCCTTCATCGTTCAGTTTAGGCGGAGCAATGGATAGATTTATAAGCAAAGGAAAGGTGAGTCCAAATCATTATCATTCTTATTCTATTTATTTGCTTAGCTTGTTTATTTGTGTACCCAACTTATTTAATTATTTATAATTTTAGGGTGATCATAAGATGCTAAACTTAGCTTAGCCTATTTTACATTGGTCTACAGTCATAGTCCACAGGCCTAAGTTAAATAACAAGTTTGTAGTAAAAAAAAAAAAAAAAAAAAAAAAAAAAAAAATACTATTGGCCTACTAGGTAACTATTTTTGTATCCAAAGTGCTATCCCTAACCTTTATCACCAAAAATTGCTTATTTTAAATTTAACCAATAGGCCTATCCTCCATTATTATTTGACGAATTTCAACAAATGAGGTCTAATTTAAGTTCAGAAAAGAGTAAAGCCTCCTATGACGGTTAGCCTACCTTAAGATTTGTTAGTTTTGAACTGATTAAACTTAGTTTATTTCTTTTATAATTCTTTACACTTTTTTTACAGAGTCGAGACCAACCAGAATCTCCAAAACCCGGAGGTTCATCAACACCTGATCCAAAACCCGTATGTTCATCAGCACCTGATCCAAAACTCGGATGTTCATCAGCACCTGATCCAAAACCCAAACATGTGAGTAGGCCTAGGCCTTGTAAATGATCTTAATAACCTCATAAATTCGAAGCCTTAGGGGAACTTAAATAATCTTTTATTATTTTGTGAGGCCTTAATAGACAAACACCGGCACAGTAAAAAATTGTTTGGGATGTAGGAAGGTGAGACTTTGTTATCCTACTCCATCGTCATTATCAATGGTCAAAATTTAGATTTTGCGTCAAAAAAATTCTTTTTTGGAAACAGTCAAATCAACAACAATATTTATTAATTTTGAAGAACTAATCATCATCACTTCTGTGGACTGTTTCAACGATGTTTCATATAAAAAATCTAGTTTTTATAATAACTAGCAAAATTAATTTAATCTTAATGCACAAGGACTTCTTTGATTCCATAAATCTTTCTAAATGATAGAACAAATAAAAAATAGTTTAAGTAAAATTAAATAAATTAGCCTTAATAAAAAGGCTATTACATTATATCATTAATGTCCAGAGAGTTGTTAAACTTAATTTCTTTGCTTTACTTTTATAAAAACCAAGTCAAAAAGGTTGTGAATAAAGTGAATTTGCCGAATAAAGTTGTGCACTTAGCTTATAAAGTTTTAGGCTGTTTATTTATGTAGGATTGGTAAGAAGCTTAGTAAGTAGAGGGCTCATGTAATTGTACAATATACATGGTATGACAGTGTAATTTAAAGGTCTAAAAATATTAATTAAGCCTATAGATTTGGTTATCTGAACATAAATTATACTAACAGTCTATCTTCCTAACCCTTGCATAGTCTTCATATTGAATATCGAGTTTTAATAAACCCAGTGTAAAACAACAAACAGAACACACGCATATCTACCAATAAAAAGAAATGTAGGCTTACACAATTTTTTATATTTTTATCTCTTTTTTCATCAATGTATAGGATACCGTATTTTAAAGTATCCAGCCTACTTTTAAAGAAACAAATTCAGTGGTGTTTGATTTAGGCCTATCTGAGCAAATTCACTGTCAAACCACCCTTGGTCCCAATAAGCTTGTGTAATTTTATTTCAATAAATTTTCTTTGAATTGGTTAGACGTTCCAGAGTTTAAAGCTGGCTTGAGAAATCAAAAGAAAAACAACAAGGCCATGAGTTGGCTTTCTGCAGATTGTGCAATATAAATATTACTCCACACAAAAATGACATCACCCGCCATTGTAAATCAGATAGACATACTCAGCTTTCACACGGTGTTGTCAGCACAAAAAATATTGCTGATGCCATAAGTGTGAGTGTTCCAATGCAGCAGAGAAGAGCTGAACTGAAGCTTGCTGGATTCATTGCTGAAAAAAATTACCCATCTCTACAATTGACGAGTTGGGTGAATTACTACCGGACCTCTTCCCAGACTCCAAAATTGCCAAGTACTGGCAGTCCACAGAACCAAGGCAACAGCCATTATAAAAAACTCTTTGGGTCAACAATTCAATGAAACCCTATCGACAAAATTAAAACCTGAAGGGAGTTTTTTCAGCATTATAATGGACGAAACTACTGACAATGGCATCAAAAAGCAATGTGCTTTTGTTGTTATTTTTTTATGATAATGACAATATGGTAGAAACGAGATTTTTGTGTATGAAGGAGACACCAAGTTCGTCTGAAAATGACTTGGTGTCGTGTCTGAAAGATGTGCTTAGCGAGAGGGAAATCCCTTTAGGAAATTTAATAGGATTTTCCTCTGACACAACCAATGTGATGTTTGTCCAGTTTCACTCCGTAGTTGCCCTACTGAAGGCAGAGATTCCAAATGGTGTATTTATTAAGTGCTGCTGCCACCTAATACATTTGGTTGCGTCAAAGGCCTGTCTAAATCTTCCAAGGTCAATCGAAGATCTTTTGAGAAACCTAAGCTCCCATTTTAGCCGAAGCTTTGGTCGACAAGATAAACTTAGAGAATTTCAGGAGTCTTTTGCAGTGGAGATCCACAAGATTTTGTCGCTCTCATGCACTCGGTGGCTTTCCTGTAAGCAGGTTGTAGATCGTGTGCTAGAGCAATTTACAGTTTAACAAGCTTAACTAGTAGAAACTGCATTTGAAGACCCATCCAAAACAGAAGAGATGCTCACTACTATGAACCAGCCACACACTGAAATTTATCTTGAGTTCATGTCATACGCTCTTGGCTTGTTTACTAGTTTTAATACGTTATTCCAAAGTGAAAGCCCTCTTTTGCATAAGGTGAAGCAAGAGATTGAATGCCTTATGTTGACATTGGCTTATAATTACCTAAAAAAGATGCCGTTAAAGGTAACAACATATTTCTCTTTGACTTCACGGACATTAATAACTTTGTCGAAGACAACCATGTGTACTTAGGAATGAAAGCCGAGAAAGCTTTCAGAAACTAAAGAGGGATCCTAATATACCAAGGGAAGAACTTACGGCATTCGTAAACAATATCCGGCCTTTTACATTGAGGCTCTTCGACAACTTACGACGAAATTTGATTTGAAAGATGCAGTTTTCAATATTGTGAGAGTAGTGGATCCTGAAGTTGCACAAAAATTTGAAGAGTTCAAAACTCTTCGTCCCGTGTTTGAAAGATTTCCAATGCTAGTGAATCATATTAACACAATGGATGCCGAGCACGAGTGGAGGAACCATTCCATACTGAACTTTGAGGAGCTAGATCTCAAAGCCAGTGATCCACCTCAAGTTTATTGGAACAAAATTTCAGTCTGAAGGATGGAGTAGGTAATCACAAATTTTTTAATTTGAAAAAAGTAATAAAAATGTTGCTGATCCTGCCTTTTTCGAATGCATGCGTAGAAAGAATCTTCAGTAATCTGAACAATGTTAAAACAGCCAACCGAAATCGATTGAAAACAGACACCCTAAATGCATTACTTTCGACAAAACAAGGGATTGAGGAAAAAGGCGGAATCGTTAAATTTGAGCATTTGACCTCCATGATGAAAAGCTCAACTTGGAAGTAGATCTTTGCCAGACCAAAAATGAAAGACTGATTTCGTTTATATCAAGACTGGTACTAAGCAACATAACTTACTGTCAGAAGTTGATTAAGAAATAAGTAACCGTTTTGTGATTCATAGAATTTAAACCATTTTAGTGATTTTTGACCACTTTTGTGTGCAATATTTTGCATTGGAATTACCTTGAAATTTTATTGAAAGTGTCAGAATGTCAGAAACAATTCAATTTTTTTAAATAATTAATTGTGATTTCATAACAGGCTGTGTACATATAACTTAATTTTAACAACCGTAACCGAGTAAAATCGTTTTGTTGTTTTCCTTTAGAAATCCTTAAAAAATTATAAATGGTGGTGAAATCAACAACAATATTAGCAATGTCGTTCAAACTGTAGACATAATATAAGTCATAATTTTCAAAATATACAGGGTGTTTCCGAACAACCTGGAAATATATGTATTTGTGTTCCTTAGGTCAAGACAATAAAAAATTGTCATATAAACATCTGTCCTAAAATGCTTCGTTAGGCCGCTAGCCACCATTTTGTTCTTTACAGATAATAATTTTTATTTACGTGACGGTTTGTTGTATTAAATTCATATTTGGCATGAACCTTTATGATACCAATGTCCATTTTCAGAAAAATAATTATTTTTGTCCAATGAGTATTTTCAAAATGGCGGCCATTTGAAATTTTTAAACTCAAATATCTCAAAATCGGTAAATGTTATCAAACTACTATAAATAGCAAAGAAGATGAAAAATTAAATTATCTAATCAATGGTACCAAGTTTGTAAGGATATGACAACAAATGACGGAGTTATTGAAATTTTCTTCTAAAGTAACCTAAATTTGCATGCATTTAAATGGAAAATCAACGATTTTAGGCATAAAAATGGCAATTACTCCGTTATCTGTTGTTCAATCCTTTTAATCTTGGTATCATTAGTTAGATAATTTTATTTTTTTAACTTTTATGTCCCTTGTAATTTTTTTTTTAATCTACCGGTTTAAAATATTTGAGTTTAAAAATTTAAAACGGCCCCCGTTTTAAAAATACTCATCGGACAAAAATTTTTTTTTCCTGAAAATGGACATTGGTGTCATAAAGTTTCATGCCAAACATGAACTCAATACAACAAACCGTCAATGAAATAAAAATTATTAGGTGTAAAAAACAAAATGGCTGGCTAGCGGCTTAACAAAGCATTTTAGGATATATGTTTATATGATTTCTTTACTGTCTCGACCTAAGGAACATATATACAAAATATTTCCAGGTTGTTCGGAAACACCCTGTATAGTAGTTTATTTTTATCCTAATAATCTGATAGTGAGAAATCAAGACTGATAAAAAAGAATACGACTGTTTTTTAAAAGCAATTTTTAGACATAAAGTTGTTTGCAGTTAATCAATTGTAACTAATTTTTATCTACTATTTGCATAAGTCTTATTTTACCCGGTAGTTTAAATGTGATTTTCAACTAACTTATATGTTATTTACTTTTTTTGTTATGGTTTATAATTTTTATTATTTTTTGTATCATGCTATGGTATTTAAAATTGTTTTTTTGTTTAAATATTTATTTAAAATATATTTAGTCAATATTACCTTAAGTGATTTAAATAATGTGATATTGACGCATGCGGAACATGCGGAAAACACGCGGAGAACATGCGTAAACATGCGGAACTCTCCATACAATTTTGTCTAATGTTAATTTCCATTCCCATTATTAACTTTGACAAGGGCCAATAACTTTTATACATTATGATGTGTATGCCCACTGAAAGTAAGGTGGGTTTTGCAATGTCTGGTTCTGTTATGTATGTGATAAGTTTGTATAAAAGAGATCTTCTAGTGTGCAATATTTTTGCATGGTAAGTTATATTTACCATTGCAGTAATTTCAGTCTTTTTCTGAGCTATAGGCTGTAAGACATTGTCTTTTCTTGTCTTGTAAATAAAGCTAAGTCAGTTATGGTTTGCACAGCTGAATTAATGTGAGTTTCATAACAATCTTTCAATAGTTAAGGAAAAAGAAGCCGGTTTTACTAAACCAATTTTGAGGATTTCAGTTAGTTGCCCATTTTGAGAATATAAATAATATTTTTTAAACTATGTTTTACTACAACAGTAATTTTACTTTTTCTTCAAGCTATCAGTTGTAAATACTTCATCATCAAGTTTTAGGTTTTGAATTCTGCCAAGGCAATTACTATATGGTCTACATCCACTAATGGGGGATTTGCTTTTTATTTATTTCTGAGTTTTCTAGAATAAATTTTATGCTGTGTAGTATTTATAGGTTGTGACTTCAACATATTTATGTTTCATTTAAAATTAAACCTATTATGTTTTCTATTTATTTGAATTCACGTTTCCAGACTGCTTGTTAGGAATTTTCATAACAATCATTTGATGTTTGATGTTTCAATGAGAATAGGACTTATTAACTAAACATTTACAATTATTAAATTATGTTTGGTTACATGTGCTGTGATTACAATTATACTCATAGGCTTTTAACAAATGCTTAGTGTATTACAGTAAAATATATTGTTTAATGTGTTTTTTCCTCTTGTTGTATGGTTTTGTATGAGTTTTTTCTGAGTTTAGTTTAATTTATTTTGTGTTATAATTTATATTTTTAGTAAGTTTTACTGCAATGTTTGTTTTTGATTCTATAAGCTTTTTGCTGAGTAGCCTGTAGTAAAATGTTTTTTATTTGCACATACTGTACAACAATATTTAGTTTTACTTAAATTTTATTGTATTTTCATTGGAATTAACTGTTGCTTTGATTTAAATGTGTAATTTAAATACTATTTTTGGTCAACAAATGTAATAAAACTGTTGAAATTTAATTTTTATATATTTATCCGAGTAAAATTTATTTCAAACTTTTATTACATCATTAAAGCAACTATATTTAATATTATTAGTAACTTAAAAAATTTATTTTATGTAACCTCGTTTAAAGATACCTAAGGGAGATTAAAAGTTTGGCTCTTTATATTCTTTCTGTGCCCTACCTAAACTCTTTGACGTTCCAGACCAAGTGTAGGGGTGGAGGCAAAGACGAGGCTTGGGTAACTGTGTTGAAACTGCCCGGTGTGTATTTTTCATAGGCATTTGTAAATATGTACATATAAAGGGTTCCTGCGTTTCCTGGCCTTTCCGTGGGGGAACTGGATACGCCAGATTGCAACTTTTAAGAGCTGGCTAACTAACAGAAAAACCTTTGTTTCTATACCTACTACTGCTAACAGGGACGGAGACATATATTTTGAGACCCCTCCCATCTTTCTGCGATTTGTATAACGCTCACAATTTTTATCCTCGTTTTATTTGGATTTTATTTGCAAGAAACCAGGTTTTAGCAGATTGTAGCTGGTGTTTGGATATCTCTCTTATCCTGTTCAAGTTCTTATCAGATTCCAGAAAATTGTAATCTGATACATCAGCGAACTTCAGGGTTCAGGTAACTTAGGAGATACAAGATACAAAGTACTTACAAACAATGTAGGCAGTGTGTCACAAGACCGGGACTACACGTACCAATTAAGATAACATAACGAACAGGAAGACTGATTTCGCGTGGTCAAGTTTTTATACCCACCGATTGCTTCCATGAACAGCCGAAGATAGCCGAACCCTACAAACCCCTACAAAGACCAAACCAGACAGGGTGGTCGTATTCAGAGTGGTTTGGACACGATAACTTATGCTGATCCTCACACAATATTAACATTTTAAACATGCCCGGTACATTTTTAAATATAAAAAGTATTAGGTTTAAATTTAATCATAGTAACTTTTTTGTGAATTTGAATTAAAATAAGATCAGAACAGCAAATCTATGCATATTATGGCTGCATTAAAAACTATAACATGTGAAACCTGATAAAGAAAAACCTGCAGGGCTTGTAACAGCTCTTGAGGTTAAAAAAAGTAAAACAAATTACCAAAATAATAAAATATAACCTTGAGTAAACACAAAATGTCGCAAAAAATTCCAAAAACCGGCGTTTTATTGGGATATTAAAAATATATAGACCTATTTACGAACAATTTCACGAATCCAGACTGCTTGAAATAGCAAAAAATCATTATATATCCTACATTTGAACTTAATATCACGATCTTGTAAATCTCTTACTTTTCAGACAGAGAATGAGAGAGTCACAATTTATTATAATAACACTTTAATATTTTTAAGTCGGTTAACCGGCCAGAAAATCTACTTAAATTTATTCATTAAATGTTGAAACTGGCTGGTTTGACGCTAACTACAATCTGTAATTAACAGATTGAAGCAACAAATTTCCCCCTCAGTTCAGGTTGACAAGTATCACAAACCAAAGAAGCAGGTATTAATTATTTAAACAATTTGTTAATTTTAAATAGCATAACAATATGTTGGCATAAAAATATGTATAAAGTGACAGGACTCAAATACAAATCGAATGTACAAAGAGAAGAATATAAATCCATGTCCATTTTGGTTTAGATTACTAATCCTAACCCTCTTCATTGGAAGTATTTAAAAGTTTTATCAAAATCAATAAATAAAAACCTGATTGTCCTAAAAAAAAAAAAAATAAATAAAATAACCAAAATCAACCAAAAACTAAAAAATAACCAAATTCCATAAAAAATTACAAATAACTAAGAGCAAAAAATAACAAAAAATTAATAAATAATGACGTGTTACAAGCCCTTAACCTGTCATCTCGTGCTCCATTTGCCTGGTAGGTACCGACATTTTTATCAAGACATAAAATGGAAATATCGTTCTTCTGTACATTGATCATGAATTGGTAGTTAATTTTATTCAAATATTTACATAACAAGTATATTTAGTTTTAGAAAAAATATGAACTTGGGTGTTCGGAAAGTGCTCCTTGAACATTTTACCTGTGTAACAGCTGCTGCGAAAGAACGGTTTTCAATATTTATAGCCCGTTAGAATAAATCACTCCTTTTCCAACGAGGGAATCTCCTCTAGCACAGAATTGTCTCGAAGTTATATTTTAGAAAACATATTTTTATAAAATCAAAACTTTGAGTATGTTAAAATTAATGTAAGTGTAGTAACTCTTAAATATATTTACATTTTATATTTATAAAAAATATTCATGAAAATTATTTATAATAAACAACTAACCAAAACGTCATTTATTTTAAAAGCTATTCTTATTAGAATTACGTATAAAGTTCGTAAATAAATTTCTCCACAATTATTAATAAATTTGCGTTTTATTTACTTGCCAAAGAAAACTTAAACATATCGGATATTGTGAAGAAATGTAATTAAAAATAATAAAATACTATTATTTGGGTGTAAGATTTAAAATATTTTTTTAAAGAAACATAGATTGGAGCTGTTTGTTCGTGAGAAAATATTTATTTATACATAAGACGAAAAGTTGTTTCCTTGATTGTAAAAGAATCAATGTATGTTTATAGTGTTATTAAGTATAATTGTATATGTAAAACTGTTACTTATAATGTCTCAAATTGTAACAATTGAAACAATAAATATTATTTAATTTTCAAGATCAATTATAATGCAGTCGAATGGTTATTTAAAACATCACAATGGGGGTCGTCAAAACTAACGTTCGTAATGATCTCAAACGTTGTTTTTGCGGTTTATATAAGCAATGTAACATAATTTCTAAAGGGGGGGGGGGGTTGACATTATGCGTTTCTACTGTATGGTATATCACAACCTTATGCACAACAGAAATGAGTCAAAATTGTTAATGTAGGAATACGTTTGTATCCTTAATACTGAAACCAAGGATTAAAGAATAATTTTACGTAAATGGCAGAATGAAACGGAAACAGGAAATTGATATTTGAATCATAAAAAGAAATGTTCATGCATTTTGTTTTAGGGGTTCTGTTTCTGAGTTAAATCAAATTTGGGTAAGAAGAGGCTCCAAGAGTTTAAAGTTATTTAAGCTAGCGTACTATATTAATATAAATACTCTACCTGTAGGTTTTACCAATCATTATATTGGCATTATTCATGAAACGATGTTTACATTCATAGTAGATGGAAACGTAGATTGTAAATTGAATTGAAATGTGCAAGTGTTTAATCAGAAAAATAAAAACAATCTCTTTTTATTAAGACAAATATTAGAGTACATCAGTAACCTAAACTTGCAAACCTTACATTTGAATTTTGAAACATTGCCAATTTGAGTTCTTGTTTTTCAAAATGCCCTCTCTTGAATATTTGTCCAGGACAAATCATAATACCCGTTGTAAAACTACATTAATCATGCTTATCTTGGAGACCTAACTTAAAAATGTGCATCAGACCTTGTCTGATGAAATAACCGAAGTCAAGTCGATTTCCGTTGGTGCAGCTTGACTGACACTGACGGGACGGATTCCACTTGAGCGTCCCAGGGATGCACAGAGGGTGGCTCGATCCATTACCCATATCAATGGTGAATAAACCATCTGTAGTTTCGGAAAACTATTATTTTTAGCGAATTTCCCTCTAGTAAATACGCTGTTACGGTCCCTAGAAGTCAAAAACACAGTTCGTTCAAATTGATATATACATATCTATGTGTCCGTGAGCATGTTAACTTTTGTACGGAACCTCGGATTGTAATGAAATTTGGTACATGGGTGTAAGCCAGCGTCTACTTGAATGAGATTGCGAACCACAATGATCAGACCATGGGAACAGGGTTTTATGGGGGGTTCAAAAGGGTAAAGAATGAGTTTTTGGCTTTTTCGCCTTAATTTAAAAAATTCAAAAATTTTGTGATTTAAACCATTTAATATAGCTTAAAGAAAAAATCAGTATTTTGAATTGTTTACTTAGTTTAAATGGTTATGGAGAAAATCCAAAAACTATGTTTTCCATGTTATTCGTATGGTAAATAAACTAAACCTTCTATCTTGCTTCTTTTTTGAAATTTTTTTTATATAATTTGGAAAGTAGGTACATTCATTAGGAACGATTTAACTTATATTTTCTTAAAAACCTATATGGCGGCAAACTTAAGTGCACGCCTCTATGAGGTTTATAGGAAAAATAAAAAGAACACCATAACTTGATAAAATTTGGTATCTACATTCACTAGGTAGGGTTTAACTTATATTTACCTACAAAACCCCTATGATGGCAAACCCACACACTCTTATACATTTGGTTGTTATGTGGAAATGGAAAATATACGAAAATTCTGTTGGAAATTCGCTGAGTACGCAGGTATGCTGCGACGGGGGTATATTCATAGTAATATTTTAACTATAATATTTATTCATTACATATACTAGTTATTCATGTTAAATTCAGTTTAAATGAATTGAACTGTAGGTGCCCTAACAAAATGCTCACAGTTAAAATTCCAAATTGAAGGATAAAAAATTAAGGCATTTCCATTACTGTTTTTTACTAGTTTCAATTACGGTTTTTTTACTAATTTTAATTAATATAGTAATAAATATAGTTAGGTATAACACCACTTTTGAAACAAGGTTTGGATTTCTTTAATTCATTATCTAAACTAATCTGCATGCATAAAGAAATAAGAACTAGAAAGAAAAAGGAAATTCCGCACAATCTTAAATTTTCGCTGGAGCAAACGCTGCCTGAAAAGAGACCGTTACTCCATAAATCCCCGAAAATGTTCTTTCAAGCGCTTTGCAGCTGCTACACAGGTAAGTGATTTTCGAACAGCAGCGCCGTCACTTGCCGAACATATAACTCTGATATAATATTTCAAATTGTATTCGGAAAAATTATGGACGACTACTTTTGTATCATATTTGTTCATTATTGTTTTGCATTAGGTTTTGTTCAAGTGTCAGCAATATGTACCAGTTTTAACTGTTTCCCAAGATTTTATATATTTTATTTTAATTCGTGAAAGGATGGGTTTTGATTCGTATTGTTGGGTGTCACTCACCTTATCACTTATAGAGACGAATGATCCTTGTCAATAAAAATAATAGTGAGAAAAAAAAATAAAAAGTCGTTTGTGTCAATAGTGCTCGCGCGCAGGTGTGTTTCATATGCAAGGACCAACACTCTTCACAATTTGTAAATGTGATTCATGGTATTTTGCCACCTAAATATACCAAATATACCACCGGATACCAAGTTATAGTAGCCTGTTATATTGTTAATAAATATGACTCGAAAAGGTTTATCAAGTTTTTACTCAACGCATAATGTTGGAGTGACTTTCTTTAGCGTCTAAATTCAATGTGTTAAATAACCTAGGACCAACAATAAAGGTGAAACTCACAAATGTTTCCATAAAGTGCAGGAATGAACGATGGAGGTTGTATATCAAGCGAAGTGGCGTAAAGAGCCCCCGCGGACGCGAAACATGTTCACGGACGTTATCGTGTCGCCAAAATATACGGGGCCCGGCCCTACTGAGCGGCCCTTCAATGTCGCTCCACCCACGTCCCTGAAATGTTTTGCAACCAGAACCCGACTATTCCCATATGTG
Source organism: Neoaliturus tenellus (assembly GCA_030545055.2). Classification (NCBI taxonomy): domain Eukaryota; kingdom Metazoa; phylum Arthropoda; class Insecta; order Hemiptera; family Cicadellidae; genus Neoaliturus; species Neoaliturus tenellus. The sequence continues at coordinate 170,285,116 of CM061531.1, read as the reverse complement.
TATGGCCTAATGACAACTCAGTCTTGTGTGAGATTGAAACCTATTTGTCGTTCACCACGTTTAATAATTACCTTTATAAAATTCAACATATTTATATAGTAGTAGGAATCAGTAAACCGGATTCTAATTCGCCAAAACAATCGTTCTTTAATGGAAGAAACGACATTATTTTTTATATTACATGGCCGGCTTAATGGGCTGAACTTACATAAAAATATCTCTTGTACTGTTCAAATTAATGAATATTATTTAAAATAATTTAACCTGATTTTAGAATCTATATTTTTCTTCTATGTTGTTAAAATTATTTTACAAAAATTTAAAACGTAGATTATTATCTATTGTATTTTTTAAACGTTAGAAGGTATTTTTTAAAATTACTTTTTAACAATATGCCGCTGGATACAAAAATCTTAAATTAACGGTGTAAACGTTAAAGTAAGATGATGACAAAGGCATAACAATATTAGTTTTATGATTTAAAAATCTGTATCTTGTGTTAATAAAATAAAGGAAACCCTGCGAACCCTTTATGATGAAAATTATTTTTAAATAACTTTCAGTACATTTACTAGCTTGCTGTGGTAATTAGGGAGAAACGTTTTGCAATAATTACTAAACAACTACTTCATTATTTCTGAGCTAACGGTGCAGAACAAGACGAATAATTTTAATATGGTTATTCAACAGTTATTTTAACGAACCTTAAGGTAATTAACTATATATTTATTTAACTTAAAAAACCCTAAAGATGTGCAGTTACGTGCAGGTAAGACTTCCCATAAAATGGAGTGATTAGAAAGAAAACTTCTAGGAATAATAAGAAATTTGCCTACTGGGCTCAAGATGACACTAAATTAGGGGATTAATTTTCTCCCATTATAACACGTCTACCTAAGAAATGGTATATTTCATTACAAGTACCGAAAGTGGCATTTTCCGGTACGCGCTCTAGTTTCAAGTATGATGCGGAGCCGAGGATGGTAAGAATTAGAGTAAGTGCCGGAAACGCACCTTCGGTACAATTTGTGAACGATACTTTTCACCACGATAACTAGCGTATGTCTATTTCTGTGTACCTTAACATTGTTAAACATTTAAAAGAGTTGACTTAAAATTAAAAAATTAAAGGTAAAGAAATAGTAGCGCCCGTAGTGGACAAATGGAGAACAAATGGCGAGCAAGGCAAAATAAATTTAGAGATAGGAAAAATTAGTTGATCGTTTTTCCTTTGCTATAAATTAGAGTTTGGGAAACAGTTTTTTTCTTTGATATCAATCAGCTTCATTCGAAATAGCTACTTGGGATAAGAAGTGATGAAAAAAGTTTTTATAGCTCCTGACTTATTAGCCATAATTTAATTAAACTCAAATTTAATTTAATTTAACTTAATTTGTGTTTTGTATATTTACCCGTATTAACATTAATATTAGGTTAATAATTTAATAAGTTAGGAAGACAGCTAATAAGTTAATAATAATTAATTAATAAATGTGGTCAATAAATTGGATTTATAATAAGTTTATTATCAACCCAATTTATTTTTATAACTTACTTATGCTCATACCAAACAGTTGTATTTTTTGAAATAATGAAAAAGTGGGGACATCAAAGGTGTGAGGCCACTTTTAATACATTAAATTTAAGAGCTAAGTAATAATAAGTTAAAATAAATTATGATTTTAGACCATTTTCACTTAAACTAAGATTATGTCTTGTTCAGACACTTACTGTTTATTTTAATGTATAGTAGATTAAATACAAAATCTGCTAATCCAAATTGAAATACCAACGAGTAATTGCGCGGGAAAAGTATTTTAAATTACTCAATTGTCCATTGAATTGTCAGCGCTGGTAATTGGTTGTAATTACTGAAAAGGTTTTCTGCAAATTACAGAACCAACGCCTTCATTATTTCGAGCTTACGGTCCGCACCAACGCGGTTCAATAATAGACAAAAATCTTATCGAGCATGTTTTATTTTATTTTTTTATATTCTTTCAACAGAAAGATTTCTTCTATAATTCATATCGATTAGTTGTTTAAGAATTTGTGTATTGTGTAACTTCTTTTGTAAAATTAATAGCACCTTTGCGTTAATTATTGAAAACGATTATTAATTATAATTCCAGGTGTATATGATAAAAAAAAAAAAAAAAAAAAAAAAAAAAAAAACATGAAATAGGAGAAAAAGTTTGAAAACTATGAAAACCAATATGAACACAAATTACATGGTGTGTTTAACTTTCGAACTGAGTAAGGTAATACCAGAATAGTCCGTATTCAACGCATCATACCAAGTTAAACACTGTTCTAAAAGTAATGCAATGAAATTAAATTGAATTATTATTATTATTTAACATTAGTATTATCTTATTACTTTTACGTTTAGTTGGAAGTAATATGGAATACGTATCGTATACGAAAGGCCAAGAAAGCACGTGAAGTAGATCTTAAATCGAAATTTCCTTAATTTTATAATCACACGCCCCTCATGAAAGGCAATGTTTCATAGGGTTTGTTGTTTATTCTGCGAATAGGCAAGAGTTGTTGGCCTGTCACTACTGGGTGGGCTGAAGTTTTCTACGGTAAACCGTTACCTGCTGTCCCAAGCTCCCCCACCCACGGCAACTCCTAGTCTAAGGGCCGCCAAGTTCCGGCGCCGTTTGACAGATTGCTACTTGCTAACTACAAACTGCTCTTAACGCAACATGACGCCGGCCCTAACTGCGGACTTACTGAGTAAATCTTTATTCTAACACTGTTTTGGTGGAAGCCAATACGCACTTCCTAAAACAAATTAAGATGTTATAATGTTAAATCAAACGCTCATTTCGCATTAACATTTGAAACCACAACTTTACAGCAATGTTTATCAAACAGAATAATTTTTTACTTTTTAAATGAAATTGATCAATCTAGTAGCTCCTACATGAATGTGGCCACCCAACTGTTAAGCTAAAGAAAACATTATGCATATTGTAATGCCGTCCCGTATCTTAACTACAACTGTGTTGTTATTATTTGGGTTATTTTAGAGTTTAAACGTATATTTTATAATAAAAAGTTGAGTATTTTTAAAGATTTTTATAACTTTTGAATCAAATATTTAAGGAACATTGACGCTCCTCTAAAAAGAAATCCATTTTAATAAGAAAACATTTTTTTGGTTTTTTTCTAAAACTGTCTTTTTACTCGGTTTCTTCGCCTGAGAAGAATGATGAGGGACTAATAAAATGGAAATATCACTTGGCTCTCCCTCCTGCATTCAAGAAATAATTTATGGACAAGGCGGTTCTGCATCTTCGGAGACGGAAATCAGACTAAAACAGGAAATTGAGTTCCGAATCGTAGGCGCCAGATATTTATGCCACATCTTTTTTAGAGAAGAGATTTCTAATTTAGATTATTTTCGACAGTAGACGACTTTATAAGAAGACTTTTTAAACGAAAATATTTTCAATCATTCCTCAATTTTAATCTTATTTAATTAATGTGGTACGTAACATTGCAGTTCTATGTGTAACCAAAATATATTTTCAATACCTAAATATAATTCACTTCCTTGTATCAAAGTAGTGGCAAAGTAGGGCTGCTGGCTCATGACGTCATCACGATGACGTCAGCAGTGATGACGTCATCAATGACGTCACGAATGACGCCACTAATGACGTCATATGACGTCATATGACGTCACATGACGTCACATAAATGACGTCATGGTGACGTCATTACCGCTGACGTCATCGTGATGACGTCACTGACGTTAATTAGGTCAAGGTCACGCAAGAATACAAAAAAAAAATTTTTTGCACTTTTGCGATTCCTCAAAATATGGTGAGAAATTGAAATTTCTTGAGGAATCACAAAAGTGCAAAAAAATATTTTTTTTATTCCCTAGCGATCAGACTCTTGACCTAATATATCCGTCAGGGGTTATTGACCCGTCCCAGCAGCCCCACTTGAAAAAAAAAATAATTTTTATATTTTACTTACCCACCGAGAGACTGAGAGCCGAAGAATAATTTCTTCAAACACCCGACAGTGCGACAAACGACACGCGATCCGAACAGCACCGCGTCCGAAGACGTACTGACTTGTACACAGACGGTATCCCAGGTACCCGGCTCAGTGGTGGGGATAAGGAGGTGGTGGGGGTAAAGTGGTCAGAAGGAAGAAAAATTAAAATTTTCGCAACAACTCATCCGAGTCTGTCCTTTACCGTAACTCGGATTGGAAATATTTCCTGAGAAATATTTATTTTTTATTCTTTCTCAGGTGATCTTGGAACTTGTGAAATTTTAATTAAACCAAAAGTGAAAAATATTTTTTTTGTTATTTAAAACTTTGCTGAAAACTTAAGAAATGTTTGATATTCGGCTAAATATTTAAATTTAAACTCAATATAAGTAAATTTAGTGCAAAAAGTGAGATGTGCACACCACAAGAGTTGAACAGCAACTGAGCAAGTCGCTCCGTGTATCTCAGGTACTCGGTTGCGTGGTGGGGATAAAGAGGTGGTGGGGGTAAAGTGGTCAGATGAAATAAAAAAAATTTTTTTGCAAACCTTACAACCTTTTCATTTGACTCTACCTCTTTTAGTCTTACATTAAATATTTCTTGGAGTTAAATTTTACACAAGTCTCTCGGTTAATTTTTCTGCACAGTACGTGTTACTCCTTGGACAGTTCCCGGCAAACTGTTTCTACACTTCACAACAACAGTCCGCATTACCCCCTCCACTACTCATTCCCCCACTATAGCCCTGTTCCCCCACTACTTCCAGCTAAGGAGCAACACTTCACTGAGTGTTACAGTTTTATCCAAACCTTACTGTGAGACACGTCTATGGCTGAAACTTTGCGAGAAAAATTATTAAGAGTAAAATTTTTGCTGGCCAAGCAAAATAATTCTGTTAAGGTGTCCAAGACTTCCACTTTAACAAAAATGAAACGTTGCTTCAAAAATAATCCAAAATTTTACTCAAGGGACACAAATATCACTATGGATGATAAAATGTTTCAGAAACTTTTAGACGAGCTAACTTTTGCCAGTAAGGTTACGTTGGTGACTCCAATTCCCAACCAAGTTCCAAGATCACCTGAGAAAGAATAAAAAATAAATATTTCTCAGGAAATATTTCCAATCCGAGTTACGGTAAAGGACAGACTCGGATGAGTTGTTGCGAAAATTTTAATTTTTCTTCCTTCTGACCACTTTACCCCCACCACCTCCTTATCCCCACCACTGAGCCGGGTACCTGGGATACCGTCTGTGTACAAGTCAGTACGTCTTCGGACGCGGTGCTGTTCGGATCGCGTGTCGTTTGTCGCACTGTCGGGTGTTTGAAGAAATTATTCTTCGGCTCTCAGTCTCTCGGTGGGTAAGTAAAATATAAAAATTATTTTTTTTTTCAAGTGGGGCTGCTGGGACGGGTCAATAACCCCTGACGGATATATTAGGTCAAGAGTCTGATCGCTAGGGAATAAAAAAAATATTTTTTTGCACTTTTGTGATTCCTCAAGAAATTTCAATTTCTCACCATATTTTGAGGAATCGCAAAAGTGCAAAAAAATTTTTTTTTGTATTCTTGCGTGACCTTGACCTAATTAACGTCAGTGACGTCATCACGATGACGTCAGCGGTAATGACGTCACCATGACGTCATTTATGTGACGTCATGTGACGTCATATGACGTCATTAGTGGCGTCATTCGTGACGTCATTGATGACGTCATCACTGCTGACGTCATCGTGATGACGTCATGAGCCAGCAGCCCTACTTTGCCACTACTTATCAAGAATCCATAACAATATACTTTAATGAAATTAAACAATGGAATTTAATGTAATTTGTTTCTTCATAATTGGCTTTAATGAAGCCAATATCCAGTGGCACGGTCGTGTCACATCGCGAAATCAAACCTAACCAGTCGACGCATGCTTATAGAGACACGAAGCAGAATACGGCCAATTTTCACTTCTTAAATTAGTGCAAAAAGGCCATAACTAATTTTGTTCTCTGTTTCTCTTGTTTTAAGTGATTCAGTAAACACAAACCATTGCCAAGCGTACCTTGAAAGCCCTTATTTAAGACAAGAATATGCGTTCGAAAGTGGCCTAAAAAGATAAAAATGTGTTTTTCTACGCGCTACGAACATTATTACATCTGAACAGGGCTACAGCCCTTACCACTATGGAAATTACACGAAACTTTGCTCGGAGTGTCCTATCTGTACTACAAACCGTTGTAAGCAAATTTAAAATTTATTTATGGTAAATATCACAAAATATATCAAATATGAGATTTCTAAAAACACTTTGTTTACATCTAGTAAGTTTAAAAAGTAAACAAAGAAAACCTGACATTATTAGTTGAAAGTTACAACCAAATATTACCAATCTAGTCAATCTAGTCACACAGAACTAAGCCAACTAGATCTTAGGAACACTGTTATTACAGCATTTTTCTTTGAAATACCATAAATATACCTAAAATATATTATGAAATAAAAATTTTATATTAGCTAGGGACGAAGTGACTGTAAATAGGTTTATTATTCTTCAACAACTGTATACATACCGTATTTATCTGTTATGTTAACTTCCCAGTTACTAGCAGCTTTATTAGAAAGTTTAGGCCTATTTACTTAGGCCTATTATTGAGGGATATAAGGCGAAGAATGAAGGAATGTTGAATTTACGTTCTGTTTGGTAAAATACCACATATCTGCTGGCCAAGAACGGGTTTAAAGTAAAATAATAATATTTTAGAGAATGTTTACCAACAAGCATTGAAAGATCAAATTAATTTGCTTAGTAATTCTAAAACAAATGTCATTAATTTGGAACAAATTTTGATATCATCAATTTTTTGTACTTGGCAACCCGTCAACACTATTGGTCTTTGGTGTAATCAAAACTAATGAGCCCCTAAACCATTTAATTAATATTTTTATTCATATGACTGAATAAGTTAATTTATATACAGTAATCAAAACTTGTACCTTATCTCGAACACTTTGCTGTCTATCTTCAGGAGCTAGTAACACATGTTCACTTAAAGTTTGAAACTTAATTATTATCACACAATTTTCTTTTAGCGAATTTCCCTATAGGGAATACGCTATTACGGTAGTAGTCATGGTAAGACCTATGTACTCACCCCTATGGGGTTTATGGGAAAAATAAAAAGAACACCATAACCTGATAAAATTTGGTAAGTAGGCCTACATTCACTAGGTAGGGTTTAAACTTATATTTACCAACAAAATCCATATGGCGGCAAACTGACATACTCTAATCCCCATGGATTTTATGGGGAAATAGAAAATATACCAAAATTCCATTGGAAATTCGCTGAGTACGCAGGTCTGCTGCGACGGGGGTATTTATATTGGAATTTTAATATTATTGAGCGCTATAATTTGATACTGTTACCTGTTTAAACCCTGAATGGAGAAAATCTGTACTTCACAAAAACTTTTACGATATTACTTAAGATAATGGATAGTCAAATGATTTCACGCATTGGATAGCACATAGCACATGCAATTATTTGTGATAAAACTAGCTTTTGTAATTATATTAATACTGATTTTTACTTTTTGTAAAAAATATATATTAATAAAACTTAGTTCTTTTTGTTAAGAACTATTGTACATTTAACATGATAAGCGAAACGATAAGATGTTCAGTGAGTGCAGTAGGTTTAATCCATCATGTTAGTAGACTATCGATCAACGTACAAATAATGCGGCATTAATCAACAGATGATTGGATTGTGACATCAAGACATAAGACAACCTGTTATTGGCTCGAACTGTTGGTCAACTCCAATATTGTTGCACACTAAAAAAGAATCACGCGCCATATTGTTTAAGCTGCGTAGGACTGTATACACTGCATGGTCGTGCTCATTATTTAAAAAAATTTGAAATATTCCGAGAAGCTTTACAATTAATCTTTTCTTACTAAGAATAAGGTGAGTGTGTTCTGATATTTTTCCGAGACTTTCGTCGCAGTGTGACGTCAAATTCTAAATAAAATCACCCCATAATAATATATTTTTTTATCCATCAGAAGGTGATCTCGCCTAATAAATGTGATTAAACCTTCATGTTCATGGTTTATCACATAAAATATATTATATTTTGTTTAAAGTAATTAAGCAATCCCGTTCGTGTTTTTGGTATTCACAACTAACTTAACCAAGTTACTAAAATAAAATAATTACACCATTGTTAAATATTAATTAATTATATCCAAGCGAGGAATTGTTTATTTAATTTATTACTTCATACGAGTGAATATTTAAAGTATTACTTACAGTATTTATTTCACAGAGAAAATTAACTAATGAGAGATTAATTCATTTGCGATTTTAATGTTATTATTGAAGATCACTTTTGGGCTGGAGTTCCCAGAGGAAATAACAATTTACCTATCGTGATTTCTATCAGACCTATTTTCAAACAAAGCTCTTCTCGGTCAAGCAATATATTATATTTCCCAAGCGACCATAAAAATATTACCCCAATCTCTTATCCAGGGAGGCAATTCAACCAATTGTTTTATAAAATTGTACATAAAATAAACGAAGGTATTTATTAATTTTATCTCATACATTTCCATACTTAAGCGCAATTACAATTCCACGCATTACTGTAAGATCAGTTTGAAGTAATAAACATAATGGTTTGTAAAAAGTCATCGAAAGCGTATGTTTTAACAATAGGCAGTAAAATTTTTCAAAACCTTTCAGCTATTATATCCAACTACACGACATCATTATTGCTTTGAAAAAATGCTTTGGACCCAAAAGCAAATGATTTTAATGTATTATTTACATTATCCTAGAAAAGCCAAACGACTCAAGTATTTGTGGGATTTTTACCAAAGGAGCAATACGCCCTACATAGTTGCAATAAACGTCATAAATTTCTTCAACATAAAGTTACTCAAAGGCATTGGTTGCCCACCCCTTAAGCATTGCCAAATTTTTGAAAATTATATGATGTATTTCATAAGGAAACTACTTTAATATTTATTTAGTTTTAAAATAGTTTGAAAATTAAAATACCTTTTTAGACAAAAAAATCATTAATAATAACAATAATATAATAATAAAAGGAACGATTTTTTTTGAAAATGTTATAGCTTAATAGCTTTTTATTCCCCTAGCTGCAGAGTAAACTTATAAATCAAGTATGGTAAAAGATTATTTGAAATTCCGAGGAAAGAGGTGCTACATTTCATGCGGAAGTGGTTCCGATGTAGGAGGTTGTTTAGCCGCCCCTCGACGCTCCTAACCCTCGGTAAATGCCTCTAACGGAACCCATCCCTCATATTAGCCGGCTCTCGCCGACTAATTTTATAAACGATATTTTAATTCAGAATTTAGGTAAATACTTATTTAATTTGACTTTTCTAATAAATTTGGATTATACTTGCTAAAAATCAAAGGAGTAAAATATTTTAAATTATAAGATTTCAATCCCTTAACTTGTTGTTATGCAGTTGCTGATGAGACAACTGTTAAGCATATTTTATTTTCAAAAGGATTTTGCATATAAATTCATAAACATCCTCCTGATATAGAGTTTTTTTTTTCAAAGATAACCGTACCTTACATGGAAACATTGAACGTAAAGACATTTGGCAGTCATGATTAGGATTTCGCTTTGACTAGCACCAATACCTATAGAACGCCATTTAACAAAGATATTGGCTATACATTGAGATTGAAGTGTTTAATTATTTTTGATGTTCACCTGACTTATATTAAGAAACCCATCACTTTGATATTAATGGAAGGCAAAACAAGTTTACCACTGTCTATCAATCGTTTCTTCTTTTGACATTCATCTTATAAATATACTTCTTAAATATCTCATTACTTACAATTTTAAACCGGCTTACAAAACTAGCTCGTACATATCTTTTTGCACACTCTCATTTATGTTTTTTTTTTTTTTTTTTTTTTTTTTTTTTTTTTTTTCATAATCAATCACAATAATGTTAAGGTCATTCCAACCTAGTGTGCATTTTTATGTTCAAAAACACAATTCCTTGAAATTTCTATTGTAGGTTTCCTAAATTTTTTTTTAGGAAATTTTATTTGATTCGTTATCCAATCAAACATTTTACAGTTAAATTAAAATTAAGACAACAAATGTTCTAATCAACAGTTTTTAGATTCTTTACTCTCATCAGTATCCCTTTAGCTGCAGAAGTAGTTTTCCCTCCCCAATGGGAGATGCCAGTGAGTGATTGATGAACGGGTTTGTAAAGGTGTCCCTCGGCGCTCTTAAACAAATTTGATCCAAATCCCGTTAAGGGCCGCCGCGAGCACTCGCCGACCTCGTCCGCCAACAGCGTTACAACCATCTCATGACACAAATAGAATTCACAATGTTTAACGGCTCAAATGCACTAAACAATTCCAGCCAATGATATTAGAGAACTAAAAGTATAGGAAATGTATAGTTAAAGAGTTATTTCCCTATCGTAGGTTTTTATTTGAATCATTTTCTTTAATATGACTTATAAGAAAGGAAATCTAACTTGTTAAAATGAATAAATCAATGTAAAAGTACTCTCTGATGCAAATAGTAAGGGGAAAGCTTAATTGTCACATGAAAATTATGTTTATTGTAAAAACGTGTATTTTAAAATTGCAAAAATTTCAAAATCCAATAATTTTTCAGTTTTATTAAGTGATCAAAATTTTATTCGTCATTCACTATCCGAGTGTGTGATATTTATATAATAATCAAGCCAACATCTTAGCAACTAACTGAGTCAAAAATTAATAACAACCGTTCGTACATACATAATAATGAATGTAAGTTACTGAACCATTTAGCAAGACCAAAAGACCTGCACTAAGTGTCTCATAACCAGATTTCAAGTTGAATATAACTATTCCTCAAAACATTTCTGAAATATAGTAAATAAACAATGAACGTTAAATTTTAAGTACAAAGTTCCTGCACAACAGTAATTACTCATCGACTGTATATGACGTACGGTAGTGATTGTCAGAGGAAGATGCGTGAATGGTCGGGCGATGAGACAGCGAGCACACCTGCGGTTCTGGGAAGGCTGAGTGGCGTTATCAGGTGGTGATAAGGAGATAGCCGCGCCCCGCACTCGACACTGCTACAGCCGGAGTGAGTGACAGTGATAGTGTGGGTGTGCGAGTGTCAGGTGCGCGGAACAACATGGCGTCCGCGGAGAAGCTGGAGAGAAGCATCAGCACCATCAAATACTTCCTGTTCTGCCTGGATGTCGTCACGTTTGTAAGTTCACTACCAATAAGTAGACGACTTCAAAATGAAAGGTTGTATAAGTAAAAAAGAGATACGAATAAATATGTTATAATTCGAAGGTGAAGATCAGGCCTGATTTTTATGTTTTTGGTCATGGCAATACAAAAGTGGGGAAGCTGGTTGTAGCTGGAAATTCTAATTTACGAGGTGATCATGTCTCTTGTTATAATGGTTCTTCTTTAAACATTGTATATATTTGTATAATCGATTTTTTCTTAAAAGACACGCTAGTTATGAATCAATTCGAATATAATTAAGTGTGGTGTGTGTATTGCTCCGTCGGATTGTGAAATTATCCTCAGCATCAAGATGGGAATGTAGAGTAAATAATTAGCAACACTACGTCTCTGGAAACTATGTTTAGTCGTTTCATCAGCTATGATGACATAGAAGTTTTTTATATGACTCTTCGGATTAATCATTTTACGATGTATAAAGAATTCTATTTGATTGTTCGTTGACTCAACCTCAGTACCGGAAAGATAAGACCTGACGTAAAATATGACGTTAGAAGAGAATATAATCATGGATATTGTAGATAGCATACTATCTACTTAGCAAATCATCTAATGTTCATACTAGCGATGTAAAGTTTCAAGTAGTGTGAGAGCAAATGTAAGAAATAAATCTCACAATCGATTCAATAAACCTCGAAAACAAGCTCTATTGAGCAAAACATTTATGCTTTTCCGAAAATTAAGAAAACATAAAAAATTCAAGTATTACTCTGAGATGGGGACTTTGATTTAAGTAGCAGATTGTATGTCAACGAAAGCATCCTCATACATTCACCGTAGTTGAGTTCTAATAATTTGCTATCAATTACGAAGTGTTTTATTAATATTCGTCAAACCACTTTCTTGGCAGTTGTCAAACCCGGTTTAAATAAAAAAAATCCATCCCAATAAAATTCACAAGAAGTGTTGTGCATTGAATTTAAATGAGTCATTGCGTGTTTCCCCATTAGCAAAAGATTATTAGATATATAATTAGACGCGTAAAATATCAATTTTATGTACTTTTTGGGAAAAAAAACTAAAAAATAGGCTAGTTTTAAAACCATACAAACTTCGGTCTCTAATGATCTCAGTTAATAACAATTTTACTAGGCGCACACGTGTTCCATACAGAAAATATTACTAGACATGTTATATAAAGCAAACTCTTACAACACACTATATAACTTAGGCCTATACTGCGTTTACACCTGTCAATATTTAAGTGAATAATAAAAATATCCAGAACAATAAGGAAAATAATGTATAAATCAACCATAAACTTTAAAGTTAAGATAACATCAAAGCCTTGGTTAACAAATAAATCAATAGTAAACAATTTAATTGTCTCTGACTTTATCCTTTTTTAATTTTACACTAATACTTGAAACTCTTCTAGACCGACAAAACAAAGTCTTAATGCTCAAAGTACAGTGAGTGAAAAAAGGCTTGCTAACTCTGGTTTAGACAATAATTATTACAGACACCTGTTTTGATTTTCTCCTGTAATATCGTTTTATTATTTGCTTTATTATTGTTTTCCGTGAGGAATAGTAGTTTTCATCATTGTGAGCAAAAACGGCTCTTTTTTATGACAGTCGTGTTTTAAAAGCTATTCACAGCCGAGCTTTTAAACCGATTAAGCTCAAAAAGACACTTTTTTCTAAATGACTCGTTGTTGGGATTTAATCGTTTAAGATTTTTACTATAAAGTTTTTTTAGGGAACTACTGTTTAAAATTTCTATTATTTTTAAACAAAATTTTGAATGTCACTATTCTGAACATCAAAATGAACGAATCATTAATAATGCTTATCAAACAGCTGAAGTTTTATGTCCTAGGGCTTATAAAAGGTCTCAGCGGATTTTGTAGGTCCTAGCACAAAAGAATTACGTGTTGCGTAGAACAAGAAACAAGTGGATTTCGTACAGAATGATAAAGACATTAAATTGCACGATTTTACAAGTATCGAACCACTGTTAAAATGTGTGTAAATTTTGTGTATTTCTATGCCTCAGTCATTTTTTACTGTTTTGAAGGGGAACGGTCCAAACACTGTTCTTTTTACTATCTAATGTCGACCTGTTTTAGATAGCGTCATTAATAAAAGCCCAATAATAAATTACAACTGGATCCAGTATTGAACATTTAAAAAGCTACTAAATTGCTGGCAACCTTTGGATTCACTATAACCATTCAGCTACACAGCCAGTGGTCTTTTAAAAGCATAAAACATAAAAATACAATTATAGTCGCTTTAAATTATAAATTTCCTATTGCAGTTATTTGGTCTACGTGTTCACCGCGGTTACTACCGCGCTATGGAGGCCATCTCGTCTGAAGATGTCCGTGTTTGTCGGTGCGCGTGTGTAGGTGACCAAGTGTGTGACTGCGCGTGCGTACGTTATGACGTCACGCGCCCAGATAACTGTTTACAGCCGACTGTTTCGCCACCCCTTTACGACAGGTGTGCTCGCTACTTTAATCAACCCAGTGTTATTCTCCTCCTTTCTCTCTCGGTTGTCTTATCAAACGAGAGTTCTGACAACTCTTTCTTTTGATTAAACCTTTAATTGTAGTGATTTAAAATAAATCAATGGTTTTTTGTATTGCATTTTTGCAAGTGAGTATTAAGGTTGCCTAACATTATATAGCTGCACAGCTTTATACCTCTGCTATTTACCAGAGCTTTATAAAAGTTTGCTATATATACCTACGTCAGATACATGTAGTTCTGCTAGATGTAGCTCTCCTATGAGTAAATTTGAGGCTAATTTGGTGTAGCAGAGCTACGTATAGCTTGGGGAGACACCGGAGTGTATTTCCCAGTCTGATGCCGAAGAAGAAGGTAATTTTTGCAGCAGCCGTTTCTTTCACCGCAGCTTTTGTGATACTTTTAAGACAAAAAAAGATAACGAAGATATTGGATCAAGCCCTCACTTCAATATAGGAAAAGATACAGTGGTATTTAGTGACCTTTTGAAATATTGTAAATTCTCCATTATTGCACAATCGTACAAACCAATACAAATACACGGGAACAATAACAGTCTGCATTAAAAGCACTCTGACTACAACATGAGTAGACCATATGCCACATCAAAGGTGCTACGGTGGCCTCTTAGGGAGGGGGCAGCACATCTAGCTGTGCTACAAACAAAAATGCACGCGTATCAGATCGATATACAGGGTGTCCCGCTTCGACTGTCCGAAAATTTCCCATGTTGTTCGGCAAGCCAAAATAAACAAAAAAGATTATACGAGGTGGCACGTACGCAAATTGTGCATTTTATGATTCTGTTTGAGTAAAACTCACCTACAGTACGTGAATGTTGATTATGAAGTGACAGAGATCTATTTTTGTTTACTATCTGGCTTTTAAAATTCATCTGAAGGTAATCAACTGTTAAATTACAATTCACGTTAAAGAACTTGCAATAAAAGATGGTCAAAATTTTAAAACGCCCTCAAGAAATAAATCAAAGGCGAGGGGGGCAAAGCCCGAAGCAATATGACCTTTTTAATTATGATTCGTCACTGCGGTATATCCTAAGCTTAAAAATGATACCTCAACCTTAAAAATCGGTTATGTAGGTCGATAGAAAAAGGGACGTAAGAGACAAAACCCTTATAGAAATGAGAAGATAGATAAACATAATGTCCTAAAATGCTTCGTTGAGCCGCTAGCCGCCATTTTGTTTTTTACACTTCATAATTTTTATTTCCGTAACGGATATATGTATTAAATTCATATTTCGCACGAACCTTTATCACACCAATGACCATTTTCAGGAAAATAGTTATTTTTTTACGATTTGTATTTTCAAAATGGCGGCCATTTCAAGTTTTTAAACTCAGATTTCTCAAAAACGGTAAATTTTATAAAAGTTTTACACCTGACAAAAAAGTTGACAAATTAAATTATCTAAACAATGATACCAAATATGTAAATATTCAACATTAAATAACGGTGATATAGTGATTTTTCTATGAAAATAACCTAAATTTGCATTCTAATTAATGCAAAATCAATGTTTTACTGAGGTAAAATCTCAATAACTCCAATTTGTTTTCGGATCTTTACAAATTTAGTATCATTGCTTAGATAATTTATTCTGTCAACTTTTCGCCTCTTGTAAAACTTTTATAACATTTACCGGTTTTGAAAAATGTGAGTTTAAAAACTTAAAATGGCCACCATTTTGAAAATACAAATAGGAAAAAAAATGATTTTTCTGGAAATGTCCATTGGTATGATAAAGGTTCGAGCAAAATATGACTTTAATACACATATCCGTTACGGAAATAAAAATTATTAAGTGTACTCTCCCAAGTCCAGAATAGGTATCTCAGCATTCCCTGTATGGTTTTCCAAAGAATTAATTGACCTAACAATAAGGAAGAAAATGCTCCACAAACTGTTTAAAAACACACTATCTCAACTCACCTATCGCAAGTTTGCCTCAGTAAGATCTCAATGCAAGTTTTTATCATCAGCATGTTACAACCGATACTTAAATAAGGTCCAAAGCTCGATATCTAGCAAACCGAAGATTTTCTGGAGTTATCTGAAGTCATTTAGCAACACTGGCTCTTCACCACCTACTATGCGTCTGGGTGGCAATTGCTCACAATCTGATAACGGCATAGCCAATATGTTTGCTGATTTCTTTGCTTCTGTGTATTTGGCTTCAACAGTCCAAGGACAGGTTCCTAATATGACTCAACAGTCTACTGATATATTTTCTTCCTATACAATTGAAACCTTCAAAGTGTTGGCCTCACTAAAATACCTCGATGCCTCTAAAGGTCCAGGACCTGACAACATCCCACCTTCGGTCATCAAACATTGTGCTGAACAGTTGGCTGAACCACTTGCAAAGCTATCTAAACAAGTCCTTGTCTGCCGGTATTTTCCCTGACGTATTCAAGAGAGGACACGTTGTTCCCATCCATAAAAAAGGAGCTGTCAGCGAAGTAAGAAATTACAGACCGATAACCATACTCTCGACATTGGCTAAAGTCCTCGAGAAGATTGTTCTGAGTAAGATTGCCTTCAGGATCAGGGGTCTAAAATCAACTCATCAACATGGCTTCATGAAAGGTAGATCCACAGCAACGAATCTTGTAATCTTCCAAAGGCACATCATGGACGCGTTCTCAAGAAAACAGCTGGTTGACTTAATCCAACTCGATTTTTCAAAAGCTTTTGATCGCGTCTGCCATTCGAGACTCATTAACAAACTTGAAGCTAGTGGCTTTACTGGTTCTTTCCTTAAGTGGATAAGGAGCTATTTGCAGGGCCGAAGTCTAGTGGTTAGGTACAACATGGCCAAATCGAACGTTTTCCTCTCTCCATCAGGTGTAACCCAGGGTTCCCATCTCGGCCCAGTACTATTCAACCTTTATGTAAATGATGTGACCGACTCCCTCAATTGCAACTACTTACTTTTCGCAGATGATATGAAACTCTTCATGAAAATTTCTTCACCCCAAGACGCAGTTATTCTCCAGAGGAGTATCGATACGATTTTTGCTTGGTGTAATGACAACCAAATGTTACTCAAGCTCGACAAGTGTGTCTGCATGTCATTTTATCGGGTCACAAATCCTATTGTGTCTAATTATTCAATACATGGAGCACAGCTATCGAGAGTAAGGGATCTTGGTGTGACCTTTAATCACTCACTGAACTGGAACATGCACATAAATAACATTTGTAACAAGGCTCTGCAAATCCTTGGCCTACTATACAGAGTTTCCAGAACCTTCACTGATCTCCAAATATCGAAGCTCTTGTATTGCTCCCTTGTGCGCTTTATAAGACTGGCAGGAGTGCGTCTTGGTTTCATATATATGGGTGTCCCTATTGACGAATTAGCACACTTTTTTTAGCCCACCTGCCCTGGAATCTAGACGTCTATCTCAGGATTCCATCTTCTTATTTAAAGTAGTAAATGGCATGGTTGACTGTCCTGATCTCCTGCAAAGAATAAACTTTTGAGTTTCCTGTGGTACCAGATCAAAAGCTCTCTTCATCCAAACATCAGTCTCCACATCTTACGAGGCCAACAGCATCATAGTACGAATTCAACGCCAGGGAAATGTGCTGCCAGATCAAATCGACCTATTCTGCACTACACTAACTTCTTTCAAGACTGCACTTCGGAATTAGCAAGTTTAGTGGGGAATACTGGTGTTACAGTGTTTAGTGGTGCCTCTAAAGGACCACGCCCAATTCGTGCTATTTCAGTCATTTTTAGTTAACACAACCACATACACGCACAAACAAGCACAGTCAACACACAAACACATCACATTCATTTTGGTGGTGCCTTTAGAGTGCCACGTTTGTCATCGTGATCTGGCAAACACAAATTTCCCTGCTTTCAAGTGTGCCAACCTGACAAGTCTAGTGCATAGTGACTGTTATTGTGTCGTTGATCTTTCATGCATTTCTTTACTGTTGTTTTCTTATATTATAGTTTATTTATTGTTATCATCAAACTTATTATTGTCAACCATTTTAATGTAACCTCACTGCTGTTATTATTGTTCTCTCTATTTATTATCACTATTTATTGTTTTTGTTATAACTGTATTTATTTATGTATATTTATGTGTTGTTATTACCTTTGAAATTTTATAAGGTTATTGCTGTGTACCATATTGTTAACTTAATTGTTTAATTAATTGTTAAGGAATTTGTTCATTTGTTAAACTCTTTTGTTGTGCAAATATTGGCTAAGCCGTTGGAATAAAAATAAATAAATAAATAAAACTAAATGGCGGCTAGCGGGTTAACGAGGCATTTTAGGACATATGTTTAGATAAACTTATTTGTTTCTTTTGGCTTGCTGAATAACATGGGAAAGTTTTTGACAGTCGAAGCAGGACACCCTGTATAGTAGAGCTAGATATAACTCAGATTCCCTTTGATGTTTGTTTAATTTCTGCTATATAGAAAACGCTATAAATTTACGCGAGAATATTCTTTAAACTTGGTATATAGCAGATCTCCAGTGTCACTTTTCAAAATTATAGCAGAGCTATATACAGGGTGTCCCGGAACTCTCTGGAACCTTTTTCTATATTTGTTCCTAGCGTCGAGGCAAGAAAAAGAACATCATACAAATTATGGATTTTTCTCCATATAAACATTGATTTTGCATTATAATTAATGCAAACCAGAAAAATCACAATAACTCCGTTATTTGTTATAAGTTCCTTACAAACTTGGTACCGTTGGTTAGAAAATTTAATTTGGAACCTTTTTTGTATGTAGTAAAATTTTTATGAAAATTGCCGATTTTGAGATATTTGAGTTTGAAAATTTTAAATGGCCACCATTTCGAAAATAATCAGTGGAAAAATTATATTTTTTCCTGTAAATGTACATTAGTATGATAAAATTCATACCAAATATGAACTGAATACAACCATCCATTGCGAAAATAAAAATTATTATGTGAAAAAATAATGGTGGTTAGCAACAATGGATTTTAGACCCCTATTTGTATGATGTTTTTCTTTCTTGTCTCGATGCATTGAGCAAATATACAAAAGGGTTCCAGAGAGTTCCGGGATACCCTGTATATTATGTTATGCCCTTAAAATACAGCGTGAACTGCTGGCTGCATTTACTGAAAAATACACACTTACAAAAGTTTTCCATAAAACACCTATTTAAAATAGTTAGTCACTTCTTAATCATATTTTGTTATTTTAACATGTATAAAAGAAGCACACCTTTGTTTATCACATTTCCTTCAAATATTGAACAAAAGGCGAATGAAAGCGTTTCATATAGATGATTTTTATATATAACTAAAAGTATTTTGTTAATTCAGAGATCACCATTAAATGTGCCAGAACTATAGACTGATTGAACACTCTAAAAGTAATACTCAAATTAAAGTGAAATGTAAAATTTAGCTCGCATGTTTCCTTCTACATTAATACACAAATCAAGATTCTATGTCTAATATAACTATAATCCTTAAGTTTGAATGTTTATTCATACAGTAAGCATTACATTTGTACAAAACAATAATAGGGCAAACAAATTGTACAAACAATTTGTATACTAAAAGTCTGATATGATTCCAACACAAACAACCTGGCGAGAAGTAAAATTATTACTAGATATGTTTGACCTAATTGAAAATGACTCACAACAGCAATGTTGACAGAGTTTGTGATAAGATACAGATAAGAGCAAAGAAGATAAAACCACCGGTTATAACAGCGATAAAACACGTTTGAATGCCTAGATTCAAGTTTACTTATATTTAAAATTATCCTTACTAACTCATAACAGTGTATGAAAAACGACGTGGCTTAACGTCAAGCTTATACTCAATTTATAACAACACAAAAACCTTTACTACATTTTCTTTAAGGTTAAAATTTTCGGCATTAGCCTTAATCAGGAACGAAAAATACAATGTAAATATAAACAATGATTTTGACATTATAATTGATAAGCTGGAGATTTTTTGAAGCAATTACATTTTTGTGAGTAAGTTGTGTGGACTAAGGATTTTGAAATGTTATATAAAATTTCATCACTTATCTTAAGTTTAGTCCAAATGAGGTGTTTGATTTTAGAATAAGTTGATGGGCCTGTTCAAGTTCTCTAATCTTTCTATCTTTTGTGTTACTAGGCAATTTGCAAATTCCTTTTAATGAAAAACATTTTTGAAAATTTTGAGAGTGCTCTTTGGCATGAATGGCCACGGGCTTCTGTAAATACCGGGGATTTACGTCATGCCTGTGGCCATTCATGCGTACTCTTAGAGCTGTTGTGGTTTTACTGATGTAACCGGTACAGGAAAGTTGATATATTACATTGGTAGAATCACTGTGTGCCACTCTCAAAATATTGTTTGTCTTGAACAATCCAGGATAGTAGGCTTTTGGGTATCATTGAAGCTAATTCACAACTTGAAAATTTACTAACTTGGTTTGACTCAAACTCTTTAAAACTAAATAGCGAGAAGACAAAGGTAATTCAGTTCTACTTGGGGCACACAGAAAAATCTGATTTAGATGGAAAAATTCAAATCGGGAGCGATGTAATAGAATCCCAATCATCTGCGAAATTTCTGGGTTTGCAGGTGGACTCTAGACTCACTTGGACTGAGCAAGTAGATCGGGTGTGCGGTAGGCTTCGCTCCATGTGTTTCGCCCTGGGCCGTCTCGCCAAAGTGTGTAGTCTTGAGGTCCTCCGCACAGTTTATTTTTCCCACGTGGAATCGATTCTTCGATACGGGGTACTTTTTTGGGGAGTCTCAAGTGTGCAACATTTCAACCGAGTTTTTATTTTACAAAAATGGTGTTTGAGGGCTATGGTGGGGTTAAGAAAAGCTGAGTCCTGCAGGCCTCTTTTTAGCGAGTTGGGTGTTCTAACACTGGCAGGTCTTGTTGGGTTTGAAGCATGCATGTTTGTGAAACAATATAGCCACATCTTCATTCAAAATAAATCACACCATAACTACCCAACAAGATCAAGAGACCTGCTGACAGTGTTGGAGCACTCTTCTGCTAGATTTGAGAAGGGTCCATACCACACTTGTGTTAAATTTTTTAACAGCCTTCCATCCGAAATTCGTGATGAAAACAGGATATCTGTTTTTAAAAGAAAATTAAAATCTCATTTTATGCTAAAATGTTTTTATAGTGTTGAAGAGGCAGTAGCTTAAAATATTAATTATAGTTTGTTTAATATTTATCACTGATTTTTTTCTTTTTGTAATTACAATAATTGTATATATGATGAATATGGTTGTAAGTGGTAACTTTGCATATGTATAACCATTGTCGTGTTCAAAATGTAAAAATTATTGAACGAATAAATGAGTTTGAGTTTGAGTTTGAGTTTGGGTATAAATTTTTATGTGAGCTGGGTGAAAACTTATGATGGTTTTTTAGTGAATAGGCCAGGTAATCCATTGTATTTGTATCTTTTATGTGCATTTTAGATTTTAGAGCTCCACCCTGAATATGGATAGCAACATCCAAAAATGTAATTACTTCTCTTGAAATGTTCCAAGTAAACTTTAAATTTGAGGAACTGTTCAGATCTTATAGAAACGTGTTCAAAGTGTTTATGCCATGTCCCCACACCATAAAAATGTCATCAATAAACCTGTACCACACTCGAGGTTGTAAACACTGTAAATTTAAAAAACGTTCTTCGACATCCGCCACAAAAAGGTTCGCAAAAGAAGGGGCCATGCGAGTTCCCATTGCAGTTCCGTTCACTTGTGGATAATTTTGGTCCCTGAATTTAAAATTATTAAAGTGGATTAGTCGCAAAACTAAATTTGTGTTAGGTTTCGAACTAACCGGATGTTTGTCAAGGTACTTTTTGGTAGAATCTTTAGCTTCACCATGGGGAATGTTCGTGTACAGTGACACAACATCAATAGTTACCAAAAAGACATCTTTATTTGGAGGAATGATGATATTTTCGATTTTGTCCAAGAAGTTCAACGAATCTCTTATGTAAGATGGTATACTTTTTACATTGGGTTGGAGTATGTCATCAATAAAGGCCGAGATTCTTTTTGTTGGAGATTCATACCCTGATACTATGGGTCTTCCAGTTGGTGGGCGAATAGGCTTGTGGACTTAAGGTAATAGGTAGAATATCGGTGTTCTTGGGTTAGGTGGACTTAACAGTTTCCATGCTTATTGTTTCCATGCTTAAGTTTTCCTCAGGTCCATATCGTTGCAGGAATTCCGATATGTATCATTAAATTTAGAAGTAGGATCATCAGGAATATTTTTATAGTATTCGTATCAATTAGCTGTTTTTCTGTTTCCCTGACATAATCGTCTCGGTTAAGGATTACCGTACTGTTACCTTTGTCTGCTTGAAGAATTATTATGGGATTGTTTCCTTTCAATGAACGTAGAGCTTGCCTTTCCTTTTTGTATAGATTGTCTTTAGATCTTAATGAATTTTCATAATTGCGATATGAAATGTTTGAGATAACTTCATTAATGAACTGTTCGATATAATGATCAGCAGGTCCCCATCCCAATCAGGACCAATCGGATTGGGGTCAGGATCCCAATCGGACTTTGGTTTGAATTTATTCAAGGAGGCAGGTATAGTTGGTTTTGAAGTTTGAGAAAAATTCTGTTGTTTCATATAAAACTGGAGTCGTACATGGACATTGGAACTGGAGTCGTGGAGTTGGACATTTGTGGCAAAGGCGAGTTCATCAGCGACAAAGTGAAAATAATTGAATTTTGGGCGAGGGAAAAATGTAAAACCCTTACTAAGAACATTAATTTCATCTTGGTTCAAAATATAGTTAGATAAATTCATAAAATTAGATCCTAATGTCCATTTTTACATTTTGAGGCATAGCGTTAGGAACATGGTATTCTGGATTGTGCTTTCCAGAGACGAATTCACACATAGATTTTACGTCTTTGTCAATTTTGATGAAAGTGATTTCCTTTAAAGGTTTATCATTATTATTTTACAAATTCTTAAGTTTTTTGCTCAGATTTTTATTTTGTTAAGCTTCGTCTGTTCATTTTGGTCATTAATTTTTCTTATCTCATCTAAGACATCTTACTCAGGTGGTGTAAGTTTATACAGTTCAGTTAAGTCCCTTTCATAGTTATTTTTCAAGATAAAAATCGTGGATAATTTATTCAATTTATAAATTATCCACATCTTCATTCAAAATTATGAATGAATAATAATGAATGAATGAATGAATAATGAATAATAAAAACAGATTCACCACTAATTCAGTGGTGACTAGCGACGAACATATTAAAATATAAAATAATTAATTAATAAAAAATATTTACATTTAAATATACTCAATTTAAATATTTTTGTTAAATAAACAAATAACTTGTTGACTTAATTTTAAAATTTTAACCACCGAATTATAGTCCGTCCACCCAGCCATGGCACCTGACGGATTAGAAGAAGGGTGACTCTCGGACGCGCACTCACAAGCGCCCGGGTCCGACACCCCAATGCCCACTCGCAGGTATGGCAGTACTGCAGCCAATACATAACTGCTAACTTTTTTATGTATGACTTCCAAACAAACAAATTTTCATTTTTGTCTTTAGCAGAAAATTCTGAGAAAAATGAGTATAAACACTACATTGTTTTTGTAACTGAAAGGATATGTTTTAAGGCTCCGGTCTACCCGAGCCCGAATGCCGCCTCGCGTCCGCGGCCGTAGTGCTAGGTGAGTTTTATGGATGCAGAGGTTTACGGGAGTCGTGTTTTAAAAATAACTAATTAAGATAGATTTTGGCTCTTAATTTTTTCTAAAAGTACCAAGACGGATCTTGTCTTCTGTGTTTTTAGAATTTCTAAATAAAAATTCTAAATTCAGTTATAACTGTCTAAAATCATCTGTTTTTCTCTAGTGGCAAGTTTTATAGATGCAGAGGTTTACGGGGATCGTGTTTTAAAACTGACCAATTAAGATAGAGATTGGCTCTCAACTTTTTCTAAAAGTAGAAAAATTATCTAGTCGGCTATCTCTTTAGAATGTAAAAATAAAATTTCTAATCTAAGCTATAACTGACTAAAATCATTTTTATCATTCTGCACGAAATCAGCCTGTTTTTTGTTCTCTCAACTGTACCAAAACCGATTCTTTATTGTCCTAGGACTGAAAAATCATCTGGAGAATTTTTTAGGTCCTAGTACTGAAAAGTCAGCTGTTTCCTATGTATATTATTATTCATTTATTAATGTTGAGGAGCAGAATTTTGAAATTCAAACGTTATAAAGAGCATTGTTTGTAAATATCATAAATGTAAACACTGCATATTACAAACTTTGTAAACATAACCTCGAAAATACATCTTTATAGTTAATATTTTTAATGATCAAAAGTCTAATTTCGCATTATGATAAAAAACGTTGTTCATCACTCGGAGCAAAAGTGTCTTTTTGATGCTTAATCGTTTTTAAAAACTCGGCTGCGCCTTGTTTTTAAAACACGATTACGCACCAAAAAGACCCACTTTTGCTCCTAGTGATGAAAACTACTATTGTTTTTCTAGATGCACATGTAAGGGTTTTTTTTAAGAATCCTGTTATATTCTGCTAAATGCAGCCTAGAGCTATAAGCTAAGGTGTCATATGAAAGAAGAATAACGGTGCTAAATATCCTTAGTTACACTTTAGTAATCTCATTTTGGTAGTTTCGTCAAAACTAATTGAAAACTTCAGTTAAAAATTGAGAAAAACAGAAGATTTTAGACAGTTATAGCTGGAATTAAATTTTTTTTAATTCTAAAAAGATAGCAGACTAGATCCTTTTTCTACTTTTATAAAAAGTTAACAGCGAATCTCTATCTTAAGTGCTTAGTTTTAAAACACGATCCCCGTAAACCTCTGCATTCATAAAACTCAAAAACAGATGATTTTAGACAGTTATAACTGAAATTGGAAATTTTATTTAAAAATTGTAAAAAGATAGCCAAAGAGATCCTTTTTTCTACTTTTAGAAAAAGTTAAGAGTCAATATCTATCTTAATTGGTTAATTTTAAAACACGATCCCCGTAAACCTCTGCAGCCATCAAACTCGCCTAGCGCCACGGCCGCGCGAGGCGGCATTCGGCATTATTGTTCGGGCTCAGGTAGACCGGAGCTTTAAGGTAATTTTTTATTTGAGTTGGTAATGATGATTTGAGTTCAGCATTTATACGTATGAAGGTTTGTTTCGAAACATTGCAGGCTGTTGACAGGCTTTATAGTACTTTTCTTATAATAAGGGCCCCATACTTCCATTTTCTCAATAAAAATAATGTAAAAATAATAAAAACAGATTTTAAACAGTAGCGCTCATGACTGACTAATGGTTCTGACGAATAGTTTAATGTACAAAGAGAATAGTTCGAGGTTATTTCAGCAGATTATGCGTTCTTGTTACTCGTGATTACAAATTGTAAACATTTAGGCCTACTGGAAAGCAATAATGGGATTTTATTTACGTTGCAATTACTGTAAACCTACTTAAATTAACGCATACTTCCGAAATACACTTTAATTAATTATTTTTTTACTCTACTAGGTCTAAATATTTTATTCAGACTTCAACTACAATACAGTACTTAACCTGTGATCAATACTGTATGATATTCGGTTTTGACGCAAAAACAAAGTTAAGCCGTTTTCATGTAAATATTATCATAATTACGTCGTGTTTGGTATCATTCTCTTTGAAATTAAATGAAGATTCCAAATATAACACTATCATATTATTATAAACACATATTACGGAATTAACAGTTCTGTACTGGACCCCCCAGTGTGTGACTCATCTACCTGCCGGGCGGGTCGGCTGCATTTGTGTGCGTGTGTGAGTAAGGGTTCTATAATCCGTCAGGTGCCATGGCTGGGTGGACAGAGTATAGGAAGTACAACACAGCTAATACGTAAATATCATACTCTAAAACAAATACTATTTGAACGAGCAAAAATTTTTTTATCGTCCTATAATTTTTATTTGTTGTTGAATTTGAGGTTTACGGCTACCAGGAATCGATTGGACTTAGTCTGGGAAAATCCGTTTTTCGTCCTAGAGTCCTAGATTTTTTCGTGACTACTAAATTTAACAGAAAAATTAGCTGATTATCTATCTTCTTATTTCTATACGGATTTCGTCTGTTATGTCCCCTTTTCTCTCGACCTACTGAACCGATTTTTAAGATTGAGGTGACATTTCAAAGCTTAGGATATACCGCAGTGACGAATCGTAATTAAAAAGATCATATTGTTTCGGGCTTCGCCCCCCTCGCCTTTGATTTATTTCTAGAGGGTGCTTTAAAATGTTGACCAACTTTTATTGCAAGTTCTTGAATGTGAATTGTAATTTAACAGCTGATTACCTTCAGATGAATTTTAAAAGCCAGATAGTAAACACAAATAGATCTCTGTCACTTCATAATCAACATTCACGCACTGTAGGTGAGTTTAACTCATACTGAATCATAAAATACGCAATTTGCGCACGGACCACCTCGTTGTATATATGTGTTACATATTTAACCCGTAGTTCAACAAAATGTACACCAAAGTGTAGCCATAGGCCTGGCGAGTGAGCGAAGTGAACGAGCTGGTTTAAAAAAGAAAGAGGGCGAGTGAGTGGAGTGAACGAGCTTTGTTTACGAAAGGAAAATGACGCTTAATAATTTTACCGAATGTAAGCTCGATCCCCCTGGTACTAAGTGAATAATATTACTGTCTTAATCTCTGTTGCCAATAAGCGTCACGTCGAGGACGTAAGTTAAGCAGGTTCGGCTGAAGGCAGCCCTAACTGCGTTAGGCACTTTGACAGCTGACCGGTGAGGATCTTGTTACCTGATGATTAAATCAACTGGAGCCTCGCTTGACTGGCAGTGCAACATGGCGAGACGCTTCAACACCTCGGACTGAATAAACCATCCAGGCTAGGGGCTAGGCTACGAATCATAGACAGTGCTTACTTACCTCATAGTCAATGTTACAAATAAAAATACAGTTATAAATCCCTTTTTAAACTAAGAGTTGTTGAAGCATGTAACAAAGAATGAAGAATTCAGTATTTCAAAATTAAAGCTAGTTAGTTTTGTTTTAGTCAACACGGCTTTAATTTTTTACCAATTTCAATTTTTATATAGTCGGTATCATAGACCTATTTGTCGTAATTCACGTAGCTGATGGTTGTCATGGATGTCGTAGATGGATTTGTCGTAGCAAGCTGACGGTTGTAACTTGGTCAAAGCTTGACTAAAGCAATTGATAATATACCGTTAAACGTCGAATGATATAAATTATTTGACGCCATAATGAAAATACTACTGCATTGGCAGATCTGTTCAGTCCACGGTTAGTATAAATTTAAATGTGAATACGAAATAATAAGAGAAGCCATTGTTCAAATTTATTTCAAAGACAGTTATGCCCATTTGATAAAAAAATCAGAACTAATCAACGCAATAAAATAATTCGAAAAAAAAAATTAAAACCAAAGTCTATAATTCCCATTATTTGTTTTAACCCCTGGATTGCTTGATGTATATTAGAAATAATTTAAAATCTTACCTCAGCAATTCTTTATTTTCACAAATGCAATAAATAAAGGATTGTTATAGTAAGATTTTAAATTCTCCATAATTCCAAAGTGACTACGTCTAGTCGCCCAACTTAAGGGCAAATTTTTGTCCTCAACTTTGATACAGTAAATCTATTATTCTAAGGCCATGATATAATAATTTAACACAAGGGTAAGTTCAATAAATAAAAGAGTGGGAGGGCTAGAGAACCCTACTAAATAATGCGAATGTTTATTATTATTATTCTTTTTATTCGAACACTTTTAAGCTTTGGGAGGCGCAAGTGCAGAATATAGCGTGGCATAGCTTTTGGATCACTTAATGTTAATCTGCCTGGATTGTCAGCAAAGTGATACTCTTTTAATTGTGAAACCACCACTATTTTTGAATCTTTGTTAGACTCATTTTCAAGTTATAAAATCTGATATGGTAAAAGTGACTACCCACAAATTACTTCGTTAAAACCCCTTTAATATTTTTGGGTTCCATATAATCTTACGCCGTTGAATTTTGTTGTAACTGTAAGTGCTAAAACTTCTTGATAAGCCAAGTGTTGTGCACTCCAGTAAGCATTAAAATGAACAGTTTCAAAGACTGGAGGTCCACGAGAGGCTCTGAAATCCCAAAATCACCTTCCCTCTGTAATCACCCCAACAGACGTTATCCGCCTCGGATATTGGTGCTTAACGTAAATGTCTTCCTTAGACTCTTGATTAGAGCAATAATGCGCCCTTGATACTACGTCCGCTGAATATGATTACCACCGAGGAGGGCTTTGTTTTCAATTTATCGCTATTTGTTCTACAATAAAAATTGTCCTAAATTTAATTATTATTGTAAAAAAGTACAGTATTTAAAAAACTAAAACAAGCAGCTTATTTGCTAAAATACTGTAGTAAAGGATAATTAGTAAAGCTAATCTAAAACGTTGTAAACATCTCTTTGATTGAAAAATTCATAATCACCAAACAAAGCATTCTTATCCAAAATAGTGATTGTTGTAGGAGTGCCAAACTGCAGGTTGTCCATATGTGTGCGTATAAAATTGTTTTTCCTTCGTCTAAAAAAGCTTGATAACGATCTCGCTTGGATAGTGAATTTGATAGTATGATTTGTTAATCTTAAAAACATGCTTCCACCTACTTTTCATTTCCACTATAAGACGGTTCGAGTCAATTGAAAGTAAAAATCGAACAAGGTATAATCGGACATCAAATAATATGCATATAAAATTAAAGGCTTACATTACTGGTACAATTGAAACTTAAAAATACGCATTTTCAAAAAGGGGTAGCAGATCAAAGTTAATAAACAAACCATACTCCTAAAATGAAAAATCAATGCCCAAAAATACACCTTTTGAGCGGCTTTGAAGAAAAATGTTCATAATTCAAAACCTCTAGAAGGTACGTTTGATATTACCTACGTTAAAAGGGTTATTTTTTTATTTCTGGCGACGAAAGTCTCTTAAAGTTTGAAAATAATTCGATATAAGTATTTGATTTATAATCAATGCTATTTTCAATTCTTTCCTACCAACTCATTTAGGGTTGCCTGCAAGAGGCGGACTAAATAGTTGATTGAAGCCTAAAGTCAGTTTAAGGTACATAATTTGCAAAGTTTCACTAGTTAGATCAGTGAAGTGAATTTAGAAATAAAAGATTGATCGACCAAAATGGTTTGAAACCCCTTGTTTTCTGATTATAGAGTAAAAATGTTTTGCTCAATGATTAAATAAAATTTTTAACCTGCAGTATTTTTAACTTACTATTTAATTACAATATAAAAAATTATTTTATTACATATGATCACATGATAATTTAAATCACGCTATTCTTTTTATATTTGGCTCACTATTCATTTATGAACAATAATTCATTTTCCCATTATTAATGTTCCGTAGGTTTACAGGTCAAGTTCTTTTGGAAAACTTTTCAGTGATGGATAAAGTGGCAGTTCAAATTATTATTTAACCCCATACAATATTTCCTTTATAACATTCAATCTCCCTTCTTCGGTTATCCTTCATAATCCATCATCGTTGCAATATGCAGAGTAAGATGATGGATATGGGACCGCCTCGGCCCCGACCCCGCGCCGCGCCATCGCTCACCTCAACGGCATTACTCTTGCTCCTTCGCCATCTCACATTACTCACTCTCATGGTGTGAACGACAGCTCTCATGGTGTGAACAACAACTCACATGGTGAGAAAGACAACTCTCATGGTGTGAACAACAACTCTCATGGTGTGAAAGACAACTCTCATGGTGTGAACAACAACTCACATGGTGTGAAAGACAACTCTCATGGTGCGAACGACAACTCTCATGGTGTGAAAGACAACTCTCCTGGTGTGAACGACAACTCTCATGGTGTGAAAGACAACTCTCATGGTGTGAACAACAACTCACATGGTGTGAAAGACAACTCTCATGGTGTGAACGACAACTCTCATGGTGTGAACGACAACTCTCCTGGTGTGAACGACAACTCTCATGGTGTGAACGACAACTCTCATGGTGTGAACAACAACTCACATGGTGAGAAAGACAACTCTCATGGGGTGAACGACAAATCTCATGGTGTGAACGACAACTCTCCTGGTGTGAACGACAACTCTCATGGTGTGAACGACAACTCTCATGGTGTGAACTATAACTCTCATGGTATGAATTACAACTGTCATTGTGTGAGAGTCAATAGAACAATTAATAGCATCTAGGCTTACATTCCGTCGCTAAATACCAACTTCGCCATCATCTACATGCGTTGAAGTGCAGCAGTGTTGCTTTGGCCACAGTGTTTTACACCGAATACTTTATATTGATTCTCGCCTTCAGAATTGTTATGTAGCATTGTGAAACATATTCATTTAGTTCCCTCAACGGCCACTCCAAGCAAAATAAGGAATAAAGAGGCTATTAGTAGTTATTTTCGGAAAACGCAGTTTAAAGATTAAGAGTCGTCATGATGTAGACTTCAGCGCCAGACGCTCCTGACACAGATAATCCTAGGCTAAGAAAGTTATATCCAAGTCTTTTTAATTGCTATGCAAAGCTTTCACGATTTCAAAGCCCAAAACCTTTTCTTTGCATTTAAATAACAATAGTAACCAATAAACACATAGGATAAACTGTATTAATATAATCTTTCACTTTTCATTGTAGGTACAAGTCAACAAATATTGAGTTGAAATTTTAAAACGAAGAAACTGTGGGAAAACAAATATAATTTACAGATTACCCTGACAGTTACTACCTGACAAATCTTTGAAAGTTTGGTCAAAGGGTTTCTATTAAAAATCATGTCTATTCAGTATGGCATTTTATTTAAGAAGAAAGACAAAGTGAAAAGCTTCAATGACATATTCACCGTTTAAACAACCCTGATTAACGTCAGAATATTTATAAAGAGTGCTAGGCTTACTGTTACAGATCCCATTCATACCCCAACTAGTCTCAGCTGTAGGCCTACCCTCACCATTAGGATTGTTTATCTCTTTAACTTTACGTACAAGGTCTAGAATTTAAAAGATTCTAACCCTAAGATACATGAGGAATTATAATCTCCAATATAAAATTTACTTATTTGCCTTTTACAAAAACAACATATGTGTATTATTGGTTTTGAAAGGCGTTAAATTATGCAAATCATGGCTTACATGCTTTGCGCTTTCCGAAGGCCACACACTTACAGTGAGGTTGAGAGTACCCGCACCTACCACGAGGCTTTAGAGTAGACTGGGGCTTCTTAATCCAAGTCCCTAAATTATTCTTATCATCATTATTAGGTCTAGACCAATTGGGTATAGATCAACCACCCGAACCTTCGAAACTTCCTTGACTGGTTTTAATTAATCCTTAGCAATTTTACATACACACTTGACATGGAAAAATATTAGCTAATTGAGTCTTTATTCTCTCAGCGGCTCTACACACTTCTAGAGCTATATTTAAATCGATATCTTCAACCCGTAACAATCGTAATATCTTCAACCCGATATCTTCAACTTTAATTGCTCTGTCCCTTATCCCTAAAAGACCCGGTCCTTTTTAAATTGACGGTTGGGGTACCGAAATTAAACAAATACTTATAGAATAGAATTGAAGTACTCAAGTCTCTCCGTTGCTGATCAGCTGTTTCATCAACTTTCTAGTCACGCAAGAAAAAAATTGTGACAATCATAAATTTTATTAACTTCATGCTAGAAATATGCGTCAAATGTCTTGAAAACAATATCAAAGATATTCTTATCCTCGTAATAATCACAGGAAAATTTTAAAATATTTTAAGAGCCCTATCTCAAATGGATTTAATCAGAAAAGCAATATTATATTCACTATTTTCCTTAGTGTATTTACTTGCAGTTAAATATAGTTCAAGTTTCTGCTTTAAAAAACTCTCCCATGTTTTTAATCCATGAGAATCCCGTTGGAGGCCTAATTGCATTACTGGCACCAGTGATACCTATGGAGTCCTCTGATCTTGTAGGTCCTCCATCTACCTTTGCTATCTTCACCTTTGCCCATTGTAAAATATTTTCAATTACTATCAACCCTTTTTCTACACTTTTAACTAGCAAAGACTGCGCCATGACATATATTTAATATTTATAAGTATGGGCAAAGGACTTCTATTAAAAATAATGCTTAACTTATAACAATATGGTGTTTATTTCTGGCACATAATTTTAATTTATTTGTTGCAACAACACACCAAGGAACTGTGCATCAAGGACTATTATATTTAATGCATGTACATTTATACTATGAAATATATATTTTTTTAAATATAAAATCGTTTATTTATTCATTCATTCATTCTATTCTATTCTATGGTATGAGGTGTAACCACGATTACGAAACATTAAGTACAGTACCAAACTAGATTATAAAATTACAAACTTGTAATTAAACTTTAGAATATGACAGTACCACAATATTTGTTACAAGAAGAAATTAGATTATGTAAAATATATAAGCTACTACCCGCTTAAAATACTAAATACCATTTAAAAGAGCGTAGATGTTTGGGAAATTTTTTTTATCTTTTGGTTTTAAAATTAAGTCTTATGTGTTATATTTTATTTTAAACAGCACAACATGAGCTATATAAATATATTAAAAATAAAGATGGATTTTATTGGGTCCGGTCCTTTGAAGATGTTTATTTATAAATTTATACTGACAATAACAGATCTTGTCCCACTTAATAACAAAAAACTTAAAGAGAGGACACTTCGCTGTAAGCCAGCTAGTTACAACTATTGTTGTAACTAGTACAACTATTATTATTATTATTATTATTATTATTTAATTATATATTATTTATTCTATTTATTTGCATGTTCACTATTCTCTTTGAATGAATAACTATGTGCATTTATTATTATTTATATTTTGTTATATTGTTATCTAGGTATTGTAACTTTTGTTGTGCTTGAATGAATTGATTTATTTAACTCTTGTTCATGCATGTAAATTAATGTATTTGTATGCTTTTATGTAATTGGCTTTTTGCTGTTTAAAAGCATCTAAATAAAGAAATTTTAATTTTAATTTTCATTTCTAATTTTCTTACTTAAACTACGCTTCTTATTAAAATTTGTATTTACATTTTTATTATATTTTTTATTATATCATTACATTTGACCTCAATTAAATGCCCTGGTCACGAAAAACAGCAATGTTCGAATCTGATATTTATCAAACCTCATCTCATTGGGGTTTTCCCATCTGGATACACCTATTGACATATACTTTGACTACGTTAAGATATATAGAATAAAATTTAAACGATAGTGTAGTATCTTTTTTCCATGTCATTAAAAAATTGTTGATATCATCATTTGAAGTATTTAATACTTATTTGATAAGTGATAATTTCTATCGCAATATATAATAAAGGTTTCTTGTTAAGCATTCTTCCCCAAAATTAAGTCCTCTGCTTAATAAGCCACAAGATTTAAATAAATTAACTAAACAAATTACGAATTACAACAACTAATGTTAATAAACGACCTAATGAAATTTCCCAACACAAGGCAGAATGATAATTTAATTTCCCTCCGTGTCTCAAGAGTGTCTAAAACTATTTCAGAGTGAGCAAGTTGGAGAGATGCAAGTTTGGTCCCACCGGCCACAATTGAACTACAACTTTGACTGTCCCTAACTGGCCGTGCGACTGCGACTATTAACTGGGTTAGACCTGTGACCGCCGCGATCAAAGCGAATCATTCAATCAACCCGGCCCGACCACTTCAGTCAGCCTCCAACTTGATATTATGTTTCCTCATGTTTGCTAACTGACCGCCTCTCCTCATAAATTGTTGTACTAAAGCTGTTTGCTAAAGTTTAATACCTGAACCAAAAGGTTTTTTATCTGCTACTTAATACTGATTGTCGCTTTAACTTTTGAGATTTAGTACAGTATCCAGATGGGACCTTTTCCGTTAAACAAATAATATAATTTGTTAGGGTTGAAATTTTGTTATTTGAAATAAAATATTTATAAGGTGCTTTCAAATATTTTCTCTACATATATTTTGAATAAAAACAAATTAATAAAACACAGAGCGACTTAAAATAAAAAAATTAGCAACGATAAGAGATGCCACAAATGAAAGTTATAAGATTAAAACAAAGGTGTATAACCAATGGAAAACTAGAAAACCAACCATTACGAACGTGAGCGTGTGTGTGTGTGCGTGTCATGTGCGTGTGCGTGTGCGTTCATATTTGTGATGTACATTAGCCTAAAAGTCGCCCGGTTCGCAGGGCCTGGGACTCACCGTGTTCGGGCTGTCCCTCTGGCTGTGGTGGGAGGATGAGTTCTCGGACATCATATCCTACCTGGACATCTACCTCATATACTGGGGCCTCTACCTCATCATGCTCAAGTCCATTTTGGTCATCATCGTGTCATTCTTCGCCTGTGCCAGCGCGCTTCTCGAGAACGTACTGTTCCTGTTGATCGTAAGTGAATGTCAAAAACATGAAGATAGTATCAATAGAATTTAATATAAACCCGTTTAAGGTTTCGGTCTACCTGAGCCCGAACAACAATACCAAATGCCGCCTCGCAACCGTAGCGCTAGGCGAGTTTGATGGCTATAGAGGTTTACGGGAGTCGTGTTTTAAAATTAACTAATTATGATAGAGATTGACTCTTAACCTTTTCTAAAAGTAGAAAGACGGATCTCGTCGGCATTTTTTGAATTTTAAAATAAAATTTCTAATTTCATCTATAACGGTCTAAAATCATCTGTTTTTCTAAATTTTTAACTGAAGTTTTCCATTAGTTTTGATGAAACTACCAAAGTGAGATTGCCAAAGTGTAACAAAGGAAATTTAGCACTATTGTTCTTCTTTAATATGATACCTTAGTTATAGTTTAAGGCAGAAGATAACAGGATTAAAAAACCCCCATAGAGAAAAACAGATGATTTTAGACAGTTATAGTCGAAATTAGAAATATTATTTAAAAATTCTAAAAAAAGAGCCGACGAGATCCGTCTTTTTTACTTTTAGAAAAAGTTAAGATTCAATCTCTATCTTAATTTGTTAGTTTTGAAACACGATCCCCGTAAACCTCTGCATCTATAAAACTTGCCACTAGAGAAAAACAGATGATTTTAGAAAGTTATAACTGAAATTAGAATTTTTATTTAAAAATAAAACCAGAGAAGAAGAAATCCTTCTTTTTATTTTTAGAAAAGGTTAAGAGTCAATCTTTATCTTAATAAGTAAATTTTAAAACACGATTCCCGTAAACCTCTGCATCCATAAAACTCGCCTAGTGCTAGGGCCGCAGCCGCGAGGTGGCATTCGAGCTCAGGTAGACCGGAGCCTCAAAGTCTAATTATTTAATATACGAGCATGTAAACAATTATTCTTCCTTTATACCTTGTGGTTTGTGTTATGTATACATGTATCTCTATACTTTTACAGGTTTTAAATACCCAACAAGTCTCCATAACACAGCTGATGTTTCCGTTGCGAGAAATATAACAATTTCATGCTTTTGTTTACAAGATCTCTTATTCTCTCTTTCTCTATTTAAAAAATTTTTTACAATTTATTTTTCGTGCTCTTCATGCATATCTGCCTCTTTCCCTTTGTGACTAAGGGAGCAGCTTATGTACAATACGCTACAGAATCGTTAGCAGACGCTTGGTAAAATGCATTAGCTGCCCAAGTTCTAACTTAAGTATAAACTTGACTAAGTTTAATCATATTCCTATGTTTTTTTGAATATGATTAATAAGTAATGTCTACATAAAATACGGCTTTTTATATATTTTTAATCTAGGAAAACAAGTGTTCA
This sequence comes from Neoaliturus tenellus, assembly GCA_030545055.2. Taxonomy (NCBI): domain Eukaryota; kingdom Metazoa; phylum Arthropoda; class Insecta; order Hemiptera; family Cicadellidae; genus Neoaliturus; species Neoaliturus tenellus. The sequence continues at coordinate 170,249,359 of CM061531.1, read as the reverse complement.
AAATGACGATAACAAAATAAACAATTTATTGAGTTTAGCACGTTTAGTTTATATATATAATTTCTTTTTACTTTCCAATTTATACAAAGAATGGCTGTTGGATGTAATCGACCTCTTACTAAATTGAATATTAAATAAAACACAGTTTTATCCAGGGAATATCGTTTAAGCTTATAAAAGCATGCGAGTGAACATTAGGCTAATCGGTTACTGAAGGGCACAGGTGTCCTTTTACACTGCGTTATAAGCTTTTACCAGCACTTTAAATTTTACGGCATCCTCTGTAACGTGGTCTCGACGTTTATGGCTTAATATCTTTAACGTATAGAATGTTAGTAAGTAGAACAACTTCAATAATGGATAGTTTTCATTCTTAAAACTAAGTTAAGTTTATTCTTCTTGTAAATTTTATGTTTACTGGGTGATCAAAGGGTCCCGGGATGGATTTATATATTATATAAACGAAACATACAGCATAGTGATAAGATATAAAACACTATTTTTCACACTATTTTCTCAGTGCTTAAATTTTCCTCAGGGACATCCCACCATGAGTCAACAGGAAATCTTAACTGTAAACATTGGTATATGACCTTTAAAGTAAGTTCTCAATTAGTAAAGAACAATGCCGTAAATTCTACATAAAACTGAATTTTAATTAGAAAAAATTCTTCTGATTGAACTTCAAAAGCAAATTAACAAAAATTAATGCATATTTTTTAATCATTCGACCTAAGCTCAGGTTTGTGACAAGTTTCTCAAAATTCCAACACTCTAAATTAAGGTATCACATTGCAATGAAAAATGACCTTTTACCTACAACTCTGTATAGGGAAGGCGCCCAAAGGAAGTCTTAGAAGAATCTTCCTAATCTGAGGGATGAAAAATATATAGTAGGTTTCGTTGGTCTATCTTTATTACTAAGAGAATTATAACCCCGCCTGGGGACTTTTTGATTACAAGGTTTAATTATCATTTGTATTACTAAAATATATGCATTGAAAATGCTTAAATAGTTACAAAGCAATTTACAGCTGATAAGAAAGACTTTTACTACTATTTAAGAGAACTAAACTATGAATTATTTTTGCAATAAATGTAGAGAAACGCATAAAAGACCATGAATTGCATGGATCATTTTCCTTTTTCCTCTTGATGGCTTTTCTCCTTTTATTCGTTTATAGCCCACTTCCATTAAATAGAATGTTGTTGCAGAACAGCGTAGCCCAGCTGGTGTTGTTCGTGCTGGGGCTGCTCGGCGCCGCTGTGCTGCTAACGTTCACCTCTGTTGCAGAACAGCGTAGCCCAGCTGGTGTTGTTCGTGCTGGGGCTGCTCGGCGCCGCTGTGCTGCTAACGTTCACCTCTGTTGCAGAACAGCGTAGCCCAGCTGGTGTTGTTCGTGCTGGGGCTGCTCGGCGCCGCTGTGCTGCTAACGTTCACCTCTGTTGCAGAACAGCGTAGCCCAGCTGGTGTTGTTCGTGCTGGGGCTGCTCGGCGCCGCTGTGCTGCTAACGTTCACCTCTGTTGCAGAACAGCGTAGCCCAGCTGGTGTTGTTCGTGCTGGGGCTGCTCGGCGCCGCTGTGCTGCTAACGTTCACCTCTGTTGCAGAACAGCGTAGCCCAGCTGGTGTTGTTCGTGCTGGGGCTGCTCGGCGCCGCTGTGCTGCTAACGTTCACCTCTGTTGCAGAACAGCGTAGCCCAGCTGGTGTTGTTCGTGCTGGGGCTGCTCGGCGCCGCTGTGCTGCTAACGTTCACCTCTGTTGCAGAACAGCGTAGCCCAGCTGGTGTTGTTCGTGCTGGGGCTGCTCGGCGCCGCTGTGCTGCTAACGTTCACCTCTGTTGCAGAACAGCGTAGCCCAGCTGGTGTTGTTCGTGCTGGGGCTGCTCGGCGCCGCTGTGCTGCTAACGTTCACCTCTGTTGCAGAACAGCGTAGCCCAGCTGGTGTTGTTCGTGCTGGGGCTGCTCGGCGCCGCTGTGCTGCTAACGTTCACCTCTGTTGCAGAACAGCGTAGCCCAGCTGGTGTTGTTCGTGCTGGGGCTGCTCGGCGCCGCTGTGCTGCTAACGTTCACCTCTGTTGCAGAACAGCGTAGCCCAGCTGGTGTTGTTCGTGCTGGGGCTGCTCGGCGCCGCTGTGCTGCTAACGTTCACCTCTGTTGCAGAACAGCGTAGCCCAGCTGGTGTTGTTCGTGCTGGGGCTGCTCGGCGCCGCTGTGCTGCTAACGTTCACCTCTGTTGCAGAACAGCGTAGCCCAGCTGGTGTTGTTCGTGCTGGGGCTTCTCGGCGCCGCTGTGCTGCTCACGTTCACCTCTGTAGGCTCTGCCACTCAATCCACCATCAACTCCTCCATGGTCAACCTCATCACGTACTACCCGCAGTACGACTGGGCTAATGGTCGGCTTAGCATGATACAAGAGAGCGTAAGTCCTACGCCTTAAAATATGATGCCACCTTAAATTATTTTAATTTTAGGTGTCACAATGCAATAAAAAAATCTTTAGTAATTTCTACCACCCTCTCTATAACAAAAGTCGATTTCAATATGTTGTAATTTAAAATATTTTAACTCGTGAATAAAAAATCGCACTGACACGTTTTGGTTCTATTTAACTATTTAATCGTGACTTTTAAAATAATTAATTTACTGAAATTAACATGAAGACGGAAACCTCCGTTGCTTTCTTAGATCTTACTGCAGCTTATGACACTGTCTGGAGAAAAGGCCTTCTTATTAAATTTTACAACCTGATTCCTTGCCCTTTCCTGTTGCGTCTCCTCAACTCAATGCTCTCCAACAGGATGATTAAAGTATATTTGGGGGACGCAACTTTTAGGCAACTTAAGGATGGCCTGCCACAGGGGTCAGTGCTCGCCCCACTGCTGTTAATGTGTATACAGCCGACATTCCTGACACTCGCTCCTCAAAGTTCGTTTACGCAGATGATATAGCTCTGGTTTACCAGCACCAGGAATTCCAACAAGCTGAGGAAACACTAACAAATGACCTCACTACCCTCGGTGAATACTTTAAAGCCTGGAAGCTAAATCCAAACCCCAACAAAAACCGAGGTTTCTTGCTTCCACTTGAACAATAGAATGGCCCACCAAAAGCCCCAAATTGTATTTGACGGTGTTGAGCTAAAGCACAATGAACACCCACAGTACCTGGGAGTCACTTTAGATCGGTCTCTGACATTTAAAAGCCACCTACAAAAGACAGCAGCCAAGGTGAGAACCAGGACTAACATCGTCCATCACCTTGCTGGCTCCACATGGGGAGCTAACGCACAAGTTCTGCGAACCACTGCTCTGTCTCTAGTTTACTCAACTGCTGAGTACTGTGCTCCGTGTGGTTGAACAGTGTGCATGTCAGAGATATCTACGTCCAGCTAAACAGGACTATGAGAGCCATTAGTGGTACACTCATGGCAACTCCCGTCCCGGGCTCCCGGTCCTGTGTAATATCGGTCCACCTGAAACCAGACGAAAGGATGCACTCATTAGGGAATATACTAATATATTTTCTGCTCCACATCTGCTCATCCATGATTACCAACCCCAGATGAGGGGTCGTTTGAGGTGCCGAAAACCACCACTGCGGATAGCATCCCAGTTGACAGACTCAAACTTTTCCATCCATACCGACTGGACTGCGTCCTGGGAATCTTTACAAGGTCAGAATTGCTTCCTGATTGCTGGACCCGACCTTAGCAGTAGGTGGTATTTATCTTCCTCGGAATCAGTGGACTTTACTAAATCGACTGCGCACTGGAGTAGGGAGATGTAATTATTGGAAATACAAATAGGGAATGGCAGAAGATCAGTCATGCGGCTGTGGTGCGGGTTTCAGACCATGACTCACATAGTCAATGAGAGCTCTTTGAGTGCTTTCCCGGAAGGGCTGATTGGCCTGCATTGTGCAAGTGAAGCTGGGTTGCAATGGCTAAGCGCCCTGTATTTAGCTTTATAGAGAGATCATAAGTAGTAGTGGCAAAGTAGGGCTGCTGGCTCATGACGTCATCACGATGACGTCAGCATTGATGACGTCATCAATGACGTCACGAATGACGTCACGAATGACGTCATATGACGTCACATGACGTCACACCTATGACGTCATGGTGACGTCATTACCGCCGACGTCATCATGATGACGTCACTGACGTTAATTAGGTCAAGGTCACGCAAGAGTACAAAAAAAATTTTGTGCACTTTTGCGATTCCTCAGAATATGGCGAGAAATTGAAATTTCTCGAGGAATCACAAAAGTGCAAAAAAAATATTTTTTTTATTCCCTAGCGATCAGACTCTTGACCTAATATATCCGTCAGGGGTCATTGACCCGTCCCAGCAACCCCACTTGAAAAAAAAAAATAATTTTTTAGTTTACTCACCCACCGAGACTGAGAGCCGAAGAATAATTTCTTCAAACACCCGACAGTGCGACAAACGACATGCGATCCGAACAGCACCGCATCCGAAGGCACACTGACTTAAGCGCAGGCGGTTCCCCAGGTACCCGGCTCAGTGGTGGGGATAAGGAGGTGGTGGGGGTAAAGTGGTCAGAAGGAAGAAAAATTTATTTTTTTACAAACAACTCGTCCCAGCCGGTCCTTTACCGGACCTCCGTAACTCGGATTGGAAATATTTCCTGAGAAATATTTATTTTTTATTCTTTCTCAGGTGATCTTGGAACTTGGTCTGGAATTGGAGTCACCAACGTTATTTTACTGGCAAAAGTTAGCTCGTCTGAAAGTTTCTGAAACATTTTATCATCCATAGTGATATTTGTGTCCCTTGAGTAAAATTTTGGATTATTTTTGAAGCAACGTTTCATTTTTGTTAAAGTGGAAGTCTTGGACATCTTAACAGAATTATTTTGATTGGCCATCAAAAATTTTACTCTTAATAATTTTTCTCGCAAAGTTTCAGCCATAGCTGTGTCTCACAGTAATGTTTGGATAAAACTGAAACACTCAGTCAAGTGTTGCACCTTAGCTGGAAGTAGTGGGGGAACAGGGCTATAGTGGGGGAATGAGTAGTGGAGGGGGTAATGCGGACTTTTGATGCCAAGTGTAGAAACAGTTTGCTGGGAACTGTCCAAGGAGTAACACGTACTGTGCAGAAAAATTAACCGAGAGACTTGTGTAAAATTTAACTCCAAGAAATATTTAATGTAAGACTAAAAAAGGTAGAGCCAAATGAAAAATAATTTTGTAGGAGACGGGAATGGATCAGTTTTGTAGTAAAGTTCAAAATCCACTTGTGTGGAATAAAATTAAATTGTGAGCGAAAAATATTTAGCCACACCTGCAAAATACAAGTGTAGGAAAATATTAGGAGACCTGTATAGCTAAATAAAAACTAATTTTGTATCAAACAGTCTTCCAATATTTCAGTTTCTAAGTCTTAACAAGTAAGGAATAAAATATTAAATAAGGAGTGGAAAATAATTTGTTAAGTAAACGTAAGTGTAGCAGTGTAACAAAAATTAATTTTGTGCAAAACAGGCTAGGTTCTGTTTTGCTAAGTTTAATAAGAAGGAAAAATAAAAATTTACTCACAGAAAAGTCCCGCGGCGGCGAGGTGTGGCGTGTTTGTTGGCTTGCAATAAACTGACTTACTTTCTGTTGAGCTACAGTTGGACAGCTGGCCAAGAAACCAGTCTGTTATATAAGCATTATGTAACCGTCTCTGCCGGCTGTGCTGAATCCGGCAAGCTAAAATATTATTCTTTACTACAGCTATCTTGAACTGAAAATATTCTAAGTCCCAAGACCCCTCCCCCTCCCCCTCCCCCTCCCCCTCCCCTTCCTCCTCCCCCTCCCCCTACCCCTCCCCCTCCCCCTCCCCCCCCCGGGGGAGGAGGTGTCATAGCCCGAGGCGTTGCCATACCTTGAGGCGTTATTGGCACTTAACCGCTGACATGTGTTGTATAATGAGATCCGGTTAGTTATGTATTCAGGTGTGGCTCTTGGAGATTGTCCAATGCCACAAACAAGTACGTGCCGAGGTCTGGCTGTTTACGTAACCAGGTCCGGTTCCACCACTCCTGACCGGCCCAGCTTCGATTCTCTGAGGCTTAACTTCTTCGCAGTTGCTTTCAAACACTACAGCTGAGTGGTTGAAGCTCTGCCCTACAGGATTCGCAATGTAATGTTGGCGCCGCATTATATTGGGAATTCTTTTAGTCTAAGGCATGGCATGTGTAGTTTTAAGAAATATTTTATTTTGCGCTTGCTGCTTCTGCTAGATCTTGGTGTTGGATTTATTTAGTCTAAGTGTTGTGTGTTGAAAAATATTTCTTTGTACTAATCTTCACAGGTTGTCCCCAAGTAGAAATTTTTCAAAATTCGTATCTTGGAGGTACTCCTCCGTAAATTGGCAGTTAAAGTGTTAGGCTTTTTGAGACTTTACAGTCTCTGTAAAATAAAATTTTTTCGAAGTTTAGAACCTCAAGAATTATTTGTTACCAACAATAGTATGGTGTCTAACGAGCCTGGGGGTAGGCCCCTGGGGAGCCACCGTTAGGCCATCGGTCAGCGGCGCTGCTGGACCTCATCACTTGTCACTGAGCCTCATATTGGGGTCTTATACGGTGGTATGGCATCCTTCAGCACGAGGCACCGGAGCTATTTTTGGCCAGTCGGTTAGGCGCAATTGAACCAGCAGGCTTGGTCATGATAGCTCCTCGGTCATGGTTAGCATGGCCTCTTCAAAATTATAGTAGCATGTTTCCCTTAAGGAAACTCAAAATTAAATAAATATTTTTTTTATTTAATCACCTCCCTTAAATGTTGAGATCCCCCCGATGCCTCTGGCCGCCGGCGGTCTTAGGCATCGGGGGGATTTCTTTTTTAATTCTTGAACGACCTTGACCCATATTCATGTGTGAATAAAATAAAGTTTTTTGTTCCACATGTTATGTAGGTCAGCCATGACTTAGGTTGATTTTTGCCTGAGTTCTGGGACTCCTCAGGACTTAGAGCGAGATGCGTCTAAGTGTTGGCTGTCCAAACTGTGGTTCAACCAAATTTTATTTTATGTTCACACATGAGTAAGGGTAGCAGGTATCCAAGAGTTAAAGTCCTAAGGGTAGGTGACCCCCCCCCGGATTTTTTTTTGGGGATTTTGACCTTGACCAAAAATTTTTTGCTCCGGACGAAAACTGCGCCCCCCCCGGAATTTTTTTTTTTTGGGATTTTGACCTTGACCAAAAATTTTTTGCTCCGGACGAAAACTGCGCCCCCGGGGGGGGGGAGGTGCCAAGCCAGTAGTGTGAAATTGTTACTTCCAGTACAAGTTAAAATAGTAGTGGTAAATTGTTACCACAAACACAAATTTGTGTCTTCAAACTTCTAATTTAACTTAACCCATTTAAACGTAGGTGCCAAGCCAGTAGTGTGAAATTGTTACTCCCAGTACAAGTTAAAATAGTAGTGGTAAATTGTTACCACAAACACAAATTTGTGTCTTCAAACTTCTAATTTAACTTAACCCATTTAAATGTAGGTGCCAAGCCAGTAGTGTGAAATTGTTACTCCCAGTACAAGTTAAAATAGTAGTGGTAAATTGTTACCACAAATTTGTGTCTTCAAACTTCTAATTTAACTTAACCCATTTAAATGTAGGTGCCAAGCCAGTAGTGTGAAATTGTTACTCCCAGTACAAGTTAAAATAGTAGTGGTAAATTGTTACCACAAATTTGTGTCTTCAAACTTCTAATTTAACTTAACCCATTTAAATGTTGCTACTTAAAGGTAGCACCGTTTTGGTGCTACCTTTCATGTACTATTTTCTACATGTCCAATTTTGCTTTATGTTTTTTAAACAACACTTTTAATTACCGGTTTAATGTAAAACTATGAAATATGTTTATATATATGAATTATTAACAAAACCTTAGTTTTTAACATTAAATGTCATTAGGAAACTTCTAATTGAGATTAAGCCATTTAAATGTTGCTACTTTTAGGTAGCACCGTTTTGGTGCTACCTTTGGTGTACTATTTTTACATGTCCAATTTTTGCTTTAGGCTTTTAAACAACACTTTTAACTACTGCTACCAGTCTACCACTGAGGTACCTATGAAGCGAGTTTGGTTCATTTTTTTTTCTCTCTAGTTGCTGAGGTGTTTAGGAATGAAAGGTTAGAATTACTTTTAAGGTTAAAAAAAAGCACATGGTGCGAACAGAAAGTTCACTATTGTTTTAACATTAATGATCATTAGAAAACTTCTAATTGAGCTTAACCCATTTAAATGTTGCTACTTTAAGGTAGCACCGTTTTGGTGCTACCTTTGGTGTACTATTTTTACATGTCCAGTTTTGCTTTAGGTTTTTAAACAACACTTTTAACTATCGGTTTAATGTAAAACTACAAAATATGTTTTCACATGAACTTATGTTTTCACAAAATATATGGGCCTCTGCTTGACGCAGAGACAGGTACTTGGCCCCGTTTCTACCCATCATTAAGTGTACTGAGACTTTAGGTTTTTAAACAACACTTTTAACTACTTGTTTAATGTAAAACTACGAAATATGTTTATATACATGAAATCTTAACAAAACCTTAGTTTTAAAATTAAAGGTAATTTGGAAACTTCTAATTGAGCTTAAACCATTTAAATGTTGCGAATTAAAGGTAGCACCGTTTTGGTGCTACCTTTGGTGTACTATTTTTACATGTCCAATTTTGCTTTAGGTTTTTAAACATCACTTTTAACTACCGGTTTAATGTAAAACTACGAAATATGTTTATATATAACTTCTTAACCAAACCTTAGTTTTAACATTAAACAGTATTTGGAAACTTCTAATTGCTGACTCAGAGACAAGTACTTGGCCCCGTTCCTGTCCATCATTAAGTGTACTTAGGCTTTACGTTTTTAAACAAGACTTTTAACTACTGGTTTAATGTAAACTACAAAATATGTTTACATACATGATAACTTAACAAAACCTTAGTTTTCAACATTAAAGGTAATTTGTAAACTTCCAATTGGGCTTAACCTATTTAAATGTTGCTTAACCTATTTAAATGATGCTACTTAAAGGTAGCACCGTTTTGGTGCTACCTTTGGTGTACTATTTTCTACATGTGCAATTTTGCTTTAGGTTTTTAAACAACATTTTTAACTACTGGTTTAATGTAAAACGATAAAATATGTTTATATACATGATAACTCAACAAAACCTTAGTTTTAACATTGAAGGTAATTTATTTGGGAACTTTTAATTGAACTTAGAGCATTTGAATGTTGCTAATTAAAGGTAGCACCGTTTTGGTGCTACCTTTGGTGTACTATTTCTTCCTTAAACAACACTTTTAACTACGGGTTTAATGTTAAAGTACAAAACAACACTTTTAACTACAGGATTAATGTTAAAGCACAAAATATGTTTATATATGAGCCTCTGCTGACTCAGAGACAAGTACTTGGCACCGTTCCTGTCAATCATTAAGTGTATTGAGGCTTTACATTTTTAAACAAGACTTTTAACTACTGGTTTAATGTAAAACTATGAAATATGTTTATATATGAGCCTATGCTTGACACAGAGACAGGTATTTGGTTTTGTTCCTGTCCCTAATTAAGTGTACTGAGGCTGTAGGTTTTTAAAAAACACTTTTAACTTCTGGTTTAATGTAAAACTACGAAATATGTTTATATACATGATAACTTAACAAAACCTTAGTTTTAACATTAAAGGTAATTTGGAAACCTCCAATTGAGCTTAACCCATTAAATGTTGCTACTTAAAGGTAGCACCGTTTTGGTGCTATCTTTGGTGTACTATTTTTTTTACATGTAAAAATTTGCTTTATGTTTTTAAACAAAAATTTAAGTATTGCGTTAAGGTCAAACTACCAAACATGTTTGTTATCTACATGAATTATTAACAAACTTTTAGTTTTAACTTTAATGATGATATAGGAATTTCTATTTCTTTGTTTTGCTAGATATTGTACTACCGTTTTGGTGCTACCTTTAATGTACTATTTAATAGCATTTTTATGTGTAAAGTTTAACATAATTAGTTTTGTATTTGATTTTATTATTGTTTGGAACACTTGTTATGTGTTGTAGTCAAGCAAATCTTATTTTGGTATAAAAAATAATAATCTTTAGCACATGTATGTAAAGCTAATTTTTTAAGTTCAATTTATTAAATAAAAAATGAATGTGGCATTAATGTAAAATATATTAAAAATCAGTTAAAAAAAATCTACAGGAAATTGTCAACAAATTAAAAATGTATCATATTACTGTTAAATGTGCAGTATTTCCCTTCATTTTGCATGCCCAGTTGCGCTTCATCATTTATGAAAGTGGTTTGTTGAGTGTGCCCTTATTATTGACATCCGTAAAAGAAAATTGTTTAAATTTAACATACAATTGTGTATGCGCAGTAGTACTTGTCTACTGCGCATGCGCAGAAGGTTTCCACCACTCTTTGTCGGGTATATAAGCAGGTCGGTTAACCATGCATTTCATTGTTTGGCGAACTTTTGCCAAGTGAACATCTTATTGACAACTTCGGTTATTCCGGATATTTAAAAGGTGTATGCTATTTTTGTTACATTTGACTTCAATATGTCTGAACTGCAGTGTTACATGTTTGATAGTAAACCTGTAGCTGTATTATTTGATCGTGAAAACAATCCATGGTTTAAGGCTAATGATGTATCAGAAATTCTAGAATATAAAAGACCGCGAAAAGCAATAAATGATCTAGTTAAGGAAAAATATAAAAAGTTATGTAAAGATATTGATGGAAACAGTTTAGTGCTACCCTCTAACTTTAAAAAAAGTACCGTATTCATCAATGAACCAGGTTTATATTCCTTAATTTTATCGTCCAAGATGAAATTAGCTAAGCGCTTTCAAGATTGGGTGTTTGAAGAAATACTACCATCAATTCGCAAGTATGGAGAGTATAAACTAAAAAGAGAAAACCTTAAGTTGACTCACTCCTTATGTAAAGCGTTGTCAAATAATCAAAAACTAATTGAAACGTTAATTGATCAAATACCTAAAGTTGCTGTTATACCTGATGATATGGATTTAAAACATATCTTTTGTGTATTGGAAAAGGACACATACTATGAAAAGTATGGAGTAATGGAGTACAAGTGCATTCGTACAGAGAGGAGACGATATAAAAGAGCACTGAAAAGAGCAAAGGAAGATGGTTTTGTACCAAGTTTTACAAGATATCCTGTACCAAACAGTATAAATATCTTTAATAAAGCTAAGGAGGTTATGAATACTTATGGTATGCATTACGAATGTTCTTTGAATAACATACTGACCCCCCATAATTTTGTAAATATTGTAAAAATTATTCTTAATGAATAAACTGTATGAATGTATGTATGAATGTGGGACTTATTAGATTGAGAAGTTAAGGTATTAACTTTAGCTACTCATTTGAAAAGTCTGGTGTGAATGAAGGTCACTGGCGCGGTTGACTAAAAGACCCGTAAACCGTTTGTGTGTGTGTGTGTGTGTGTGTGTGTGTGTGTGTGTGTGTGTGTGTGTGTGTGTGTGTGTGTGTGTGTGTGTGTGTGTGTGTGTGTGTGTGTGTGTGTGTGTGTGTGTGTGTGTGTGTGTGTGTGTGTGTGTGTGTGTGTGTGTGTGTGTGTGTGTGTGTGTGTGTGTGTGTGTGTGTGTGTGTGTGTGTGTGTGTGTGTGTGTGTGTGTGTGTGTGTGTGTGTGTGTGTGTGTGTGTGAATGTGTGTGTGTATGTGTGTGTGAATGTGTGTGTGAATGTGTGGAAAACGACGTACACCCACCTCCTCGCGGTGTTTTCTGGGTAACGCTAAGAGGTGTACAACAAATGTCTTGTAAACCACATGAATTAATCTATTTGTATTTTTTTAAATATACATTCATAGGTATATACAATAATAACATTTATTTAAATTAAACTAATTTAAATGCATACAATTTATAATTGTTGTCGCAAAAACACCTCGTGCTTTACTAATAATAGATGAAAACGATATAATGTATGTATTAAATATGAGTTTTTTTAATTAATGGAGCTAGAAAAAATAAAGATAGCATTAAATTAGTGTTACCATAAAATTTGTTTATAGAACAATAAGTTTTTCTTCATAATTATAGGTTAATATATAAAAAAATTTCGAACCTGATTCTCTTATACAAATAATGAATAACAATCGCAATAAACACTTATCTTTAAGATACAAATGTGGGTAGCACTGAATCAGTGGTACCTTTAAATAATGTGAAAAGCCTTATATTTGGAAAAAATTATACATTTGTCTAAATAATACAATTTACATGTTTTCCTTCAAACTAACTTTTTAACACACCGATTTTGAACCATAAAAATGTTTTATATACTGGTTTTAAGATCTATATTTAGGTAGCACTAAATTAGAGCTACCATTAAGTTAATAAAATAGCTAATCATTTAATCATTAAATATATTTAATTTATTCAATATTTATTTGACTGCCTTTTTTACAGCACAAATAAGTATAAAAACACAAAATCTGAAACAAATCAGTCATTTTAATTTTAATATAAAATAATAAAAGCTCAAAACTTAATACTTTTTTAAAAAATTAAACAAAAGTAGCAACAAAATATCGGTGTTATCTTGAAATATTTATAGAAATTATAATATAGTATGGTTTTATTAATATAAACTAAATTGAATTCATCCTTATTCTACACATAACGGTAAAACCATTCATTCTGAACCTTAATGCTTAGAACTCTGACATATTGTCTTTATTTCAAGATCTTCTTATTTCCATAAGGGTTTTGTCTGTCACGTCCCTTTTTCTCTCGACCTACTGAACCGATTTTTAAGATTGAGGTGTCATTTTAAAGCTTAGGATATACCGCAGTGACGAATTGTAATTAAAAAGGTCATATTGTTTCGGGCTTCGACCCCCCTGGCCTTTGATTTATTTCTAGAGGGCGCTTTAAAATGTTGACCAACTTTTATTGCAAGTTCTTTAATGTGAATTGTAATTTAACAGCTGATTACCTTCAGATGAATTTTAAAAGCCAGATAGTAAACAAAAATAGATCTCCGTCACTTCATAATCAGCATTTACATACTGTAGGTGAGATTTACTCATACAGAATCATAAAACGCGCAATTTGCGCACGGGCCACCTCGTAATATAATAAAAATATAAAACACATTAACTTTTAACTAATTTACCAATAGGGAATACGCTATTACGGTATTAGTCATGATAAGACCTAAGCCCGGGACCATGATACTTTTTCATTTTGAGATCTCTAGAAGCAAAAAACACCATTTGTTCAATTTGATATATATATATATATATGTATGTGTCTATAAACACGATAACTTTTGAATGGAACCTCTGATTTTGATGAAATTTGGTACAGGGGTGTAAGCCAGTATCTACTTAATTGAGTTTGCGAACCATAATGATCGGATTATGGGAACGAGGTTTATGGGGTTTCTAAAGGGTTAAAATTGGGTTTTTGGCATTTTTGGACCTCAATTTTTAAAATTCATGACTTTTAACTAAAACCATTTAAAAGAGCTTAAAACAACAAACCATTTAGTATTTTGAATTTTTACCTAACTTAAATGGTTATTCAGAAAATCCAAACACTATGTTTTCCATGTTATTATTATGGGAAATCAACAAAACCTTCTATCTTGCTTATTTATTGAAATATCTTGATAAACTTGGTATGTACATTAATTAGGAAGCGTTTAACTTATATCTGTTTATAAAACGCATATGGCGGCAAACCTACGTACTCACCTCTATGGGTTTTATGGAAAAATTAAAAAACACCATAACCTGATAAAATTTGGTATGTACATTCACTAGGTAGGGTTTAACTTATATTTATCAACGAAACCCATATGGCGGCAAACCTACATACTTTAAACCCCCATGGATTTTATGAGAAAATAGAAAATATACCATAATTCCATTGGAAAGTTGCTGAGTAAGCAGGTCTGCTGCGATGGGGGTATTATATTTATAGTTACATTAAGGTAGCATTATTTTGATGCCACCTTTACATAAAATATATTAATTCAATTATCTTATTGTTTTATTGTGTATTTACATTAAATTTAGTCTACATGTGGGAATTGAGACACCAATTTTTGATTGTTTTATTGTGTATTTACATTAAATTTAGTCTACATGTGGGAATTGAGACACCAATTTTTGGAAAATGAATGCATATAATCATGGGATATAGTCTTTATTCTGTAAACCCGGCTTACCCCTTAATCGTTTCCCCTTTAAATTTTCATTTTATTAAATTTAAAGTGGAAACACTTCTTTTTACAAACAAATTTGTGCTATTATCATTCACTTTTCTTTACCGTATCTTAACCGTATATGTAGCTCCTACAAATGCAAACTTATTAATTACAAATTCACAACTTATAAGACCTGTTTAAATAAAAGACAAAGTGGTAAGCATCTTGACGGCACAAGGTGCAAGTACAGACTAGAAACCTGGAGGTTCATAGCCCCGCCATTTATGAGTTTTAAAAATGGGGAGAGGGAAGGAATAAGGATTGGGAAGGGATAGGGTGGGGGAAGGGTAGTTTGGTTATTAAACGACTTGTGCTGTAAAATAGCAGCCAACATCCACACCTTGTTCGTAGCACTCCTTTATTGTTTGTGCCCACTGCCGCATGCGGTCTCTATCATTTGGTGTTACAAGAAAAGAATTACAATCATCATACAATATAAAGGAGCCGATTCGTACATAAGATCCTGAGTCCAACCATTTATGAGCTTCAGACATGAATTTATCTATTGTATCGAATGGGGATTGTGGATCAATTGCTATAACTTTGAGTTCTTCATTAATTTCAACGGTATAATCATCATCTTCATCATCATCTTCACTGTCACTGTCGTTATTTAAAGTGTCTTCAGGTTGTTCAAAAACATCATAAATTTCGGAGGAATTGAAATTTTCATTGAGACGAGGAGGCATTTTGAAGCAAGTAATATTGTAAACAGCAGAGACGAAAGACGAGGAGGCATTTTGAAGCAAGTAATATTGTAAACAGCAGAGACGAAACAACAAGAGTGGCTTGTAGAAGCGGAATGAAGGAGTGAACAACGCTCGCTCCGCTTTTATAACGGTATGCTAATGAGAGGGGTAACAGCTAGCCGTGACCAATTATTGACCTGGGAGGTGGGGGGAAAGGAAGGAGAGGGAGTATTTATTTGAAATAATTCGCATAACTTTTGACTAAAATAAGATAACCAAATTCTTCTTTTACTTAAATGTTCGTCTTACATAGTCCTTTTCAATGATGTATCGCTTGTCCTAATCCATCAATCCATTATCGAGTTATAGGCATTTGACTAAATGCCTATAACTATAAATATAGAAATTTTAGCTTTTCTCATCTTATATTTACAATTGGAGAGTTAAATTGTATGTTCGGAATAATGTTTCAAGTTTCAAAACTATATGATTTAAGTTCCAGAAATATTATCTTTTCTGCTTTATAAGTAGAGTAAAAAGGACTACATTTAATTTAAACAAAGAAAAGTGAATGATAATAGCACAAATTTGTTTGTAAAAAGAAGTGTTTCCACTTTAAATTTAATAAAATGAAAATTTAAAGGGGAAACGATTAAGGGGTAAGCCGGGTTTACAGAATAAAGACTATATCCCATGATTATATGCATTCATTTTCCAAAAATTGGTGTCTCAATTCCCACAAGTAGACTAAATTTAATGTAAATACACAATAAAACAATCAAAAATTGGTGTCTCAATTCCCACATGTAGACTAAATTTAATGTAAATACACAATAAAACAATAAGATAATTGAATTAATATATTTTATGTAAAGGTGGCATCAAAATAATGCTACCTTAATGTAACTATAAATTTAATACCCCCATCGCAGCAGACCTGCTTACTCAGCAACTTTCCAATGGAATTATGGTATATTTTCTATTTTCTCATAAAATCCATGGGGGTTTAAAGTATGTAGGTTTGCCGCCATATGGGTTTCGTCGATAAATATAAGTTAAACCCTACCTAGTGAATGTACATACCAAATTTTATCAGGTTATGGTGTTTTTTAATTTTTCCATAAAACCCATAGAGGTGAGTACGTAGGTTTGCCGCCATATGCGTTTTATAAACAGATATAAGTTAAACGCTTCCTAATTAATGTACATACCAAGTTTATCAAGATATTTCAATAAATAAGCAAGATAGAAGGTTTTGTTGATTTCCCATAAGAATAACATGGAAAACATAGTGTTTGGATTTTCTGAATAACCATTTAAGTTAGGTAAAAATTCAAAATACTAAATGGTTTGTTGTTTTAAGCTCTTTTAAATGGTTTTAGTTAAAAGTCATGAATTTTAAAAATTGAGGTCCAAAAATGCCAAAAACCCAATTTTAACCCTTTAGAAACCCCATAAACCTCGTTCCCATAATCCGATCATTATGGTTCGCAAACTCAATTAAGTAGATACTGGCTTACACCCCTGTACCAAATTTCATCAAAATCAGAGGTTCCATTCAAAAGTTATCGTGTTTATAGACACATATATATATATATATATATATATATATATATATATATATATCAAATTGAACAAATGGTGTTTTTTGCTTCTAGAGATCTCAAAATGAAAAAGTATCATGGTCCCGGGCTTAGGTCTTATCATGACTAATACCGTAATAGCGTATTCCCTATTGGTAAATTAGTTAAAAGTTAATGTGTTTTATATTTTTATTATATTACGAGGTGGCCCGTGCGCAAATTGCGCGTTTTATGATTCTGTATGAGTAAATCTCACCTACAGTATGTAAATGCTGATTATGAAGTGACGGAGATCTATTTTTGTTTACTATCTGGCTTTTAAAATTCATCTGAAGGTAATCAGCTGTTAAATTACAATTCACATTAAAGAACTTGCAATAAAAGTTGGTCAACATTTTAAAGCGCCCTCTAGAAATAAATCAAAGGCCAGGGGGGTCGAAGCCCGAAACAATATGACCTTTTTAATTACAATTCGTCACTGCGGTATATCCTAAGCTTTAAAATGACACCTCAATCTTAAAAATCGGTTCAGTAGGTCGAGAGAAAAAGGGACGTGACAGACAAAACCCTTATGGAAATAAGAAGATAGATTTAAGAAATTAACAAGATTTATAATGAAATGTTGAGCTGTATCTTGAAATAAAGACAATATGTCAGAGTTCTAAGCATTAAGGTTCAGAATGAATGGTTTTACCGTTATGTGTAGAATAAGGATGAATTCAATTTAGTTTAAATTAATAAAACCATACTATATTATAATTTCTATAAATATTTCAAGATAACACCGATATTTTGTTGCTACTTTTGTTTAATTTTTTAAAAAAGTATTAAGTTTTGAGCTTTTATTATTTTATATTAAAATTAAAATGACTGATTTGTTTCAGATTTTGTGTTTTTATACTTATTTGTGCTGTAAAAAAGGCAGTCAAATAAATATTGAATAAATTAAATATATTTAATGATTAAATGATTAGCTATTTTATTAACTTAATGGTAGCTCTAATTTAGTGCTACCTAAATATAGATCTTAAAACCAGTATATAAAACATTTTTATGGTTCAAAATCGGTGTGTTAAAAAGTTAGTTTGAAGGAAAACATGTAAATTGTATTATTTAGACAAATGTATAATTTTTTCCAAATATAAGGCTTTTCACATTATTTAAAGGTACCACTGATTCAGTGCTACCCACAATTGTATCTTAAAGATAAGTGTTTATTGCGATTGTTATTCATTATTTGTATAAGAGAATCAGGTTCGAAATTTTTTTATATATTAACCTATAATTATGAAGAAAAACTTATTGTTCTATAAACAAATTTTATGGTAACACTAATTTAATGCTATCTTTATTTTTTCTAGCTCCATTAATTAAAAAACTCATATTTAATACATACATTATATCGTTTTCATCTATTATTAGTAAAGCACGAGGTGTTTTTGCGACAACAATTATAAATTGTATGCATTTAAATTTGTTTAATTTAAATAAATGTTATTATTGTATATACCTATCAATGTATATTTAAAAAAATACAAATAGATTAATTCATGTGGTTTACAAGACATTTGTTGTACACCTCTTAGCGTTACCCAGAAAACACCGCGAGGAGGTGGGTGTACGTCGTTTTCCACACATTCACACACACATTCACACACACATACACACACACATTCACACACATTCACACACATTCACACACACACACACACACACACACACACACACACACACACACACACACACACACACACACACACACACACACACACACACACACACACACACACACACACACACACACACACACACACACACACACACACACACACACACACACACACACACACACACAAACGGTTTACGGGTCTTTTAGCCAACCGCGCCAGTGACCTTCATTCACACCAGACTTTTCAAATGAGTAGCTAAAGTTAATACCTTAACTTCTCAATCTAATAAGTCCCACATTCATACATACATTCATACAGTTTATTCATTAAGAATAATTTTTACAATATTTACAAAATTATGGGGGGTCAGTATGTTATTCAAAGAACATTCGTAATGCATACCATAAGTATTCATAACCTCCTTAGCTTTATTAAAGATATTTATACTGTTTGGTACAGGATATCTTGTAAAACTTGGTACAAAACCATCTTCCTTTGCTCTTTTCAGTGCTCTTTTATATCGTCTCCTCTCTGTACGAATGCACTTGTACTCCATTACTCCATACTTTTCATAGTATGTGTCCTTTTCCAATACACAAAAGATATGTTTTAAATCCATATCATCAGGTATAACAGCAACTTTAGGTATTTGATCAATTAACGTTTCAATTAGTTTTTGATTATTTGACAACGCTTTGCATAAGGAGTGAGTCAACTTAAGGTTTTCTCTTTTTAGTTTATACTCTCCATACTTGCGAATTGATTGTAGTATTTCTTCAAACACCCAATCTTGAAAGCGCTTAGCTAATTTCATCTTGGACGATAAAATTAAGGAATATAAACCTGGTTAATTGATGAATACGGTACTTTTTTGAAAGTTAGAGGGTAGCACTAAACTGTTTCCATCAATATCTTTACATAACTTTTTATATTTTTCCTTAACTAGATCATTTATTGCTTTTCGCGGTCTTTTATATTCTAGAATTTCTGATACATCATTAGCCTTAAACCATGGATTGTTTTCACGATCAAATAATACAGCTACAGGTTTACTATCAAACATGTAACACTGCAGTTCAGACATATTGAAGTCAAATGTAACAAAAATAGCATACACCTTTAAAATATCCGGAATAACCGAAGTTGTCAATAAGATGTTCACTTGGCAAAAGTTCGCCAAACAATGAAATGCATGGTTAACCGACCTGCTTATATACCCGACAAAGAGTGGTGAAAACCTTCTGCGCATGCGCAGTAGACAAGTACTACTGCGCATACACAATTGTATGTTAAATTTAAACAATTTTTTTTACGGATGTCAATAATAAGGGCACACTCAACAAACCACTTTCATAAATGATGAAGCGCAACTGGGCATGCAAAATGAAGGGAAATACTGCACATTTAACAGTAATATGATACATTTTTAATTTGTTGACAATTTCCTGTAGATTTTTTTTAACTGATTTTTAATATATTTTACATTAATGCCACATTCATTTTTTATTTAATTAATTGAACTTAAAAAATTAGCTTTACATACATGTGCTAAAGATTATTATTTTTTATACCAAAATAAGACTTGCTTGACTACAACACATAACAAGTGTTCCAAACAATAATAAAATCAAATACAAAACTAATTATGTTAA
The DNA here is from genome assembly GCA_030545055.2 of Neoaliturus tenellus. NCBI lineage: Eukaryota > Metazoa > Arthropoda > Insecta > Hemiptera > Cicadellidae > Neoaliturus > Neoaliturus tenellus. The sequence goes on along the minus strand of CM061531.1, from coordinate 170,229,450 downwards.
ACTTTACACATAAAAATGCTATTAAATAGTACATTAAAGGTAGCACCAAAACGGTAGTAGAATATCTAGCAAAACAAAGAAATAGAAATTCCTATATCATCATTAAAGTTAAAACTAAAAGTTTGTTAATAATTCATGTAGATAACAAACATGTTTGGTAGTTTGACCTTAACGCAATACTTAAATTTTTGTTTAAAAACCTAAAGCAAAATTTTACATGTAAAAAAAATAGTACACCAAAGATAGCACCAAAACGGTGCTACCTTTAAGTAGCAACATTTAATGGGTTAAGCTCAATTGGAGGTTTCCAAATTACCTTTAATGTTAAAACTAAGGTTTTGTTAAGTTATCATGTATATAAACATATTTCGTAGTTTTACATTAAACCAGAAGTTAAAAGTGTTTTTTAAAAACCTACAGCCTCAGTACACTTAATTAGGGACAGGAACAAAACCAAATACCTGTCTCTGTGTCAAGCATAGGCTCATATATAAACATATTTCATAGTTTTACATTAAACCAGTAGTTAAAAGTCTTGTTTAAAAATGTAAAGCCTCAATACACTTAATGATTGACAGGAACGGTGCCAAGTACTTGTCTCTGAGTCAGCAGAGGCTCATATATAAACATATTTTGTGCTTTAACATTAATCCTGTAGTTAAAAGTGTTGTTTTGTACTTTAACATTAAACCCGTAGTTAAAAGTGTTGTTTAAGGAAGAAATAGTACACCAAAGGTAGCACCAAAACGGTGCTACCTTTAATTAGCAACATTCAAATGCTCTAAGTTCAATTAAAAGTTCCCAAATAAATTACCTTCAATGTTAAAACTAAGGTTTTGTTGAGTTATCATGTATATAAACATATTTTATCGTTTTACATTAAACCAGTAGTTAAAAATGTTGTTTAAAAACCTAAAGCAAAATTGCACATGTAGAAAATAGTACACCAAAGGTAGCACCAAAACGGTGCTACCTTTAAGTAGCATCATTTAAATAGGTTAAGCAACATTTAAATAGGTTAAGCCCAATTGGAAGTTTACAAATTACCTTTAATGTTGAAAACTAAGGTTTTGTTAAGTTATCATGTATATAAACATATTTTGTAGTTTACATTAAACCAGTAGTTAAAAGTCTTGTTTAAAAACGTAAAGCCTAAGTACACTTAATGATGGACAGGAACGGGGCCAAGTACTTGTCTCTGAGTCAGCAATTAGAAGTTTCCAAATACGGTTTAATGTTAAAACTAAGGTTTGGTTAAGAATTCATATATAAACATATTTCGTAGTTTTACATTAAACCGGTAGTTAAAAGTGATGTTTAAAAACCTAAAGCAAAATTGGACATGTAAAAATAGTACACCAAAGGTAGCACCAAAACGGTGCTACCTTTAATTCGCAACATTTAAATGGTTTAAGTTCAATTAGAAGTTTCCAAATTACCTTTAATTTTAAAACTAAGGTTTGGTTAAGATTTCATGTATATAAACATATTTCGTAGTTTTACATTAAACCAGTAGTTAAAAGTGTTGTTTAAAAACCTAAAGTCTCAGTACACTTAATGATGGGTAGAAACGGGGCCAAGTACCTGTCTCTGCGTCAAGCAGAGGCCCATATATTTTGTGAAAACATAAGTTTATGTGAAAACATATTTTGTAGTTTTACATTAAACCGATAGTTAAAAGTGTTGTTTAAAAACCTAAAGCAAAACTGGACATGTAAAAATAGTACACCAAAGGTAGCACCAAAACGGTGCTACCTTAAAGTAGCAACATTTAAATGGGTTAAGCTCAATTAGAAGTTTTCTAATGATCATTAATGTTAAAACAATAGTGAACTTTCTGTTCGCACCATGTGCTTTTTTTTAACCTTAAAAGTAATTCTAACCTTTCATTCCTAAACACCTTAGCAACTAGAGAGAAAAAAAATGAACCAAACTCGCTTCATAGGTACCTCAGTGGTAGACTGGTAGCAGTAGTTAAAAGTGTTGTTTAAAAGCCTAAAGCAAAAATTGGACATGTAAAAATAGTACACCAAAGGTAGCACCAAAACGGTGCTACCTAAAAGTAGCAACATTTAAATGGCTTAATCTCAATTAGAAGTTTCCTAATGACATTTAATGTTAAAAACTAAGGTTTTGTTAATAATTCATATATATATATATATAAACATATTTCATAGTTTTACATTAAACCGGTAATTAAAAGTGTTGTTTAAAAAACATAAAGCAAAATTGGACATGTAGAAAATAGTACATGAAAGGTAGCACCAAAACGGTGCTACCTTTAAGTAGCAACATTTAAATGGGTTAAGTTAAATTAGAAGTTTGAAGACACAAATTTGTGGTAACAATTTACCACTACTATTTTAACTTGTACTGGGAGTAACAATTTCACACTACTGGCTTGGCACCTACATTTAAATGGGTTAAGTTAAATTAGAAGTTTGAAGACACAAATTTGTGTTTGTGGTAACAATTTACCACTACTATTTTAACTTGTACTGGGAGTAACAATTTCACACTACTGGCTTGGCACCTACATTTAAATGGGTTAAGTTAAATTAGAAGTTTGAAGACACAAATTTGTGTTTGTGGTAACAATTTACCACTACTATTTTAACTTGTACTGGAAGTAACAATTTCACACTACTGGCTTGGCACCTCCCCCCCCCCCCCCGGGGGCGCAGTTTTCGTCCGGAGCAAAAAATTTTTGGTCAAGGTCAAAATCCAAAAAAAAAAAATTCCGGGGGGGGGCGCAGTTTTCGTCCGGAGCAAAAAATTTTTGGTCAAGGTCAAAATCCAAAAAAAAAAAAAAAATCCGGGGGGGGTCACCTACCCTTAGGACTTTAACTCTTGGATACCTGCTACCCTTACTCATGTGTGAACATAAAATAAAATTTGGTTGAACCACAGTTTGGACAGCCAACACTTAGACGCATCTCGCTCTAAGTCCTGAGGAGTCCCAGAACTCAGGCAAAAATCAACCTAAGTCATGGCTGACCTACATAACATGTGGAACAAAAAATTTTATTTTATTCACACATGAATATGGGTCAAGGTCGTTCAAGAATTAAAAAAGAAATCCCCCCGATGCCTAAGACCGCCGGCGGTCTTAGGCATCGGGGGGATCTCAACATTTAAGGGAGGTGATTAAATAAAAAAAATATTTATTTAATTTTGAGTTTCCTTAAGGGAAACATGCTACTATAATTTTGAAGAGGCCATGCTAACCATGACCGAGGAGCTATCATGACCAAGCCTGCTGGTTCAATTGCGCCTAACCGACTGGCCAAAAATAGCTCCGGTGCCTCGTGCTGAAGGATGCCATACCACCGTATAAGACCCCAATATGAGGCTCAGTGACAAGTGATGAGGTCCAGCAGCGCCGCTGGCCGATGGCCTAACGGTGGCTCCCCAGGGGCCTACCCCCAGGCTCGTTAGACACCATACTATTGTTGGTAACAAATAATTCTTGAGGTTCTAAACCTCGAAAAATTTTTATTTTACAGAGACTGTAAAGTCTCAAAAAGCCTAACACTTTAACTGCCAATTTACAGAGGAGTACCTCCAAGATACGAATTTTGAAAAATTTCTACTTGGGGACAACCTGTGAAGATTAGTACAAAGAAATATTTTTCAACACACAACACTTAGACTAAATAAATCCAACACCAAGATCTAGCAGAAGCAGCAAGCGCAAAATAAAATATTTCTTAACACTACACATGCCATGCCTTAGACTAAAAGAATTCCCAATATAATGCGGCGCCAACATTACATTGCGAATCCTGTAGGGCAGAGCTTCAACCACTCAGCTGTAGTGTTTGAAAGCAACTGCGAAGAAGTTAAGCCTCAGAGAATCGAAGCTGGGCCGGTCAGGAGTGGTGGAACCGGACCTGGTTACGTAAACAGCCAGACCTCGGCACGTACTTGTTTGTGGCATTGGACAATCTCCAAGAGCCACACCTGAATACATAACTAACCGGATCTCATTATACAACACATGTCAGCGGTTAAGTGCCAATAACGCCTCAAGGTATGGCAACGCCTCGGGCTATGACACCTCCTCCCCCGGGGGGGGGAGGGGGAGGGGGAGGGGGAGGGGGAGGGGGAGGGGGAGGGGTGGAAGAGGGGGAGGGGGAGGGGGAGGGGGAGGGGTCTTGGGACTTAGAATATTTTCAGTTCAAGATAGCTGTAGTAAAGAATAATATTTTAGCTTGCCGGATTCAGCACAGCCGGCAGAGACGGTTACCATAATGCTTATATAACAGACTGGTTTCTTGGCCAGCTGTCCAACTGTAGCTCAACAGAAAGTAAGTCAGTTTATTGCAAGCCAACAAACACGCCACACCTCGCCGCCGCGGGACTTTTCTGTGAGTAAATTTTTATTTTTCCTTCTTATTAAACTTAGCAAAACAGAACCTAGCCTGTTTTGCACAAAATTAATTTTTGTTACACTGCTACACTTACGTTTACTTAACAAATTATTTTCCACTCCTTATTTAATATTTTATTCCTTACTTGTTAAGACTTAGAAACTGAAATATTGGAAGACTGTTTGATACAAAATTAGTTTTTATTTAGCTATACAGGTCTCCTAATATTTTCCTACACTTGTATTTTGCAGGTGTGGCTAAATATTTTTCGCTCACAATTTAATTTTATTCCACACAAGTGGATTTTGAACTTTACTACAAAACTGATCCATTCCCGTCTCCTACAAAATTATTTTTCATTTGGCTCTACCTTTTTTAGTCTTACATTAAATATTTCTTGGAGTTAAATTTTACACAAGTCTCTCGGTTAATTTTTCTGCACAGTACGTGTTACTCCTTGGACAGTTCCCAGCAAACTGTTTCTACACTTGGCATCAAAAGTCCGCATTACCCCCTCCACTACTCATTCCCCCACTATAGCCCTGTTCCCCCACTACTTCCAGCTAAGGTGCAACACTTGACTGAGTGTTTCAGTTTTATCCAAACATTACTGTGAGACACAGCTATGGCTGAAACTTTGCGAGAAAAATTATTAAGAGTAAAATTTTTGATGGCCAATCAAAATAATTCTGTTAAGATGTCCAAGACTTCCACTTTAACAAAAATGAAACGTTGCTTCAAAAATAATCCAAAATTTTACTCAAGGGACACAAATATCACTATGGATGATAAAATGTTTCAGAAACTTTCAGACGAGCTAACTTTTGCCAGTAAAATAACGTTGGTGACTCCAATTCCAGACCAAGTTCCAAGATCACCTGAGAAAGAATAAAAAATAAATATTTCTCAGGAAATATTTCCAATCCGAGTTACGGAGGTCCGGTAAAGGACCGGCTGGGACGAGTTGTTTGTAAAAAAATAAATTTTTCTTCCTTCTGACCACTTTACCCCCACCACCTCCTTATCCCCACCACTGAGCCGGGTACCTGGGGAACCGCCTGCGCTTAAGTCAGTGTGCCTTCGGATGCGGTGCTGTTCGGATCGCATGTCGTTTGTCGCACTGTCGGGTGTTTGAAGAAATTATTCTTCGGCTCTCAGTCTCGGTGGGTGAGTAAACTAAAAAATTATTTTTTTTTTTCAAGTGGGGTTGCTGGGACGGGTCAATGACCCCTGACGGATATATTAGGTCAAGAGTCTGATCGCTAGGGAATAAAAAAAATATTTTTTTTGCACTTTTGTGATTCCTCGAGAAATTTCAATTTCTCGCCATATTCTGAGGAATCGCAAAAGTGCAAAAAATTTTTTTTTGTACTCTTGCGTGACCTTGACCTAATTAACGTCAGTGACGTCATCATGATGACGTCGGCGGTAATGACGTCACCATGACGTCATAGGTGTGACGTCATGTGACGTCATATGACGTCATTCGTGACGTCATTGATGACGTCATCAATGCTGACGTCATCGTGATGACGTCATGAGCCAGCAGCCCTACTTTGCCACTACTACTTATGATCTCTCTATAAAGCTAAATACAGGGCGCTTAGCCATTGCAACCCAGCTTCACTTGCACAATGCAGGCCAATCAGCCCTTCCGGGAAAGCACTCAAAGAGCTCTCATTGACTATGTGAGTCATGGTCTGAAACCCGCACCACAGCCGCATGACTGATCTTCTGCCATTCCCTATTTGTATTTCCAATAATTACATCTCCCTACTCCAGTGCGCAGTCGATTTAGTAAAGTCCACTGATTCCGAGGAAGATAAATACCACCTACTGCTAAGGTCGGGTCCAGCAATCAGGAAGCAATTCCGACCTTGTAAAGATTCCCAGGACGCAGTCCAGTCGGTATGGATGGAAAAGTTTGAGTCTGTCAACTGGGATGCTATCCGCAGTGGTGGTTTTCGGCACCTCAAACGACCCCTCATCTGGGGTTGGTAATCATGGATGGGCAGATGTGGAGCAGAAAATATATTAGTATATTCCCTAATGAGTGCATCCTTTCGTCTGGTTTCAGGTGGACCGATATTACACAGGACCGGGAGCCCGGGACGGGAGTTGCCATGAGTGTACCACTAATGGCTCTCATAGTCCTGTTTAGCTGGACGTAGATATCTCTGACATGCACACTGTTCAACCACACGGAGCACAGTACTCAGCAGTTGAGTAAACTAGAGACAGAGCAGTGGTTCGCAGAACTTGTGCGTTAGCTCCCCATGTGGAGCCAGCAAGGTGATGGACGATGTTAGTCCTGGTTCTCACCTTGGCTGCTGTCTTTTGTAGGTGGCTTTTAAATGTCAGAGACCGATCTAAAGTGACTCCCAGGTACTGTGGGTGTTCATTGTGCTTTAGCTCAACACCGTCAAATACAATTTGGGGCTTTTGGTGGGCCATTCTATTGTTCAAGTGGAAGCAAGAAACCTCGGTTTTTGTTGGGGTTTGGATTTAGCTTCCAGGCTTTAAAGTATTCACCGAGGGTAGTGAGGTCATTTGTTAGTGTTTCCTCAGCTTGTTGGAATTCCTGGTGCTGGTAAACCAGAGCTATATCATCTGCGTAAACGAACTTTGAGGAGCGAGTGTCAGGAATGTCGGCTGTATACACATTAACAGCAGTGGGGCGAGCACTGACCCCTGTGGCAGGCCATCCTTAAGTTGCCTAAAAGTTGCGTCCCAAATATACTTTAATCATCCTGTTGGAGAGCATTGAGTTGAGGAGACGCAACAGGAAAGGGCAAGGAATCAGGTTGTAAAATTTAATAAGAAGGCCTTTTCTCCAGACAGTGTCATAAGCTGCAGTAAGATCTAAGAAAGCAACGGAGGTTTTCCGTCTTCATGTTAATTTCAGTAAATTAATTATTTTAAAAGTCACGATTAAATAGTTAAATAGAACCAAAACGTGTCAGTGCGATTTTTTATTCACGAGTTAAAATATTTTAAATTACAACATATTTGAAATCGACTTTTGTTATAGAGAGGGTGGTAGAAATTACTAAAGATTTTTTTATTGCATTGTGACACCTAAAATTAAAATAATTTAAGGTGGCATCATATTTTAAGGCGTAGGACTTACGCTCTCTTGTATCATGCTAAGCCGACCATTAGCCCAGTCGTACTGCGGGTAGTACGTGATGAGGTTGACCATGGAGGAGTTGATGGTGGATTGAGTGGCAGAGCCTACAGAGGTGAACGTGAGCAGCACAGCGGCGCCGAGAAGCCCCAGCACGAACAACACCAGCTGGGCTACGCTGTTCTGCAACAGAGGTGAACGTTAGCAGCACAGCGGCGCCGAGCAGCCCCAGCACGAACAACACCAGCTGGGCTACGCTGTTCTGCAACAGAGGTGAACGTTAGCAGCACAGCGGCGCCGAGCAGCCCCAGCACGAACAACACCAGCTGGGCTACGCTGTTCTGCAACAGAGGTGAACGTTAGCAGCACAGCGGCGCCGAGCAGCCCCAGCACGAACAACACCAGCTGGGCTACGCTGTTCTGCAACAGAGGTGAACGTTAGCAGCACAGCGGCGCCGAGCAGCCCCAGCACGAACAACACCAGCTGGGCTACGCTGTTCTGCAACAGAGGTGAACGTTAGCAGCACAGCGGCGCCGAGCAGCCCCAGCACGAACAACACCAGCTGGGCTACGCTGTTCTGCAACAACATTCTATTTAATGGAAGTGGGCTATAAACGAATAAAAGGAGAAAAGCCATCAAGAGGAAAAAGGAAAATGATCCATGCAATTCATGGTCTTTTATGCGTTTCTCTACATTTATTGCAAAAATAATTCATAGTTTAGTTCTCTTAAATAGTAGTAAAAGTCTTTCTTATCAGCTGTAAATTGCTTTGTAACTATTTAAGCATTTTCAATGCATATATTTTAGTAATACAAATGATAATTAAACCTTGTAATCAAAAAGTCCCCAGGCGGGGTTATAATTCTCTTAGTAATAAAGATAGACCAACGAAACCTACTATATATTTTTCATCCCTCAGATTAGGAAGATTCTTCTAAGACTTCCTTTGGGCGCCTTCCCTATACAGAGTTGTAGGTAAAAGGTCATTTTTCATTGCAATGTGATACCTTAATTTAGAGTGTTGGAATTTTGAGAAACTTGTCACAAACCTGAGCTTAGGTCGAATGATTAAAAAATATGCATTAATTTTTGTTAATTTGCTTTTGAAGTTCAATCAGAAGAATTTTTTCTAATTAAAATTCAGTTTTATGTAGAATTTACGGCATTGTTCTTTACTAATTGAGAACTTACTTTAAAGGTCATATACCAATGTTTACAGTTAAGATTTCCTGTTGACTCATGGTGGGATGTCCCTGAGGAAAATTTAAGCACTGAGAAAATAGTGTGAAAAATAGTGTTTTATATCTTATCACTATGCTGTATGTTTCGTTTATATAATATATAAATCCATCCCGGGACCCTTTGATCACCCAGTAAACATAAAATTTACAAGAAGAATAAACTTAACTTAGTTTTAAGAATGAAAACTATCCATTATTGAAGTTGTTCTACTTACTAACATTCTATACGTTAAAGATATTAAGCCATAAACGTCGAGACCACGTTACAGACGATGCCGTAAAATTTAAAGTGCTGGTAAAAGCTTATAACGCAGTGTAAAAGGACACCTGTGCCCTTCAGTAACCGATTAGCCTAATGTTCACTCGCATGCTTTTATAAGCTTAAACGATATTCCCTGGATAAAACTGTGTTTTATTTAATATTCAATTTAGTAAGAGGTCGATTACATCCAACAGCCATTCTTTGTATAAATTGGAAAGTAAAAAGAAATTATATATATAAACTAAACGTGCTAAACTCAATAAATTGTTTATTTTGTTATCGTCATTTTGAACACTTGTTTTCCTAGATTAAAAATATATAAAAAGCCGTATTTTATGTAGACATTACTTATTAATCATATTCAAAAAAACATAGGAATATGATTAAACTTAGTCAAGTTTATACTTAAGTTAGAACTTGGGCAGCTAATGCATTTTACCAAGCGTCTGCTAACGATTCTGTAGCGTATTGTACATAAGCTGCTCCCTTAGTCACAAAGGGAAAGAGGCAGATATGCATGAAGAGCACGAAAAATAAATTGTAAAAAATTTTTTAAATAGAGAAAGAGAGAATAAGAGATCTTGTAAACAAAAGCATGAAATTGTTATATTTCTCGCAACGGAAACATCAGCTGTGTTATGGAGACTTGTTGGGTATTTAAAACCTGTAAAAGTATAGAGATACATGTATACATAACACAAACCACAAGGTATAAAGGAAGAATAGTTGTTTACATGCTCGTATATTAAATAATTAGACTTTGAGGCTCCGGTCTACCTGAGCTCGAATGCCACCTCGCGGCTGCGGCCCTAGCACTAGGCGAGTTTTATGGATGCAGAGGTTTACGGGAATCGTGTTTTAAAATTTACTTATTAAGATAAAGATTGACTCTTAACCTTTTCTAAAAATAAAAAGAAGGATTTCTTCTTCTCTGGTTTTATTTTTAAATAAAAATTCTAATTTCAGTTATAACTTTCTAAAATCATCTGTTTTTCTCTAGTGGCAAGTTTTATAGATGCAGAGGTTTACGGGGATCGTGTTTCAAAACTAACAAATTAAGATAGAGATTGAATCTTAACTTTTTCTAAAAGTAAAAAAGACGGATCTCGTCGGCTCTTTTTTTAGAATTTTTAAATAATATTTCTAATTTCGACTATAACTGTCTAAAATCATCTGTTTTTCTCTATGGGGGTTTTTTAATCCTGTTATCTTCTGCCTTAAACTATAACTAAGGTATCATATTAAAGAAGAACAATAGTGCTAAATTTCCTTTGTTACACTTTGGCAATCTCACTTTGGTAGTTTCATCAAAACTAATGGAAAACTTCAGTTAAAAATTTAGAAAAACAGATGATTTTAGACCGTTATAGATGAAATTAGAAATTTTATTTTAAAATTCAAAAAATGCCGACGAGATCCGTCTTTCTACTTTTAGAAAAGGTTAAGAGTCAATCTCTATCATAATTAGTTAATTTTAAAACACGACTCCCGTAAACCTCTATAGCCATCAAACTCGCCTAGCGCTACGGTTGCGAGGCGGCATTTGGTATTGTTGTTCGGGCTCAGGTAGACCGAAACCTTAAACGGGTTTATATTAAATTCTATTGATACTATCTTCATGTTTTTGACATTCACTTACGATCAACAGGAACAGTACGTTCTCGAGAAGCGCGCTGGCACAGGCGAAGAATGACACGATGATGACCAAAATGGACTTGAGCATGATGAGGTAGAGGCCCCAGTATATGAGGTAGATGTCCAGGTAGGATATGATGTCCGAGAACTCATCCTCCCACCACAGCCAGAGGGACAGCCCGAACACGGTGAGTCCCAGGCCCTGCGAACCGGGCGACTTTTAGGCTAATGTACATCACAAATATGAACGCACACGCACACGCACATGACACGCACACACACACACGCTCACGTTCGTAATGGTTGGTTTTCTAGTTTTCCATTGGTTATACACCTTTGTTTTAATCTTATAACTTTCATTTGTGGCATCTCTTATCGTTGCTAATTTTTTTATTTTAAGTCGCTCTGTGTTTTATTAATTTGTTTTTATTCAAAATATATGTAGAGAAAATATTTGAAAGCACCTTATAAATATTTTATTTCAAATAACAAAATTTCAACCCTAACAAATTATATTATTTGTTTAACGGAAAAGGTCCCATCTGGATACTGTACTAAATCTCAAAAGTTAAAGCGACAATCAGTATTAAGTAGCAGATAAAAAACCTTTTGGTTCAGGTATTAAACTTTAGCAAACAGCTTTAGTACAACAATTTATGAGGAGAGGCGGTCAGTTAGCAAACATGAGGAAACATAATATCAAGTTGGAGGCTGACTGAAGTGGTCGGGCCGGGTTGATTGAATGATTCGCTTTGATCGCGGCGGTCACAGGTCTAACCCAGTTAATAGTCGCAGTCGCACGGCCAGTTAGGGACAGTCAAAGTTGTAGTTCAATTGTGGCCGGTGGGACCAAACTTGCATCTCTCCAACTTGCTCACTCTGAAATAGTTTTAGACACTCTTGAGACACGGAGGGAAATTAAATTATCATTCTGCCTTGTGTTGGGAAATTTCATTAGGTCGTTTATTAACATTAGTTGTTGTAATTCGTAATTTGTTTAGTTAATTTATTTAAATCTTGTGGCTTATTAAGCAGAGGACTTAATTTTGGGGAAGAATGCTTAACAAGAAACCTTTATTATATATTGCGATAGAAATTATCACTTATCAAATAAGTATTAAATACTTCAAATGATGATATCAACAATTTTTTAATGACATGGAAAAAAGATACTACACTATCGTTTAAATTTTATTCTATATATCTTAACGTAGTCAAAGTATATGTCAATAGGTGTATCCAGATGGGAAAACCCCAATGAGATGAGGTTTGATAAATATCAGATTCAAACATTGCTGTTTTTCGTGACCAGGGCATTTAATTGAGGTCAAATGTAATGATATAATAAAAAATATAATAAAAATGTAAATACAAATTTTAATAAGAAGCGTAGTTTAAGTAAGAAAATTAGAAATGAAAATTAAAATTAAAATTTCTTTATTTAGATGCTTTTAAACAGCAAAAAGCCAATTACATAAAAGCATACAAATACATTAATTTACATGCATGAACAAGAGTTAAATAAATCAATTCATTCAAGCACAACAAAAGTTACAATACCTAGATAACAATATAACAAAATATAAATAATAATAAATGCACATAGTTATTCATTCAAAGAGAATAGTGAACATGCAAATAAATAGAATAAATAATATATAATTAAATAATAATAATAATAATAATAATAGTTGTACTAGTTACAACAATAGTTGTAACTAGCTGGCTTACAGCGAAGTGTCCTCTCTTTAAGTTTTTTGTTATTAAGTGGGACAAGATCTGTTATTGTCAGTATAAATTTATAAATAAACATCTTCAAAGGACCGGACCCAATAAAATCCATCTTTATTTTTAATATATTTATATAGCTCATGTTGTGCTGTTTAAAATAAAATATAACACATAAGACTTAATTTTAAAACCAAAAGATAAAAAAAATTTCCCAAACATCTACGCTCTTTTAAATGGTATTTAGTATTTTAAGCGGGTAGTAGCTTATATATTTTACATAATCTAATTTCTTCTTGTAACAAATATTGTGGTACTGTCATATTCTAAAGTTTAATTACAAGTTTGTAATTTTATAATCTAGTTTGGTACTGTACTTAATGTTTCGTAATCGTGGTTACACCTCATACCATAGAATAGAATAGAATGAATGAATGAATAAATAAACGATTTTATATTTAAAAAAATATATATTTCATAGTATAAATGTACATGCATTAAATATAATAGTCCTTGATGCACAGTTCCTTGGTGTGTTGTTGCAACAAATAAATTAAAATTATGTGCCAGAAATAAACACCATATTGTTATAAGTTAAGCATTATTTTTAATAGAAGTCCTTTGCCCATACTTATAAATATTAAATATATGTCATGGCGCAGTCTTTGCTAGTTAAAAGTGTAGAAAAAGGGTTGATAGTAATTGAAAATATTTTATAATGGGCAAAGGTGAAGATAGCAAAGGTAGATGGAGGACCTACAAGATCAGAGGACTCCATAGGTATCACTGGTGCCAGTAATGCAATTAGGCCTCCAACGGGATTCTCATGGATTAAAAACATGGGAGAGTTTTTTAAAGCAGAAACTTGAACTATATTTAACTGCAAGTAAATACACTAAGGAAAATAGTGAATATAATATTGCTTTTCTGATTAAATCCATTTGAGATAGGGCTCTTAAAATATTTTAAAATTTTCCTGTGATTATTACGAGGATAAGAATATCTTTGATATTGTTTTCAAGACATTTGACGCATATTTCTAGCATGAAGTTAATAAAATTTATGATTGTCACAATTTTTTTCTTGCGTGACTAGAAAGTTGATGAAACAGCTGATCAGCAACGGAGAGACTTGAGTACTTCAATTCTATTCTATAAGTATTTGTTTAATTTCGGTACCCCAACCGACAATTTAAAAAAGGACCGGGTCTTTTAGGGATAAGGGACAGAGCAATTAAAGTTGAAGATATCGGGTTGAAGATATTACGATTGTTACGGGTTGAAGATATCGATTTAAATATAGCTCTAGAAGTGTGTAGAGCCGCTGAGAGAATAAAGACTCAATTAGCTAATATTTTTCCATGTCAAGTGTGTATGTAAAATTGCTAAGGATTAATTAAAACCAGTCAAGGAAGTTTCGAAGGTTCGGGTGGTTGATCTATACCCAATTGGTCTAGACCTAATAATGATGATAAGAATAATTTAGGGACTTGGATTAAGAAGCCCCAGTCTACTCTAAAGCCTCGTGGTAGGTGCGGGTACTCTCAACCTCACTGTAAGTGTGTGGCCTTCGGAAAGCGCAAAGCATGTAAGCCATGATTTGCATAATTTAACGCCTTTCAAAACCAATAATACACATATGTTGTTTTTGTAAAAGGCAAATAAGTAAATTTTATATTGGAGATTATAATTCCTCATGTATCTTAGGGTTAGAATCTTTTAAATTCTAGACCTTGTACGTAAAGTTAAAGAGATAAACAATCCTAATGGTGAGGGTAGGCCTACAGCTGAGACTAGTTGGGGTATGAATGGGATCTGTAACAGTAAGCCTAGCACTCTTTATAAATATTCTGACGTTAATCAGGGTTGTTTAAACGGTGAATATGTCATTGAAGCTTTTCACTTTGTCTTTCTTCTTAAATAAAATGCCATACTGAATAGACATGATTTTTAATAGAAACCCTTTGACCAAACTTTCAAAGATTTGTCAGGTAGTAACTGTCAGGGTAATCTGTAAATTATATTTGTTTTCCCACAGTTTCTTCGTTTTAAAATTTCAACTCAATATTTGTTGACTTGTACCTACAATGAAAAGTGAAAGATTATATTAATACAGTTTATCCTATGTGTTTATTGGTTACTATTGTTATTTAAATGCAAAGAAAAGGTTTTGGGCTTTGAAATCGTGAAAGCTTTGCATAGCAATTAAAAAGACTTGGATATAACTTTCTTAGCCTAGGATTATCTGTGTCAGGAGCGTCTGGCGCTGAAGTCTACATCATGACGACTCTTAATCTTTAAACTGCGTTTTCTGAAAATAACTACTAATAGCCTCTTTATTCCTTATTTTGCTTGGAGTGGCCGTTGAGGGAACTAAATGAATATGTTTCACAATGCTACATAACAATTCTGAAGGCGAGAATCAATATAAAGTATTCGGTGTAAAACACTGTGGCCAAAGCAACACTGCTGCACTTCAACGCATGTAGATGATGGCGAAGTTGGTATTTAGCGACGGAATGTAAGCCTAGATGCTATTAATTGTTCTATTGACTCTCACACAATGACAGTTGTAATTCATACCATGAGAGTTATAGTTCACACCATGAGAGTTGTCGTTCACACCATGAGAGTTGTCGTTCACACCAGGAGAGTTGTCGTTCACACCATGAGATTTGTCGTTCACCCCATGAGAGTTGTCTTTCTCACCATGTGAGTTGTTGTTCACACCATGAGAGTTGTCGTTCACACCATGAGAGTTGTCGTTCACACCAGGAGAGTTGTCGTTCACACCATGAGAGTTGTCGTTCACACCATGAGAGTTGTCTTTCACACCATGTGAGTTGTTGTTCACACCATGAGAGTTGTCTTTCACACCATGAGAGTTGTCGTTCACACCAGGAGAGTTGTCTTTCACACCATGAGAGTTGTCGTTCGCACCATGAGAGTTGTCTTTCACACCATGTGAGTTGTTGTTCACACCATGAGAGTTGTCTTTCACACCATGAGAGTTGTTGTTCACACCATGAGAGTTGTCTTTCTCACCATGTGAGTTGTTGTTCACACCATGAGAGCTGTCGTTCACACCATGAGAGTGAGTAATGTGAGATGGCGAAGGAGCAAGAGTAATGCCGTTGAGGTGAGCGATGGCGCGGCGCGGGGTCGGGGCCGAGGCGGTCCCATATCCATCATCTTACTCTGCATATTGCAACGATGATGGATTATGAAGGATAACCGAAGAAGGGAGATTGAATGTTATAAAGGAAATATTGTATGGGGTTAAATAATAATTTGAACTGCCACTTTATCCATCACTGAAAAGTTTTCCAAAAGAACTTGACCTGTAAACCTACGGAACATTAATAATGGGAAAATGAATTATTGTTCATAAATGAATAGTGAGCCAAATATAAAAAGAATAGCGTGATTTAAATTATCATGTGATCATATGTAATAAAATAATTTTTTATATTGTAATTAAATAGTAAGTTAAAAATACTGCAGGTTAAAAATTTTATTTAATCATTGAGCAAAACATTTTTACTCTATAATCAGAAAACAAGGGGTTTCAAACCATTTTGGTCGATCAATCTTTTATTTCTAAATTCACTTCACTGATCTAACTAGTGAAACTTTGCAAATTATGTACCTTAAACTGACTTTAGGCTTCAATCAACTATTTAGTCCGCCTCTTGCAGGCAACCCTAAATGAGTTGGTAGGAAAGAATTGAAAATAGCATTGATTATAAATCAAATACTTATATCGAATTATTTTCAAACTTTAAGAGACTTTCGTCGCCAGAAATAAAAAAATAACCCTTTTAACGTAGGTAATATCAAACGTACCTTCTAGAGGTTTTGAATTATGAACATTTTTCTTCAAAGCCGCTCAAAAGGTGTATTTTTGGGCATTGATTTTTCATTTTAGGAGTATGGTTTGTTTATTAACTTTGATCTGCTACCCCTTTTTGAAAATGCGTATTTTTAAGTTTCAATTGTACCAGTAATGTAAGCCTTTAATTTTATATGCATATTATTTGATGTCCGATTATACCTTGTTCGATTTTTACTTTCAATTGACTCGAACCGTCTTATAGTGGAAATGAAAAGTAGGTGGAAGCATGTTTTTAAGATTAACAAATCATACTATCAAATTCACTATCCAAGCGAGATCGTTATCAAGCTTTTTTAGACGAAGGAAAAACAATTTTATACGCACACATATGGACAACCTGCAGTTTGGCACTCCTACAACAATCACTATTTTGGATAAGAATGCTTTGTTTGGTGATTATGAATTTTTCAATCAAAGAGATGTTTACAACGTTTTAGATTAGCTTTACTAATTATCCTTTACTACAGTATTTTAGCAAATAAGCTGCTTGTTTTAGTTTTTTTAAATACTGTACTTTTTTACAATAATAATTAAATTTAGGACAATTTTTATTGTAGAACAAATAGCGATAAATTGAAAACAAAGCCCTCCTCGGTGGTAATCATATTCAGCGGACGTAGTATCAAGGGCGCATTATTGCTCTAATCAAGAGTCTAAGGAAGACATTTACGTTAAGCACCAATATCCGAAGCGGATAACGTCTGTTGGGGTGATTACAGAGGGAAGGTGATTTTGGGATTTCAGAGCCTCTCGTGGACCTCCAGTCTTTGAAACTGTTCATTTTAATGCTTACTGGAGTGCACAACACTTGGCTTATCAAGAAGTTTTAGCACTTACAGTTACAACAAAATTCAACGGCGTAAGATTATATGGAACCCAAAAATATTAAAGGGGTTTTAACGAAGTAATTTGTGGGTAGTCACTTTTACCATATCAGATTTTATAACTTGAAAATGAGTCTAACAAAGATTCAAAAATAGTGGTGGTTTCACAATTAAAAGAGTATCACTTTGCTGACAATCCAGGCAGATTAACATTAAGTGATCCAAAAGCTATGCCACGCTATATTCTGCACTTGCGCCTCCCAAAGCTTAAAAGTGTTCGAATAAAAAAAATAATAATAATAAACATTCGCATTATTTAGTAGGGTTCTCTAGCCCTCCCACTCTTTTATTTATTGAACTTACCCTTGTGTTAAATTATTATATCATGGCCTTAGAATAATAGATTTACTGTATCAAAGTTGAGGACAAAAATTTGCCCTTAAGTTGGGCGACTAGACGTAGTCACTTTGGAATTATGGAGAATTTAAAATCTTACTATAACAATCCTTTATTTATTGCATTTGTGAAAATAAAGAATTGCTGAGGTAAGATTTTAAATTATTTCTAATATACATCAAGCAATCCAGGGGTTAAAACAAATAATGGGAATTATAGACTTTGGTTTTAATTTTTTTTTTTTCGAATTATTTTATTGCGTTGATTAGTTCTGATTTTTTTATCAAATGGGCATAACTGTCTTTGAAATAAATTTGAACAATGGCTTCTCTTATTATTTCGTATTCACATTTAAATTTATACTAACCGTGGACTGAACAGATCTGCCAATGCAGTAGTATTTTCATTATGGCGTCAAATAATTTATATCATTCGACGTTTAACGGTATATTATCAATTGCTTTAGTCAAGCTTTGACCAAGTTACAACCGTCAGCTTGCTACGACAAATCCATCTACGACATCCATGACAACCATCAGCTACGTGAATTACGACAAATAGGTCTATGATACCGACTATATAAAAATTGAAATTGGTAAAAAATTAAAGCCGTGTTGACTAAAACAAAACTAACTAGCTTTAATTTTGAAATACTGAATTCTTCATTCTTTGTTACATGCTTCAACAACTCTTAGTTTAAAAAGGGATTTATAACTGTATTTTTATTTGTAACATTGACTATGAGGTAAGTAAGCACTGTCTATGATTCGTAGCCTAGCCCCTAGCCTGGATGGTTTATTCAGTCCGAGGTGTTGAAGCGTCTCGCCATGTTGCACTGCCAGTCAAGCGAGGCTCCAGTTGATTTAATCATCAGGTAACAAGATCCTCACCGGTCAGCTGTCAAAGTGCCTAACGCAGTTAGGGCTGCCTTCAGCCGAACCTGCTTAACTTACGTCCTCGACGTGACGCTTATTGGCAACAGAGATTAAGACAGTAATATTATTCACTTAGTACCAGGGGGATCGAGCTTACATTCGGTAAAATTATTAAGCGTCATTTTCCTTTCGTAAACAAAGCTCGTTCACTCCACTCACTCGCCCTCTTTCTTTTTTAAACCAGCTCGTTCACTTCGCTCACTCGCCAGGCCTATGGCTACACTTTGGTGTACATTTTGTTGAACTACGGGTTAAATATGTAACACATATATACAACGAGGTGGTCCGTGCGCAAATTGCGTATTTTATGATTCAGTATGAGTTAAACTCACCTACAGTGCGTGAATGTTGATTATGAAGTGACAGAGATCTATTTGTGTTTACTATCTGGCTTTTAAAATTCATCTGAAGGTAATCAGCTGTTAAATTACAATTCACATTAAAGAACTTGCAATAAAAGTTGGTCAACATTTTAAAGCACCCTCTAGAAATAAATCAAAGGCGAGGGGGGCGAAGCCCGAAACAATATGATCTTTTTAATTACGATTCGTCACTGCGGTATATCCTAAGCTTTGAAATGTCACCTCAATCTTAAAAATCGGTTCAGTAGGTCGAGAGAAAAGGGGACATAACAGACGAAATCCGTATAGAAATAAGAAGATAGATAATCAGCTAATTTTTCTGTTAAATTTAGTAGTCACGAAAAAATCTAGGACTCTAGGACGAAAAACGGATTTTCCCAGACTAAGTCCAATCGATTCCTGGTAGCCGTAAACCTCAAATTCAACAACAAATAAAAATTATAGGACGATAAAAAAATTTTTGCTCGTTCAAATAGTATTTGTTTTAGAGTATGATATTTACGTATTAGCTGTGTTGTACTTCCTATACTCTGTCCACCCAGCCATGGCACCTGACGGATTATAGAACCCTTACTCACACACGCACACAAATGCAGCCGACCCGCCCGGCAGGTAGATGAGTCACACACTGGGGGGTCCAGTACAGAACTGTTAATTCCGTAATATGTGTTTATAATAATATGATAGTGTTATATTTGGAATCTTCATTTAATTTCAAAGAGAATGATACCAAACACGACGTAATTATGATAATATTTACATGAAAACGGCTTAACTTTGTTTTTGCGTCAAAACCGAATATCATACAGTATTGATCACAGGTTAAGTACTGTATTGTAGTTGAAGTCTGAATAAAATATTTAGACCTAGTAGAGTAAAAAAATAATTAATTAAAGTGTATTTCGGAAGTATGCGTTAATTTAAGTAGGTTTACAGTAATTGCAACGTAAATAAAATCCCATTATTGCTTTCCAGTAGGCCTAAATGTTTACAATTTGTAATCACGAGTAACAAGAACGCATAATCTGCTGAAATAACCTCGAAATATTCTCTTTGTACATTAAACTATTCGTCAGAACCATTAGTCAGTCATGAGCGCTACTGTTTAAAATCTGTTTTTATTATTTTTACATTATTTTTATTGAGAAAATGGAAGTATGGGGCCCTTATTATAAGAAAAGTACTATAAAGCCTGTCAACAGCCTGCAATGTTTCGAAACAAACCTTCATACGTATAAATGCTGAACTCAAATCATCATTACCAACTCAAATAAAAAATTACCTTAAAGCTCCGGTCTACCTGAGCCCGAACAATAATGCCGAATGCCGCCTCGCGCGGCCGTGGCGCTAGGCGAGTTTGATGGCTGCAGAGGTTTACGGGGATCGTGTTTTAAAATTAACCAATTAAGATAGATATTGACTCTTAACTTTTTCTAAAAGTAGAAAAAAGGATCTCTTTGGCTATCTTTTTACAATTTTTTAATAAAATTTCCAATTTCAGTTATAACTGTCTAAAATCATCTGTTTTTGAGTTTTATGAATGCAGAGGTTTACGGGGATCGTGTTTTAAAACTAAGCACTTAAGATAGAGATTCGCTGTTAACTTTTTATAAAAGTAGAAAAAGGATCTAGTCTGCTATCTTTTTAGAATTAAAAAAAATTTAATTCCAGCTATAACTGTCTAAAATCTTCTGTTTTTCTCAATTTTTAACTGAAGTTTTCAATTAGTTTTGACGAAACTACCAAAATGAGATTACTAAAGTGTAACTAAGGATATTTAGCACCGTTATTCTTCTTTCATATGACACCTTAGCTTATAGCTCTAGGCTGCATTTAGCAGAATATAACAGGATTCTTAAAAAAAACCCTTACATGTGCATCTAGAAAAACAATAGTAGTTTTCATCACTAGGAGCAAAAGTGGGTCTTTTTGGTGCGTAATCGTGTTTTAAAAACGAGGCGCAGCCGAGTTTTTAAAAACGATTAAGCATCAAAAAGACACTTTTGCTCCGAGTGATGAACAACGTTTTTTTATCATAATGCGAAATTAGACTTTTGATCATTAAAAATATTAACTATAAAGATGTATTTTCGAGGTTATGTTTACAAAGTTTGTAATATGCAGTGTTTACATTTATGATATTTACAAACAATGCTCTTTATAACGTTTGAATTTCAAAATTCTGCTCCTCAACATTAATAAATGAATAATAATATACATAGGAAACAGCTGACTTTTCAGTACTAGGACCTAAAAAATTCTCCAGATGATTTTTCAGTCCTAGGACAATAAAGAATCGGTTTTGGTACAGTTGAGAGAACAAAAAACAGGCTGATTTCGTGCAGAATGATAAAAATGATTTTAGTCAGTTATAGCTTAGATTAGAAATTTTATTTTTACATTCTAAAGAGATAGCCGACGAGATAATTTTTCTACTTTTAGAAAAAGTTGAGAGCCAATCTCTATCTTAATTGGTCAGTTTTAAAACACGATCCCCGTAAACCTCTGCATCTATAAAACTTGCCACTAGAGAAAAACAGATGATTTTAGACAGTTATAACTGAATTTAGAATTTTTATTTAGAAATTCTAAAAACACAGAAGACAAGATCCGTCTTGGTACTTTTAGAAAAAATTAAGAGCCAATATCTATCTTAATTAGTTATTTTTAAAACACGACTCCCGTAAACCTCTGCATCCATAAAACTCACCTAGCACTACGGCCGCGGACGCGAGGCGGCATTCGGGCTCGGGTAGACCGGAGCCTTAAAACATATCCTTTCAGTTACAAAAACAATGTAGTGTTTATACTCATTTTTCTCAGAATTTTCTGCTAAAGACAAAAATGAAAATTTGTTTGTTTGGAAGTCATACATAAAAAAGTTAGCAGTTATGTATTGGCTGCAGTACTGCCATACCTGCGAGTGGGCATTGGGGTGTCGGACCCGGGCGCTTGTGAGTGCGCGTCCGAGAGTCACCCTTCTTCTAATCCGTCAGGTGCCATGGCTGGGTGGACGGACTATAATTCGGTGGTTAAAATTTTAAAATTAAGTCAACAAGTTATTTGTTTATTTAACAAAAATATTTAAATTGAGTATATTTAAATGTAAATATTTTTTATTAATTAATTATTTTATATTTTAATATGTTCGTCGCTAGTCACCACTGAATTAGTGGTGAATCTGTTTTTATTATTCATTATTCATTCATTCATTCATTATTATTCATTCATAATTTTGAATGAAGATGTGGATAATTTATAAATTGAATAAATTATCCACGATTTTTATCTTGAAAAATAACTATGAAAGGGACTTAACTGAACTGTATAAACTTACACCACCTGAGTAAGATGTCTTAGATGAGATAAGAAAAATTAATGACCAAAATGAACAGACGAAGCTTAACAAAATAAAAATCTGAGCAAAAAACTTAAGAATTTGTAAAATAATAATGATAAACCTTTAAAGGAAATCACTTTCATTAAAATTGACAAAGACGTAAAATCTATGTGTGAATTCGTCTCTGGAAAGCACAATCCAGAATACCATGTTCCTAACGCTATGCCTCAAAATGTAAAAATGGACATTAGGATCTAATTTTATGAATTTATCTAACTATATTTTGAACCAAGATGAAATTAATGTTCTTAGTAAGGGTTTTACATTTTTCCCTCGCCCAAAATTCAATTATTTTCACTTTGTCGCTGATGAACTCGCCTTTGCCACAAATGTCCAACTCCACGACTCCAGTTCCAATGTCCATGTACGACTCCAGTTTTATATGAAACAACAGGATTTTTCTCAAACTTCAAAACCAACTATACCTGCCTCCTTGAATAAATTCAAACCAAAGTCCGATTGGGATCCTGACCCCAATCCGATTGGTCCTGATTGGGATGGGGACCTGCTGATCATTATATCGAACAGTTCATTAATGAAGTTATCTCAAACATTTCATATCGCAATTATGAAAATTCATTAAGATCTAAAGACAATCTATACAAAAAGGAAAGGCAAGCTCTACGTTCATTGAAAGGAAACAATCCCATAATTATTCTTCAAGCAGACAAAGGTAACAGTACGGTAATCCTTAACCGAGACGATTATGTCAGGGAAACAGAAAAACAGCTAATTGATACGAATACTATAAAAATATTCCTGATGATCCTACTTCTAAATTTAATGATACATATCGGAATTCCTGCAACGATATGGACCTGAGGAAAACTTAAGCATGGAAACAATAAGCATGGAAACTGTTAAGTCCACCTAACCCAAGAACACCGATATTCTACCTATTACCTTAAGTCCACAAGCCTATTCGCCCACCAACTGGAAGACCCATAGTATCAGGGTATGAATCTCCAACAAAAAAAATCTCGGCCTTTATTGATGACATACTCCAACCCAATGTAAAAAGTATACCATCTTACATAAGAGATTCGTTGAACTTCTTGGACAAAATCGAAAATATCATCATTCCTCCAAATAAAGATGTCTTTTTGGTAACTATTGATGTTGTGTCACTGTACACGAACATTCCCCATGGTGAAGCTAAAGATTCTACCAAAAAGTACCTTGACAAACATCCGGTTAGTTCGAAACCTAACACAAATTTAGTTTTGCGACTAATCCACTTTAATAATTTTAAATTCAGGGACCAAAATTATCCACAAGTGAACGGAACTGCAATGGGAACTCGCATGGCCCCTTCTTTTGCGAACCTTTTTGTGGCGGATGTCGAAGAACGTTTTTTAAATTTACAGTGTTTACAACCTCGAGTGTGGTACAGGTTTATTGATGACATTTTTATGGTGTGGGGACATGGCATAAACACTTTGAACACGTTTCTATAAGATCTGAACAGTTCCTCAAATTTAAAGTTTACTTGGAACATTTCAAGAGAAGTAATTACATTTTTGGATGTTGCTATCCATATTCAGGGTGGAGCTCTAAAATCTAAAATGCACATAAAAGATACAAATACAATGGATTACCTGGCCTATTCACTAAAAAACCATCATAAGTTTTCACCCAGCTCACATAAAAATCCATACCCAAACTCAAACTCAAACTCAAACTCATTTATTCGTTCAATAATTTTTACATTTTGAACACGACAATGGTTATACATATGCAAAGTTACCACTTACAACCATATTCATCATATATACAATTATTGTAATTACAAAAAGAAAAAAATCAGTGATAAATATTAAACAAACTATAATTAATATTTTAAGCTACTGCCTCTTCAACACTATAAAAACATTTTAGCATAAAATGAGATTTTAATTTTCTTTTAAAAACAGATATCCTGTTTTCATCACGAATTTCGGATGGAAGGCTGTTAAAAAATTTAACACAAGTGTGGTATGGACCCTTCTCAAATCTAGCAGAAGAGTGCTCCAACACTGTCAGCAGGTCTCTTGATCTTGTTGGGTAGTTATGGTGTGATTTATTTTGAATGAAGATGTGGCTATTTTGTTTCACAAACATGCATGCTTCAAACCCAACAAGACCTGCCAGTGTTAGAACACCCAACTCGCTAAAAAGAGGCCTGCAGGACTCAGCTTTTCTTAACCCCACCATAGCCCTCAAACACCATTTTTGTAAAATAAAAACTCGGTTGAAATGTTGCACACTTGAGACTCCCCAAAAAAGTACCCCGTATCGAAGAATCGATTCCACGTGGGAAAAATAAACTGTGCGGAGGACCTCAAGACTACACACTTTGGCGAGACGGCCCAGGGCGAAACACATGGAGCGAAGCCTACCGCACACCCGATCTACTTGCTCAGTCCAAGTGAGTCTAGAGTCCACCTGCAAACCCAGAAATTTCGCAGATGATTGGGATTCTATTACATCGCTCCCGATTTGAATTTTTCCATCTAAATCAGATTTTTCTGTGTGCCCCAAGTAGAACTGAATTACCTTTGTCTTCTCGCTATTTAGTTTTAAAGAGTTTGAGTCAAACCAAGTTAGTAAATTTTCAAGTTGTGAATTAGCTTCAATGATACCCAAAAGCCTACTATCCTGGATTGTACAAGACAAACAATATTTTGAGAGTGGCACACAGTGATTCTACCAATGTAATATATCAACTTTCCTGTACCGATTACATCAGTAAAACCACAACAGCTCTAAGAGTACGCATGAATGGCCACAGGCATGACGTAAATCCCCGGTATTTACAGAAGCCCGTGGCCATTCATGCCAAAGAGCACTCTCAAAATTTTCAAAAATGTTTTTCATTAAAAGGAATTTGCAAATTGCCTAGTAACACAAAAGATAGAAAGATTAGAGAACTTGAACAGGCCCATCAACTTATTCTAAAATCAAACACCTCATTTGGACTAAACTTAAGATAAGTGATGAAATTTTATATAACATTTCAAAATCCTTAGTCCACACAACTTACTCACAAAAATGTAATTGCTTCAAAAAATCTCCAGCTTATCAATTATAATGTCAAAATCATTGTTTATATTTACATTGTATTCTTCGTTCCTGATTAAGGCTAATGCCGAAAATTTTAACCTTAAAGAAAATGTAGTAAAGGTTTTTGTGTTGTTATAAATTGAGTATAAGCTTGACGTTAAGCCACGTCGTTTTTCATACACTGTTATGAGTTAGTAAGGATAATTTTAAATATAAGTAAACTTGAATCTAGGCATTCAAACGTGTTTTATCGCTGTTATAACCGGTGGTTTTATCTTCTTTGCTCTTATCTGTATCTTATCACAAACTCTGTCAACATTGCTGTTGTGAGTCATTTTCAATTAGGTCAAACATATCTAGTAATAATTTTACTTCTCGCCAGGTTGTTTGTGTTGGAATCATATCAGACTTTTAGTATACAAATTGTTTGTACAATTTTTTTGCCCTATTATTGTTTTGTACAAATGTAATGCTTACTGTATGAATAAACATTCAAACTTAAGGATTATAGTTATATTAGACATAGAATCTTGATTTGTGTATTAATGTAGAAGGAAACATGCGAGCTAAATTTTACATTTCACTTTAATTTGAGTATTACTTTTAGAGTGTTCAATCAGTCTATAGTTCTGGCACATTTAATGGTGATCTCTGAATTAACAAAATACTTTTAGTTATATATAAAAATCATCTATATGAAACGCTTTCATTCACCTTTTGTTCAATATTTGAAGGAAATGTGATAAACAAAGGTGTGCTTCTTTTATACATGTTAAAATAACAAAATATGATTAAGAAGTGACTAACTATTTTAAATAGGTGTTTTATGGAAAACTTTTGTAAGTGTGTATTTTTCAGTAAATGCAGCCAGCAGTTCACGCTGTATTTTAAGGGCATAACATAATATACAGGGTATCCCGGAACTCTCTGGAACCCTTTTGTATATTTGCTCAATGCATCGAGACAAGAAAGAAAAACATCATACAAATAGGGGTCTAAAATCCATTGTTGCTAACCACCATTATTTTTTCACATAATAATTTTTATTTTCGCAATGGATGGTTGTATTCAGTTCATATTTGGTATGAATTTTATCATACTAATGTACATTTACAGGAAAAAATATAATTTTTCCACTGATTATTTTCGAAATGGTGGCCATTTAAAATTTTCAAACTCAAATATCTCAAAATCGGCAATTTTCATAAAAATTTTACTACATACAAAAAAGGTTCCAAATTAAATTTTCTAACCAACGGTACCAAGTTTGTAAGGAACTTATAACAAATAACGGAGTTATTGTGATTTTTCTGGTTTGCATTAATTATAATGCAAAATCAATGTTTATATGGAGAAAAATCCATAATTTGTATGATGTTCTTTTTCTTGCCTCGACGCTAGGAACAAATATAGAAAAAGGTTCCAGAGAGTTCCGGGACACCCTGTATATAGCTCTGCTATAATTTTGAAAAGTGACACTGGAGATCTGCTATATACCAAGTTTAAAGAATATTCTCGCGTAAATTTATAGCGTTTTCTATATAGCAGAAATTAAACAAACATCAAAGGGAATCTGAGTTATATCTAGCTCTACTATACAGGGTGTCCTGCTTCGACTGTCAAAAACTTTCCCATGTTATTCAGCAAGCCAAAAGAAACAAATAAGTTTATCTAAACATATGTCCTAAAATGCCTCGTTAACCCGCTAGCCGCCATTTAGTTTTATTTATTTATTTATTTTTATTCCAACGGCTTAGCCAATATTTGCACAACAAAAGAGTTTAACAAATGAACAAATTCCTTAACAATTAATTAAACAATTAAGTTAACAATATGGTACACAGCAATAACCTTATAAAATTTCAAAGGTAATAACAACACATAAATATACATAAATAAATACAGTTATAACAAAAACAATAAATAGTGATAATAAATAGAGAGAACAATAATAACAGCAGTGAGGTTACATTAAAATGGTTGACAATAATAAGTTTGATGATAACAATAAATAAACTATAATATAAGAAAACAACAGTAAAGAAATGCATGAAAGATCAACGACACAATAACAGTCACTATGCACTAGACTTGTCAGGTTGGCACACTTGAAAGCAGGAAAATTTGTGTTTGCCAGATCACGATGACAAACGTGGCACTCTAAAGGCACCACCAAAATGAATGTGATGTGTTTGTGTGTTGACTGTGCTTGTTTGTGCGTGTATGTGGTTGTGTTAACTAAAAATGACTGAAATAGCACGAATTGGGCGTGGTCCTTTAGAGGCACCACTAAACACTGTAACACCAGTATTCCCCACTAAACTTGCTAATTCCGAAGTGCAGTCTTGAAAGAAGTTAGTGTAGTGCAGAATAGGTCGATTTGATCTGGCAGCACATTTCCCTGGCGTTGAATTCGTACTATGATGCTGTTGGCCTCGTAAGATGTGGAGACTGATGTTTGGATGAAGAGAGCTTTTGATCTGGTACCACAGGAAACTCGAAAGTTTATTCTTTGCAGGAGATCAGGACAGTCAACCATGCCATTTACTACTTTAAATAAGAAGATGGAATCCTGAGATAGACGTCTAGATTCCAGGGCAGGTGGGCTAAAAAAAGTGTGCTAATTCGTCAATAGGGACACCCATATATATGAAACCAAGACGCACTCCTGCCAGTCTTATAAAGCGCACAAGGGAGCAATACAAGAGCTTCGATATTTGGAGATCAGTGAAGGTTCTGGAAACTCTGTATAGTAGGCCAAGGATTTGCAGAGCCTTGTTACAAATGTTATTTATGTGCATGTTCCAGTTCAGTGAGTGATTAAAGGTCACACCAAGATCCCTTACTCTCGATAGCTGTGCTCCATGTATTGAATAATTAGACACAATAGGATTTGTGACCCGATAAAATGACATGCAGACACACTTGTCGAGCTTGAGTAACATTTGGTTGTCATTACACCAAGCAAAAATCGTATCGATACTCCTCTGGAGAATAACTGCGTCTTGGGGTGAAGAAATTTTCATGAAGAGTTTCATATCATCTGCGAAAAGTAAGTAGTTGCAATTGAGGGAGTCGGTCACATCATTTACATAAAGGTTGAATAGTACTGGGCCGAGATGGGAACCCTGGGTTACACCTGATGGAGAGAGGAAAACGTTCGATTTGGCCATGTTGTACCTAACCACTAGACTTCGGCCCTGCAAATAGCTCCTTATCCACTTAAGGAAAGAACCAGTAAAGCCACTAGCTTCAAGTTTGTTAATGAGTCTCGAATGGCAGACGCGATCAAAAGCTTTTGAAAAATCGAGTTGGATTAAGTCAACCAGCTGTTTTCTTGAGAACGCGTCCATGATGTGCCTTTGGAAGATTACAAGATTCGTTGCTGTGGATCTACCTTTCATGAAGCCATGTTGATGAGTTGATTTTAGACCCCTGATCCTGAAGGCAATCTTACTCAGAACAATCTTCTCGAGGACTTTAGCCAATGTCGAGAGTATGGTTATCGGTCTGTAATTTCTTACTTCGCTGACAGCTCCTTTTTTATGGATGGGAACAACGTGTCCTCTCTTGAAGGAAAATACCGGCAGACAAGGACTTGTTTAGATAGCTTTGCAAGTGGTTCAGCCAACTGTTCAGCACAATGTTTGATGACCGAAGGTGGGATGTTGTCAGGTCCTGGACCTTTAGAGGCATCGAGGTATTTTAGTGAGGCCAACACTTTGAAGGTTTCAATTGTATAGGAAGAAAATATATCAGTAGACTGTTGAGTCATATTAGGAACCTGTCCTTGGACTGTTGAAGCCAAATACACAGAAGCAAAGAAATCAGCAAACATATTGGCTATGCCGTTATCAGATTGTGAGCAATTGCCACCCAGACGCATAGTAGGTGGTGAAGAGCCAGTGTTGCTAAATGACTTCAGATAACTCCAGAAAATCTTCGGTTTGCTAGATATCGAGCTTTGGACCTTATTTAAGTATCGGTTGTAACATGCTGATGATAAAAACTTGCATTGAGATCTTACTGAGGCAAACTTGCGATAGGTGAGTTGAGATAGTGTGTTTTTAAACAGTTTGTGGAGCATTTTCTTCCTTATTGTTAGGTCAATTAATTCTTTGGAAAACCATACAGGGAATGCTGAGATACCTATTCTGGACTTGGGAGAGTACACTTAATAATTTTTATTTCCGTAACGGATATGTGTATTAAAGTCATATTTTGCTCGAACCTTTATCATACCAATGGACATTTCCAGAAAAATCATTTTTTTTCCTATTTGTATTTTCAAAATGGTGGCCATTTTAAGTTTTTAAACTCACATTTTTCAAAACCGGTAAATGTTATAAAAGTTTTACAAGAGGCGAAAAGTTGACAGAATAAATTATCTAAGCAATGATACTAAATTTGTAAAGATCCGAAAACAAATTGGAGTTATTGAGATTTTACCTCAGTAAAACATTGATTTTGCATTAATTAGAATGCAAATTTAGGTTATTTTCATAGAAAAATCACTATATCACCGTTATTTAATGTTGAATATTTACATATTTGGTATCATTGTTTAGATAATTTAATTTGTCAACTTTTTTGTCAGGTGTAAAACTTTTATAAAATTTACCGTTTTTGAGAAATCTGAGTTTAAAAACTTGAAATGGCCGCCATTTTGAAAATACAAATCGTAAAAAAATAACTATTTTCCTGAAAATGGTCATTGGTGTGATAAAGGTTCGTGCGAAATATGAATTTAATACATATATCCGTTACGGAAATAAAAATTATGAAGTGTAAAAAACAAAATGGCGGCTAGCGGCTCAACGAAGCATTTTAGGACATTATGTTTATCTATCTTCTCATTTCTATAAGGGTTTTGTCTCTTACGTCCCTTTTTCTATCGACCTACATAACCGATTTTTAAGGTTGAGGTATCATTTTTAAGCTTAGGATATACCGCAGTGACGAATCATAATTAAAAAGGTCATATTGTTTCGGGCTTTGCCCCCCTCGCCTTTGATTTATTTCTTGAGGGCGTTTTAAAATTTTGACCATCTTTTATTGCAAGTTCTTTAACGTGAATTGTAATTTAACAGTTGATTACCTTCAGATGAATTTTAAAAGCCAGATAGTAAACAAAAATAGATCTCTGTCACTTCATAATCAACATTCACGTACTGTAGGTGAGTTTTACTCAAACAGAATCATAAAATGCACAATTTGCGTACGTGCCACCTCGTATAATCTTTTTTGTTTATTTTGGCTTGCCGAACAACATGGGAAATTTTCGGACAGTCGAAGCGGGACACCCTGCATATCGATCTGATACGCGTGCATTTTTGTTTGTAGCACAGCTAGATGTGCTGCCCCCTCCCTAAGAGGCCACCGTAGCACCTTTGATGTGGCATATGGTCTACTCATGTTGTAGTCAGAGTGCTTTTAATGCAGACTGTTATTGTTCCCGTGTATTTGTATTGGTTTGTACGATTGTGCAATAATGGAGAATTTACAATATTTCAAAAGGTCACTAAATACCACTGTATCGTTTCCTATATTGAAGTGAGGGCTTGATCCAATATCTTCGTTATCTTTTTTTGTCTTAAAAGTATCACAAAAGCTGCGGTGAAAGAAACGGCTGCTGCAAAAATTACCTTCTTCTTCGGCATCAGACTGGGAAATACACTCCGGTGTCTCCCCAAGCTATACGTAGCTCTGCTACACCAAATTAGCCTCAAATTTACTCATAGGAGAGCTACATCTAGCAGAACTACATGTATCTGACGTAGGTATATATAGCAAACTTTTATAAAGCTCTGGTAAATAGCAGAGGTATAAAGCTGTGCAGCTATATAATGTTAGGCAACCTTAATACTCACTTGCAAAAATGCAATACAAAAAACCATTGATTTATTTTAAATCACTACAATTAAAGGTTTAATCAAAAGAAAGAGTTGTCAGAACTCTCGTTTGATAAGACAACCGAGAGAGAAAGAGGAGAATAACACTGGGTTGATTAAAGTAGCGAGCACACCTGTCGTAAAGGGGTGGCGAAACAGTCGGCTGTAAACAGTTATCTGGGCGCGTGACGTCATAACGTACGCACGCGCAGTCACACACTTGGTCACCTACACACGCGCACCGACAAACACGGACATCTTCAGACGAGATGGCCTCCATAGCGCGGTAGTAACCGCGGTGAACACGTAGACCAAATAACTGCAATAGGAAATTTATAATTTAAAGCGACTATAATTGTATTTTTATGTTTTATGCTTTTAAAAGACCACTGGCTGTGTAGCTGAATGGTTATAGTGAATCCAAAGGTTGCCAGCAATTTAGTAGCTTTTTAAATGTTCAATACTGGATCCAGTTGTAATTTATTATTGGGCTTTTATTAATGACGCTATCTAAAACAGGTCGACATTAGATAGTAAAAAGAACAGTGTTTGGACCGTTCCCCTTCAAAACAGTAAAAAATGACTGAGGCATAGAAATACACAAAATTTACACACATTTTAACAGTGGTTCGATACTTGTAAAATCGTGCAATTTAATGTCTTTATCATTCTGTACGAAATCCACTTGTTTCTTGTTCTACGCAACACGTAATTCTTTTGTGCTAGGACCTACAAAATCCGCTGAGACCTTTTATAAGCCCTAGGACATAAAACTTCAGCTGTTTGATAAGCATTATTAATGATTCGTTCATTTTGATGTTCAGAATAGTGAAATTCAAAATTTTGTTTAAAAATAATAGAAATTTTAAACAGTAGTTCCCTAAAAAAACTTTATAGTAAAAATCTTAAACGATTAAATCCCAACAACGAGTCATTTAGAAAAAAGTGTCTTTTTGAGCTTAATCGGTTTAAAAGCTCGGCTGTGAATAGCTTTTAAAACACGACTGTCATAAAAAAGAGCCGTTTTTGCTCACAATGATGAAAACTACTATTCCTCACGGAAAACAATAATAAAGCAAATAATAAAACGATATTACAGGAGAAAATCAAAACAGGTGTCTGTAATAATTATTGTCTAAACCAGAGTTAGCAAGCCTTTTTTCACTCACTGTACTTTGAGCATTAAGACTTTGTTTTGTCGGTCTAGAAGAGTTTCAAGTATTAGTGTAAAATTAAAAAAGGATAAAGTCAGAGACAATTAAATTGTTTACTATTGATTTATTTGTTAACCAAGGCTTTGATGTTATCTTAACTTTAAAGTTTATGGTTGATTTATACATTATTTTCCTTATTGTTCTGGATATTTTTATTATTCACTTAAATATTGACAGGTGTAAACGCAGTATAAGTTATATAGTGTGTTGTAAGAGTTTGCTTTATATAACATGTCTAGTAATATTTTCTGTATGGAACACGTGTGCGCCTAGTAAAATTGTTATTAACTGAGATCATTAGAGACCGAAGTTTGTATGGTTTTAAAACTAGCCTATTTTTTAGTTTTTTTTCCCAAAAAGTACATAAAATTGATATTTTACGCGTCTAATTATATATCTAATAATCTTTTGCTAATGGGGAAACACGCAATGACTCATTTAAATTCAATGCACAACACTTCTTGTGAATTTTATTGGGATGGATTTTTTTTATTTAAACCGGGTTTGACAACTGCCAAGAAAGTGGTTTGACGAATATTAATAAAACACTTCGTAATTGATAGCAAATTATTAGAACTCAACTACGGTGAATGTATGAGGATGCTTTCGTTGACATACAATCTGCTACTTAAATCAAAGTCCCCATCTCAGAGTAATACTTGAATTTTTTATGTTTTCTTAATTTTCGGAAAAGCATAAATGTTTTGCTCAATAGAGCTTGTTTTCGAGGTTTATTGAATCGATTGTGAGATTTATTTCTTACATTTGCTCTCACACTACTTGAAACTTTACATCGCTAGTATGAACATTAGATGATTTGCTAAGTAGATAGTATGCTATCTACAATATCCATGATTATATTCTCTTCTAACGTCATATTTTACGTCAGGTCTTATCTTTCCGGTACTGAGGTTGAGTCAACGAACAATCAAATTCTTTATACATCGTAAAATGATTAATCCGAAGAGTCATATAAAAAACTTCTATGTCATCATAGCTGATGAAACGACTAAACATAGTTTCCAGAGACGTAGTGTTGCTAATTATTTACTCTACATTCCCATCTTGATGCTGAGGATAATTTCACAATCCGACGGAGCAATACACACACCACACTTAATTATATTCGAATTGATTCATAACTAGCGTGTCTTTTAAGAAAAAATCGATTATACAAATATATACAATGTTTAAAGAAGAACTATTATAACAAGAGACATGATCACCTCGTAAATTAGAATTTCCAGCTACAACCAGCTTCCCCACTTTTGTATTGCCATGACCAAAAACATAAAAATCAGGCCTGATCTTCACCTTCGAATTATAACATATTTATTCGTATCTCTTTTTTACTTATACAACCTTTCATTTTGAAGTCGTCTACTTATTGGTAGTGAACTTACAAACGTGACGACATCCAGGCAGAACAGGAAGTATTTGATGGTGCTGATGCTTCTCTCCAGCTTCTCCGCGGACGCCATGTTGTTCCGCGCACCTGACACTCGCACACCCACACTATCACTGTCACTCACTCCGGCTGTAGCAGTGTCGAGTGCGGGGCGCGGCTATCTCCTTATCACCACCTGATAACGCCACTCAGCCTTCCCAGAACCGCAGGTGTGCTCGCTGTCTCATCGCCCGACCATTCACGCATCTTCCTCTGACAATCACTACCGTACGTCATATACAGTCGATGAGTAATTACTGTTGTGCAGGAACTTTGTACTTAAAATTTAACGTTCATTGTTTATTTACTATATTTCAGAAATGTTTTGAGGAATAGTTATATTCAACTTGAAATCTGGTTATGAGACACTTAGTGCAGGTCTTTTGGTCTTGCTAAATGGTTCAGTAACTTACATTCATTATTATGTATGTACGAACGGTTGTTATTAATTTTTGACTCAGTTAGTTGCTAAGATGTTGGCTTGATTATTATATAAATATCACACACTCGGATAGTGAATGACGAATAAAATTTTGATCACTTAATAAAACTGAAAAATTATTGGATTTTGAAATTTTTGCAATTTTAAAATACACGTTTTTACAATAAACATAATTTTCATGTGACAATTAAGCTTTCCCCTTACTATTTGCATCAGAGAGTACTTTTACATTGATTTATTCATTTTAACAAGTTAGATTTCCTTTCTTATAAGTCATATTAAAGAAAATGATTCAAATAAAAACCTACGATAGGGAAATAACTCTTTAACTATACATTTCCTATACTTTTAGTTCTCTAATATCATTGGCTGGAATTGTTTAGTGCATTTGAGCCGTTAAACATTGTGAATTCTATTTGTGTCATGAGATGGTTGTAACGCTGTTGGCGGACGAGGTCGGCGAGTGCTCGCGGCGGCCCTTAACGGGATTTGGATCAAATTTGTTTAAGAGCGCCGAGGGACACCTTTACAAACCCGTTCATCAATCACTCACTGGCATCTCCCATTGGGGAGGGAAAACTACTTCTGCAGCTAAAGGGATACTGATGAGAGTAAAGAATCTAAAAACTGTTGATTAGAACATTTGTTGTCTTAATTTTAATTTAACTGTAAAATGTTTGATTGGATAACGAATCAAATAAAATTTCCTAAAAAAAAATTTAGGAAACCTACAATAGAAATTTCAAGGAATTGTGTTTTTGAACATAAAAATGCACACTAGGTTGGAATGACCTTAACATTATTGTGATTGATTATGTAAAAAAAAAAAAAAAAAAAAAAAAAAAAAAAAAAAAAAAAACATAAATGAGAGTGTGCAAAAAGATATGTACGAGCTAGTTTTGTAAGCCGGTTTAAAATTGTAAGTAATGAGATATTTAAGAAGTATATTTATAAGATGAATGTCAAAAGAAGAAACGATTGATAGACAGTGGTAAACTTGTTTTGCCTTCCATTAATATCAAAGTGATGGGTTTCTTAATATAAGTCAGGTGAACATAAAAAATAATTAAACACTTCAATCTCAATGTATAGCCAATATCTTTGTTAAATGGCGTTCTATAGGTATTGGTGCTAGTCAAAGCGAAATCCTAATCATGACTGCCAAATGTCTTTACGTTCAATGTTTCCATGTAAGGTACGGTTATCTTTGAAAAAAAAAAAACTCTATATCAGGAGGATGTTTATGAATTTATATGCAAAATCCTTTTGAAAATAAAATATGCTTAACAGTTGTCTCATCAGCAACTGCATAACAACAAGTTAAGGGATTGAAATCTTATAATTTAAAATATTTTACTCCTTTGATTTTTAGCAAGTATAATCCAAATTTATTAGAAAAGTCAAATTAAATAAGTATTTACCTAAATTCTGAATTAAAATATCGTTTATAAAATTAGTCGGCGAGAGCCGGCTAATATGAGGGATGGGTTCCGTTAGAGGCATTTACCGAGGGTTAGGAGCGTCGAGGGGCGGCTAAACAACCTCCTACATCGGAACCACTTCCGCATGAAATGTAGCACCTCTTTCCTCGGAATTTCAAATAATCTTTTACCATACTTGATTTATAAGTTTACTCTGCAGCTAGGGGAATAAAAAGCTATTAAGCTATAACATTTTCAAAAAAAATCGTTCCTTTTATTATTATATTATTGTTATTATTAATGATTTTTTTGTCTAAAAAGGTATTTTAATTTTCAAACTATTTTAAAACTAAATAAATATTAAAGTAGTTTCCTTATGAAATACATCATATAATTTTCAAAAATTTGGCAATGCTTAAGGGGTGGGCAACCAATGCCTTTGAGTAACTTTATGTTGAAGAAATTTATGACGTTTATTGCAACTATGTAGGGCGTATTGCTCCTTTGGTAAAAATCCCACAAATACTTGAGTCGTTTGGCTTTTCTAGGATAATGTAAATAATACATTAAAATCATTTGCTTTTGGGTCCAAAGCATTTTTTCAAAGCAATAATGATGTCGTGTAGTTGGATATAATAGCTGAAAGGTTTTGAAAAATTTTACTGCCTATTGTTAAAACATACGCTTTCGATGACTTTTTACAAACCATTATGTTTATTACTTCAAACTGATCTTACAGTAATGCGTGGAATTGTAATTGCGCTTAAGTATGGAAATGTATGAGATAAAATTAATAAATACCTTCGTTTATTTTATGTACAATTTTA
The DNA here is from genome assembly GCA_030545055.2 of Neoaliturus tenellus. Lineage (NCBI taxonomy): Eukaryota > Metazoa > Arthropoda > Insecta > Hemiptera > Cicadellidae > Neoaliturus > Neoaliturus tenellus. The sequence goes on along the minus strand of CM061531.1, from coordinate 170,192,987 downwards.
TAAAACAATTGGTTGAATTGCCTCCCTGGATAAGAGATTGGGGTAATATTTTTATGGTCGCTTGGGAAATATAATATATTGCTTGACCGAGAAGAGCTTTGTTTGAAAATAGGTCTGATAGAAATCACGATAGGTAAATTGTTATTTCCTCTGGGAACTCCAGCCCAAAAGTGATCTTCAATAATAACATTAAAATCGCAAATGAATTAATCTCTCATTAGTTAATTTTCTCTGTGAAATAAATACTGTAAGTAATACTTTAAATATTCACTCGTATGAAGTAATAAATTAAATAAACAATTCCTCGCTTGGATATAATTAATTAATATTTAACAATGGTGTAATTATTTTATTTTAGTAACTTGGTTAAGTTAGTTGTGAATACCAAAAACACGAACGGGATTAAAATAAAAATAAATAAATAAATAAATCATGTCTTTATTTTAAGCGATTTTCAGCATCATGCTGCTTTACAAAATAACTCAAGTCAAATTCATATAAATAAATGTAAAACAATTTCGTCAAGACAGTATTAACTAGCCTAGATAAAAATATACAAAAGACAAACCATCTATGAAAATAAATAACTATAAACCTTCTTCTTAAAAGATTTTTCTGCGGTGAGACCAAGACCACTTATCCCAGAGGTTAGGTTGTTGTAGATTACAGGAGCAAAATACCCAAACCTTTTTCTGTCAACCTCTTTGCGCACGCGAGGCACCCCCAACACGCCGTCCTGTCGAGTGCTGCGAGACCGCAACTCAGCACGGGTTTTCAACTTATTTTTTAAATAATGAGGTTCACCCTGAGTCATGACCTTGTGAACAAGGCATGAAGTACGGAGGGCACAGAGGTCAGTCATAGGCAAGAAGCCCAATGACCTCCTCGCATCTGAAATGTGATCATATTTCCTTAAACCACATACATATCTCACGCACATGTTCTGCACTCTCTGCATTTTCTCCATGTCTCCTGTCGAGATGGCATTGCCGTAGACAGGTAGGCAATATTCCAACACAGAGAGCACAAGGGCCTGAACAAGGTGAAGTTTTGTTGTCGATGGAAATAAGTGTTTGTGTTTGTATAACACTCTCAGTCGGCTCATTGCTCGTTGGCATACCGCGCTCACATGATCAGAAAAAGTGAGACCGGAGTCAAGCACAACGCCCAACAATTTGGAAACATTGACCTCTTTTAAGTCCAATCCATCGAGAGAGACACCTGTTGTTGTTTTCGGAGGAAGAAACCTACTTGGTGGGAAAGCCTGAACTGCGGATTGCTTAATTACTTTAAACAAAATATAATATATTTTATGTGATAAACCATGAACATGAAGGTTTAATCACATTTATTAGGCGAGATCACCTTCTGATGGATAAAAAAATATATTATTATGGGGTGATTTTATTTAGAATTTGACGTCACACTGCGACGAAAGTCTCGGAAAAATATCAGAACACACTCACCTTATTCTTAGTAAGAAAAGATTAATTGTAAAGCTTCTCGGAATATTTCAAATTTTTTTAAATAATGAGCACGACCATGCAGTGTATACAGTCCTACGCAGCTTAAACAATATGGCGCGTGATTCTTTTTTAGTGTGCAACAATATTGGAGTTGACCAACAGTTCGAGCCAATAACAGGTTGTCTTATGTCTTGATGTCACAATCCAATCATCTGTTGATTAATGCCGCATTATTTGTACGTTGATCGATAGTCTACTAACATGATGGATTAAACCTACTGCAGTCACTGAACATCTTATCGTTTCGCTTATCATGTTAAATGTACAATAGTTCTTAACAAAAAGAACTAAGTTTTATTAATATATATTTTTTACAAAAAGTAAAAATCAGTATTAATATAATTACAAAAGCTAGTTTTATCACAAATAATTGCATGTGCTATGTGCTATCCAATGCGTGAAATCATTTGACTATCCATTATCTTAAGTAATATCGTAAAAGTTTTTGTGAAGTACAGATTTTCTCCATTCAGGGTTTAAACAGGTAACAGTATCAAATTATAGCGCTCAATAATATTAAAATTCCAATATAAATACCCCCGTCGCAGCAGACCTGCGTACTCAGCGAATTTCCAATGGAATTTTGGTATATTTTCTATTTCCCCATAAAATCCATGGGGATTAGAGTATGTCAGTTTGCCGCCATATGGATTTTGTTGGTAAATATAAGTTTAAACCCTACCTAGTGAATGTAGGCCTACTTACCAAATTTTATCAGGTTATGGTGTTCTTTTTATTTTTCCCATAAACCCCATAGGGGTGAGTACATAGGTCTTACCATGACTACTACCGTAATAGCGTATTCCCTATAGGGAAATTCGCTAAAAGAAAATTGTGTGATAATAATTAAGTTTCAAACTTTAAGTGAACATGTGTTACTAGCTCCTGAAGATAGACAGCAAAGTGTTCGAGATAAGGTACAAGTTTTGATTACTGTATATAAATTAACTTATTCAGTCATATGAATAAAAATATTAATTAAATGGTTTAGGGGCTCATTAGTTTTGATTACACCAAAGACCAATAGTGTTGACGGGTTGCCAAGTACAAAAAATTGATGATATCAAAATTTGTTCCAAATTAATGACATTTGTTTTAGAATTACTAAGCAAATTAATTTGATCTTTCAATGCTTGTTGGTAAACATTCTCTAAAATATTATTATTTTACTTTAAACCCGTTCTTGGCCAGCAGATATGTGGTATTTTACCAAACAGAACGTAAATTCAACATTCCTTCATTCTTCGCCTTATATCCCTCAATAATAGGCCTAAGTAAATAGGCCTAAACTTTCTAATAAAGCTGCTAGTAACTGGGAAGTTAACATAACAGATAAATACGGTATGTATACAGTTGTTGAAGAATAATAAACCTATTTACAGTCACTTCGTCCCTAGCTAATATAAAATTTTTATTTCATAATATATTTTAGGTATATTTATGGTATTTCAAAGAAAAAATGCTGTAATAACAGTGTTCCTAAGATCTAGTTGGCTTAGTTCTGTGTGACTAGATTGACTAGATTGGTAATATTTGGTTGTAACTTTCAACTAATAATGTCAGGTTTTCTTTGTTTACTTTTTAAACTTACTAGATGTAAACAAAGTGTTTTTAGAAATCTCATATTTGATATATTTTGTGATATTTACCATAAATAAATTTTAAATTTGCTTACAACGGTTTGTAGTACAGATAGGACACTCCGAGCAAAGTTTCGTGTAATTTCCATAGTGGTAAGGGCTGTAGCCCTGTTCAGATGTAATAATGTTCGTAGCGCGTAGAAAAACACATTTTTATCTTTTTAGGCCACTTTCGAACGCATATTCTTGTCTTAAATAAGGGCTTTCAAGGTACGCTTGGCAATGGTTTGTGTTTACTGAATCACTTAAAACAAGAGAAACAGAGAACAAAATTAGTTATGGCCTTTTTGCACTAATTTAAGAAGTGAAAATTGGCCGTATTCTGCTTCGTGTCTCTATAAGCATGCGTCGACTGGTTAGGTTTGATTTCGCGATGTGACACGACCGTGCCACTGGATATTGGCTTCATTAAAGCCAATTATGAAGAAACAAATTACATTAAATTCCATTGTTTAATTTCATTAAAGTATATTGTTATGGATTCTTGATAAGTAGTGGCAAAGTAGGGCTGCTGGCTCATGACGTCATCACGATGACGTCAGCAGTGATGACGTCATCAATGACGTCACGAATGACGCCACTAATGACGTCATATGACGTCACATGACGTCACATAAATGACGTCATGGTGACGTCATTACCGCTGACGTCATCGTGATGACGTCACTGACGTTAATTAGGTCAAGGTCACGCAAGAATACAAAAAAAAATTTTTTTGCACTTTTGCGATTCCTCAAAATATGGTGAGAAATTGAAATTTCTTGAGGAATCACAAAAGTGCAAAAAAATATTTTTTTTATTCCCTAGCGATCAGACTCTTGACCTAATATATCCGTCAGGGGTTATTGACCCGTCCCAGCAGCCCCACTTGAAAAAAAAATAATTTTTATATTTTACTTACCCACCGAGAGACTGAGAGCCGAAGAATAATTTCTTCAAACACCCGACAGTGCGACAAACGACACGCGATCCGAACAGCACCGCGTCCGAAGACGTACTGACTTGTACACAGACGGTATCCCAGGTACCCGGCTCAGTGGTGGGGATAAGGAGGTGGTGGGGGTAAAGTGGTCAGAAGGAAGAAAAATTAAAATTTTCGCAACAACTCATCCGAGTCTGTCCTTTACCGTAACTCGGATTGGAAATATTTCCTGAGAAATATTTATTTTTTATTCTTTCTCAGGTGATCTTGGAACTTGGTTGGGAATTGGAGTCACCAACGTAACCTTACTGGCAAAAGTTAGCTCGTCTAAAAGTTTCTGAAACATTTTATCATCCATAGTGATATTTGTGTCCCTTGAGTAAAATTTTGGATTATTTTTGAAGCAACGTTTCATTTTTGTTAAAGTGGAAGTCTTGGACACCTTAACAGAATTATTTTGCTTGGCCAGCAAAAATTTTACTCTTAATAATTTTTTCTCGCAAAGTTTCAGCCATAGACGTGTCTCACAGTAAGGTTTGGATAAAACTGAAACACTCAGTGAAGTGTTGCTCCTTAGCTGGAAGTAGTGGGGGAACAGGGCTATAGTGGGGGAATGAGTAGTGGAGGGGGTAATGCGGACTGTTGTTGTGAAGTGTAGAAACAGTTTGCCGGGAACTGTCCAAGGAGTAACACGTACTGTGCAGAAAAATTAACCGAGAGACTTGTGTAAAATTTAACTCCAAGAAATATTTAATGTAAGACTAAAAGAGGTAGAGTCAAATGAAAAGGTTGTAAGGTTTGCAAAAAATTTTTTTTTATTTCATCTGACCACTTTACCCCCACCACCTCTTTATCCCCACCACGCAACCGAGTACCTGAGATACACGGAGCGACTTGCTCAGTTGCTGTTCAACTCTTGTGGTGTGCACATCTCACTTTTTGCACTAAATTTACTTATATTGAGTTTAAATTTAAATATTTAGCCGAATATCAAACATTTCTTAAGTTTTCAGCAAAGTTTTAAATAACAAAAAAAATATTTTTCACTTTTGGTTTAATTAAAATTTCACAAGTTCCAAGATCACCTGAGAAAGAATAAAAAATAAATATTTCTCAGGAAATATTTCCAATCCGAGTTACGGTAAAGGACAGACTCGGATGAGTTGTTGCGAAAATTTTAATTTTTCTTCCTTCTGACCACTTTACCCCCACCACCTCCTTATCCCCACCACTGAGCGGGTACCTGGGATACCGTCTGTGTACAAGTCAGTACGTCTTCGGACGCGGTGCTGTTCGGATCGCGTGTCGATTGTCGCACTGTCGGGTGTTTGAAGAAATTATTCTTCGGCTCTCAGTCTCTCGGTGGGTAAGTAAAATATAAAAATTATTTTTTTTTTTCAAGTGGGGCTGCTGGGACGGGTCAATAACCCCTGACGGATATATTAGGTCAAGAGTCTGATCGCTAGGGAATAAAAAAAATATTTTTTTGCACTTTTGTGATTCCTCAAGAAATTTCAATTTCTCACCATATTTTGAGGAATCGCAAAAGTGCAAAAAAAAATTTTTTTGTATTCTTGCGTGACCTTGACCTAATTAACGTCAGTGACGTCATCACGATGACGTCAGCGGTAATGACGTCACCATGACGTCATTTATGTGACGTCATGTGACGTCATATGACGTCATTAGTGGCGTCATTCGTGACGTCATTGATGACGTCATCACTGCTGACGTCATCGTGATGACGTCATGAGCCAGCAGCCCTACTTTGCCACTACTTTGATACAAGGAAGTGAATTATATTTAGGTATTGAAAATATATTTTGGTTACACATAGAACTGCAATGTTACGTACCACATTAATTAAATAAGATTAAAATTGAGGAATGATTGAAAATATTTTCGTTTAAAAAGTCTTCTTATAAAGTCGTCTACTGTCGAAAATAATCTAAATTAGAAATCTCTTCTCTAAAAAAGATGTGGCATAAATATCTGGCGCCTACGATTCGGAACTCAATTTCCTGTTTTAGTCTGATTTCCGTCTCCGAAGATGCAGAACCGCCTTGTCCATAAATTATTTCTTGAATGCAGGAGGGAGAGCCAAGTGGTATTTCCATTTTATTAGTCCCTCATCATTCTTCTCAGGCGAAGAAACCGAGTAAAAAGACAGTTTTAGAAAAAAAACCAAAAAAATGTTTTCTTATTAAAATGGATTTCTTTTTAGAGGAGCGTCAATGTTCCTTAAATATTTGATTCAAAAGTTATAAAAATCTTTAAAAATACTCAACTTTTTATTATAAAATATACGTTTAAACTCTAAAATAACCCAAATAATAACAACACAGTTGTAGTTAAGATACGGGACGGCATTACAATATGCATAATGTTTTCTTTAGCTTAACAGTTGGGTGGCCACATTCATGTAGGAGCTACTAGATTGATCAATTTCATTTAAAAAGTAAAAAATTATTCTGTTTGATAAACATTGCTGTAAAGTTGTGGTTTCAAATGTTAATGCGAAATGAGCGTTTGATTTAACATTATAACATCTTAATTTGTTTTAGGAAGTGCGTATTGGCTTCCACCAAAACAGTGTTAGAATAAAGATTTACTCAGTAAGTCCGCAGTTAGGGCCGGCGTCATGTTGCGTTAAGAGCAGTTTGTAGTTAGCAAGTAGCAATCTGTCAAACGGCGCCGGAACTTGGCGGCCCTTAGACTAGGAGTTGCCGTGGGTGGGGGAGCTTGGGACAGCAGGTAACGGTTTACCGTAGAAAACTTCAGCCCACCCAGTAGTGACAGGCCAACAACTCTTGCCTATTCGCAGAATAAACAACAAACCCTATGAAACATTGCCTTTCATGAGGGGCGTGTGATTATAAAATTAAGGAAATTTCGATTTAAGATCTACTTCACGTGCTTTCTTGGCCTTTCGTATCGTATTCCATATTACTTCCAACTAAACGTAAAAGTAATAAGATAATACTAATGTTAAATAATAATAATAATTCAATTTAATTTCATTGCATTACTTTTAGAACAGTGTTTAACTTGGTATGATGCGTTGAATACGGACTATTCTGGTATTACCTTACTCAGTTCGAAAGTTAAACACACCATGTAATTTGTGTTCATATTGGTTTTCATAGTTTTCAAACTTTTTCTCCTATTTCATGTTTTTTTTTTTTTTTTTTATCATATACACCTGGAATTATAATTAATAATCGTTTTCAATAATTAACGCAAAGGTGCTATTAATTTTACAAAAGAAGTTACACAATACACAAATTCTTAAACAACTAATCGATATGAATTATAGAAGAAATCTTTCTGTTGAAAGAATATAAAAAAATAAAATAAAACATGCTCGATAAGATTTTTGTCTATTATTGAACCGCGTTGGTGCGGACCGTAAGCTCGAAATAATGAAGGCGTTGGTTCTGTAATTTGCAGAAAACCTTTTCAGTAATTACAACCAATTACCAGCGCTGACAAGTCAATGGACAATTGAGTAATTTAAAATACTTTTCCCGCGCAATTACTCGTTGGTATTTCAATTTGGATTAGCAGATTTTGTATTTAATCTACTATACATTAAAATAAACAGTAAGTGTCTGAACAAGACATAATCTTAGTTTAAGTGAAAATGGTCTAAAATCATAATTTATTTTAACTTATTATTACTTAGCTCTTAAATTTAATGTATTAAAAGTGGCCTCACACCTTTGATGTCCCCACTTTTTCATTATTTCAAAAAATACAACTGTTTGGTATGAGCATAAGTAAGTTATAAAATAAATTGGGTTGATAATAAACTTATTATAAATCCAATTTATTGACCACATTTATTAATTAATTATTATTAACTTATTAGCTGTCTTCCTAACTTATTAAATTATTAACCTAATATTAATGTTAATACGGGTAAATATACAAAACACAAATTAAGTTAAATTAAATTAAATTTGAGTTTAATTAAATTATGGCTAATAAGTCAGGAGCTATAAAAACTTTTTTCATCACTTCTTATCCCAAGTAGCTATTTTCGAATGAAGCTGATTGATATCAAAGAAAAAAACTGTTTCCCAAACTCTAATTTATAGCAAAGGAAAAACGATCAACTAATTTTTCCTATCTCTAAATTTATTTTGCCTTGCTCGCCATTTGTTCTCCATTTGTCCACTACGGGCGCTACTATTTCTTTACCTTTAATTTTTTAATTTTAAGTCAACTCTTTTAAATGTTTAACAATGTTAAGGTACACAGAAATAGACATACGCTAGTTATCGTGGTGAAAAGTATCGTTCACAAATTGTACCGAAGGTGCGTTTCCGGCACTTACTCTAATTCTTACCATCCTCGGCTCCGCATCATACTTGAAACTAAAGCGCGTACCGGAAAATGCCACTTTCGGTACTTGTAATGAAATATACCATTTCTTAGGTAGACGTGTTATAATGGGAGAAAATTAATCCCCTAATTTAGTGTCATCTTGAGCCCAGTAGGCAAATTTCTTATTATTCCTAGAAGTTTTCTTTCTAATCACTCCATTTTATGGGAAGTCTTACCTGCACGTAACTGCACATCTTTAGGGTTTTTTAAGTTAAATAAATATATAGTTAATTACCTTAAGGTTCGTTAAAATAACTGTTGAATAACCATATTAAAATTATTCGTCTTGTTCTGCACCGTTAGCTCAGAAATAATGAAGTAGTTGTTTTAGTAATTATTGCAAAACGTTTCTCCCTAATTACCACAGCAAGCTAGTAAATGCACTGAAAGTTATTTAAAAATAATTTTCATCATAAAGGGTTCGCAGGGTTTCCTTTATTTTATTAACACAAGATACAGATTTTTAAATCATAAAACTAATATTGTTATGCCTTTGTCATCATCTTACTTTAACGTTTACACCGTTAATTTAAGATTTTTGTATCCAGCGGCATATTGTTAAAAAGTAATTTTAAAAAATACCTTCTAACGTTTAAAAAATACAATAGATAATAATCTACGTTTTAAATTTTTGTAAAATAATTTTAACAACATAGAAGAAAAATATAGATTCTAAAATCAGGTTAAATTATTTTAAATAATATTCATTAATTTGAACAGTACAAGAGATATTTTTATGTAAGTTCAGCCCATTAAGCTGGCCATGTAATATAAAAAATAATGTCGTTTCTTCCATTAAAGAACGATTGTTTTGGCGAATTAGAATCCGGTTTACTGATTCCTACTACTATATAAATATGTTGAATTTTATAAAGGTAATTATTAAACGTGGTGAACGACAAATAGGTTTCAATCTCACACAAGACTGAGTTGTCATTAGGCCATACACATATGGGAATAGTCGGGTTCTGGTTGCAAAACATTTCAGGGACGTGGGTGGAGCGACATTGAAGGGCCGCTCAGTAGGGCCGGGCCCCGTATATTTTGGCGACACGATAACGTCCGTGAACATGTTTCGCGTCCGCGGGGGCTCTTTACGCCACTTCGCTTGATATACAACCTCCATCGTTCATTCCTGCACTTTATGGAAACATTTGTGAGTTTCACCTTTATTGTTGGTCCTAGGTTATTTAACACATTGAATTTAGACGCTAAAGAAAGTCACTCCAACATTATGCGTTGAGTAAAAACTTGATAAACCTTTTCGAGTCATATTTATTAACAATATAACAGGCTACTATAACTTGGTATCCGGTGGTATATTTGGTATATTTAGGTGGCAAAATACCATGAATCACATTTACAAATTGTGAAGAGTGTTGGTCCTTGCATATGAAACACACCTGCGCGCGAGCACTATTGACACAAACGACTTTTTATTTTTTTTTTCTCACTATTATTTTTATTGACAAGGATCATTCGTCTCTATAAGTGATAAGGTGAGTGACACCCAACAATACGAATCAAAACCCATCCTTTCACGAATTAAAATAAAATATATAAAATCTTGGGAAACAGTTAAAACTGGTACATATTGCTGACACTTGAACAAAACCTAATGCAAAACAATAATGAACAAATATGATACAAAAGTAGTCGTCTATAATTTTTCCGAATACAATTTGAAATATTATATCAGAGTTATATGTTCGGCAAGTGACGGCGCTGCTGTTCGAAAATCACTTACCTGTGTAGCAGCTGCAAAGCGCTTGAAAGAACATTTTCGGGGATTTATGGAGTAACGGTCTCTTTTCAGGCAGCGTTTGCTCCAGCGAAAATTTAAGATTGTGCGGAATTTCCTTTTCTTTCTAGTTCTTATTTCTTTATGCATGCAGATTAGTTTAGATAATGAATTAAAGAAAATCCAAACCTTGTTTCAAAAGTGGTGTTATACCTAACTATATTTATTACTATATTAATTAAAATTAGTAAAAAAACCGTAATTGAAACTAGTAAAAAACAGTAATGGAAATGCCTTAATTTTTTTATCCTTCCAATTTGGAATTTTAACTGTGAGCATTTTGTTAGGGCACCTACAGTTCAATTCATTTAAACTGAATTTAACATGAATAACTAGTATATGTAATGAATAAATATTATAGTTAAAATATTACTATGAATATACCCCCGTCGCAGCATACCTGCGTACTCAGCGAATTTCCAACAGAATTTTCGTATATTTTCCATTTCCACATAACAACCAAATGTATAAGAGTGTGTGGGTTTGCCATCATAGGGGTTTTGTAGGTAAATATAAGTTAAACCCTACCTAGTGAATGTAGATACCAAATTTTATCAAGTTATGGTGTTCTTTTTATTTTTCCTATAAACCTCATAGAGGCGTGCACTTAGGTTTGCCGCCATATAGGTTTTTTAAGAAAATATAAGTTAAATCGTTCCTAATGAATGTACCTACTTTCCAAATTATATAAAAAAAATTTCAAAAAAGAAGCAAGATAGAAGGTTTAGTTTATTTACCATACGAATAACATGGAAAACATAGTTTTTGGATTTTCTCCATAACCATTTAAACTAAGTAAACAATTCAAAATACTGATTTTTTCTTTAAGCTATATTAAATGGTTTAAATCACAAAATTTTTGAATTTTTTAAATTAAGGCGAAAAAGCCAAAAACTCATTCTTTACCCTTTTGAACCCCCATAAAACCCTGTTCCCATGGTCTGATCATTGTGGTTCGCAATCTCATTCAAGTAGACGCTGGCTTACACCCATGTACCAAATTTCATTACAATCCGAGGTTCCGTACAAAAGTTAACATGCTCACGGACACATAGATATGTATATATCAATTTGAACGAACTGTGTTTTTGACTTCTAGGGACCGTAACAGCGTATTTACTAGAGGGAAATTCGCTAAAAATAATAGTTTTCCGAAACTACAGATGGTTTATTCACCATTGATATGGGTAATGGATCGAGCCACCCTCTGTGCATCCCTGGGATGCTCAAGTGGAATCCGTCCCGTCAGTGTCAGTCAAGCTGCACCAACGGAAATCGACTTGACTTCGGTTATTTCATCAGACAAGGTCTGATGCACATTTTTAAGTTAGGTCTCCAAGATAAGCATGATTAATGTAGTTTTACAACGGGTATTATGATTTGTCCTGGACAAATATTCAAGAGAGGGCATTTTGAAAAACAAGAACTCAAATTGGCAATGTTTCAAAATTCAAATGTAAGGTTTGCAAGTTTAGGTTACTGATGTACTCTAATATTTGTCTTAATAAAAAGAGATTGTTTTTATTTTTCTGATTAAACACTTGCACATTTCAATTCAATTTACAATCTACGTTTCCATCTACTATGAATGTAAACATCGTTTCATGAATAATGCCAATATAATGATTGGTAAAACCTACAGGTAGAGTATTTATATTAATATAGTACGCTAGCTTAAATAACTTTAAACTCTTGGAGCCTCTTCTTACCCAAATTTGATTTAACTCAGAAACAGAACCCCTAAAACAAAATGCATGAACATTTCTTTTTATGATTCAAATATCAATTTCCTGTTTCCGTTTCATTCTGCCATTTACGTAAAATTATTCTTTAATCCTTGGTTTCAGTATTAAGGATACAAACGTATTCCTACATTAACAATTTTGACTCATTTCTGTTGTGCATAAGGTTGTGATATACCATACAGTAGAAACGCATAATGTCAACCCCCCCCCCTTTAGAAATTATGTTACATTGCTTATATAAACCGCAAAAACAACGTTTGAGATCATTACGAACGTTAGTTTTGACGACCCCCATTGTGATGTTTTAAATAACCATTCGACTGCATTATAATTGATCTTGAAAATTAAATAATATTTATTGTTTCAATTGTTACAATTTGAGACATTATAAGTAACAGTTTTACATATACAATTATACTTAATAACACTATAAACATACATTGATTCTTTTACAATCAAGGAAACAACTTTTCGTCTTATGTATAAATAAATATTTTCTCACGAACAAACAGCTCCAATCTATGTTTCTTTTAAAAAAATATTTTAAATCTTACACCCAAATAATAGTATTTTATTATTTTTAATTACATTTCTTCACAATATCCGATATGTTTAAGTTTTCTTTGGCAAGTAAATAAAACGCAAATTTATTAATAATTGTGGAGAAATTTATTTACGAACTTTATACGTAATTCTAATAAGAATAGCTTTTAAAATAAATGACGTTTTGGTTAGTTGTTTATTATAAATAATTTTCATGAATATTTTTTATAAATATAAAATGTAAATATATTTAAGAGTTACTACACTTACATTAATTTTAACATACTCAAAGTTTTGATTTTATAAAAATATGTTTTCTAAAATATAACTTCGAGACAATTCTGTGCTAGAGGAGATTCCCTCGTTGGAAAAGGAGTGATTTATTCTAACGGGCTATAAATATTGAAAACCGTTCTTTCGCAGCAGCTTTTACACAGGTAAAATGTTCAAGGAGCACTTTCCGAACACCCAAGTTCATATTTTTTCTAAAACTAAATATACTTGTTATGTAAATATTTGAATAAAATTAACTACCAATTCATGATCAATGTACAGAAGAACGATATTTCCATTTTATGTCTTGATAAAAATGTCGGTACCTACCAGGCAAATGGAGCACGAGATGACAGGTTAAGGGCTTGTAACACGTCATTATTTATTAATTTTTTGTTATTTTTTGCTCTTAGTTATTTGTAATTTTTATGGAATTTGGTTATTTTTTTAGTTTTTGGTTGATTTTGGTTATTTTATTTATTTTTTTTTTTAGGACAATCAGGTTTTTATTTATTGATTTTGATAAAACTTTTAAATACTTCCAATGAAGAGGGTTAGGATTAGTAATCTAAACCAAAATGGACATGGATTTATATTCTTCTCTTTGTACATTCGATTTGTATTTGAGTCCTGTCACTTTATACATATTTTTATGCCAACATATTGTTATGCTATTTAAAATTAACAAATTGTTTAAATAATTAATACCTGCTTCTTTGGTTTGTGATACTTGTCAACCTGAACTGAGGGGGAAATTTGTTGCTTCAATCTGTTAATTACAGATTGTAGTTAGCGTCAAACCAGCCAGTTTCAACATTTAATGAATAAATTTAAGTAGATTTTCTGGCCGGTTAACCGACTTAAAAATATTAAAGTGTTATTATAATAAATTGTGACTCTCTCATTCTCTGTCTGAAAAGTAAGAGATTTACAAGATCGTGATATTAAGTTCAAATGTAGGATATATAATGATTTTTTGCTATTTCAAGCAGTGTGGATTCGTGAAATTGTTCGTAAATAGGTCTATATATTTTTAATATCCCAATAAAACGCCGGTTTTTGGAATTTTTTGCGACATTTTGTGTTTACTCAAGGTTATATTTTATTATTTTGGTAATTTGTTTTACTTTTTTTAACCTCAAGAGCTGTTACAAGCCCTGCAGGTTTTTCTTTATCAGGTTTCACATGTTATAGTTTTTAATGCAGCCATAATATGCATAGATTTGCTGTTCTGATCTTATTTTAATTCAAATTCACAAAAAAGTTACTATGATTAAATTTAAACCTAATACTTTTTATATTTAAAAATGTACCGGGCATGTTTAAAATGTTAATATTGTGTGAGGATCAGCATAAGTTATCGTGTCCAAACCACTCTGGATACGACCACCCTGTCTGGTTTGGTCTTTGTAGGGGTTTGTAGGGTTCGGCTATCTTCGGCTGTTCATGGAAGCAATCGGTGGGTATAAAAACTTGACCACGCGAAATCAGTCTTCCTGTTCGTTATGTTATCTTAATTGGTACGTGTAGTCCCGGTCTTGTGACACACTGCCTACATTGTTTGTAAGTACTTTGTATCTTGTATCTCCTAAGTTACCTGAACCCTGAAGTTCGCTGATGTATCAGATTACAATTTTCTGGAATCTGATAAGAACTTGAACAGGATAAGAGAGATATCCAAACACCAGCTACAATCTGCTAAAACCTGGTTTCTTGCAAATAAAATCCAAATAAAACGAGGATAAAAATTGTGAGCGTTATACAAATCGCAGAAAGATGGGAGGGGTCTCAAAATATATGTCTCCGTCCCTGTTAGCAGTAGTAGGTATAGAAACAAAGGTTTTTCTGTTAGTTAGCCAGCTCTTAAAAGTTGCAATCTGGCGTATCCAGTTCCCCCACGGAAAGGCCAGGAAACGCAGGAACCCTTTATATGTACATATTTACAAATGCCTATGAAAAATACACACCGGGCAGTTTCAACACAGTTACCCAAGCCTCGTCTTTGCCTCCACCCCTACACTTGGTCTGGAACGTCAAAGAGTTTAGGTAGGGCACAGAAAGAATATAAAGAGCCAAACTTTTAATCTCCCTTAGGTATCTTTAAACGAGGTTACATAAAATAAATTTTTTAAGTTACTAATAATATTAAATATAGTTGCTTTAATGATGTAATAAAAGTTTGAAATAAATTTTACTCGGATAAATATATAAAAATTAAATTTCAACAGTTTTATTACATTTGTTGACCAAAAATAGTATTTAAATTACACATTTAAATCAAAGCAACAGTTAATTCCAATGAAAATACAATAAAATTTAAGTAAAACTAAATATTGTTGTACAGTATGTGCAAATAAAAAACATTTTACTACAGGCTACTCAGCAAAAAGCTTATAGAATCAAAAACAAACATTGCAGTAAAACTTAACTAAAAATATAAATTATAACACAAAATAAATTAAACTAAACTCAGAAAAAACTCATACAAAACCATACAACAAGAAGAAAAAACACATTAAACAATATATTTTACTGTAATACACTAAGCATTTGTTAAAAGCCTATGAGTATAATTGTAATCACAGCACATGTAACCAACCATAATTTAATAATTGTAAATGTTTAGTTAATAAGTCCTATTCTCATTGAAACATCAAACATCAAATGATTGTTATGAAAATTCCTAACAAGCAGTCTGGAAACGTGAATTCAAATAAATAGAAAACATAATAGGTTTAATTTTAAATGAAACATAAATATGTTGAAGTCACAACCTATAAATACTACACAGCATAAAATTTATTCTAGAAAACTCAGAAATAAATAAAAAGCAAATCCCCCATTAGTGGATGTAGACCATATAGTAATTGCCTTGGCAGAATTCAAAACCTAAAACTTGATGATGAAGTATTTACAACTGATAGCTTGAAGAAAAAGTAAAATTACTGTTGTAGTAAAACATAGTTTAAAAAATATTATTTATATTCTCAAAATGGGCAACTAACTGAAATCCTCAAAATTGGTTTAGTAAAACCGGCTTCTTTTTCCTTAACTATTGAAAGATTGTTATGAAACTCACATTAATTCAGCTGTGCAAACCATAACTGACTTAGCTTTATTTACAAGACAAGAAAAGACAATGTCTTACAGCCTATAGCTCAGAAAAAGACTGAAATTACTGCAATGGTAAATATAACTTACCATGCAAAAATATTGCACACTAGAAGATCTCTTTTATACAAACTTATCACATACATAACAGAACCAGACATTGCAAAACCCACCTTACTTTCAGTGGGCATACACATCATAATGTATAAAAGTTATTGGCCCTTGTCAAAGTTAATAATGGGAATGGAAATTAACATTAGACAAAATTGTATGGAGAGTTCCGCATGTTTACGCATGTTCTCCGCGTGTTTTCCGCATGTTCCGCATGCGTCAATATCACATTATTTAAATCACTTAAGGTAATATTGACTAAATATATTTTAAATAAATATTTAAACAAAAAAACAATTTTAAATACCATAGCATGATACAAAAAATAATAAAAATTATAAACCATAACAAAAAAAGTAAATAACATATAAGTTAGTTGAAAATCACATTTAAACTACCGGGTAAAATAAGACTTATGCAAATAGTAGATAAAAATTAGTTACAATTGATTAACTGCAAACAACTTTATGTCTAAAAATTGCTTTTAAAAAACAGTCGTATTCTTTTTTATCAGTCTTGATTTCTCACTATCAGATTATTAGGATAAAAATAAACTA
Source organism: Neoaliturus tenellus (assembly GCA_030545055.2). Taxonomy (NCBI): domain Eukaryota; kingdom Metazoa; phylum Arthropoda; class Insecta; order Hemiptera; family Cicadellidae; genus Neoaliturus; species Neoaliturus tenellus. The sequence continues at coordinate 170,176,369 of CM061531.1, read as the reverse complement.
CTATACAGGGTGTTTCCGAACAACCTGGAAATATTTTGTATATATGTTCCTTAGGTCGAGACAGTAAAGAAATCATATAAACATATATCCTAAAATGCTTTGTTAAGCCGCTAGCCAGCCATTTTGTTTTTTACACCTAATAATTTTTATTTCATTGACGGTTTGTTGTATTGAGTTCATATTTGGCATGAAACTTTATGACACCAATGTCCATTTTCAGGAAAAAAAATTTTTTGTCCGATGAGTATTTTTAAAACGGCGGCCGTTTTAAATTTTTAAACTCAAATATTTTAAAACCGGTAGATTAAAAAAAAAATTACAAGGGACATAAAAGTTAAAAAAAATAAAATTATCTAACTAATGATACCAAGATTAAAAGGATTGAACAACAGATAACGGAGTAATTGCCATTTTTATGCCTAAAATCGTTGATTTTCCATTTAAATGCATGCAAATTTAGGTTACTTTAGAAGAAAATTTCAATAACTCCGTCATTTGTTGTCATATCCTTACAAACTTGGTACCATTGATTAGATAATTTAATTTTTCATCTTCTTTGCTATTTATAGTAGTTTGATAACATTTACCGATTTTGAGATATTTGAGTTTAAAAATTTCAAATGGCCGCCATTTTGAAAATACTCATTGGACAAAAATAATTATTTTTCTGAAAATGGACATTGGTATCATAAAGGTTCATGCCAAATATGAATTTAATACAACAAACCGTCACGTAAATAAAAATTATTATCTGTAAAGAACAAAATGGTGGCTAGCGGCCTAACGAAGCATTTTAGGACAGATGTTTATATGACAATTTTTTATTGTCTTGACCTAAGGAACACAAATACATATATTTCCAGGTTGTTCGGAAACACCCTGTATATTTTGAAAATTATGACTTATATTATGTCTACAGTTTGAACGACATTGCTAATATTGTTGTTGATTTCACCACCATTTATAATTTTTTAAGGATTTCTAAAGGAAAACAACAAAACGATTTTACTCGGTTACGGTTGTTAAAATTAAGTTATATGTACACAGCCTGTTATGAAATCACAATTAATTATTTAAAAAAATTGAATTGTTTCTGACATTCTGACACTTTCAATAAAATTTCAAGGTAATTCCAATGCAAAATATTGCACACAAAAGTGGTCAAAAATCACTAAAATGGTTTAAATTCTATGAATCACAAAACGGTTACTTATTTCTTAATCAACTTCTGACAGTAAGTTATGTTGCTTAGTACCAGTCTTGATATAAACAAAATCAGTCTTTCATTTTTGGTCTGGCAAAGATCTACTTCCAAGTTGAGCTTTTCATCATGGAGGTCAAATGCTCAAATTTAACGATTCCGCCTTTTTCCTCAATCCCTTGTTTTGTCGAAAGTAATGCATTTAGGGTGTCTGTTTTCAATCGATTTCGGTTGGCTGTTTTAACATTGTTCAGATTACTGAAGATTCTTTCTACGCATGCATTCGAAAAAGGCAGGATCAGCAACATTTTTATTACTTTTTTCAAATTAAAAAATTTGTGATTACCTACTCCATCCTTCAGACTGAAAATTTTGTTCCAATAAACTTGAGGTGGATCACTGGCTTTGAGATCTAGCTCCTCAAAGTTCAGTATGGAATGGTTCCTCCACTCGTGCTCGGCATCCATTGTGTTAATATGATTCACTAGCATTGGAAATCTTTCAAACACGGGACGAAGAGTTTTGAACTCTTCAAATTTTTGTGCAACTTCAGGATCCACTACTCTCACAATATTGAAAACTGCATCTTTCAAATCAAATTTCGTCGTAAGTTGTCGAAGAGCCTCAATGTAAAAGGCCCGGATATTGTTTACGAATGCCGTAAGTTCTTCCCTTGGTATATTAGGATCCCTCTTTAGTTTCTGAAAGCTTTCCTCGGCTTTCATTCCTAAGTACACATGGTTGTCTTCGACAAAGTTATTAATGTCCGTGAAGTCAAAGAGAAATATGTTGTTACCTTTAACGGCATCTTTTTTAGGTAATTATAAGCCAATGTCAACATAAGGCATTCAATCTCTTGCTTCACCTTATGCAAAAGAGGGCTTTCACTTTGGAATAACGTATTAAAACTAGTAAACAAGCCAAGAGCGTATGACATGAACTCAAGATAAATTTCAGTGTGTGGCTGGTTCATAGTAGTGAGCATCTCTTCTGTTTTGGATGGGTCTTCAAATGCAGTTTCTACTAGTTAAGCTTGTTAAACTGTAAATTGCTCTAGCACACGATCTACAACCTGCTTACAGGAAAGCCACCGAGTGCATGAGAGCGACAAAATCTTGTGGATCTCCACTGCAAAAGACTCCTGAAATTCTCTAAGTTTATCTTGTCGACCAAAGCTTCGGCTAAAATGGGAGCTTAGGTTTCTCAAAAGATCTTCGATTGACCTTGGAAGATTTAGACAGGCCTTTGACGCAACCAAATGTATTAGGTGGCAGCAGCACTTAATAAATACACCATTTGGAATCTCTGCCTTCAGTAGGGCAACTACGGAGTGAAACTGGACAAACATCACATTGGTTGTGTCAGAGGAAAATCCTATTAAATTTCCTAAAGGGATTTCCCTCTCGCTAAGCACATCTTTCAGACACGACACCAAGTCATTTTCAGACGAACTTGGTGTCTCCTTCATACACAAAAATCTCGTTTCTACCATATTGTCATTATCATAAAAAAATAACAACAAAAGCACATTGCTTTTTGATGCCATTGTCAGTAGTTTCGTCCATTATAATGCTGAAAAAACTCCCTTCAGGTTTTAATTTTGTCGATAGGGTTTCATTGAATTGTTGACCCAAAGAGTTTTTTATAATGGCTGTTGCCTTGGTTCTGTGGACTGCCAAGTACTTGGCAATTTTGGAGTCTGGGAAGAGGTCCGGTAGTAATTCACCCAACTCGTCAATTGTAGAGATGGGTAATTTTTTTCAGCAATGAATCCAGCAAGCTTCAGTTCAGCTCTTCTCTGCTGCATTGGAACACTCACACTTATGGCATCAGCAATATTTTTTGTGCTGACAACACCGTGTGAAAGCTGAGTATGTCTATCTGATTTACAATGGCGGGTGATGTCATTTTTGTGTGGAGTAATATTTATATTGCACAATCTGCAGAAAGCCAACTCATGGCCTTGTTGTTTTTCTTTTGATTTCTCAAGCCAGCCTTTAAACTCTGGAACGTCTAACCAATTCAAAGAAAATTTATTGAAATAAAATTACACAAGCTTATTGGGACCAAGGGTGGTTTGACAGTGAATTTGCTCAGATAGGCCTAAATCAAACACCACTGAATTTGTTTCTTTAAAAGTAGGCTGGATACTTTAAAATACGGTATCCTATACATTGATGAAAAAAGAGATAAAAATATAAAAAATTGTGTAAGCCTACATTTCTTTTTATTGGTAGATATGCGTGTGTTCTGTTTGTTGTTTTACACTGGGTTTATTAAAACTCGATATTCAATATGAAGACTATGCAAGGGTTAGGAAGATAGACTGTTAGTATAATTTATGTTCAGATAACCAAATCTATAGGCTTAATTAATATTTTTAGACCTTTAAATTACACTGTCATACCATGTATATTGTACAATTACATGAGCCCTCTACTTACTAAGCTTCTTACCAATCCTACATAAATAAACAGCCTAAAACTTTATAAGCTAAGTGCACAACTTTATTCGGCAAATTCACTTTATTCACAACCTTTTTGACTTGGTTTTTATAAAAGTAAAGCAAAGAAATTAAGTTTAACAACTCTCTGGACATTAATGATATAATGTAATAGCCTTTTTATTAAGGCTAATTTATTTAATTTTACTTAAACTATTTTTTATTTGTTCTATCATTTAGAAAGATTTATGGAATCAAAGAAGTCCTTGTGCATTAAGATTAAATTAATTTTGCTAGTTATTATAAAAACTAGATTTTTTATATGAAACATCGTTGAAACAGTCCACAGAAGTGATGATGATTAGTTCTTCAAAATTAATAAATATTGTTGTTGATTTGACTGTTTCCAAAAAAGAATTTTTTTGACGCAAGATCTAAATTTTGACCATTGATAATGACGATGGAGTAGGATAACAAAGTCTCACCTTCCTACATCCCAAACAATTTTTTACTGTGCCGGTGTTTGTCTATTAAGGCCTCACAAAATAATAAAAGATTATTTAAGTTCCCCTAAGGCTTCGAATTTATGAGGTTATTAAGATCATTTACAAGGCCTAGGCCTACTCACATGTTTGGGTTTTGGATCAGGTGCTGATGAACATCCGAGTTTTGGATCAGGTGCTGATGAACATACGGGTTTTGGATCAGGTGTTGATGAACCTCCGGGTTTTGGAGATTCTGGTTGGTCTCGACTCTGTAAAAAAAGTGTAAAGAATTATAAAAGAAATAAACTAAGTTTAATCAGTTCAAAACTAACAAATCTTAAGGTAGGCTAACCGTCATAGGAGGCTTTACTCTTTTCTGAACTTAAATTAGACCTCATTTGTTGAAATTCGTCAAATAATAATGGAGGATAGGCCTATTGGTTAAATTTAAAATAAGCAATTTTTGGTGATAAAGGTTAGGGATAGCACTTTGGATACAAAAATAGTTACCTAGTAGGCCAATAGTATTTTTTTTTTTTTTTTTTTTTTTTTTTTTTTTACTACAAACTTGTTATTTAACTTAGGCCTGTGGACTATGACTGTAGACCAATATAAAATAGGCTAAGCTAAGTTTAGCATCTTATGATCACCCTAAAATTATAAATAATTAAATAAGTTGGGTACACAAATAAACAAGCTAAGCAAATAAATAGAATAAGAATGATAATGATTTGGACTCACCTTTCCTTTGCTTATAAATCTATCCATTGCTCCGCCTAAACTGAACGATGAAGGAGAAGTTTGGTAAATATTATTTTTGTTCTGTTTACCATTATTTGACCAATATTTATTTTAGATTCCTAGATTTGACCAATATTCCCTTCATCATAGTGTCAAATACGAAGGCTTGAAGAGGGAGAGTCATTAGAGAAGTATTCAAGTAAGTAAAACTTATCACATTTTCACAAAAACAGTTAATGGTTGAATTGAATTGATGAATTGAATTGAGAGTTAGTTGTCACTGGACACTGGACCCGACAGACGATAGTTGAATTTGAATGAATCTTCTTCAAACGAATAAAGACAGAGAGTATAAAACTTCATGTCGAAGGCGTAGAGTATGAATATCGAATAAGGAGTGTAAAATTTCCTTTAATCTTCATATATTCACTAATAAGAGTACTATGAATTTAATTTTTGCCACGAATAACATCGTCCGACGTAATCCCTGGAATTTTAACGTAAATTTGGCTCATTCCCCGGAATTACTCCATTTTCCGGAATTTCGACGTAAAACCTCTCCATTCCCTGGATTCCGGGGAATTCCCCGAAAATCGGCAACGCTGTCGCGATTATTCCCTTGCTTGGGTTCAGGAAGGGCTTTAGGATGCAGTACGGAACTTGTCGGAATGTGAACTAGCTATTCGCGATAGCTACCCAATGAATTGGCTATGGGGTTTGGTGGAAGTTTGCATTGGACTGGAAGTTGCATTGGTGACCTAGATCACATGGAAACTGATTCAACTGAAACTTGGGAAGCGCTGGGTTAGGCCCGTACTATTCATACCCAGGACCAGGTATGAACCAGGACCAGGCATTTCAGTTAAAATGTGTCTAAAATATTTTGGGACCTTTGTGTACGTTTAAATTCCTTACTATTGTAAAGGTTAAAAAAGAATTATCTCCAACGCAAACAATTTCCGCACTAGTGAATACTAGTTACATCCATAAATACCATCCTCATAATTAGACCAATTCGTATGTATGAGGTTGAAATTGTGGTTCGGATCCCACGTTATAAACTGTATGTCCCTTAATATAACATTGGCTGTTGGGCTATTAATTAACACTTTCTTTAAAATACATGTTTTAAATGGTGTAACTGATGTTTTGCCGGAAACCTGAAGGTGGATAGTGCCCAATAATAACATTTTTTAACAATATTAATTATCAGTCCTGTCTAAGGAGAATGTCGGCCTTAGTCAGTAACAAAGGCTACAAGATCGAGCAACAATCATCCTATTCTCATCTCTCATTCGTATTCAGGTTAAAATACCCTCTGTGTGAGGTCCCTGTCTCAAGATAGTGATATAGTGAATTATTGTTTCGCCTGCAACTTTGGTAACACTTACAAACAAAGAGTAACATATTCATTTTTTAACACTTTTTACCCATTTTTTACTCGGATCGGTACAATTGTCCTTTATGGGATCCACACCAATTTCCGCATGAAAAATACCCGAATTCGAAGGTCATTCCCCACAACTCGGACTCAAAATCCCCGGTTTTACCCGGTTTTGGGTTAATCCCCGAAAATTACCCACACAGCCACCAAAATACCCAAAAACCGGGTAATTACCCGGTTTCTGGCAACACTCTCGTCTCTCGGCGCTCGTTCCGAGCTTCCCCCACTCCTTCGCAGCGCGCGAGACTAGCGCTCGGGGTTGCAGTGCCCGTCCAAGCAACTAACTACTGTACTCACAAAACTGGTTTCGCCGGCCGGCGCGGCGGGGTCCCGGCCGATGATGACTCACTGGTTTTTTTCCGACTCCTTTATCTCTGTTTACTTTGTCTCGTTGCCGGCGGGATTATATTCTTCTTTCAAAATAATTTTTTTAACTGGTCACAAATTTTAACCCCTTACACGAATCTCTGTTTTTATCAAGAAAAAAAAAAACTACAAAAAATGCCACTTGCTTGCGGCAGATAACTAGCCCCTTCTTTTCTCTCCCGGCCATCTTCAATTGAAAATAATTGCACTAAAACAAAATTCTCTTCTCAACAAAAAATTTCCACTTCTTCATATTTTTCTCCACTACCATCACCAACATTTATAACTGTACGTAAATGATTCTACTCTGAAATAAAAAAAATCAATCAATCCTCCTATTTATTTATTTTACTAAATACTCCACTAGTTCTCAGCTAGGGTAAATCCGTACTCGAGATATGTGCTCGGGATCTCGGGCATAGCCCGTAGCGGATCTCAAGCCTCCCCACAAATAAAAACTTCTCCGAACAACCCGTTCGTGGAAAAAAATTCTTCTGAAAGAAAACCACAATACTCAGACGAGTAGCCGTTCAACCGAAAGGTTTGTGCACTTGTATACCCAACTTCTTCTCGTTGACCCTTTTCTTCATTCCGTCCTTCAAGGTTACTTCAGTGGTGCGCCTTTTCATGCGTAATTTCTGGACTCGACCTTCTTAAGACGGGGTCTCTAATAGCGTAAAACGACTCGTCTCACCCTTTGTTTCAGTCATGTCTACGTTGGGAGCCGCGTCTGACGGGGTCGATGACATGGGCTGGTCCTTCTCGGTTGCCTCAAGAATGTCTTGTAGGAGTTCGGCTTCGGCGTCAATTGACAGCACCGGAGACTGTGGTCGTTCGTTCACACTGGTGACCCCAAATGGACCCGGAATGACCATTCCCCGACTAGTTTCTACGGCCACCAGCTGATGTTAATGTTCCGTTGGCGGGAGCTCCACCACCTCAAAGCCGACTTCTACCGGATACATCTCTGGGATCTCTCGGAAGGGATCTACAGCCCCCACATCTTCTTTGCACTCCATGACCCGGTCATCGGCATCTACTTCTACCATGATTTCCTCCAACTGGGGGCTTGAGTAGGGAGTGAGTTCTTCTATCGTCACCCATTGCTCCTCTTAGAGATCCAGTTCATGCCCGACCAGGGTCAAACCTCTCATGCGCTCTTCCAAATCTCGCTTTAGGTCTCCCTCCGTGTAAGTCGGGGTTGGGCCTGGAAACAGATCACGCCCCTTCCGACGCAATACGCGATGCAACCCGCATAGAAACATAAGAAAAAAACCACAATCTATGGTGATTGACTGCAGACGAAGCCCATTTGAGTTTCCTTTTAGAGTCCATTCGCACTTCCAAATGGGTGTCCCCAGTCGGAACATCTCCAAATCAATGTAATCCAAGCCATTTCGAAGACGTTAGGAGTACTCTTCCCCAATGAATCTTAACTCCTTATAAGTTTGTCCTTCACAAAGAAGGAGATCAGATACCAATGATCAGTCTGGACTGCACATTCTCGGTAAGTCTTCTTCTCAATGCTCGCCCAGTCAACCACTGCCACGTCGTGTCTCTTGTCTTTGCCATGCCTGTTGTATCTGTAGGCGGTTTTCGGAACTAGTGAACGAGATGTACCAGGGGGTGGTTGGTATGACCAGGAGTCCTGGAGGATTGTCTCATACTTGTTGGCTAATCTTTGGAGACTTATGAAGTCGGCAAAATCACTGCGTCGAACGTAGGCCTTATACTCGGGGCGCATGTTCCTGTAGATGCGTTCCACCTTATCCCGTTCCGTGCAGTTCACTCGTCGTCTAATCAGTGTTCCAATTGCCAAAGAGTAACTTTTGAAGGTTTCCCCTGGCCCTTGGGTCCGCATCCTAATTTCATCATCTAATTTGACATCGTAACCCGCTGGCCAGAACTGCCTGATAAAATCTTGTTTGAAATCTTCAAGAGTCAGCCAAGAGTCTTTGTTCATTCTATACCATAATAATGTTCGATCCTTAAACAGTTCCGGGAGTGCTCTAAGCATGTCGCATTGTTCGAGCTGATAAGAATCCATTAACTCGGTCATCCTCTCAACAAAAGATATAGCATCCTTCTCACCATCAAAGAGTAGGTTCCATTTTCTTAATAGCCCACATACATTCTTGTTCTTTGGTTGCTAGAATGATTGAGTGTTTTCCATCGTTTGGGTAGCGGGTCGATCCGAGGGTCGTCCCTCTTCGATCTGTTTCTGCAGTGATTCCGTTCCACCAGTGGGTGTCATCGGCTTTTTCGGTAGATTCGCCCTAATGCCGGCCACAAGTTGGTTTCTAAGTTCACCAGGAGTGCCTTTTTGATAGGCCGTAAGTCGAGAGTTTGTCTTCAAGCTCCGACTTCTTCAATTTGTAGATCCACCCCAATCTCTGCTTACCAGTCTCGTTCTCGCCTAATACCACCGTTTGTGAAGGGGGTAGGGGCAGGTGCGGGTACTGCTCTGCATTTGGGGGGAAAAATTGTGGAGGAAATGCCGGTGGTGCACATTGTATGTCGACTGAAGTCGTAACAGTCACCTGTGTCTCGGTCGTTGTCTGAGTTTGCGAGGCAGTCTTCGTCAAGGTGATCTTAGGCACCCTCGTTTGGGATTGCCCTTTCTGAGAGGCAATTTTGGGGTTATCAAACCCGTAAATGCCTCCGGTCACAGTGAACATCAAGCTTTTCGGGCGCCAGCCAAAAAAGGTGACGTACTTTCTTCTCGGTAGTTCTATACTCGGGTCCCTGTTCGGGCGCCAAAATGTAACCGATTTTTGGCCCACGAATGAATTTTTCCTTCGTTTGCCCAGATAAGTTCAACGTGCGGGGGTTTACCGAGGGGTCGTTTTTCGTACCGAGAAGTCAAAAAGGGTAAAATCCCTTTTTCCAGGTGAAGGCTCAGACTCAGATAGGGGTTGGACGTCTTCAGATAGATCCGATTCTACACTGATCATCAACGCCGACACCTGGGCCCTACCGGAATTCCTTAAGGAGGAGTTTGGCGAAATTGAGACTAAACCGAGGGTTATCAGAGTTTGGGATCTCTAGTTCCCCAGAAGTAAACCACTAATATTCAAGTAAAAAATCACAATCAACTTGGATGACTAGGGATGTCAGAGTATGGTGTCTCTGGTTCCCCAACAGCACTCTACTAATGTTTAATTTATAATCAATTACTGAGCAAGCAACGATGGTAACCCTAATAAATGAACCACGGGGCGTCAGAGTATGGTGTCTCTGGTTCCCCAAAAGCAAACTACTAATATATAATTTATAAGCAAGTACTGAGCAAGCAACAGTGGTAACCCAAATAAGTGAAACACAGGGTGTCAGAGTATGGTATCTCTGGTTCCCCAAAAGCACACTATTAATGTATAATTTTTTATATTATTTTGGAAATATTTTTGATGATTTAACACCTGACTTTATGTTAATTTCTGAGCTAGGCCTAAAAAATAGTAACATTAAAAGCTTTTGTCTGAAGGGGTATGAGTGTTTGACGTCACACTGAAGAGAATCTTCAACTAAGGGAGGAGTTATTATTTTTAGAAAAATTAATAATCCTGTTATAGTTTGTAAAATCTCTGGTATTGGGAACCAGTTCTCAACTGATTTTGACTTTGAGGCAACTGACATTGTAATTAATTTAGATAATAAGAAAACAGTTCTCACTGTCATTTATAGAAGCCCAAATGGGGATTTTGAATATTTTTGGACACTTTCGATGACTATTTGGGAAAACTTGGTAGCCTAGGCCTGAGTGATTGAACCTTGATTGGTGGTGATTTTAACGTCCCCTTTCATGAAGTTGATCAAAAAAACTGAACAGATTTAAAACTTATGCATTAGTCATGAGTAGTGTGCATTTGTTGGTTCTGGCTCAGTTCAATGACCTCTGAGGAATGTGCTGAGTCACGGTCATGACGTCATCGATGACGTCACCGTCAATGACGTCATTTCCGTGACGCCACACCCATGACGTCACAAAAATGACGTGCTGATGACGTCATCACCCCTTACGTCACCAAGATGACGTCACTGACGTCATTAAGGTCAAGGTCACGCCGAAACTTAAAATTTTTTGGCACTTTTGCCGTTTCTCGCACTACGCTCCGTACTTCAGTTAGAGTCCCCGTGACCTTGACGACTTGGAGCGAATTTGCGACGAGAAACGGCAAAAGTGCCAAGTTAAACTCGAGTTTGCGACGTGATCTTGCCTAAGCCGTTATGCACTACTCCTCAGAGGCCATTGAACAAGCACAGAACCAACAAATGCATATTACTGTGACCTTGAAAACTTAACAACAGAGCGCCGACACCGATGCGCACCCCACGACAGTCACCGAGCGACTGACCTCCAGACTCCGCGTACCCCAGGTATATCGGCTCGAGAGACTAAGACTCTAAACTGTCAGGAATGGGAGTAACTAACTGAATTTTGCAAGGAAAAGTCATTTCATCCAATATTCTAAACAAATCTTCATCAGTAAAACTTACATTAGTCTGTTTGGTATAAAACTTAGGGTGTCCGCGTAACAGTTTTCGCCACTTAGCTAGAGTCGAAACCCGCTTGACTTTGAGTGTTGGACAGTGAGCAAATAATAAAGACTTAACACGGCTAAGTTTCTTACCCAAAGTGTCCCGTGACATGGCTTCTCCTCACAAAAGTTTGCACAATACTGAGAGACAGTTGGAAGCGCATGAGCCAAGGGAAAAGTGGTGGGGGTAACAGCAGGAGTGGGGGAAGGTCACAGTGGTGGGGGAAGGTGAGGTTGTACGCTGTAGTATCGCATCACTTCACCATGAGCTGTCCTACAGTTAACACACTGTTCTCTCGGCCCGAGTTGGCACTAGAAGAAACATTTCTGTACAGCTTAGGCTGTGAGGGTCGAGGAAGCAAAGTCAAAGTGGAAGTTCTGTTAAACTCCAAGATGAAGAGTCTTCTAAATAAACTAATTGTAATCGTGCAATCTCCAATAACCTTAGAGAAATACCATTTTATAAAGCGACATCTCACTCTTTGGCAAAACGAATTGGAAATAGAAAAGATCACAGTAAAATTAATTTAAAATTAGGACCGGACACTCATGGCGATACTACGTGGCGTGCAAACGCCACCCTAAACATTACAAGTTAGGTTATTGAGCAATTCTGGTACGATAACCGACGTGCTAGAAATAAAGTGTGATGACCTTGAGTCAAAACACTGAAATACCATAAGTCGATATCGTTCCAGAGTTAAAGTGTAATGACCTTGAGACAAAACTTGTAAAAAGATTTACATATACAGAGTAGGAGAACAGCGAGGCGCACCGCATGGAAGCCGGAGAAATACTGGCGGAGCGGTGTTGCGCAGCCTAGGGACTCGGTTGTGGTGGGGGTATAGTCAACACTTAGAGTAGAAGTGTAGTGGGTGACCTTGACACACTTGACCCACCCCCCCCCCCCCCCCCGAGAACTTTATTTTCGTCAAATTTTTTGACCTTGACCAAAAGGTTTTTTGCTCCGGACGAGAAGTGACCCCCCCCCCGACGAAAAGTGAACCCCCCCCCTTCCCCCCCCCCCCCGGTACCCTGGGCGTGGCAGCCCCGGCGGGGATATAAGGCGGCCCGACCACAGCCGGCTCGCAGTCCGCTCCCGCGCGTTGAACGTGAACGATCGGGACGCACCGCCATAGGCCTCACTAAACACTGAAAGGCGCCTTCACTGTTTAGCGAAGTCTACTGTAGTTTTAAAACTTGTATTAGTTTTAAGATATTGCGCTTGCTTACTGGTGTTGGGAATTGTTTAATATTTGAGTGTTGTACTTGTACCCTATGTGTCCTATGTGTTATGTCTTGTTTGTCTTTATGTCATATGTGGTTAATGTGTGTAAGCTTGTTCCAGCACTTACCATGTTGAGCTCAAATTATTCTGTAAGTGTGTTGTATTTATTTAATGTGTATACGCTTGTTTTAGCACTCCCCCTTGAGCTTTTTCACAGCTCAAAGTAAATTGTAAAGACAGGGAACGGGAGTAGGCCCCCGTGTAAAATTATTTTATACCAACGTTAGCATGGGTCCTCTCAGGCATGCATTGTTGCGGCTGGGTTGTGAACCGGTCCGTTTGTACGCTGGTAGGCAACAGGTTGCGGCGGCCTCTGCACTCGGACCGAGGACGTAAGCCACTAGGGCTGTCCTCAACCTCTGTTTCCCTTCTGGAAACCAAAATTATGTAAATGAAACTTTGTTAGCTATTTGTGATTTTTGTCCCCAAGGCCCCCGAACATTCGTGGTTCGCCATGGATGTACGGGGGCCGAATTTTTTTAATGTTCGTGTGGCCTTGACCTAGTAAGGCTTGTACAAATTTACCGCATTGCTAAACTTAATAATAAAAATAGGGAACGGGAGTAGGCCCCCGTGTAAAATCATTTTATACCAACGTTAGCATGGGTCCTCTCAGGCATGCATTGTTGCGGCTGGGTTGGGAACCGGTCCATTTGTACGCTGGCAGGCAAAAGGTTGCGGCGGCCTCTGCACTTGGACCGAGGACGTAAGCCACTAGGGCTGTCCTCAACCTCTGTTTCCCCCTGGAAACCAAAATTGTGTAAATGAATCTTTGTTAGCTATTTGAAAAGTTATATTTGTTAGCAATGCTGTAAATGTTTAAAAGTCTTGGGTGGTGAAGGTTAGACAACATTGGAATGTTTGGAGTTGTCCATAGTTGGGTCTCTTCGGAGGCTTCAGCGATGGCAACATAAATGCCCCACACCCCCATTGGCGCTCGTCCCGGGCTTCCCCCACTCCTCCGCAGCGCACGTGACTAGCGCTCGGGGTTGTAGTGTTTCGCCGGCCGGTAATCTCTGTTTACTTTGCCTCGTTGCCGGCGGGATTATATTCTTCTCTCAAAAAAAATTTTTTAACTGGTCACAAATTTTAACCCGTTACAGGCGAAGTTTGATGTGTTTGCCATAGTCTGGTACTCTGCTTCGCAGTCGCATGACTAGCCTTCTGTCATTTCCAATTTGTATTTCCAAAATTTACATCTTCCTACTCCAGTACAGTCCACTGCTTTTGCCGTTAACTTTGATGCTGTCAGTTGAGGGTTTTCCGGACCTGAATAGGCAGCCATCCTGTTCTTGAATCCCACCACCTTAATCTGCTGAACTGCACTTGGAAGTATGTTAAAAAACTTGAAGTCTCTGTTCTTGTACCTAGCCTGGATTCTTGCATTGGGTGTGGACATTCGACCGTCTTTATTTGCGGGTTGGGTTCTAGCAAGGCTGCATACATGTTGTTGAGTTCCTAACCCAACGAGGTTTTATCCTCGTTTTATTTGGTAATTTATTTGCAAGAAACCAGGTTTTAGCAGATTGGAGCTGGTGTTTGAATATCTCTCTTATCCTGTTCAAGTTCTTATCAGATGGCAGAAAATTTTGATCTGATGCATCAGCGAACTTCAGAGTTTCACCGTGTTCATCAAGATCGTTAATCATAATGAGAAAGAAAGTAGGTTTTAGCACAGAGCCCTGCGGAACACCATGGAGGGGCTTGTCAGAGGCAACTCGTCGATTGAGACGAATTTCGCCCGGCGATGGAGATAGGATTTGATAATAGGTAGAGTAGCGCCCATCGAGCCCATAAAACAGTTTGTCAACCAGTTTCTGAGGGGTACGCTGTAAAACGTCCTGCTTATGTCGCAGAGCGTCAGAAAGAGGATTTATGATGGGATTCCAAGATGGGATTACTTTTTGATAGCTGACCAACCTTAACAGTATTTGGTAAGGATCTTCCTTGGAAGCAGTGGACTGTACTGGAGTAGGAAGATGTAATTACGAGTATTTGAAATTCAAATGGGCAATTACAGAATACTAGTCATGCGGCTGCGAAGCGGAGTACCAGACTATGGCTCACATAGTCACGGAATGCTCAGTGAGTGTTTTTCCCGAAGGGTTGATCGATCTGCATTGTTCATGTGAGGCTGGGCTGCAATGGCTTAGCGCCCTGGATTTTAGCATTATAAAGAAGGATCATTTAAATCTTTTTTTGGATTGGTTTGAAATATATCGAAGTAGGTGCTCTGCACTGCAGAATGTATTTCATTATTTTTAGAAGTTGGTGGCTATTTATGAAATCAGCACATACTGGTGCAGAAGAAGGCGATAAGGATAATTACGTTTTCCAAGGAAAACGAGCAGTGCAGACCTCTTTTTAAAGTGTTGGACATCCTTGCCGTCTACAGTCAGTATGTGCTTAACACTTTAGTCCTCTTTAAGGAACATGAAGCTGACCTCGAAAGAAGAGATGAGCAGCATAGTAATTGGTATTAGCTTAGAAACTGGTACGTGAAACATACAGTATACTACTGCAACTCGTGATGCAATTTTTAGCCATTTCATATAATTTATTTCAACGCAAGTAAATAATAGTTGTGAATATACGAGTAAAATATTTAAATTAAATTCAATTTACATAATCTTATAGCCCCCGATGCCTAATTTAATACCTGTACAATAACATCTACAGGGCGTTTCTTTTAAAACGCAACCCACAAATTGAAATACAAATTTCAGTTATAATACATATAAATGATACATTTTATTGCCATTCATACTTATTACAACTATTTAAATGATTTTAATGGTATTTTGTTTAGTTTTGGTTTATAAATAAACTACTATTAACATTTATAAATGTTATATTCTATTTAGTACTTGATCCCGAACACCTTTTTTTACAGGGTCTATTGTTGATTACACTACATTTCCTATATTACTCGTCCCAAGTTATTCCTTACATATCTCTAGAGTGCTTAAATCTGGGGATCTCGAATGAGGGTACGTTTGTCTTTCCATTTGTATATCGAAAAAAATAATGGCATGAAAAATGTACCACTGAGATACCCAGGATTCAAGCCCTATGTATAATTTTTTTTTATTATCAGGAAATAAAAACCCACAGGTGTATGAATTAGGCATATGAAAACCCAACAAAATATTGAAGAACTTAAGTATAAATATAATGAGTGGAATAGCAAGAGCTGCTTTAAAATAGTCTCCGGGATATTTTACTAAATATAATATAACACTGTATGAATATTAATAGTCGTTTATATAAAAACCAAAACTAAACATCATTAAAATTCTTAAAATAGTAATGATAAAGGTGATACAAATTACCCTAATTATGTGTTATATTTGCAAATTATCACTTCAAATCGTGGGTGGTTTTTTTTCAAAGAAACGCCATGCATAACCTCTGTATAAGCTGATATTAAACGTAAACAAACCATCAATAATAATATCAAAATATTATTCGTAGGAACTATTTTTTAAATAGAATAAGTAGTTTTCATAGAATAACAAAAATAAAATAGTGGATTACCAATTGCTTTGCATTATATTCAAATTTTATCGAAGAAATTCCATTTAAGACAATTTTATTTATTTCAATCGTGATAACGGTTTATTTATCTCTTTGAGAAAATACAAGCATGCACGGACTTCGTGCAAATTTTGTTTTCGAGCTTTTTTGTGCCGTATTTTTTATAAAAAAACCCCTGCATTTAAATATTATAAATTCAGTTAACTACCTTTGCGGCGCCATACCAGACAACTTAGATGGTTTTGTTTCAAACTAACGGTGCTTTTCAAAGATTTACTTGTTTATCTGAGGGTAATAATTCAACAAGAAAGGAATCCGATATATCAAGTCTCAACTTTCCGCAAACACTGCATTCATTTCTTCCGCTATTCATCATTAACAATCGTATTCGTTCACTTGAAGTTTTATATCAAGTTTAAACATAAATTTTTAAAATGAGTTTTGTGATAAGCGACTAGAATTACAAAAGATTTGGACTTATTACTTTCTTAAAACCTCTGACTCTTGTCTTTTACCTCTTGTCTCCAAGATGGTAGGTTCAATAATTTTTCGTAAGTTTATAAGGGTGATGTATTTACTCTATTTTTAAATCGACAAATTACAATTCTTTAGTCTATTTTAGGAGTGGTCTACTGTACTGGAGTGGTCTAAAGATTGGATAATGGATGCTTAGTGGTGACAGTCAATTTCCGTTATATTTGTCTTACCAATATTTTTCACGAAGCTTAATTAAATGTTTTTTGAAATTATTTAGGCTTGGATCATCGTAAAATATTTATGGAATCTATGGTACCTCTGTAGGCCTATTATTTTAAAAGGAAAAATATTTTATATTATTTAAACTTCTATGGAATAATTCTGTAATATTTTTCTAAAGGTGAATTTTTATACTACTTAATTTAAAACTTTTTATTGTTGTTGCCTTGGCAACCTTAAAACTATACAGCCTATCTAAGGTTGAACAGGGTTTGTTTATAGTGCTTATCAGGTATCAATTAAAACTATTCCTTATATTATAATAATAATAATCCTTTTATTGCAGTAGACAATGATACATTGTATGGCAAAAGTTGTATACACTTGCAAAAGTAATATACACTTATGTCTGTTTCGTCAAATCACAGTAGTTTTTTCAGTAGGGATTGGTTTAGTTTTATAAAACGTAGTAAATTCTATAGCATTACTTAAATAATTTTAAAGTTACTCTTAAAATCTCTAGTATTTATGTAAAATAAAAATTTTAAAATACGAGCACTTTATCACTCATTCATGTACATCTTGGTTATAATTTCATTTCATTATTTGTGAAGTTCTTTCAATTTTAGAAGGGGCTAAAGGGCCCCTCTCAGACCTCCATGCAAAGCTTCCCTAGCTCCCATTTTAGGCCTTTTTATTAAGTCCAGGAAATGTGTGAGGGGTTTTAAATGAAATATAAAGACTTGGGCTATTAGATTCGCTTTTTGATTTTTTTAAAAATATTTTGAATGCATATTAAGCTAATGGTTCTAAGTTTATCTACTTTAGACCTTCGTAACTTAATATGGATCTTTCGTCAAAAACCCCTCCCATCCTCATCTACCTAAGTCTTGGGTCTCACAAGTGCTGAAGTGTAGCAGCGTTTCTTTAGCCACAGTGTTTTACACCAAATACAGGATATTGTTTCTCGCCTTCAGTATGTATGTGACCGATGTGAAACGTATTCAGGTAGTTTACGTAACGGCCACTAGACTGCGCATTTAAAATAATCGCTCTACCCCTTTAGCCCCCTCTTAAATGACTGAAATAATCGAACAAAAGTTACAACCAAAGTACTTTTACACAAATACTGGTGTGTATTTAACGGTTTCTCAAACATTTTATAATTTCCGCAAATGTCATGAAACTGGGATATTTGATTCAACACGCAAGACCGTGCTTTGTTAAAATACGAATTACTTTCTGAACGGAAAGAGATTTACACAAATCCTCATGATTTATACCGTGTTTCTTAAAAGTCCCACCCCTGTTATTTTTTTTTTTTTTTGCGCTGCAGATAACGATATTACCTACAAGTGTGTCAAACAGAGAAATATTTTTATGCGTCAAAACTTTTAACAGAATTCTCTCTTAAATCGAGGTTTTACGGGGTAAGTCGAAATTAATACATAGTAAACCCCATTTTTATGCTAATCCTAAGTTGTATAAACAATTTAAATACCATTTTTCTCTTTAACATTTTTCTCTGAAGCTTAGACACATGGTATATATTTCAGATAGAGAATTATTACGTTTATACATAGTTTATTAGTAGGAACAACTTTACCTCATAGAAACTGTAGAAACTCATTCGCAAAAGGATGGGGATAGACTATTACATTTTATTGTATGGGTAACCGTTTGCAATATAACTTCCAACCATCTTAAAGCCTCCATAACAGTGACTCCTGTGGAGATGTTTTGGTCAAATTTCCCTACCTTAAATTTGTTTTCATTGTGAAGTCAATGAGTTCAATTTATTTATCTAATAGTATTTCGATACGCTCACCCAATATTTCTTAGATCTATGTACAGTAAACAATTAGGTAAAACACCGATACATGATCCTACTTTTTTCATTTTTCATTTCACTGTAGAGTATTGACATTTTTAATTTATTCTGAAGTTTCTAGGGAAACCGAAGATTGGATAACACTTTTAAATTATATAAGTATAATAATTTTATTACTTTAAAATTTAATATACTAGTCATGCCTGAATACTTATCAACAACTAAAATTATAGATCTACCGCCAGAAGTTTTGATAAAAATCTTAAACAAGTTACCATTGAGCGACATAAAAGCAGTCCGGTTGACATGTTTAGCTTTCAACGATGTCGGGATCTACTATCAAAAGATGGCTTTGCGTAAAATGAGGAATAAAGCTGACGCTGTTCTTAAAAAATGCCACACAGGATTTAAAAATATAAATGAAACCTCTGTTCTCAGAGCATTAAAAGGTACGGCTTCAGTTAACTGCTTGACGGGCATAATCAGGATTGCTGACGCTTGCACTTTTCATTTCCTCAGAGACGAAAAGCTGCCGGCCCCACCGACCGTGTTACTCGAGGAAGTGAAGAAGGCATTGGACATAGCGGCCAGGAAGAACCCCTTGGTTGGCAGAGATCGCCTAAAACTCATCTTCTCAGGATTGGATGCATACTTACGGCTGGCAATGAACAGTTTATCTTTACAACCAAAGACGATGTCTGTGTTTCGTGCTACGTTGGATCTGTTAGTATCCCTTCCTCTCAAACTTACAACATCATTCAAAAACCTTACGGTCTTGATTGCATCATTTATCTAAATCCTCTCACATTAATGATCAACTTCGGTGGACTACCCTGTTACCAAATCCCAGCTTCACTTCTTCTTCAATTGCTATCAGAACTCAATATAAAAGCTATAGAAGAACACGTGCAAACAGACATGGGCAAATTATTTACTTACAACTCTCTACCTGTGGAAGCCAGAATTTATGTCATAGAGTTATATATAGTTTGTAAACCGGAGGATGGAGTTGGCATGGCTACTTTACAACAACTTTTCCAATTAGAAACAACTGAGTTCCACGTTAGACTTCGTGCAGTGACCCGTTTTCTACCTATTGTTGAACATGGTATTGGCAATGTGCTACATATTAGACCCGCTGTGCTCACTAGCCCCCTTTATGAAAATGAATTGAACACATACTTCCTTTTTACTTCTATACAAGATGGAAGATAAAAACCAACATATTTATCTACTCCACATTAACAGAGTCAACAAAGGCTAGATGGAATTTACTGAATTAGACGTTATTAAACGTATTTTTATGTTATTTAATTTTGTTTATTTTCTCTAATGATTTGAGGATTTGAATTTGTATGAATTTAATAGATTAATAAAAAATGTCTAATAAAAAGGCTATTGTTTTATCGAAGTTCAAAACACTACGACTATTGAGACATATATTATCATTATATCACTTAATATCGTCATACAGAACATTTAATAGCTCTTATAAGCTTAGGGGCGTCCCTAATAAGGGGTTACTTGAAGCTTACCTAGTAAAAGAACTGAGTTGATCAATCTCGCTAAATGAGAGGGCACTGGAATCAAAGCCTAAATAAGATGTAACTAAATATATTTAAGTATGTTCAAAAACAAAATTAAATTTTTACAAGTTGCAGCGATATCAATTAAATCTATAAATAATTACATTACCATGTCGAATATTTACACCAGCACGAGAGAATCAATTTAAATTTAAATTCAAACAATTTATCTAAGTTCAACAAAATTTCGATTCATGATTTAATGACATAGATAGCAGTTGGAGAGAGGTTGCTTCCAAAATTCTTTAAGATTGTTAGTTTAGATAAATTTATGAAGCACTTTGTCAGCCTTCCTGATGGGATGGTGCATAAATAAAATTAATTTTGAAATTAAAAGACTGAAGAATTTAACACCGCCAGACAGGCCCTAACATTACAAATATAGAAAGCAGATCTTACACTAATTTTGCAGGGTCACTCCACTCGCACAAGACACTTTAAAAAAAAGGGGGCTTAAGGCCTCAGGCCATGGGATAACAACACTTCACTACGGTAGCGTTCCGAGCTTAAAAGGCCGTCTCCGACGGTGAGAAATTTCCCGAGCGTACTGCCTTCCTGTCCACTGTGCTTCCCTTTTATCTTCTTTCCCTTTCCACACCATTATTGGCCAATAGGAGAGTGTGATTTAATTTTGGATATTAACGATTGGTCCAAACATTCTGGAAGTTTCTAGAATGTTCTCGACCGGCAATGGAGACCATATTTTCGATGACCCCGCTGACTCGTCTTTGCGCAGTTAGATCGAATTGTTGAGTTTGGTTTTTGCTATTTGGAACAAACAGGAAATAGGTGTGGGCTTAATGCGTTGTATCCTCGTTGAACTTTTGTGACTTGGTTACACTCTCTATAACTTTGCTTGATTGGATCTAGAATTTGAATACTTTTTCATCGATTTTGGGACTTTAGTACGGAATGGGAAGAATTTACATTACACAATAATTTAACATTATTTGTTACTCCTCTTCATGAATTGTTACTTGACTTTAAATCTATATCACAAGCTTTGTGCAAATAATAATAAATATGTATGTAAAGTAAACTCAAAAGATTCGTATGGTCAACTATCTCAATATGATTTTTATATCCAAGGGGTTCTCCACAGTTCTAGCAATGTGTTGCATATCAAATATATTACATTTCTTGGTATTATTTCTTATACATAAAATTGACATAAAAACGTAGTTTTAGGCATGATTTAACATAGTGGTAGGCAGTTTATTTTCGCTTTCTCATTTTATCTTGCTTTGAAAACCAATATAATGATACTAAGATACAAAACAACATTACGTTTCCCAACAACAGGTGTGGCAATATATTCTCTACCATAATTAAATTCCAGTCTTCAAGGTTGCAGTTCTAGCTATGAAAATATATTGCACTACATCTCATGTAGTTCTCCTCTTCAAACCAATGCTCTCTCTGTTTCTTCTAAATATACTCTTCATTTTAGACTGTATATTATCGTTATTGCTTCTGGTTTGAGGTTGATTGACTGGTAACTGTTGGAACTTATTTGTTTCAAAAAATTAATAATGCTATTAGAGACCAAAAAAGTGCAATTGAAATTACTAGGGGCTTGTAACGGCAAAGGCTCCTAAAAATCAACAGTGTAATGTTCCCTCCAAAAACAAGTTTCAATCCATTACCTCCTTGCACAGTTATACCTTGTTTTCGCCGGCAGGTGGTCGACGCCTTCCCAGAGGGTGCGGGGTCACCCTCCCTCAGCCGTGGAACTGCTCCTAGGGCTCATTAAAGGGCGGCCGATAAAACTCGGAGCAGAGTGTGAGAAACCACGGAAGTGCTACAATAGTTTAACTTTCAGTATTACATTCACCTACATGACGTCAGTGACGACATCATGGTGACGTAGCCAACAATGATGTCATTAGCACGTAGTTGTTGTGACGTCACGGAGTGGCGTTACTGGTAACGTCATCGTCAGTGAAGCCATCGTTTGACGTCATGCCTCAGAGGTCATTGAACTGTGCTGAAACCAACAACATGACATTACTGCTAAAGCGAAATCCGTTTTAAAAGACCTTGGAATTAAGAATGTTTGTCTGTTTGATTGTTTAACTACAATTAGTATTAATGCAATCTTAAAGATATCTGGAATTCCCTATTAAGAGCTATAATACCGACATGTATAATCTCTACTTTTTTCACATGAATAATGTAATAAATTTTCATCACGGATTTAACATAAATACACTGTTTTACTAAATTTATTAACAATTTTGGAGAGCATAACTTATAGAGGTAAAGTTGACAGTAATCCAAAATCCGAGGTGACAAAGGATATAATCCGGATCAAGCCATCTAGTCTGGCAGCCCTCTCAGCCCTCTACAGAGCTGCGCTAGCGAATTGGCTGTAATGTGAGACAACGGATTACCCAAACAGAATATCGTGACAGACTTAAACAAATAATATAAATAATAAATAATTGCAGCGTGAAAGTACTGTGTTCAATGTTTCAATTACTCATGTAGTGTGACTTTTTATTTGCCTTTTTGATCGGTATCACTCACAAGTCAACTCCACCACCTATAACCCATGGTGTTTCAATGTAGTTTTTCTGTCGAATTTTCCAATAAAATTTGTAAACCTTAGAATAAAAATATGAAAAGTTACCTGAAATTGATATAAATAAATTGAAATAGCAGATTCTTAACAGGGAAACCTAAATAATAAAAATCCCTATAAATTAGAGGAAACAAAACGCAACTGGCGGCATTTCGAGGAATTAATGGAATATTGACAATCGATGAACATTTTTCTTAAAGAGGAGGTATGGACGTATTGTGGGACACGCCTAAGCAACAAACCCCACCTTTTCCATACCTAGTTCCCCACAGAACCGTTTAATCATTATTTCTAGGAAACCCCTTGTTTTAAATTAATGGGTTGGGCCCAGTATATTTCATAGTGTTATTCTTTTTAATCTTCGCTTTTTCGATGGTTTCTGTTCGAGCCTAAAAACGCGACACGCCCCAGAACCACGGTCGACTGACATTTGACCGGCTGACAGAAGCTTTACGTGTTTCAACTGGGGCCGCCGAAAAACTGTTAAAGCATTAACGACTTCAGGTGCGTCAGTGAGAAAATGGAGATCCTCACTTCAACAGAGACCCAATTGTCTGGGGCAACGACATTTCCCATCTCCCCTTCCGCCACCTCAAGAACAATGGCAAAGGCCTGCCTGTCAGAGCCACCCACCTGTCCTCATCAGCTGGAGAACACCCCCCTCCCCTCAGAGTGTGACTCTTCAAGACTACCATAGAAGCACAGGCGTCCAGGTCGATGCCTAGGCATATTTTCCCCAGGATGCCGTCGTAGGTTTGGTCGTCCACCTTTCGATAGAAAACGGATAATAGACCAGATCTTGGTTTCGGCTTTCCAGTTGGGAGACGTGAACGTTATCACCTGAGGGACTTCCACCACAGTTTTACTCCATTTATTTTCCAAGCATGGGCTGGTCGTCGAAGCCACAATTCTCGAGCGCACTCCTCTCTCGCTTGCCTGATGTGCCGGACGTAAGGACGGAGTCCCGGAGGAGACGTCCTTGTATCCTCGACTGGTACATTTTTCTGACCTCATCAGTGCCTTGCACGAATCGACAGGCAGCGGTAGTGCGCTTCATCCTTTTGTTTGCCCATTATTTTCAAACTGCCAAAAAGAGAGGTCAGTTAAGCAATGCCGTTGTTTACAACCCTATTGACGTTTTGAACCTCTCAAGAGTTTCTCACTCCTCCAAGCAATATGCTCACACGAGAGAACATTTCCCAGGCCTACATACGGCATTAAAGGACTTCCTCCCACTGTTCGTCGCAGCATTGAAAGTCATAAGCAGTGGCGAGACAGAACTCACGGCCGTACTTCTTGCGACACTGCCTCGCCGTTACGGGGGGGGGGGGGGGAGGAGACACTCAATAGCTTTTAACCCGTTCCGTTGGACCATCGTATCTTTTACTTTCCTAATTGAGTTTTTACATTGTTTGTTGTTTGTTAAGATTATTTTTGTTACCAGCGCATCGTGCGGCTAGGGGTGGGCCTGTTCATTGGTCGAGAACGGGTATACTCTCTGAGGTCCTATTCCTGTAACAGCAAGGACACCCCTATCCCAGTTCCCCGGCGCCAAAACCTCCCGTTTGCCCAGAACCTATGCGCACAAAGTGCACGATGCGTACGTGCTGGGTGTCGCCCGTGGCAATACATAGTTAACTTCTGCATTCATGCCGCACTTCCTGACCAAGGACAGATTTAGCAGGTCGAAAGAAGATGGAAGGACACCCGTGCGGGATCGAAAAGAAGGTAAGCAAGGTTCTGACGACACAATGGAGGAGACCATCAGCAGTTCGAGGAACACATAAACCCTTGCAACACAACAGGGGCACTCCCAGGACCCTCCAACATGCGCCGGTCACCCCCTTTTAGTCGCTTCTTTTCTTGCGACAAGTTGGGGATATTGCACGGCCTATTCATACAGACGATGAACTAAGAATACAAGTGCTACTAATATTCCTTGTTATACGTTTGTAGTCTTTTGTTTATATTATTTGCATTTAAAAAGGCCTTTAATGATCATTAGATTGCTATAATCATTTTTTGAATCAAGTTTTCTGAGTTAAGATTTTCTGTTCGTCACAAATGTAAAGCATTATTTTTACAGCAATTATTTGATTATTTATCAAAGTTTGGAACAGGGATTTCTGTGGTCATAGGTGTCATATTACGTAACTGAATTATTTAATCTCACTTTTTACATAAGATGTTATGACTTTTATTTCCAAAACACAATTGGGATATGCGAGCTAAAAACACACAGAGTTTCAAAGTTACAGAACATTTAAGGACTGGAAATGGACTAGGAAGATAAACAAATAAGTTCAACAAAGAAACGCTTAATTTTTATGGGATATGAGGCTGAGGAGATTCTGACAGTAAACATATTTCAAAGGAGGATAGAAATCCTCACAGAATGGTGAGAAATATGTCATAAACTCGACTACAAAAGAAGAGTTATCTTAGAAGTTATTGCAAATTGCAATCTATGCACCGACTCTTTTTAAATCGTCTCTCCTATATGATGACCAATTTTTGGTTCGTAAAAAAAATAATAAAAATACGTTACACGTACTATTAAAGAGAAACATTTGATTTATTTCACTTTTTTTACAAAAAATACAAGCGTTTCTTGAGAATCAGTAACAGATTCGAAAAACGAAAAATGGCTTACGCCGATCATGAAACTTACCTAAAGTGTGGTAAAGTTTATGTTTAATAAGCTTATTAAAAGTATGAACGTTATGACACTATTTAGTATTTCATTTGTGTTATGGGGAGTTAGGGTTGATTTATTTTATGCCTTTCGTGCCTTGATATGAGAATACAGGATTCATTTTTATTTAACATGGTATATAAAACCTCGAAATTGAAGAAAAACTTCTTCATTTTAAAAAAGTATTCAAAAGTATTCTGGATAGTTTAAGACTTTAGTTCGAAGTTAAATACCTAGAAAAGTAAAATTCCAAACTTTAACGAGGTTTGTGTAGTAATGCTACTGAATTACTTCAGGTCGGCCGTTCTGGAGTGGGTTTGCACAGTTTCCAACCTCGAATGAGCTGAATACCGAATAACAATTCAAGATACTCTTTCATTTTAAGTAAAAAATAGCGTTTGACATGATGTGATCAAGTCGACAGTACAAATATTGATTGTATTGCTTGGATACGTTTTCAACACAAATTCAATTTCCTTTCCTTTCGTCAAATAAAAAATCAGACATGCAACACGGTCTGTAGTCGTTCAACTTTTTCCATTCGCGTGTCTTAATTTTACGGGAACATCTTTGCAAACTTTGGGACTTAAATAATAAACTTAAATAATAACTTAAAAATATATCATCGAGTCTTTTGTACATGATAGATCCTCTGATCTTCGATCTATGAACTTAATTTAAGTAAATAATAGCATGTATTGTTGTATCGTTCCATTCTTATGAATAAAATAATTTAAGAATGTGAATTATGTAAAAATATTGCATTCGTACAAGCTTTCACTTTAAAATGCTAACCATAGACGGTGTTTCAGAGACAGTATTTTCCAACACATACAAAGAAAAATTCCAGTCGTGGGATTTCTCCGTACATTGGGGATTTTTAGTTATGTGGTGAATTAGTGGTGGAGAATTAACTGAAAAACAATGGTGGAGAATTGTTTTGGGATTTCGGTTACGAGGTGGGGGGAGGAGAATTTTGAAGTTGTTCTTCAAAATAAATACAGACTGGCTGGTAGAACAGAAATGAAATTTTTGGGAGTAATTTGACAGTGTCTTACAATTGTTTTTATACAGTGGTGCAGTATTTTTTTTACACAAATTTCCTCTTAAATATTGTTCTGTTACCACTCCTCCTTTACAGTTACTAGTGCTTATAGTCCTCGAAAAAAAGTTGAAAAAATTTGTTATCTTTGTCATTCATTCTTTGTAATTTAGAAAGTTTTTTTTAGATTTACTTTAATACTAACTGGGGAATTGTGGGGGAAAATTAGGACTGCTCGTGGGTAATTGTGGGGAAGTTTGGGCCTTCTGGCAGGTGGAAATTTGTTAAGAATTTCAGTGGTGTCAAGTGGGAAATTTAAAATTTTTGACCTGGAGATACTGTTTAGAACTAACTCATTTTGGGGAATTGTTCACGGACCGCAAAGAAATATAAAACTTATAGTTATATCGTCAAAATGTCCTTCTTTACTCGCATAGCCAACAGATTTAGCCTGAGAAGAATTTTATTTTACTTGTTTTTTATCTTGTTTTTTCCATGTTCACGCATACCGGACATTTTAAACCGGCTGTCCTAATATGGTTTCTTTTTTGTTACCTTTGTAGGTAACAGGAGAAAATAAATCATTATTCATTTTTTTACACTTGATAAACTTTTTCCTTTTTTGCAATTAATGTTTCGTTAGTTTATGGATAGTTTTAAAGTTGTTTACCGAAGACCCAAATGTAATTTTATCTATGGATTATGTGACCCTCATTATTAACTAGTACATGATAGACCTGGAACTAGTTCGTGTAGAAGTTTTTAGTATCCATGAAAACCTATAAAACATAAACATTCCCTTATTAAACTAAGCTTTTAGTAATTTCAGATCCACAGTCATAATTTCATAATCTATAAACTTTTTTGAATGTTGGTTATACAAATTTCTTATAAGTATATATTCTAATAGCTCTTCTTTCATTGCCAATTTAGTTAGGGGTTCACAATGGAAAGCAATAATTAGTTCACTCGTCTGTGTAACGGAGTTATCAGAGTTCACTTCATTTAATTTGCTAAAAACCTAACTTTCTCCTATTTATATTTGGAAATTGAGGTATTAAATATAATCTATGTTTTCACGTAACAGAAACTATACATTTTAAAATGAGTTTTCATAAAGATTTTTATTTAAAATTTTAGCAAGAAGCTTACAACAAAAAATAATGAATATCTTTAATACCTGAACATGGCATAATAAATCTCAAAAACAATTTTTGTGCGCTTGGTTAACTTATTAAATTTATCTTTAAGATCTAAAGTACAAAAAAAAAAATTAAACTATAAGTTGGCTCGACCTAACCATGCTTTTCCAGTATTTTCAAGTTGACTTTTGTATACATTAACATAATTTTGTATTGTTTGTACTTAATACGCATTGTAAGGCACTCGAACAGGAATACCGTAGACTACGATGGTAACCACGAAAAGTGATGATTTTACCTAAGCCTGAAAATCACATTCATCTATAATACAAAAGCATAAGAAAATGCCCCAAATTAAAAAGTTATGAGTTTAAAAAAATTTTAAAAGTATAACAAGAATGTTAATTACTAAGATCTTCAAAGAATGCATATTACTGACCCAATAATTGTGTTGTTATTTAAACACAATAAAACAATTTATACAGAGTAATCCTTAACATTTCAAATAAATGTCACATTTTCCCACACATTTTACTTCAATGATAATATTTTTAATAAAAACTACAGAACATCATTAGCTCAAAGTTTTTATCGAAAAATATGCAAGTAATAAGATGGATATTTTATTTGGAACTGACTTTAGTATTGAATTTCTACGTCCAAGTGATAAAAATGTTCAAGGAATGTTCACAAAAGATTTAAAGCTTGATGTATATAATATCTTGCAATTGGAGTTGTTCGATCGGATGAACAAATAAACGTTTGAACAACGCAGTTTTTCATTAAAATTCTATAATATAAAGGTTACATGCTAGTTTTTTCGATCCCATTTGAGCCGTGACCATGCGTGATGTCACGTCTCATGTGTTTTAATGTTGTGTTTCATCTGGCCCAATCTGGCCTATGTTTCGTGCCTGCCGTTTTCTGGAAAATTCTGCGTTTTCTTCTTCTTTTCACCAGCTGCGCGCTGATTACTGGCCAAAATTCATAGGTGCAACGATCGCCTACGGCAACGGTGTGTTTGACGAGTGAGGTTATTTTTCAATCACATTCCGAACATCTTTATATTGTCACTCAGAATTCTCCTGCCATGCTGTAATTAAATCTTTCGATGCTACCTTTTGGGGTCCAGCTGTGGGCTTGGTCCCACACTCGACGCAGCATGCTTCTTGCCTGGTCTGCCCACCTGCACACCTGGGGGACATCCATGGCCTCGGTCTCCACACTGCCGGAGCTGCGGGCTGACTCATCGTGACAAGTGCGGTGATGCCATAGAATTGTGATATATGCCACTTCACCAATTCAACTGGGATATATTGTGATTTTTTAATACTATTTAAATGTGACAGTATTTATTTATCCATTTGTAGTGTTTTGTTGTTAGGTTAATTTCCAATTAGGAGCCCGCCCTGCGCCACAGGTCTCAGGGTGGAATAAATTTTTTTTAACCTGCAACATTTCGGCACTCCAAATCCCTTTTGTGTTTGGTGGAAATTTGTATTGTAATTTATTCATTGTTATTTATTTATTCAATTAATTGCTAAGATTGAAAGTTTGAAAAACATTTAAAGAGAATTAAGAAAATGTTTTGAATTTTGAATATAGATTTTCCGTTTGACTAACCTGGGAACATTGTCCTCATGTCATGTGTAGATACATACA
This sequence comes from Neoaliturus tenellus, assembly GCA_030545055.2. Taxonomy (NCBI): domain Eukaryota; kingdom Metazoa; phylum Arthropoda; class Insecta; order Hemiptera; family Cicadellidae; genus Neoaliturus; species Neoaliturus tenellus. Next base: position 170,147,088 of record CM061531.1, on the reverse strand, counting down.
CACACACACACACACATATATACATATATATATATATATATATATATATATATATATATATATATATATATATATATATATATATATATGTATATATTCTGAAATCAATTGTTGTGGACCTTGGAATTTGCAAACTTTACTGATGTTTGTTTTTGGTAAGAGTCATATAAAAAATTTAATTGTGGTTTGACAATTTTGTTGTTTTTCGTTTGAACTCCTGAGAGCGTTGGTGGGCCCTCCCATGGAGCGCCTTAGGCAAGCGCGTTTCCAGTGGTCGGGTGCGTTTCGGCGGGGGTGCGGTTCAATAACTATATAATTTTAAATTGTACTAGAGTAGGAACATTTACAAATGTATGGAGTTTCTGAGAGACATGTGTTTATTACCGAACTAAGCTGAACAAATCTAATCCTTTTTGAGACACAACAAAGTAGTAGAGTAATTTCAGATTACCTGTCAAAAGTATTTGTGAGTGTGGTTTCATTCTGTACATATAGTTATTAATACAAATGAGTGTAAAAAAATATAGATTATATTTAATTGCTAAAAATAAGGCGATAAATATGTTTACTCTATTTTATTTTAATTTGTTTGAATACTTTACCTCATCTGAAGCAAATGTTTTATACGAAGAAAGACGTTATTTCAACTGTTATCAATAGTTGTATAAAATAAATTGTTTCGGTAAATACAAGGTTTTAGTGCACATAGTAAAAAAACAATACAACACCCATTGATCTGAAATATTCTTGAAGATTTATGAATACTTTCTTATAAATTTCAGCGACTTTCTGATAAGGATGTTAAATCAATCATCTGTGGCGTCAGATAAAACAACAGCCAGCGTCTGACCTTCTGCAGCCCGTAAACCTCGGCGCCACACCACTGTATGTTGATATTGCAGACAAAACGGTTCCTCGGGGATTCAATGGATTTATGTGAATTTTTAATCTCATCAGCTGCTGGAAACTTTAAAGTACTAGTTAAGTTTTATTAATAAATGCCTATTATATGTTTTTTATGTTGTTTTTATCAAATAAGTAGGACTACGTGGACCTCTTCACAACCTAACTTCCGAGATTAAGTCCTTTTTAAGTGCTTCCAGTGCTTGTATAGTCCGACAGCGGAGCTATTATAAATCAAATCGAAATACCCGGCCTGACAATTACACGTAAACCACAGCCTTCTCTACTTGGTAGATCTCGGGAGTTTAATCCCTAGTATTAGATGTTGACAATTTCTGACTCTTTTTCCTAAGAAATAACAGTTACAGCATGGCTCAATTTTACCAAAGGAATAAAGTGGGTTAACACCATCTCTTGTCATATTAATTCCCCTCTATAGATTTCCTACATCTATAATATCAAAAGTTTGTTTTCATAATAATTAAAGCAGAAGAAGAATCAAAGGAAGGAAAAATAATAAGAAAAAGACCACGAAGAACTGAGTAACTATCTTGCGATTGCGAACTTCTATGTCGCAAGATAGGATTTTTTTAATTTCTTCAGTTTGACCTTGATCTTTGACACGTCACCAATGTCAACATTGATATCACTGTTAAGACGTGTAATATCACGTCTCGCTATTTACCCAAGCAAAGTTCCAGCCAAGTTGTCGCTATGCTGGCATTTAATCTTAAAAACCCCGTGACTTGTAGGGCATTTTAAACCCTTTGGAGTATGCACATACGTCACGTGACCTCACTTTTACCTTTCAAATTTTATACATGCGTTCTGTCTTAGCAGCCTCAAGTTTCCACTACTTATAAAAAGCTTATTAAAAATGTATCTCTCGTTGACTAAAACAGTAAAGTATTTATTGTTACATACCTAAAATAGAATAAAATAAGAAGCCGTCTTAAGGCAAGTTTCAACTATAATGAGCACCTGTCACTTGCGAAAATGTTAAATATTTGCGGAATGGAAATATATATTGTTTAAGGAACATTAAGTTCGAGAGCTAAAGCAAAGTTGACAGTAATCCAAAATCCGGGTGACAAAGGATTGGATCTGGGACACGACATCTAGACTGACAGTGTCAACAGCTGTAAGGGTTGCAGCTCTTTTCCCTTACTGAAACTTAGAATTTTAAAGCTTCAAGAGATAATTAAGAACTATTATGAAAATAATTAAAAAATGAACTCTAATATTCCTTGGGTTAGCATTGTAACCAGTAACACATAATATTACTTTATCCTATTATATCCTTTCGGTTTGTTTTTCCTTTTTTTTTATAATGAAGTGTTTTAGTTTTAGAAAATGATCATCCATCAGAGCTTATCTTATAGTCGAAAGGAATTCCCTTTGTTCCAGTATGTCCGGCTATAACAACAATTCATTTTTCTTTTTGGTGAAGTAGGTTAATGGCTTGCACCAGGTGTAAAATAGATATTTGTTCACACTTGAGAGATTTAAGCCCTCGAAACGTGTAAGTAATCATCTGATCAATTACTATTTGATACTAAGGGCAATTACCTGAGTAATAACTTTAATGAATTTAGTAAAAGATTTTTTTTTAATTAAACGTTATATTGATTATAATGTTACTGTCTCCCATTTGTCATGACAAGTAAAAAAGATTAATAACAGTTGTAAATTATAATTTTTCCTTTTTTTATTGAATTAAATTGCAGTTTTTGTCTTTAACGTTTAAATGTGTAGCTTGCTGAAAATTTAGAAACTGCAAATTACAGGACCACCCTATGTCAAACGGAAGGGATATAACAAGAATGAAAACGATTGGGACGAGTACTTAAGCTGTGTTTGTATGGCGTGTAATTCGGCTTATCACAAAGCCACTGGCTACTCCTTTTATGAAATAGTTTTCGGAACAAGAATGGAATCACAACTGGAAGCTAATTTAAGCTTATTACAATGTGACAATACTAGGCCCAATGAGAAACGAAATTATAAAAAAAAAAAAAATAAATAACAAATATAATAACAAATATGCCCATTTGTGAGGATCAAAGCCTTTTGTCTTCAGTTGAGGGATTAGAATTCGTAGAGGATAAATCCTGGGTAGTATGTGTACACGCCTTGAACAATATTGTTTCTTCTTTGAAGAGTATGAAGGTAAAACACCTTTTACTGAATAAGAATTCAAATTGTATGGACTTCCAAGTACCCGCGAGGCGCTAATAAGGCAGCCTAGCAGTGCAGGACGAGGACTGAATACACCCAACAGTCCTCAGTCCTCACTTACAATCTGGAGAACAAACCTCAGAAATAAATAAATGCAAAATCGAGGCCCGTTGCAGTGTTAATTAAAACTCTTCATATAGATAACTTGTTCTTGAATTATCGAGTAAGAGACCAGTGGTAGCAGACATCGACACCCACGATGAGCGAGCGGGTGGTAACAATAAAACGATATTAATTCGTAACGAACTATGTATTGGTAATAACGAAACTATCGTTGGTAATACTAGAAACGAATATATTTTTTATAATACTTGCATTTTCCCTATTTATTTGGGATTTCATAAGATGTTTCTGATTTTTTATGTATAACTGTTACTTTAATGTGTCACTTAATCAGGATCCTAAATTATAATTGGTTGTTAAGTTATTACATAAGCTGATGTCGTCATTTGACAGATGAAGTAAAAGACTCTTAGATAAGTACTGATGTTTTCTATTAATTGTGCACATCACCATTAGTTATGTTAAATAAATTGTTCGAAGAAAGGACTTGGTGATTTCCTCTTGCACTCCGAAAAATTTTATTCAATTCAATTTATAGCCAATACAACATGTTCTTTGTTGGTAGCAATGTATATAACACATAAAATATTGTCTAAACATAAATTACAAAATAATAAGAGTATATCAAAACAATAAAACAAGTACAGACCTAGTCTAGCTTTTAGTGCGTTTTGTTTATTTATTTTTAGATGATTTTCGGTTGATTGTTTAGAATTTTCAACGTTGTCCATAGATTCACTAACACTGTAAAATAATTGAGACATTAGAAAATATTTTAATTTATTATTGAAAGGGCGTAAAACTTTTGTTTGTTTTACATTTTCCGGTAAAAGATATAAAAATTTAGCACCGGCATGAGATGGTAAATTTTTATGAATGTTAAGTCTATGATGTTCAGGCCTAAATTATTTAATCTGGTATTATAATTATGGATTTCACTTCTTTTCTGTAGTTTGCATTTATATAGATAAAAAATAACTGTTTCTAAAATATAAATGAAAAGAAGTATTATCAGTTGTATGCCTTTAATAATGTTTATAAATGATTTATATTTACCTTTTACCTTTTAGCAAACAAAAGTTTCACCCAATGCAAAAAAGCCATTTAATAAATAAAATCTAATGGAACGTTTATTATTTACAACCCACCGAAGTTATTGTTCCAATCAGAGGAGATTTCACTCCCTGATTGTGGCGGTCTTGAGGGAAATCTCGGGAAAAGATTTGTGTCGGAGCTCGGTTGTCGCGATTGATAACAAGACTGGCGAAATAACACCGAGATAAGAAAACTCTCAGAGGAGGCACTCAAATTGTTTTTGAATTATTTAGCTTGTAAAATTTTTTATTCGGATTATTTATGTTATATTTTACTTTGTTCATGATTTATTGTCACGCGAAAAAAATAAGTCACCATAGAAGTTACCTCAGCCCAAATATTTATTTGTAAGCATGATTGACGAATAACTTATAAGTTTTAACGTAAATCGTATCGTTTGATGGTGTTTTAGTACCATAAGTTGACAAAAATTGTTTTGGTCATTTAGGGATTTTTGGACACCAGGTATGAGCACATATACGTTAAAAGATGCATTTGTATGTTACTATGTGTAAACCATGTTTATCCAGACGATTCAATTTATCTATTAGGAACATAGATATTGTTGTAAAAATACATAAAAAGACATAAGGAGGGGGAATATTGTTGGACCCCATTTTAATTGGGTTGTGTGTACAGCCCTAGGGAGTATGTTATGAATTTACTTTATACGTAAACTCGTTTCTGTTTACGTTTTTAAATAAGAATCTACCGTTAAAATATTTTACAACACCAATTTTAAATCATGTTTTTTATTTGATAGGAAACTAGTCTGTTATTCGGTAATGGATTATAGCCACATAATTTATGAAGCTTCGTAAGTTGAAGCTAACAGTAAGAATTTTAATTTTAATTTAATAAAATATTTGGTTAATTTAAGTACCAAACACTCTGTGGCATGCCATGTTCGTCCTCTGGTGAACACAAGCTTGATGTTATCAATTAAATGAAAATGAATAAAATTTGTATCAGTGTAACTAAAGGATGTTTTCCTATAAATTTATCAGTCTTTTTCTATATGCAATTTACTGTAAAGCGGAGAGAACTTTTTTGCAATGTTTGTATTATAGTAATATTTAGCACCGTTCACAATTAGCAACTCACCAAAATTTCTTTGCCGATGGCACTTACAGAATAAAACAAGATCACTAATGGCCATGCACCCCTGGCAAAGTAGAAAGCTTGGATATTACTTACCTTTCTGTCTATAATTCACACCAAAATTCATCGCTAAGTTGATATTAGTAAAATAATACCACACTGTTCTTGTTAAGTTATATCGTTATTTTTCAACATTGTCAATATTATGTAGTAATACTTAGAGCCAAGCAGATTATTGTGTGCAATATTGAAATGTCTGTGGAACAAAGACCACCTGGCAACAGACCATTGCTACATAAATTCTCGTAATTGTTCTTTCAAACGCGCTGCAGCTGTTACATAGGTAAGCGATTTTCAAACAACAGCACCTCGTGCAATAATCTTGATTTAGTGCTGTAAACCCAACTCTCAAGATCAAGCTAAAAGCTCTTCTACAGTCAACCTATCATCGAAATAATTTCTTTTGAAGCCGAGATTGTTTCTCTACATGAAATGTAAGTCTACAAACAATTTTATGGATGGATTTTTATGATAGATTTTGCGAATTGTATAGTTTTGCACGATGAATTAATAGGATATAGGACTGGACCATAATAAACACCATATAAGAGAAATTCTATAATTTTTTTAAACACTATTATAAATAATGTAATTTATATTTCTTATTAAGTCTTGAGACATTAACAGTTTTATAAATAAAAGGAAATTATTTATATATATTAGTATTATTTGCAGCATTGGGTTTTATGATAAAATTCCTTTTTAGAGTTTTTATATCCTGATTTAAAACCTCAGTGTTTACTTAAACTGATTAGGTCTACATTATTGTAAAGTTGTAAAATAGGTTAAAAATTTGTTATTAAATATTTGAATTAACATTTATTTCTCAGAATCAAAAATCCAAATTCATTAATTATCTTATCGGGAAAATTTTATTAATTGAAGATTATTAAGAAGGGTAGTAAGCTAAATACAAGTTAACTATCGGGACGATATTTTAAATTATGTATTATTAGACAAAAATACAAATATATAGAAGAAAATAAGAAATCTGTAATTTTAAATTCGGTTAAAATAAAAGAAAAAAATATATAGAAGAAAAATTTGAAACAAAAAAGCCATAAGACGATGACACAAGAACTTTATTTATAATAAAATTTTAGTTACTAAGAATGTGAAAATCTGATGAAATTTATTGTTAAAGCAATATCATTATTTATTCAATGGTTAATGTTTCCCTTGACACGATTTAACTTGGTTCAAAAATTAAGAGGAAGTTAATTATGTTTTATTTTCTACTTTAACGGCTTGTAGTGAGTTTTTAGGTCATCTCCGTATAGTATTAATACTTCCTGTATAATAGTTATGGTTAAACATTTCTCCTTCATATGTCAACTGTAGTTAAGTAAAAACATGACTATAGATTCGCCTACGTATAACACGCATAACACGTACATTACTATAACGCTTCACTGGTTATATCTATGACTAAGTAAGAACAATAAATTTGGGCTTTTAATGAATTCGGGGCAACCTCTAAGGGGGCATGGGGCGGAGCCCCCATCGAGCCTTAGGCGAGTATTGATATATGATTGAAACTATATCAAATGAGAAATAAATCTAAATGAGATTTGCTTATTATACCATGAAGATTATTTTAAATATATTTTACATCTTCAAAGAAACATAAACAGCACAGAATAAGAGAAGATTGAGTCATTTCTTTCATCATATATTCGACTTGAGGCGACGAATCAAAGAATGTCTTATATATCAAACGAGCTAGACGTAGTCTGAGATTAACTTTGGGTGTACTTTATGGTTTTTCATACATCATAATCCCATTTCTAATGACCTAAGTGTCGAATTAATTATTATAATATTTTTTATTATTTTAACAGATTTTCCGCCTACAAAAGAAGGCACTTAGGTTGATCTTTGGTTTTCAGAAGTCCCAATCATGTAGAGGCGTTTTTTTCTGAAAATAATCTCCTAACTTTTCCTGGTTTGTATATTTTGAACTGTCTAACTTTTTTGGCAAACAACAAAGACAAATTTCACTTTAAAGATCAAATTTCTTGCTATAGTTTCCGTAACCAATCTTCCATAACCATTCCTCGCCATAGAACAACCATTTTTGAAAATCAAACCTATTACTCCTCAATTACACTTTACAATAAATTACCTCCCAACCTAAAACATGTTTCAGATGCATTTAAATTTAAAATCAACCTGAAACAGTTTCTTTTAAGCAAAGAATACTACAGTGTGAGTAGTGGGGTTTTGCCGGTTCTGGCCCATTTCAAGGCCAAGCGGTTCGAACCGGCAGGTGTGGATGACAGTGATGGATGTGTTTTGTAAGTGGGTCAAGGCCATCCGGAGGGAGTTTTAAAAAAGCGGAGCCGCGAGGGGCTCAGTCGGGGCGGGGACTCGGGACGGGTCGGATCGGAGCGGGAGCGGCGGGCGGAGGGAGGGGTTTTTCTTTTTATTTTTTCATTTATTTATTTTAATCGAACCCCATCAGTGATCGTAGAATAGCCTCCACGTCGTTTGCGGCAGTAGTGGTCACCGCATCGCTCTGTACCGGGCGGGAGCAGGTGTTCGTTGTAGGCGTGGAGGAATTGTCTGTGGGACTTGGTGCAGTGTTAGCAGTAGTCTCCGTAGTGGAAGTCACTTCAGGGGACTGCACCGGTGAACCCTGTTGTGTGTCCATGGTTGCAAGAGAGAGAGAGATGAGAGCTTTTAGGTGTTTACCGTGTGAGGCGATAGAGAGCAATGAGACACGAGTCGGAGGATGTCCGATGATATAGACCCGGTAAGATGGTGAAGAAGAAGAACTGGACGGGACCGTCAATAGGCGTGAGAAGAGGGAAATGTTGGTACTTCACCATGTCAGTCAAGACTGTCTGTAGAATAGTATCAATAGTACAAGTGTTGCCAAGGTGAGGTGGTGCAAAATACAAAGGGTGAAACCTGAACCGTTTTTTAAGTCTAGCCACCGTACTACGCGGTTTTGAAACTGCAGGTGTAGAATGCTGTTGTAAAATATGTTTTGTGCGCAAAAGTTTCAGCTGTAAAGTGTGGGAAGCCATGATTTTACATGTGAACCGCTTGAGAGTAAGCCGGCAAATGGTCAGCGGCCGCGATTGTGTCTGAATATATAGAAACTAATTAGCATATAAAGCGGAAACACATTTTAAAGTAACAAGCGTTAGTTATAAAAGCGTCAGAGACCTACGGATAGTACCTCACCCGACCGATGCCGCCACCGAAATGGCATGCGCGCGGCGGCAACCCCCCTTTTTATGCGATCGATGAGTCACGTGCGACGCCCCTCCAACCCCCTCCAATCCCCTCCAACTCCCTCCCCGAGAAAACCGCATAAAAGAGCGAGGTTTGCGGGAGCTCGGTTATTTGTCAGTCGGCCGCGGCTACGGTCACAAGAGTCGGAGGAAGAGACGGATAGTTTAAGAAAAGTATCGGTAATAGCGGAAGTTAATTAATTAATTATTCAGTTGTAGGATTGCGAGTATCGGCCTGTGGATAAGCAAGTGGGGCCGCAACTGTGATTGATCAGGTAACTACCGTATCATAGCAATAATTGTAATATTAGACGGTAGTAAAGTGTATAAGGTGCAGGTGTGCAAGAAATGCTCCGTGCACGATGAAGTAGGATTACGATACCCATGTGTAAGGCTTAATCTTATGGTGTAGTGTTAACTATAATAGTAGCCGGTTGTAAAGTGTATAACCTGCAGGTGAGCAAGAAATGTCTCTTGTACTGTAGCAATAATCATATTAGTAGACGGTTAGCAAGTGTATTATCTGCAGGCGTGCAAGAAATGTCTCGTGTAATGTAGCAATAAGTATAATAGTAGACGGGTGTAAGGTGTATTACCCGCAGATGTGCAGGAAATATCGCGTGCACCATTGCACAGGTAAATCCTGTAGTGTAGCACTAACTATATTAATATGACCGAGAAGTAGCGGTTAGAGTTTAAGTGTTGTTAAAGTAAGAGAGTAATCTGCATAGTAAGGAGGAAACAGGTGTGTAAGAATGGAACCTGCAAATAATCAGTGTGAGTTGCCTGCACGCGATGTTAATTAGCATACGTAGTTTAAACAAAAATGGAAAATAGACGCGAAAATAAAAGTGTGATTTATAAAATGATTGTTGTAGTGTTAAGAAATAGTGTAAAAAAAAAATTAAAATGTTAAGTGTTAAAAATAAATCATATGTTATAGTACTATGTGGTATAAACTCACGGATCTGTTGTTTACCGCTGGGGTGTCAGCCCTCTATATGGGCGGCGCGCGAGCTTTCCTTCGTTTATATACACGCGGATGGTTACTCATGCATGACCCCCCCCCCCCTTCCGGACCGGAACCGGAACCCCCCCCCCCCTTGACGTCACAACGTCTTAGGTGTAGCGTGTAAGAAGTACCGACCAGGCCAAGGATTATGTGTGCATTTGCAAACAATAGTCTATTGTATGTTAAAAACAAGTTGCGTGTACCGGAGGTTTACTTCCGCTGCAACTATAATTAAGCGTCGGAAGAGGGTGGATAACAATCGACGATAATTATGCTGTCACGCGATGGGGAAAGCTGCGGATGTAATTTGATGCTATCAAATGCAAATCGAGAGGTACAAGGCTCCTACTTGTCAGCGGATGTAATTTGATGTTATCTAATGCAAATTGAGAGATACAAGGCTCCACCTGCGTTTTGCCCGACCCACATGTAACAAAGCACATCCGTTTGGAATTTTCCATTGACGTTGCTGGAAGGTTCCATACCCCCTTAAACCCCTACCGCTGCCCCCACCACTCTGCGAACCGAGAACTACCCCGACGACTATTGCCGCCGCAGTTGGGCTCGGAACTCCGGACGCGGCAGTCCGACCCAACTCAGAGGGCAACTCAAATGTATAAGCGGCCGATATATATTTGAGTTACTCTTGTTGTTAGGCTATTACTATTTAATATTTGTTGTGTGTGTGTGTGTGTGTGTGTCTATGGTTTTTATGCAAAGCGTTATTTGGTTTTAGTCTTAAGATGTGTTAGTTGTAAGGTTTAACTTGCGCATTGCGATGTTAGCATTAAGGTGTGTTATGGTATTATTTATGTTTAAGAAATGTGTTTTTTAATTTTAAGTATTGGGTTATGGTGTGTGTGTGTGTGTGTGTGTGTGTGTGTCCATGTCTGTGTTTATCTGTGTACTAATAATTTTTTATATTCCACAGCTAGCTGTTAGGATGGGTAGATTAAATTAAAATGTAAATGTAAATTAAAGAAGTTCGATTGAACTTCATTAAATATGGGTGGGACATGCGCGTTGTGCCCTAGGCAGCGCATTTTTTTATTGTTTTTGATTTTTGTTTTTGATTTTGGTCAGGCAAAAATATGATTGGGTGGGTTTAGATTAAGGGTGGGAGGTTAGAGTTGCGTCTTGCATTACCTGTTCCAGAGTCCCTATTGTAAAATTGGAATGGTCAAGTCCAGTGCCCAGGCCCGAGGCTGGCCGCCCGTATCACAGACTACCAAACTGGATCGCCACGTGCGTGCGGGCCAAAAATCGGGATCCCTAGCAAGACGTAACTTTTTGGGTTGGGATTGGGAGTGTTTGAGGAACACAGGGTGGTGGAGACGGTCCTGGCCGCCTCCATCACCTTGGATCATTATTATTTTTTGGTGACCTTGACCTCAATTCACTCATGCATAACCCCCCCCCCCCCTCCCCGAGGTCACTTTCACTTGTTGCGTGTGCTGTGTCACTATTTATGCGAGGCCGACTAACGGGTCTGTTTATTCTGGTTCCAGCTGCCAACGCTGCCGCATCAGAGCCATGTCGACTACTACCACCACTACTTCTACAACTACAAGTACCACTACTACGTCTGCACCTATTGCACCGCCTGTACCGACGAAGAGACTTCGCCTGAAGAATGTGCCGGACCACATGTTGCAGCGGATGGACACACCGTCTTCCTCGTCCAGAACTCCTGCTCCGGCAAACATTCTTCTTCAAGCGATGACTGTTCTTGGGAGCATCTTCTCACCACCTCCGTCACCAACGAACGCGGGGCAGCCTCCAGAAGACCGGTCTGCCGCAATGGGCCCACCGCAGAAGGAGGTGCCTGCAATGCCACCACCGCAGAAGGAGGTAACGGATGTCCCAAGAACTGCTGAGCCTCTTCGTCCGGATACACCTTTACTACTCAATTCTATTCACTCTTATATTTCCTTGCCACCATTAATCACGCCTATTCCTGAATCTACTCCTTCTCGTCCTATCATTCCTGTTTTAGAGCGAAAAAAGAAGCTTTTCAAAATTGCTCCTTCAGAGCGTTATCAATTATTAATGAAAGAGCGACGCAGGGCATTTAAAAATCCGCGTAAATGTCCTGAAGTGCTCTGTAAGGGTCTTAAAAAAGGATTAGTTTGTGGTAAGAAATGTGTTTTAAACGAAAAGTATTGCCGTTTACATGTCGTGAAACACATTTCTGCGCCACAACTGACTGTGGTCTCCCACAAGTCTTACCCTCCCACCAGGTTGAAGAGATTGAAGGAAGGTTTGAGGTACTTTTTTGTAAGTAGAACGGATAAGAGCAATAGAATTGTAATAGGGTGTAACGGCTATAAGTGGGTAATAAAGCTCTCCGTACCTCTTAGAACCCAAAAAGCGATCAATACACTTGATGCGAAAGACTTTCTCTTCAAAGGTGAGGATGGTTGGACTAGGTGGGGGCGAAGTAATTATTAGAAAATCTTAGCTTTTTTCCAAATTCCAAATTGTTGGCAAAAAATAATGGGAGAGAAACCAGCGCTATGATAAGTGCGCTGCGTTTCTCTCCCATTATTTTTTGGCCGCTCTAAGTCCCGTGACCTACTTTCATGTGACCTTGACATTGACCCCCCCCCCCTTCCGGACCGGAACCGGAACCCCCCCCCCCCCCCCCGCCGCTGATTTTTCATTGACTTGCCTATATAAGAGTGTGGCGGTTTGTGTTGGAGCCATTCCTTGCTAATAATAGTTAGGGCGAACATGTCTCCCCGAGATGTTCCAATATTTCATAATAAATGTACAAAGATTGGAGAAGTATTGGAGGTGGACGAAGAAAGCGACGAAGAAAACAATGAAGAAATTGAAGTGCCCTTGTTAAGTGAAAATGTTGTTACAAGAATATTTTTGGATATTAATTCTCCAATGGATATTATAGGAAGGTTTGTAATTGAAGCTATGACATGGATAGAAAACGGAAGATTAGTGAACATAGCATCTCCAATTTTAGTTGATGATAGACCCACCTTTGGTGTATATTGGCGTAACATTGATCTGTTATGGCTATGGGCGGAGGCATATGTGGAGTATTTGCAATTAGAAGAAAATGTAGGGTTTAATCATTACTTTTCGGCTTTGGTTTTAAACTACTAATTTTTTAACATCCCACTAAAAAATCATATCCCCCCCCCTTCAAATTTTTACTGTACTGGCGAACGTTATAAAAGCAGCTATCACATGTGTTTGCTCATTATTTGTCTTGTTGCTATACGTTAAACATGTATAAGAGACTGGATTCGTTTTTTGCTGAGCACACAGAAGTTTGGCCGCTATTGTATAGGTTATTTTTGAAAATTGAACAAAACATAATGAGGGATATGGGCATGGGGGTTAGTGTGTTTGTGTACCGTCGTGATGCGTACAAAGTATTGTGTGCATGTCGAGTAAGGATTGAAGTTTTAGAAATACTGTTTCCATGGATGCTGCACGTACGTAATCTTGTAGAAGGCATGAAGATAGAGGTGGAAGTGGTTGCAATGCAATACAAGCTGTCTGCGGAAGAGTAATTAGAGCAAGGCAAGTTACAAATTTTTATAATTGACCCCCCCCCCCTTCCAGTCTCCTATATATAAGCGAGGGTTCCACACAATCCTGTTCATTTTTCGTGTAACTGTTACTGGAGCCACATGTTCTTCTTTTAAACCATGTCTCCGAGAGATACCACTTTTATTTACATCACTGAAATTGTTATAGATCGTGAGATGGCAGAAGATGAAGAAGTAGAGCAAGAGGTAAATATTACGTTTGGACAGTTTTTGGAAGAAATAGTTGGAGAATTTTTAAATTTAAATGAACAAATGAACAATGATATTGGACCCGCTTCAAATTCAAATGTATCCTTTATGCACCAACCGGAAGAATTAACAGAATCTGAAGGTGAAGAAGAACAGCAGTCACAACTCTGGAATGCCGCTGCCCATGTTATTGATACTCCGCAACATGAGGAAACAAATTTGGAATAAAAATGGTGGGGGGAAAGATGAGGTAGTAGGCTATTTAAACGGTAGTCTGGCATGAGTAAAAATCATTTGAAAATGGATGAGCGAGCGAGAATGTACAAAGTGTTTTGTGAAGAGTGTGATAGAGTGTGGGTACCACCGGTGAACTCCTTTACATATTATTTTCCACTTCTGGACATAGATGATTGTAAGAAAATCCCAGACATTGGTTATAAGTTTGAAAAGGCTGGAATTCTAATTAGTGTTCATGAAAAATTCCATAATGAATATTCAAGGAAATTAGCATTTGATTTCATGTTGGCAAATGAAGATCTTAAATCTTGCGACTATCCTTATTTTCTTTATAACCATCTTGTTAAAAATGGTGCTAGCGTGACCGTTGAAATATGTATTCGTCATTTTTGGGACAACCGGTAAAGTGGTGGGGGAAAGGGGATAAATATGATGTAGGAGTGAATTTAGTTTTATTTTTACAAGAGCAGCCAACTACGATGCAACGTCCAATTTTGTATCATACGCTTATTTCTGATGCAGAAGAGGAGACCAGAAGGAGAAGAAGTGAACAATCAAGACAAACCCAGGCCAATATCAACATTGAATATTACAGACTTCAATTTCAAATTCCCGGAATGCGACTTGGAGAAAACCGAGTGAAAACTGTCCACGTAGCCGCTAGTTACATAAAACATTTAAAGCTACTATTGGAAGAAAAAAAATCAAAAATTAAACAATTGGAAAATGAAAACAATAAAATGAAGAAAGAACTGTTAAGTTTGAAAAATGTGTGTAGTAATGAAGGTGTGGTTGAAGAAGGTGAAGAAGAAGGAAATGAAATATTAGGATTTTAAGTTAAAAAACATAAAATGATAAAAAAATAATAAAATTAAAAATGTAAAAAAAAGTAGAGGTAGAATAGAGAGCGGGGAATAGATCACTTTGTGGCAATGGAATAACATGTCACTTAGTGCTCTATTCCCCGTTCTCGCGTTAATATTGCTTGGCCTTGACCTATAAAATAGTAGTAGGGATAAGTTATTTAAGCGGGTGGTAGGCAGTAAAACAGTTTAGTACGAATGTTACTCTCATCTACAACACGATGGATAGTCTTTTTGTTATTTGTTTGAGAAAAATAATTTGTGATGATTTCTTATTTAATTACATAATAAGATCAGGAGAATGTGTTATTCCCAATACGGTTAGAAATGCAATACACGAGTATCGAAGAGAACATTATGGATTCGGCATTATTGTTGCTTATAAATTTGCAGATGGGACCCGGCTTTGTCCAGATTGTGCAACGAGCAGCTATAGATGATTGGGACGAATTTGAAGTTGAAGGAGGGTACGTTGACCATCGTGTTAAAGCACCGCTAATAAGATTTGTAGCTATGCGGGAAAGATGCACAATCTGTGCACAGGTCTTATGTAAATTTATTAGGTGTAGAACATACTAGAGTAATGGTATGGAGGAAAGGTCTAACTAAAAGTAGTGGGGGAAAGAGTAGTGGGGGAAAGAGTAGTGGGGGTATTGGTTATAAATGTTGCTTGGTAAAGGTTGATTTCATTACTGTTGCAGAATAACTGGAGTAAAGATGTCTTTTCACATGGAGATAAAAACTTTTAAAATTGTCGATGAAGATTGGACATTTGTTGCAAACTTTATAAGATCGAAAGAAGATGATGGAAGTTTGATGAAAGTATTTTGCTACATATTAGAAGGGAAAGATGAACAAGTGGTAAAAGATTATTTAACAAACAGTCAAATATCAACATCCAGCTCGCAATTCATTAAATTTCTAAAAGACAATAATGTGAATGCAAAATTGGAAGTTTGGTTTTTTGTTTAAACAATATGGTGGGGGAAAAATTGAAATGGTGGGGGGAATTGTGTATAAAAGAGGGTTAAAACACAGTAGGAGGTTCATTTATTTGCTAAAACTCTTAAGAAGAACATTGTGGGAAAAATGAGTGAACCAGTGGAAAATTCAACCCCTTTAAAAAGTAAAGGAAAACAAATAACACATCCAAAATTGAGTGCTTTAGGTAAGGAACGGTGTAGGAAAGAAAGAATGGCGTTCCATCAATTGCAACTCATAGTGCCTTCATTGAATGTGTACAATACCAGGATACAAACATTGATGGGTGCAAAGAAATATATTTTGGAACTGTTGGACAAAATTGAAGTGTTAGAAAACAAACTGAAGACGAATAAAACTTCTGGTGTATGGAATTCGCCTAGTGAAATTCCTGTTTTAAAGATCGAGCCTAATGAACTTCCTGATACTTGTGCGTGGAATGCATTTCATGAACCTGATGAAGACTCTCCTATAAAGTATGAACCTCCTGCTGTGTAAAGATGACGGGTAACAAAAAATTAAAAAAAAATAAAACAGAAAAAATACAAAAAAATTAGATGTAGAATAGAGAGCGGGGAATAGATCACTCTGTGGTAATGGAATAACATGCCACTTAGTGCTCTATTCCCCGTTCTCGCGTTAAGTTTATTTGACCTTGACCTATAAAAACATGGAGGGGGAAAGTGTTGTGGTGGGGGAAAGTGGATAAATGAGGTTCGACACGTTGTTGTACTCATTCCGCTCATAATATTCTTGTTTCTCACATCTCGCAGTAGAATCAGAATCATGGCAAGTGGAGACAATGTTTTGGACCTTACTACAACAAAAAAGGATGAACAACGTTTGAAAGTCCCGAAAAGTCATTTTAAAGAGTCGGCTCAGGTAAGAGAGGCGAGAATAAGACAAAAATACTACAAACTGCAAAGGCTAATACCAGGAGTGCGATTGGGAGAATCAAGGACTAGAACTATCGATATGGCCGCCGACTACATCAATCAACTACTTATTGAGTTAGCCATAAAGAATGAAAGAATACAGCAGTTGGAATATGAATGCAAAAGAATTCTACTACAAGAAGATGAAGAACCTATGAACTGTGTAATGAAAGACAGTCAATAAAGAAGAAGTGGAAGAAGCTACAAAATTATTTAAAATTTTATGTGTTAGTAAAAACAATTGGTTATTAATGGGACTTGATATAAACAGTGATGAGGTTAAAAAAAAAAAAAAAAACAATAAAACAATAAAAAAAAATTGACATTTAATAATTGGCTGCTAATTTGGACTCACATTAGAGAGTGGGGAATAGATCACTTTGTGGTAATGGACTAACATGCCACTTAGTGCTCTATTCCCCATTCTCGCTTTAGGAGGTGTTGACCTTGACCTATTAAAATAGTCATATAAGTAGCTACACAAGAGAGTCTCCTTTATTCATTCGGAATGGCTCCCGTGGATAACACTGACTATCCTAGGAAACCTATTTTTGAAATATTATATAAAATTCAACAAGAAGATCTCGGCATGGGAGATTCGGATGACGACAACTCAGAAGTGGAAAGTGTTGACAGTATGGAAGAAGAATTAACAAGTGAGGCACCTGAAGATGTGCAAATAGACTTGACAGAGAATGAATACCCATCACCATTGGAATTTGAAGATGTCCATCATGAAACTCCAACATCTAGTCACGATCCTGATGTAGAACCAATACGTCAAAGATTGGTTTTCTGCGCAAGACGATTATTCCCGTCAGATAGCGAAGAAGAAGAAGAAGAAGAAGAAGATTAAAATTGGTGGGGGTAAGATGGCATAAAAAGGCGGTATGAAGAGGACGCGTTTCATTTACCTGTTAAATTTCAAAGGGTAAACATCGCTAAAATGCATCGTTGTGAGATATGTTTAGAGACTTATGAAGATGAAATATTGTTAGACATTCATAAGGAGTTGTATCACAATAGAAATGAAAATTTTACAGTAAGAGAAAATAGAAACATATCTACAGAAGAAGTAACAGCAGGACCATCTAATACACTACCAAGTTTAAGTATTCACGCATTACCCGGTAAAGTGGTGATGCATCACAAAATTCAAAACGAAAATCTGGAATTAGAACAATTTGTTGCTGAAGCTAAACCAATTGTGATCAAGATTTTAAAAGAAGAACTAAAACGATTAAACTTTATTAAATTTGGTTTGATTTTAGACGCCATGTTTATCAATGTAGAAGAAGAAATGTCACCAAGAGGATTTATAACAAAAAATCGAACCATCATGGCTAATTCGGATATTGATTCAATAATAGAAGATTGTTTTGAAGAGATTTTGACGAAAATTCAAGAACACGAAGGAAGAGGATCAGGTTGGAGTCTGGTTAGCGTCGTAGGTATGGACATAAGAGTTCACAAGCATGGTTATGGGCTGATGGGCAGCAGTTATATTGCACTCCCGAAAAGGATCAAAGATACAAAATCATGTGTAAATGTGGAAAATGAAGATATGGAATGTTTTCGATACGCCATGACCTCAAAATTTGTGACACGCCATGCGCAAAGACCTGGCGTCGAATATGAAAACTACAGATATAGATATAATTTTCAAGGTATGTCTTACCCGGTAGGGTTGAAGTGTATTTCAAAATTTGAAAAACAAAATCCCGGAATATCAGTTAACGTATTTGCTTTGGACAGTTCCAATAAAGTTTATCCTTTAAAAGTGGTGAAGAACGAGCTTGCAGATCATACGGACTTGTTGTTACTTACAAAGGATGAAGTGTCACACTACGTATGGATAAAATCATTTGAAAGACTCGTCAACAAGCAGCTATCAAAAAATGAACATAAAAAAGTAATTTGTAAAAGATGTTTTTTGTTTTAAAGAAGAAAGAAATGGAGGCCGAAATTGGTTACAAGAACATAAACAACTGTGTAATGAACACTTTGAAGCAAAGATTATCTTACCACCATTAAGTAAATCATACTTACAATTTGAAAAGGTGTTCCATCAGTATCGCATTCCTATAGTGGTATATGCTGATTTTGAATCAACACTTGTCCCTATTGAAGATGAAAATGTTGAAGCAAGGAAGAGTATAAAATATCAAATGCATAAGCCTAACAGTTTTTGTTTATTGGTTAAATCTACATTGGCTGAAGAACATTTAAATGGGTACGGATTAACGTCAAGACCCGTGGTGTACCGTGGTGAAGATGTTGCTGCGACATTTCTTGATCATCTATATGAAATAGCTAGGAATGTAGAAAATTTGTATAGTGATATTGTGCCAATGATACCTATGGATGAAGAAGAAGAAATTCAACATGAAAATGCCACCCATTGTTTTTTATGTAAAAATGAGTTTACTTTGAATAACTACAAAGTTAAGGATCATGATCATCTTACAGGATATTATAGGGGTGCAGCATGTAATGGATGCAACATCAATTACAAGATTCCTAGAAATATACCTGTAATACTGCATAACCTTAGCGGTTATGATGGTCATTTTATAATACCAGAATTGGGGAGAGATGACGGTGCGATTGATGTTATCGCGGAAACAACTGAGAAGTTTATAAGTTTTAGTAAGAAGATTGGAAATATAAAATTACGATTTTTAGATTCGTACCGGTTTATGCCGTGCAGTTTATCGAGACTTTCAGATAACCTCAGGAAAGAAGATTTAATAGAAACAAGAAAGATTGTGAATAACGATAAATTGGATCTAGTTCTTCGCAAAGGTGTTTTCCCTTATGATTATATCGACAGTTTGGAAAGATTTGAAGAAACCTCACTTCCACCTAGAGAAGCTTTTAAGAGTAAATTATACGAAGAGGACATCAGTGAGGAAGATTATCAACACGCTTGTAAGGTATGGAATGAATTAGGGATGAGAACTTTGGGAGAATATTCAGATTTCTACGTTAAATTGGATGTGACACTATTATGTGACATAATGGAAGAATTTAGGAATACCTGTTTAAAAGCATACGGATTAGACCCTCTTCATTCGTACACAGCTCCCGGACTGGCATGGCAGGCCATGTTAAAAGAAACAAACTGTAAACTTCAACTACTAACCGATATAGATATGGTGTTGATGATAGAGTCTGGTATCCGAGGAGGATTAACGCAAAGTGTAACCAGATATGTAAAAGCCAACAATAAATACCTCCCCAACTATGACGCGTCACAACCAAGTACATTTATAGGTTATTTTGACGCGAATAACCTATATGGATGGGTTATGTCAAAACCCCTTCCATATGATAATTTTAAATGGGTTGATCCAAATTCGATTGATAACATCGCCGATATCCCTAAACACGGAGATACCGGTTACATCTTTGACGTTGATTTTGAGTACCCCGAACATCTTCACGACCACCATTACGACTTGCCGCTATTAGCAAAAACAGAAGTATCTCCGACTGGTAGATGGCCGAAGTTAATGATGACACTCACCAACAAGACGAGGTATGTAGCACATTATTGGACAGTACAACAAGCGTTAGAGATGGGATTAAGAATTACCAAAATTAATAGGGTGTTACAATTTTCTCAATCCTGTTGGTTGAAATCCTATATAGATAACAACACTAGAAGAAGAACTGCAGCGACGTCCAATTTTGAAAAGGATTTCTTTAAATTGATGAATAATGCTATATTCGGCAAAACATTAGAAAACAAGAGGAATCACAAAGATTTAAGATTGGTTAATGATGCAACAAAATTACAAAAGTTGGTCCAAAAACCAAACTTTGCATCTTCAATAATTATTAATGAAAACCTTGTTGCCGTTTCTATGAACAAAATTTCAATTAAGATGGATCGCCCTGTTTATGTCGGAATGTCCATTTTAGACATATCAAAAACTCATATGTACGATTTTCATTATAATAAAATGGTGAAACATTATGGAAGAGAGAACATTGGAATCGCATACATGGACACTGACGCATTCATCTATTGGATTATAACCAATGATATGTATGAAGACCTACGCACTTTTATTTATAAAGATGATTTTGATTTTTCTGACTATCCGCAACACCATCCTAACTACGACAATGGAATAAACAAGAAAGTTTTAGGAAAATTCAAAGATGAAACCAATGGTGCGCCTATGGAAGAGATTGTGGCTTTGATGTCCAAGCTTTATTCGTTTCAACTATACATAAGTGAAAAAGAAGAACATCAAGTTGTGAAGAAGGCAAAAGGCATTAAAACATCATATCTAAAGAAGAATGTACAATTTGAACATTTTAAAAGATGTCTGTTTGAAAATATAGAAACCACAGCAACTTTTAATACGATAAGAAGCTTCAACCATCAAGTTTACAGTGTTAAACAAACCAAATGGGCGCTAAGCTACAAGGATGACAAGAGGCATATCCAGCAAGACAATATACACACTCTTCCCTTTGGACATTATTCATTAACTCCTATCGACCAATAAAACCTGTTCTTCGTCCTTTCACCTACTTCCTTTTTTCCTTTCCGTAAAAAAGAGGGGAGCATGGCAAGCCCAATGCCATGCCCCCTCTTTTTTACACAGCTATTATTCGGCCTTGACCCATATTTGTTAATAATATAAAAGAAGACAAACCAGTCTGAGGATTAGTATTTTTTCAACCGGCGTGGAAACAACATCTAAGAATGGAAGGACTGAAGGATAAGATTGTACATGAACTTCATAAACCGGCAAGAAGAAAATTTCCAAGAAGAAATACAGTTATTAAAGGAATGAACGATCTCTACCAAGCCGATCTCATCGAAATGATACCGCATAGTAAATTAAATAAAGGATTTAAATATATATTAGCGATTATAGACTGTTTTACCAAGCTCGCTGACGCTTTACCGCTTAAGGACAAGAGTGGGAAAAGTGTTACAAAAGCTATGGAAACGGCTATTAAAAGAAATAAACTTGTCATAAAACATTTACAAACTGATGATGGAAAAGAATATTTCAATAAGGAATTTGCAACATTAATGAAAAAATATAACATAAATCATTATTCTACAAATTCGGAAGTCAAAGCTTCGATAATAGAACGATTCAATAGAACGTTGAAAGGAGCGATGTACAAAACATTTTCCAAACGAGGATCGTATGTGTGGTACGATATATTACCGCAGCTTATAAAAGAGTACAATAACAAATATCATCGCACTATTGGTATGAAACCTATCCAAGTAAATAGCGGCAATGCTAAGCTTGTTTTGGAGCGTATTAAAAAAAATACGGCTCCCAAAATTGAAAGATTAAAACCTAAAAAGTTTAAAGTAAACGATAAGGTGCGTATAAGTAAATACAAAGGGGTTTTCAGTAAGAGATATCTACCAAACTGGACTAACGAAGTATTTACAATCTACAAAGTGCAGCCGACAATACCAGAAACGTACATTTTAAAGGACAACAAAGGTGAACTACTTCAAGGCGGATTCTATGGGCATGAACTATTGAAATCAACAGTTGGGGATGTATATCTTGTCGAAAAGGTTTTACAAAGAAAAAAGGATAAAGTTAAAGTCCGTTGGTTGGGATTTGACAAGAGTGAAGATTCTTGGATTCCTACAAAAGACTTGGTATAATACTTTGATAACTCATTATGTGTTCAACCTTTAAACAAGATGGATATTGTACAGCAAAAGGAACGATTTAATATTAATAACATAGATGAATTGACAGTGGATAGTGACAAGTTAAACCGTGGTAAACATGGGGAATTACTACCGAACTCCATAAGATGTTTAATAACCGGTCCTTCAAATTGTGGAAAAACAAATGTTGTTTTTAACCTTATAACTAATCCAAAAGGACTACGTTTTAACAATATATACATTTTTTCAAAATCTTTGCAACAACCTAAATACCAGTTGTTGGATAAAGTATTAGCGAGTGTACCAGAAGTAAATTTCTACAAGTTTAATGCCAGTGAAACAATTATGCAACCAAACGAAGCTAAACCATTTTCTGTATTTATATTTGACGATGTATCATGTGAGAATCACGACACAATCAGAAGTTATTTCGCAATGGGAAGACATCATAATATTGACAGTATTTATATTGGTCAAACCTACAGTAAAATTCCAAAACAACTTATAAGGGATAATGCTAACTTGCTGATAATATTCAAGCAAGATGAAACAAATTTAAAACACGTATATAACGATCATGTCAATGCGGATATGACATTTGATAAATTTAAAGAGATGTGCGGCAAAGCGTGGGCTGAAAAGTACGGCTTTCTCGTAATTATGAAAGATGAAGCTATAAAAGATGGAAGATATCGGATAGGGTTGGACAAATTTGTATTAATCCATTGATTGAACGGCGGTACGTCTAGTAATGAATCAGACTTCACAGTGTAAACATGGTGAATCAGGAAAAACTATTGAAAGAAATAAAATCACTCAGCGATTCTATTAGGATGAAGAATCGCGCATTAAGGATGGGTTTAAGTGAACGAGAAGAATTTCTGGAGACTACATTTAAACCTATTACGGAACCATTAAAACAGATATCAGAGACCATTGGTAAACCTCGTTATGAAGGAGATGTTTTACTACCAGTTTCTAAACAAGAGGTACAAGCTTTAAAAAAAGACGACGATGATTCATATACAAGTGCTAGTGAATTTTCGCAAGAAGAAACAAAAGAAGAAGAAGAAGAACCAATTATTAAAAAAGAAGAAGAAGAAGAAGAACACCCAATACCTGAAGCAGAACAATCCATTCCAAATCTAACTCAATTGAGTAGCGATATATTACAACATGGACCTCTTGGAAGGAAATACATAATGAAAATGTTACATGACATGAAAGCTAACCCTAATTTAAGCAAATCACACGTATACGGAGCAAGGATTGATGGGAATGAATTGAAAATCGGTGATTCAAAGCTTGAAATAACTCAGGACGATTACATCATTATCGGCGAGCATAAATATAAAGGAACAAAAGGGTTGTATGAATTAATTTTTAAAAACATACCACTAAGGTATTCAATCAAAGATTTAAATGTTTTTAAAGAAATTCTACAAAATACCAACGCTCATAAAAGGAATTACTCAAAGGATGCGATGATTAATCGTTCACGTGCAACGAAATATAACATCGTTATTAAAAAGCTATTTCCACCACGAAAATTGCCAACATTGCGTACCGCACCGGCGCTAAAACAACCGCTAAAAAGAAAATCTTTATCACTTATGGATTTATCACTTCTTGAACAACATGGGAAAAAGAGTAAAGGAGATACTTCAACATCTGGTAAAGGACTTATGAAAAATCTGTACAACACAAATGTGATCTACTACAGAGACATCAATAAATTGGTTGACAGGATGAGACTATTACATGAAGCCATGGAAGCCGGTCATACGGGATTAAATAATGAATGGGTGGCTCTGGTTGATGAACTTAGGAATCGCGGCATAGTCGTATAATTGCCCGCGGATATAAAAGAGTTGCAAGCGTATAATGTATCAGTTCTAACATGAGTGTCGACAAGTTCGGACGGTACTCCGCGTTAGGGGTGCAAGTCGGAGAAGACAGAAAAAGAGGCGGTTTACCACAAACTCCTGAAGGTGACTATAACATAAGTAATAAACGTTTAAAACTAGTTAAAGATCCAGAAGAAGATACTGATGGAGCAAATTTAAAAACAGTTAAAGAAGCTACTTCTACATCATTGAAATTAGACAAGAATACTTACGATATCAAATCGCATAGAATAATTAATGTTGGTAAACCAACTGATAGTTCTGATGCAATTACTAAAGATTACTTATCATCTGAACTTTCAAATACTTTAAAATTGCAATGGGGTAACAACTTAAAAGATGGACAAACATATGATGCTGGAAATTATAGAATAACCAACGTGGGAAATCCCAAAAATGATAAAGATTCAGTTAATAAAGAATATTTACATTCTATAATACCGGAAAAAACTAAACATGGATATTCTTTTTATAAATTTATTATAAATGACATTGGATACCCAAAGGAAGACGGCGATGCTGTAAACCTGAAATATATCAAGGACAACTGTATTTTACAAGATGATGATGAAATCGATTGTCATGGGAAAGTGTTGTCAAATGTAAAGTTCGGTTCTCAACCAAAAGATGCTGTTACTATAGAACAATTATCTAAAGAATTAAAAAAGGAAACATCCAATTTTGTAAAACATGAAGATGCCGTGTTAAAGCGGGGAGATAAATTTATACATGGAAATGAAAAGTTTAATTTAATGCAAGGAAATAATGATGAATGGGATGCAGGACGTAAAACAATAACAAATGGAAGATTTGGTATAAAAGATACAGATGTACCTCTAATGGTGCAAACATTAATTGCTACTGGTGGTACATTAGGTACATACAATGGTCGTAATAGAAGAATAAAAGATATTTATCCTGGTTACGAAGCAAATGATTGTGTTACAATGAAACAAACAATAACTTGGGATAAACACTTTGGGACCAAATATGATGCAAAGATGAAGAAAATAATTAATATTTTACCAGGAGAAGATTTAAATGATGCTGCTACTATTGGACAAGTCATAACAACGTCGAAAAGTGATTCGACTGCTTACACGTGTAATGATAAACGTATTATGCAGTTACACGATCCCCAACATCCAAAAGATGCTGTAACTTTAGACTGTTTAATAAGAATAGTGGGCAATTTACTTATCGATACCCACAATCATATAGCTAGTACAACGAGTCATGTGATGATTCAACCCGATGAACGAGAAGCTTGGATTAAAAATAGAATCATAAATCAGTATATAATTAATTTGAATAATTAAGTATTTAAATATGAAAATTGTGCACGAGTTATTCATTCGTGTAAAGCATCTCGTAGAGTAAACACGCCGGCTATATAAGACGACACAATGAAGACCGCACCGCTCAGTCGTCGTCAAGACAGCGTCAAGAAAGGACGTGGTATAACATCAGCCGCGTTATCCCTGCTCAGACGGATTCCTGTTGGTGCTGTTCTAAATCGAGCGATAGACGCTCTACCATACGAATTTCATCTGCCCGGAGGTTATCAATATTGTGGACCCGGAACTAAGTTGGCAAAACGTTTAGCAAGAGGGGATCCTGGAATTAATAAATTGGATCAAGCCTGCAAAGAACACGATATAGCGTATTCCAAGTTTGCAGATTCAACGAATAGATCGATAGCGGATAGAGTGTTAGCGGAAAAAGCTTGGCAAAGAGTGAAATCAAGTGACGCAAGTATTGCAGAAAAAGCAGCCGCTTGGGCAGTTACTACAGCCATGAAGGGTAAAACAAAATTTGGTGGCGGGAAACGTCGTAGAGGACGGCCTGCAAAGAGAAGAGCTCCCAAAAGAGGTGGAAACATTAAGAAAAGACGTCGTAGGACTCGTAAAGCAAAGGCAAAGAAAACTTCCGTTTGGTCGATGGTAAAAAACGGAGCAGGTCTAACGGAGCACGGTACCTAAGACCGTACCGTGTATACTAAATAAGAACAATCAATTGATAATTCCAAATAAAGCCTTGACAAATTATCAATTATCAAATTATGTGAAATGTTTAAGAATACCATTTTTTAGAGGAGTTTTTATGAAAGACGCATTACCAAATGAAATATGGAAAAATGAAACTGGAATAGTAAATTTGGATTCCACTCATGGTCCAGGAACTCATTGGGTATGCTATAAAAAACTCGGACAGAACGTTTACTACTTTGACAGTTTTGGCAATCTACCACCGCCGAAAGAACTTCAACACTATTTTCGGAACTCCGAAAATATATTTTACAATTACAAAAGAGAACAACCCAACAATACAGAAATATGTGGACATTTATGTTTGGAGTTTTTAGCGAAAAGCGTCAGTCAACTTTGAGATGTCATCGTATACAGTGTCACTGAGTGGAAATTCATCCACACTGAAAAGCACTCTTTTCCCGGCACTACGTTTATCCAAGGATAGACTGTGGGAAGCTGCACTATTGGATTTTACTACGTACAATTCAATTCCCAACGTCACGGAGGGAAAAAACAATTTACTACATTATTACGAGAGTAAAGATGAAAAAGGAAATTATTCGCAATTGAAGGTAATAACTTTATCTACCGGATCGTATGAAATAGACGATATAAACCAAGTATTACAGAAGCAGCTAGGAGAAGAAAATATCAGTATAAAAGGAAATAACAATACTTTAAAAGCGGAAATCACTTCAAAGTATTATATAGATTTAAGTTTAGAAAATTCAATTGGTAGTTTACTGGGATTTTCAGATAAGAAAAGAAAAATCTTAGATCCCGGACCTACTCATACAGGTGATACCACAGTAACAATATTAAAGGTTAATAGTATTGATATAACATGCAATATCATACACGGATCGTATAGAGACGGGGTAAACCAACATATTTTACATACATTTTATCCAACAGTGGCTCCCGGTTTTAAAATAGTTGAGAAACCACAAAACCTGATATACCTACCATTGAACACCAGTTTCATTTCGGACATCGTACTGAACATATCGGATCAGGACGGTAACAGTGTTGACTTTAGAGGAGAAACCATTACAATACGGTTACACATAAAAGCGGTGTCATAAGTTCAACATGGGATTGACATTTAAACCGCAACGGAAGAGCCGAGACCTCAGTAGCTCTTCAACATTGGACGAGTTAACACCGGACAACATTCGTTTCCTGCAAAAGATCGGACTAAGACTTACCAACGATGGATATCCTGGATATATCTCAAGGGCCGACGTTCGACGAAACACTATGGGAGAAGGAATATCACACGCACAACCCTTACACTTCATCAAAATTAAACAATAACGATGAAATAAGGATCCCCATTCAACAACAGGACATTTACACGTTACCGTGTGAAAGTTACTTGTACATCGAAGGACGGGTATTAAAATTGGATGGAAAAACCGCTTCAACGGTTCCTTTTATAAATAACCCGATGGCATATCTTTTTGATGAAATAAGATATGAAATATCAGGAGTGACGGTTGATTCGACAAAAAAGGTCGGTCTAACAACGACGCTGAAAGGATTAACATCATTAACACCGCATGAGAAAAATTCAATAGTCACCGCCGGATGGGTTGCTCCCGATAAAGACACTATAACACCGGATTCCAATGGTCATTTTGACTTTCATGTCCCTTTACGTTTGCTTTTGGGATTCGCTGAAGATTACAGACGGATAATAATAAATGTCAAACAAGAATTGGTATTACTCAGATCTTCAACTAACAAGGACTTGATACTTGCAGACCCTGGAACTACGGAAGCCAAACTGGAATGGCAGCTACAGTTGGATAAAGTCGTGTGGAGAGTACCGCATGTCAGATTAGCCGATGAACACAGAATCGTATTGTTGAGAAAGTTGAAATCTGACCGTGATATCGTCATGCCGTTTAGAAGTTGGGAATTCCATGAATATCCCACACTACCTCAAACAGAGCGTCAAACATGGACTGTCAAGACGTCCACTTATCTAGAACGGGCACGGTACGTAATACTCGGTTTCCAGACTAAACGAAAAGATGTTATAACTTCGCACGCCGGTCAATTTGACCATTGCAAAATAAAGAATTGTAAAGTTTTTCTAAACTCTCAATTCTTTCCTTATGACAATCTAAATGTCATGTTTAGTAAAAAACGCTATTCAATCTTGTACGATATGTATGCGAGGTTTCAATCGTCATATTACGGGAAGACAAATACACCGCTATTATCGCCGGAACAGTTTTTCTCCAAAGCCCCAATAGTCGTTATCGATTGTTCAAAACAAAACGAATCCGTGAAATCGTCCAGTGTGGATATAAAAATCGAAATGGAGTTTGAAGAAGCAATACCGGACGGAACTTCGGCATACTGTTTAATTATACATGACAAGATAGTGACTTACACTCCATTAACAGGAATTGTTAAAAATGTGTTGTAAAAAAACTGTTTTTTTTTTTTTGCGGTCGACGCAAATGTTATAAAAGGGGGGAAAGAGAATGAAAATCTCATTATATTTCTGACCGTCGTATGGGAAGCATCGTCCGCAAGATGAGCTCTCCTACTGCAAATACTAACGAAGAAGAAACTACTCCTCCCATGGGTGACAATAGTTTGGATATAGAAAAACAAGTCGAACAAGAAATGGACGAGTTCCTCAAGTTTAAACATAAGAAAAAAGAAGAGGAAGTTGAAAAAGGAGTAAAAAGAAGAAAGATCGATGACACCATCTCCACCAATATTTTGACAGAAGTATTTCTCAGGATCTACTATCCCATCTCTTCTTGTATGACAAAGAGCGTGTCCGCCGGAGTTATAAAATCATTGGATTATTCACCAACTGTTATTTTAAATCACGGATCTAAAATGGTGGCCTTCACTGAAATTTCCTGGGAATCGTTTAGAAAACATCTACATCTTTTGGAATGTTATTTGAGTAACAACACATTTGGAAGAAGGACAAAATTAAGTCTGCTGGAATCCAATATCGAAATCGATATAGTGAAACATCGAGGTGGACAAATCGTCCGCTTTCGAGATTTAACCAAGCATGAGATGAAGATACACCTGACAAAAGATGAATTCTACAGTCTAAGTTGTGCTACCGGTCCTGTCACAAGATATCTAAAACAGCTAATATTTTCAAGTGCAATTATAAAAGAGTATCTAACCGATACATTGGATAGGCAACCGTATGTGCCGATTCTGTACGGTCCCGTAGATACGTCCATCTTCAATAGGATACCTCATGAAGTTGACATGTGGAGACAGTTGCACAACTATCAGACTAACTACAGTATAGATGAGCAAGCCCAAGAGGTGAACGAAGAAGGCTCATTCAATAATTGATAAGTGTAGACCCTCGGGTATAAAAGAGCGTGCACCGCGGTTTTGCAAACAGTCGTTTACCAACCTTCGTCATGAACAAACGAGTTTCGTTTTCTAACAAATCGGAAGTAATGGAAGTGAGACGAGGTATAATTGAATTCCAAGCGTTCCGCGGTAACGACGGAAGTTTTATCATAAAAGAGTTAGTAGTTTTAGATATGAACACATCTGTAGTTTATCACTATTTATTCCAACCGCCACTACCGTTTAACAGATTAACTACCAAAGCGAGAGTAACGAACAAGTGGTTGATGAAATACTTTCACAACTTGAGATGGGATGAAGGTTTTGTACACTACAGTATGATGCCGCAAATCATGAATCATTACTGTAAAGAATTTAAAATTATTTACACAAAAGGAGTGGAAAAAGCCAGTTGGATACAGAAGTTTACAAACCACGAAGTGTTAAATGTCCAGGTGGACAGGGATTTCCAATGTCATTTCGGCAACATTTGTATTTCATCGAAAAACTTTAAACATCGTCAATCGCAATGCGCCTTGAAGAACGCTTATCGCTTGAACGCGTATCTCCAACAGAGTGGTGGGGGATGGGAAGGGTATAAAAGCGAGGGGACAACCATGACCGGGCATGAGTATTACTCTAGCCACCGAGCAGTCAACACCTCACACGCAGATTCGCAAGACTAAGAATATTATCAACGAAAAAAGAAGAAGTAAAAAATGGCAACGCAAACATTTTTACAATCGCTTGTCGATCAGTTCAACAAACATTCCAAGTCCACAATCCTACCCACTAAAAGATGTTCGGAATTGAAGGAAGAAAAGCATTACATCATCCACACCATCAAGAAGATGGAAACAACTGTCGGAGACGCCATCAACTGCACGCTGAGTGAAGCGCCCTACTCGCCTGGTGATGAACCGAAGTTTCAAATCTTTCTTCCCAAACGCTTCGTCCAACTTCTGCAGAACGAAGATCTACGCCTCATCCATCCCGGAGCTCTCTACTTGGCGTCCCACGGTCCGAGCGGAAGTAATTCTACAGAGCTCACGCTTCACGTCATGCCTAACGCCAACAGTTAATCTGTAATTTCATATTGTTCTTGTAAACTTTTGTAAAATATTTCTAAATAAATGAATAACAATAAAAAAAAAAAAACAAATATAAAGCAGCATATCGGTATGTGTTTGTACACATATCGGTATGCTGCTTTATATAAAAAACAATTTCGGGTGACCTTGACCTAGTTTCAAAAACTATATAAATGGAGCAATGTCCGTAAGAATTCCCTCAGTCTACGACTACCTTCAGTGCTGTACACATCTCCGTTGGTGATTGCACAATGTCTCTCAAGATCAAGTGTGCATCATACGATACCTCCACTATTACAACTTTTGAACAGCTCGACAATTTCACTAATGAATTGCGAGTGCTTCTTGCCGGTGGTTATCACTTGAACGTTGACACCTATGTAACAAACAAGAGGATGTTCTCCAAACAGAACTTCTGCGATGAAGAATTGTTCTTTCCCACACAGGCGGCGACAACATCCGCTCCATCTACTCAAACCAATGTCAAATTCCACAAATACTACTAAATGACAAAGCATGACGTCAACAAGGGTTCGCTGTAAAATTTCGCTATAAAACGAGGGATCAACTCCAACAGAATCATCATTTGCTCTCCTACGGTCGCAGCGATAACAACCACTGCCGCCATGTTATACCGAATGATGATTGAATTCAATGGAAAGATCTACGGAAAGGACTATAGAACCGTAGAAGAGATGAGCGCCGATCTCAGTGTATTGACTAGAGAAGGGTTCCAACCAAAACTGATCCTGAAGTTTCCAGAAGTGCACCCGCTATCCACTGAAGAACTCATCGCCATGGCTACAGCGAACAAGCAGGAACAGGAACAGAATATTAAGAAAGAACCTAAAAAAGAAGAAAAGGACAAGCCAACATCATAAATAAAAAAAAAAACATCTTACATTTGTAAGATGATCTTTTTTAAAACTCCATTTGGATGACCTTGAGATTACCCCCACCACTTTTATTGATCTATAAAACACGCTATCCTACACTGTACAACTTCATTTCTTGCCAACACTTGGAAGCGGCAACATGGAGGAGAAGAAAAACGAGGACGCACCGCGCTACTGTTGTGAACAGAAATGCACAGATTTAGGAAGATGGATGGTAGACGGATTAGCTTGTACAAAGTGCGAATTCTTCGGATCCTGTTACTGCAAGTGCAAGACAAAGCAACTACCGCCACCGGAATTGCGAACCTTCAAGATTTATAAATCACGATACTTCCACACTTGCTGTCCCCAGAGGTGTATCAAATTTCATCCGCAAAAACTTGCCACTTGTCGAAAGTGCAATGCATATTATAAAGACGACTTTTGTACATGCATCATAAGTGCGTGCAAGTACAGATCAGATTGGTCTTCTGATCCTGTTGAAGCTTCAGATGTATAGCTGTAGTCACTGACTGCAGCCCTTTTTTAAAACTCCATTTGATTGACCTTGAGATTACCCCCACCACTTTTTTTACAACATATATTCTACGGATCATTCCATACGCTTCTCATTCTTATTTCATTACTCGCACTGACAACAACATGGATGATAAATTCATTTCCTTTCAACATTTAATTACCAACAGAGAAGAGATGGAAGAACTATTCCAAAACTTACTCACACTCATTGATAGCTATCCTTTAAGATGGATCAACATCACGGTGCAATATGTCAATCCTACCACAATATTTTCATCCTCGTCATCTTCTCCTGGCACCTCCATGTCTTCATCGTCGCAAAGTGCAGAGGAAGAGGAACAGACTACTAATGGTGTTAAAATTGTTGAATTAAACAACGAGGAACAAGAAATGCAAGCTCTGGTTAAATATAAATTTAATATTTAATTTACAAACAAAGTATTACTATTTTCTACATTGTGTTACAGCTAGCGCTTATCTTCGTACGGCTCCCACAACCTATCCCGACGGCGTTTCGCGGCGAACTGCGATGACCGAAGTTCCCTCGTTCCCCACCCGGGCTTCGCCCCACCACTGTCCTCCCCCCACTCTTTTCTTCCCCCACCCGGGCTTCGCCCCACCGCTGTCCTCCCCCCACTCTTTTCTTCCCCCACCACGGTACCCCTACCCAATATAGGCGGCCGCCTCACCGCCGCTCGCCATTTGTTCGCCGACTCCCAAACGATGAGCGGCTTTCCTTTAGCGACAAGTACAAATACATTTACCGTAAAGTCGCAACAAGACTTGAAGGATATTTTTGAAACTTTGAGTGACGTAGTCAGCGCTCCCAACAACACCATCACCATGACTGTGGAGATATCCTACAATTGTCCACAATGCGAGGAGATGGAGAGCGAGGACATCGAACCTGCAGGCAGCACTCCTCCACCTTCCGACACAGCTGACGATGAGGTTTAGTCGAAGACAACTGTTTTTTTTTCTTCACCCCCCACCACTCTACAATAAATATGCACCGCATTCGTCTTCGCTTCTCATTTCATCGCCGACTTTCCTACCGTCAACACCGCTCCCGTTTCTTCCTCCCACCACAAACTGAAAACACACGCACACACACACAGACATGATGGACGACGTTTCGCTCAGATCACGATTGGAGGAGGACAGACTCAGACTGGAGATCAACAGGCTGCAATTGGAAACGGCGAACCAACAAGGCATGGTCCGCCTGCTGCAACTGTTCAAATGCGTACTGTGCATGCTGTGCGTCTACCTCCTTTTCGCCATCACCTTCGGCGTCTACCACTGCGTCACCGGTGTACGACGCTCCAACGCCTCTCTGCACAACAACAACGACACGATTTTAATTTAAATTCATTAAAATAAATAAAAATAAAAAAAAATAAAAAGAATAACCCTCCCTCGGCCCGCCCGCTCCGATCCGACCCGTCCCGAGTCCCCGCCCCGACTGAGCCCCTCGCGGCTCCGCTTTTTTAAAACTCCCTCCGGATGGCCTTGACCCACTTACAAAACACATCCATCACTGTCATCCACACCTGCCGGTTCGAACCGCTTGGCCTTGAAATGGGCCAGAACCGGCAAAACCCCACTACTAGTGTGCGAGACTTCTTGAATGATGATTTTTCTTTTTAGTTTATGAATATGTTTTGCTGTTGTCTCATCTCTGTCGATCACTTTAGAATGTTAAGTATTTTTTATTTTATTCTGTATTGTGACTTGTTGTCAATGCTATGGTTTATAGTCTTACGACAATAAAGATATTTGATTTGATTTGATTTGATATAACTGTAAAACATATTTCTCCCACTTTTGGAGATACAATAATTGGATTTCCTCTCTATTACCTCATTG
This sequence comes from Neoaliturus tenellus, assembly GCA_030545055.2. NCBI lineage: Eukaryota > Metazoa > Arthropoda > Insecta > Hemiptera > Cicadellidae > Neoaliturus > Neoaliturus tenellus. Next base: position 170,113,260 of record CM061531.1, on the reverse strand, counting down.
TCATCATATATTTGGAAGATAAGAAAAATCTTTATATTAAGAAATATTTCAGTTAATAAAGATAGCAAATTTAAGTTTGTGAGTTTGTCTTAAGTTCCTAATCGTATACCTTAAATGTGAATTCCGCAAGTGATACAGGTATTATTTCTCAAAGTTTTAATTTATCAATTGTACCAATTGGCTATATTGTTGGGCTATGGGCGCGGCAGGCCCGTGGTAGAGCTCTGACCTCACAAGCCAGCGTTCCCCGGTTTGGTCCCCGGCGACGTCATTTCACGCACTAACCTGAGCGATCACTTCTGACAATGCCGTGACGGTGCCTTGCTCTCTTTAGATCACCGCTTGGCTCATTATCCCATGGTTACAGGCAGTGGAAATTTAAGTGCATAAAATATCTAAAATGTAGTAACAAAGATCTTAATAATATTGCAAAAATGTAAAGTTTAGTAATTATTACTTACTAGTAACATTTCATGAACTAATTTATATTATTTAAATCCTAAGATTGATCTACTTATAAATTTCAACCCTTGAGCAACTTTGTTTTTATTTGTTTTTATCATACTTACTACATGCAGAACAACCGTTTTCTGGCCTGTAATTATCCTAAAAGTTGGTGTTTCCTGTAGATTATTAAAAATGCATAGAAAAAAAAAACATCTCATGATTTATCCAAACGCTACCCTCAAAATTGGGTTTTTGCTCAAGTAAAAACGGCACTAATCCAAGTAAAATAAGGCCAATGAAAACAAAAAACAACTTGCATAGTACATTTAATGCAAGAGTGTGACGTTTCATTAATTTAACATACTTATCTGCTGTGTTTAAGGAAGATTTATTTTAAGATGTAAGTCAACTACTAAACGTTATCATATAATGAAATTTTAACTAAATTATTCTAAAATTAGTTATTACTTATTCAAAAATAATTATTAGTTATTAGCCATTTGCAGTATGATGAAAAACGTTTTTCATCATTTGGACTTTTTTGTGCTAAATTACTATTTCCGAGCCTAATCACTCGTAAAACGCGATTTTGCGCAGAAAAAAGCCACTTTCCTTTCTAGTGATTAAAACTACTATTTTATTGTTCTAATATTTTCGTCATTATGATCAGTTTTTGTCACATGAAAAAGTTTCGGTTGCAATAATTGTCCGGATGCAGTTTACATACCAGATGTATAATAGATAATAATTGATTAAAAATTTCGCTAAGAACAATTTTAGTTTCAGCTATACACTATAATGTAGGCCGATCAAGATATCATGTCAGAAGGTTTGAGACAAATTTGCATGGAGAACGTGGCGGGGTAATCAGATTACACAACCCTTCAAGCGGTATAAGCCCTTTACACCTGACGTCATCAGAGGGATGTATTCATTAGTGATTGAAGATAAACTACGAGTAATAAAAATAAAAACTATCAGCCTATTTTATTAAGCCTAATTTGAAAAATGTATACTCTTATAGTATATTTCACCAATAGTCCGGAAAGTGACCCATTTCTGGGCGAGATAGTGTTTTACGCGCGAGGCGAAGCCGAGCGTGTAAAACACTATCGAGCCTGGAAATGGGCTTTCCGGACGAGTTGTGAACGATACTTTTCATCACGACGCAATTATTAATAAATGTGGAAGTTTTAAAGGAGGATTATTTTTGTAAATTCTTCGCCATTGGACAAAGTAAACAAAGCTGGAATTCAAAATTTAATTTGTTTCAAACCCAGCTGATTGTTGCTGTACGGAAAAGTTTGTTTACCTTGGACGGAAAGTAATGTTTACAAACATTACTTTCCGTACAGGTCAGTAAAATCAGCTGACGGTGACAGTTTGGGAAATGACTACTTTCCAAGGTCTCAGCTGTACGGCAAGTTGTCACTTTCGTATACGGAGTGATGAAAAAATCTTTTCATCATACCATTGCGATAAACGTTGTTTTCGGAACGGTCAGCTGTGATCGAAACTAGTTGATTCCCGGTGGGTTGGATAAACGTGTTGGTAAACAAAGTTTTCGGGACTAGTCCTCGAAACAGTGGTTTTCGGGACTATGCCGGAAAAAACTTCCAATGTTTGACACCACCAGCGCTGCTATTCTGCTTACAGTAACTTAAACCTCGTCGACTCCAATATATAAATGTCAAACAGCTGATTGTTTAGTTATAAATAGTTCAAATACAAGATAAACAAATAACAACGTAAAAGGGAGTATATGGGTTAAAATTTATTAATTTTTATCCAAACTGTATATTTATTAAAGGTGGTATGATGAAAAGTACTGTTCGTAACTCGTCCGAAAGTGGTATATCGGTGCTCGATCGAATTCAAGTACTCGGCTTCGCCTCGTACTTGAAACTCGATCTTGCACCGATAACGACCACTTTCCGGACTAGTGACGAAATATACTATTTCGCAGTAGTTCGTAAGATGGATATGGACGAATCGACAACACTAAATCCGGAACTTTCTAAAACCCTTTCATATTTTTGTCCCCAGCGTCGAGAGAAGTATATTATACACTACAACTATGAGTCTCAGTTGTCTAGTTTTCCGTTTGTCTGTCCGTATGTAAATTTTGCATAGCTCATGATATCTTTAAAACCACTTGAGGTATTGAGACCATGGCAAGACTATTAGGCACGTAAGTGTTTTAAACTATTTTGATTATATTTCACATTGTAGATTGCCACCATTTTTAAACGGAGAAAAGTAGAGGTGTCAAAATGCAACAAGTAGAACAAGTAGTTTTATTAGTATCTAAAATGGGTATTATCCCGTGTCAATAAATGCGCTTCGGGAGTCCTTGCAAAAATGTTCCGTTCGTAAATATGAGGTCGTTTTAAGCAAGTAGTAATAACTTAAGTCTCTGGGGATCTCCATCTACTTAGGTGGTCTCCAAGGAAGAGAGTAATATCATTCTAGCTACAACAATTTTCTTGGTAAATATAACTACACAATATTCAAAAGATTGATTACAGTGGATTTCACAGAAAAAATTTGACTTTTTACTTTGCGTGAAAGTTTTGGGAAAACTATCCTTGGACACTAGACACAAATTATTGATTGTTTTTAAACAGTGATAGTATTGTTGATAATATCCAACAGTAACATGGCATGTTTTAACTGGGTGCAAAGTCATATCTATAATCTATACAGCCGCATGTGTAACTGACTCACTCACTCACTCACTTATGATATTAAAGTCCTGAAGCGACCGTTTGAGCTAGAGACTTGAAATTTGGCATGAACATTCTTTGAGATGTTTCAATTTAGGAAAAATCATAAAACAACAACTTTTTTACTTTTAAATTATAAAAAAGGTAAAAAATATAGGTTTGTCGGTAACGTAGTTCAGCCGTATCATCGTATATCACCGCGTGGTATCGTAGATTACTTTGCAGGTTTAGTTCTCGCTTGTGTTTAGATGATCTCTTTCAACTACACCCGTGTACTGTTAAACATAAACGTCTCGTGTAGACCACGGAGTTTCGATGCATAGAGAGCGGTTTATTTCACCAGGGTATTACTCGCTCTGATTAAAGCAGTATAAATGCCCTAAAACTACAAATTTCCAACTTTCAGATTATTAAAATTTCTAAAAAGACGAGGTGTACGAGGGAAGTACGTTGGTTCTTAAAGATGTCGCTTGGAGCGCTATTATAGTCGCTTAGTTCTCGCTTGTATTTAAATGATATCTTTCAACTACACCTCTTCACTATATTTATTTTCAATTGGACGCATAGTTGTTTGCGTATGGTTTTCCCTCTGATTGCTGTGTTATTATTGAAAATGAAGTTTACTGAATCGAAATCGAAAGCGTATCATTACATTCAGGTGATGTCCGCTTTGATTTCTATTTAATTGCTAAAAATTTTTTAGGTCTTATTACATTTTGTAGACTTTAGTTTTCTCATGCTTGAAAATTTCTTGTAGGTTTTCGCACCAAAAATTGCCTTATACAATAATTATAACTTAATTTTCTACTATTTATTTGCTGTCTCTCTTTATGAATCCCTAGATTGAATATAGCGCTACAGTTGATAGTTCTGGTGCAGTTTTACTTTGAAGAGTTGAACGTGTCCCAACACGTTTGACATCCAGTCTTTGACCTATTTGCTGCTGTCCACTCAGGCTTAGATTTTAGTTTAGGAAACGATTGAACATATTAAGTTTTAGAACGATTGAAATTTCCATTCTTACCTTCGCTAACGTTTACCTACTTCCGACGTTTTTTTAAGACCATCCACATATCTGATGATCCATCAGGCTGAGAAATATTATAATAATCAATTGAATTAAACTCAATAGTAATTTTTCTCGCTGCCACTTTGTCCGTCAAACTTCCTCAATGCAGTGCTCTCACCTTAAGTCTAGATTAACCCTCTTATTGTTGTAATTGAAAACTATTCTATGCTTATCAATTATTGTAACTTTTTCAGTATATTTTAATTTAACCAATAATCTTCTATTGGCTATTATTTCACAATTGGTTTTTTTTACTTCCATTGGTTGAAAATGCATAATGTACGCCGATTTTATGGTTCTTAAGTTGCAACTTTCTTCATTTTAAGACTATATAAAGACTTTAAGACTTCATGATTATAGTACCTAATACCCTGTGATCTATTACATACTACTAGGGCTCTATTTTTATTAATTTTCTGAACTAATATATATATATATATAACATTTAAAATTAATTGTTAAATTAATAAATGCTGATTTTGAATGATAAAATTGTTATCGTTTCTCTATATGGTACATATATGATTGCTGCGTTTCTTGGCCACCCCGTGGCGGAACTGAAGAATCTTAGCCTATACCATATTTTTTTTATTTCAAATATCTTGATTTTGTCCCTTTTTTCTTCCATTACATACAACGATCCTCTATATAAATTTATAATTTTATTCCACTTTTATCTTTTCAGAATACAGCTATTACCTCAATCATGTGCAATCATAATCGTATCTCCAAATTTTTACACAACAACTTTTGAGCATGACTATTTACATAGTTCATTAAAATTTCACAACTCCATTATATTTTTTAACGAATTAAGGGGAACTAGGGAGTGGGATTAAACCATGAGCCGTGGGCAAATTTCAAAGCTTATTATTATTTATTGTGAGTAGTGTGTATTGGCGGCTTCTGTTACTGTTGTTGGAGTTGAGCCCTCAACTAGCCTGTTCATTGTATGAGGTTTTGACAGTATTTTACGGAAATCGGAATTGGGGCAACCATATATTGGGTTGGACCCTCCATCAAGCTTAACACCTAGAATATTAACATAAATAATATTTATTTCACAGCTCAATTTTTAAAACTATTTACTAAGGAGGGGTATTAAAACCTGATAATATGAGATTATTAAAGTTTTTTTTACTATTGATTGTGAATTTAGAGTATTAGATGGTTTTGTTACTGTCTTGGCTGTTCAGATCTTGTGTGGAACTAAACTATTTCAAACTTGACTTTTTATCAATTCAAACTAGGGGGCAACTCCTAAGGGGGCATGGGGGCGGAGCCCCCATCGAGCCGTAGGCGAGTCTATAATCTATACAGCCGCATGTGTAACTGACTCACTCACTCACTCACTTATGATATTAAAGTCCTGAAGCGACCGTTTGAGCTAGAGACTTGAAATTTGGCATGAACATTCTTTGAGATGTTTCAATTTAGGAAAAATCATAAAACAACAACTTTTTTACTTTTAAATTATAAAAAAGGTAAAAAATATAGGTTTGTCGGTAACGTAGTTCAGCCGTATCATCGTATATCACCGCGTGGTATCGTAGATTACTTTGCAGGTTTAGTTCTCGCTTGTGTTTAGATGATCTCTTTCAACTACACCCGTGTACTGTTAAACATAAACGTCTCGTGTAGACCACGGAGTTTCGATGCATAGAGAGCGGTTTATTTCACCAGGGTATTACTCGCTCTGATTAAAGCAGTATAAATGCCCTAAAACTACAAATTTCCAACTTTCAGATTATTAAAATTTCTAAAAAGACGAGGTGTACGAGGGAAGTACGTTGGTTCTTAAAGATGTCGCTTGGAGCGCTATTATAGTCGCTTAGTTCTCGCTTGTATTTAAATGATATCTTTCAACTACACCTCTTCACTATATTTATTTTCAATTGGACGCATAGTTGTTTGCGTATGGTTTTCCCTCTGATTGCTGTGTTATTATTGAAAATGAAGTTTACTGAATCGAAATCGAAAGCGTATCATTACATTCAGGTGATGTCCGCTTTGATTTCTATTTAATTGCTAAAAATTTTTTAGGTCTTATTACATTTTGTAGACTTTAGTTTTCTCATGCTTGAAAATTTCTTGTAGGTTTTCGCACCAAAAATTGCCTTATACAATAATTATAACTTAATTTTCTACTATTTATTTGCTGTCTCTCTTTATGAATCCCTAGATTGAATATAGCGCTACAGTTGATAGTTCTGGTGCAGTTTTACTTTGAAGAGTTGAACGTGTCCCAACACGTTTGACATCCAGTCTTTGACCTATTTGCTGCTGTCCACTCAGGCTTAGATTTTAGTTTAGGAAACGATTGAACATATTAAGTTTTAGAACGATTGAAATTTCCATTCTTACCTTCGCTAACGTTTACCTACTTCCGACGTTTTTTTAAGACCATCCACATATCTGATGATCCATCAGGCTGAGAAATATTATAATAATCAATTGAATTAAACTCAATAGTAATTTTTCTCGCTGCCACTTTGTCCGTCAAACTTCCTCAATGCAGTGCTCTCACCTTAAGTCTAGATTAACCCTCTTATTGTTGTAATTGAAAACTATTCTATGCTTATCAATTATTGTAACTTTTTCAGTATATTTTAATTTAACCAATAATCTTCTATTGGCTATTATTTCACAATTGGTTTTTTTTACTTCCATTGGTTGAAAATGCATAATGTACGCCGATTTTATGGTTCTTAAGTTGCAACTTTCTTCATTTTAAGACTATATAAAGACTTTAAGACTTCATGATTATAGTACCTAATACCCTGTGATCTATTACATACTACTTGGGCTCTATTTTTATTAATTTTCTGAACTAATATATATATATATATAACATTTAAAATTAATTGTTAAATTAATAAATGCTGATTTTGAATGATAAAATTGTTATCGTTTCTCTATATGGTACATATATGATTGCTGCGTTTCTTGGCCACCCCGTGGCGGAACTGAAGAATCTTAGCCTATACCATATTTTTTTTATTTCAAATATCTTGATTTTGTCCCTTTTTTCTTCCATTACATACAACGATCCTCTATATAAATTTATAATTTTATTCCACTTTTATCTTTTCAGAATACAGCTATTACCTCAATCATGTGCAATCATAATCGTATCTCCAAATTTTTACACAACAACTTTTGAGCATGACTATTTACATAGTTCATTAAAATTTCACAACTCCATTATATTTTTTAACGAATTAAGGGGAACTAGGGAGTGGGATTAAACCATGAGCCGTGGGCAAATTTCAAAGCTTATTATTATTTATTGTGAGTAGTGTGTATTGGCGGCTTCTGTTACTGTTGTTGGAGTTGAGCCCTCAACTAGCCTGTTCATTGTATGAGGTTTTGACAGTATTTTACGGAAATCGGAATTGGGGCAACCATATATTGGGTTGGACCCTCCATCAAGCTTAACACCTAGAATATTAACATAAATAATATTTATTTCACAGCTCAATTTTTAAAACTATTTACTAAGGAGGGGTATTAAAACCTGATAATATGAGATTATTAAAGTTTTTTTTACTATTGATTGTGAATTTAGAGTATTAGATGGTTTTGTTACTGTCTTGGCTGTTCAGATCTTGTGTGGAACTAAACTATTTCAAACTTGACTTTTTATCAATTCAAACTAGGGGGCAACTCCTAAGGGGGCATGGGGGCGGAGCCCCCATCGAGCCGTAGGCGAGTCTAAATAACTATACACCCGCATGTGTAACTCACTCACTCACAAGAATCAAAATGTTTGACCACTTCCAATTATGCTACAAACTTGAAATTTGGCATGTAGGTGGCTATTGTTCAGAAACCATCGGGAAAAATCTAAAATCCACCAGTTTTCCATTTCAACCCCTCCAAAAAAATTAAAAGGGTAGAAATAAAAAAGTTGAATATGTAAGGGTTTTCTATTTTCTCTGTAACTTTTGAAAGAGAGTTCCTATCTCAAATCTGAGGGAAAATCGTTAGTTGGGAATTAAATGCTCTACAAGTTAGGTCATATGACATTTTACTGTATCTCACTCCCTTCACCCTTAAAAAGGGGCGTACTTCCAAAATTTCAAAATTTCTTCAAAAAAATTGCGCTATTTAATTTTTTTTATTTACCATTATGGCAAATAGATATCTGAACTTTAGTACAGTATAACTCAGTACAGTAGTATACCTCAATAGTAGCCTTTCTATTGTAGCATTCATTGGCCAATTTCAATCTAAGTTTAGCTAAAATAAAATCGTAAAAACACGAAATCTTTAAAATTTTGCCATGTAAAGTGTTTGTAATTTACTTAAATCTGGTAAATATGGTGCTACATTGATAAATATTTTTCAATTATTTTACTGTATTTTAGATGGTCTACAAGTTTGGTGCCTTGACATTTTCCCGTATCTCATCCCCTTTACCCTTAAAAGTGGACGTAATTTCAAAATATTAAAATTCGTCCACGAAAATTGCGCTATTTTAATATTTTTTATTTACTATTAATGCAAATGGATGTCTGAAATTTAGTAAATATTATGACCTCATATAGGTTTAACTATAATAGCATTCATAGCCCGATTTCAACCAAATTTTAGACAAAAAAACTCGTAATAACACAAAACCCTTAACATTTTTAACGTATAGTGTGTTTGTAATTGACTTAAATCTGGTAAATATAGTACTATATCGATGTACGTTTTCAATAATTGTATTATATTTTAGACGGTCTACACATTTGGTCCTCACACACTTTTCCATATTCCACCCCCTTCACCCTTACAAGGGGCGTACTTTCAAATTTCACAATTCTTTCACAATAATTAAGTTATTTCAATATTTTTATTCACTATTGTGGCACATGGACGTCTAAAATTTTGTACATATTATGACCTTGCCTAGGTCATACTATAGTAGCAGCCATTGGCCAGTTTTAATCTAATTTCAGTCCAAAATAATTGTAAAACCACGACATTGCAGGTCGTAACTTTTGAACGAGAGGTCCTACCTAAAATCTGAGAAAAAATTCATGGCGTCAGAGCGGACAAATCAGACGCTCTATATAAGTTATTCCGGTGTAGTTTTGCCATATCTCACTTCCTTCACCCTTAAAAGGGGTGTCCTTTCAAAATTTCTAAATTCATTTCCAAAGAAATATGCTATTTTAATATAGTTTATTTACTATTATTGCAGATATGTGCCTGAACTTTAGTACATATGACCTTACCCTAAATCTAACTATAGTAAAAGCCAGTGGGCAATTTCCATCAAAGTTGAGGCCTAAAAAGGTTTTAAAAACACGAAATCCTCAACATTTTTTCATGTATCGTGTTTGTAATCTATATATTAATACGTAAGCATGTTTCATTTCCTTCTTTTTTCTCAGCTCATGAGCATCGTACAAGAAATCCGCGCATACCGTTAGAAAGGTATAGTCCTGTAGATGAGCAGAATCACATTCTAATTCACATCGGACTCCAGGGCAACGCCCCACAGGCTTTCAAAGTTCCAATGTTAATCTTATGGAGAAAGGAGAATTGAATGAATCATTAGATAGCTGTTGTAAAAACAACTGCTAGAAAATTTGGAAGAACAGATGTTTGAGTTATAAAATGTTTTTAACTTCTTGGGTCCAGATCAACAAAAGGTTTGATCGAATTTCGATCAGGAGGCGATCTCTAGTTTACTTTAATCTGCCAAATATACTGCAATATCAATTTGAGTTTTGACATAATTACCTTCTATTCTATTCGCTCTACAAGTTTGGTCCAGTGAAACTTTGGCGTATCTCACCCCCTTCACCCTTTGAAATGGGCGTACTTTCAATATTTTGAAATCTTTTCACAAAAGTCTTGTTGATTTAATAAGTTTTTTACCATACTGGCACATAGATGCTTGAAATTCAGTACATATTATGACCTCAACCGTTCTTTCAATAGTATCAGCTATTTTCCGATTTCATTCAAAGTTAAGTCCAAAAACATCGTAAAAACTTGAAGTTTTTTTTCATGTAAAGTGTTAGTAATTTACGTCAATCTGCCAAATATACTGCAATATCGATACATGTTTTGTCAGTGTTACGTTTTATTTTAGACACTCTGAAAATTTTGTCTTATGAAATTTAGCTGTACCTCACCCCTTCACCCGTTAATAGGGGCGTACTTTCTAAATTGTAAAGTTCTTTCACCGAAAATGGTGCTATCCTAAAACTTTAAATTTACTATTATTGTACTTAGATGTTTGAAATTTAGTACATATTATAACTTCAACTAGGTCATACTATAGTAAAAGCCATAAGTCAATTTTAATACAAGTTTAGTCATTGTCATAATTTACTAATTATCGTATTTGTTACACCTATAGCTAGGAATCCTGCCAATAATTCTCCCTAGATTAACCTTAGGGATTTTGTTAACCTTAGGACCAAACCCTACGTTTAGACAAAATTTGAACTTTGATCTGTATTTTTTTCAACCCATGAGACGTTAGTGAATTAGGGGGAACGAACTAGAGGGCATGGGGGCGGAGCCCCCATCGAGCCGTAGGCGAGTCAATTATTATGTGCTCACTAATTGCGGTAAGGACTAACTTGGATCAACACTTGCACATAATTAATTTTAAAGTATGGTAAGGTGCTTTAATTCTCAACAGAGATTATACAGGGTATCCACCTCTAACCTTTAAATTTTTTTCAATATTATTCAGCAAGAGAAAATAAACAAATGTTCATATAAACATATGTCCTAAAATGGCTATGCCGCTAGCCACCATTTTGTTTTTTACACTTAACAATTTTTATTTTCGTAACTGGTAGTTGTTTTGAGTTCATATTTGGCATGCATCTCTATCACACTAATCCTAATTTTAGGGAATTTTTTTATAATGTGTAATTTTAAAATGGCGACCATTTTCAAGTATCTCACATGGCGTATTTTATATGGCGGACTTTTCAACTCAAATATCTAAAAAACTATGAATTTTATCAAAGTTTTACTGGACACAACAAAGTTGAAATATTAAATTATCTAAACAATGATTCCAAGTTTGTAAAGATCTGACAACAAATAACAGAGTTTTCTATGATTTTCTCTTTAAATAACCTAAATTTGCATTAATTTACAATACAAAATTAATGTTTTTTCTGCAGGAAAATCGCAAATGTCTGTTATTTGTTGTTATATCCATACAAACTAGGTATCATTGTTTAGATAATGTTATCAGTGAAGTTTGTTGTCTTTTATAAAATGTTGATACAATTTATCTTTTTTTAGATATTTAATTAAAATTTTTTTAAATAACCGCCATTTTAAAATGCACGTAGGAAAAAATAATGGTTTTTCCTGAAAACGAACATTAGTGTGATAAAGATGCATGTAAAATGTGAACTCAATACAACTACCCGTTGAGGAAAGAAAAATATTAAGTGTAAAAAACAAAATGGCGCTTATCAATACATAAAAACTTCATATCATTTATGAAAGTTGAAGATCGCGATTAACCATTTTGATGTTTTAATCCAGTTTAGAACTCACACAATAACTGCTGTGGCTTTTACCACGCTTAACATATTTGAAAAAAAAAAAAAAAACTGTAATCGGGAAGAAATGTTTACTCTGAAAACTTTCATTGACCTTTAAAACGAACCAACACCATAAACGGCTGCTATATTTTTAAGCATAAAAAATGGCAATTTTAATGTAGTTATAGTTTATTAAATTTGTTACTATGAGTATTTGTAAACCATTATTATTACAGTGTGGTATTTAAAACATTAAGATATAATGATCTAAAAAATAACATCTACCATTACATGATAATGATAAACACAATTTCAGAAAAATACGAAGGTACACTGTATACAAATGTAATCAACGAAGTCAACACATTAAAAATAAAAAATAAAAAAAATTATTACAAACCCTAGTTCTACTTTCATTTATCAATGTGTTAAAATTAATTAACGGACTGTAATAAATCCGAGTCGAAACCTCTTTAATTTATGTTACGTAGAGGCCAATTTTTCATAAGGTGACCTGACAATATATTTTCTGACCATTTATCTTGTAAGAAAAGCAATATATTTATCTCTCTCTTCATACCCCTCTCCTATATTATACACATATTTTACAACGATTTTCTGAGCTACTGTATATTGACATTAAACTTATAAAATAATTGATGGTCGATTTACTTGAACACTATATCAGTAAATATTATTTATTAATTTAAAAAAGCTATGACTATGAAGATAAATAATTAAATGTTGCTTATCGCTCCATGTGTTGTTTCACAAAGTTTAGCTATACCATCAATTTTACAAGATTTTAAGTCTTTTTAAAAGTTGTTTTCTATCTTTATATGTTGGCAGAAACTTAAAAACTAAAATGATTTTACAAAATGTCTATGTTAAAAAACGGGTTATCTGCTTTGACGAAAATTTTAAACAAACTGGTGTACTTGTTCCTCTAAATTGAACAATTTATTTTGATACATTACAAAAGTTACATTTAGTATCAATTATATCAATTATATCTGACCAATCAAATATTGTCAATTTTGAATCACCAACACGTATTTACAGATGTTTAAAATGCTCAATCCAATCCCAGTGTTATTCTAATGAGAAAATTCCAAATTTAATTTTTGGTTAGCTCCTTTATTTTAACGCCCGATTTTCTTAACGTTTTTGTGGAAACAACTACAAACCAAGCCCTATGCAACGACACCATAAACTTGAAAATTGGTTGAGAATTGTAGTAAGAGTTCTTTTAACAAAATAGCCTTAGCGTAATAAATAAGTATATCTAAGGGAATGAATATGTTGGATATACTGATATAATGCACAGATTTGTCTTATTAAATTTGTGATCAATTTATTATAAAGGGTGTCCTAGTAAAAAAGCCGGATTTGAAAAGTTCAAAAACCCAAATATTTTTACGAGAAATTTACCATATAAAACATAAATTTTAAAGTATAGTATCTTCGCGTAGTAAACGAATATTTTATGTCTAGTAAGTGGCCACCTGCCGGCTGCTGACAAGTTCTGACTCTTCGAAAGTTTTCGATCACTCTTTCACACACTTCTTGCTCAGCACTATTAATAACACGAATAACGTCTTCCTCCAGGTCTTGGATTGTTTGAGGATTGTTGGCGTAAACAAGAGACTTCAAAACGCCTTAAAGACAGTAGCCAAATGGCGTTAAATTTCACGACCTGGCCGTCTAGTTTTGATCACAATGTTTTGAAATTACACGTCTTAAGAATCCTTTGTGCAGCGAATTAATCTTAATTGTAGTATGGCACCGTCCAGTTGAAACCAAATGTTTTCCAGGTCACTCTGGAACTCAACCTGGAGCCAAATAAACTCTTTTCTCTGTAACCTTCATCATTTACAGTCATGGAATTTTCATCCACAAAGAAGTATGGGCCAAAGACTTTGCCCGAAGCCAACACCAAACTGTAACACGTGATGGATATAACCGGTATCCTGCAATGACTTGAGGATTTGTATTTTCCAAAACTAAACAGTTTTGTTTTTAAACATAACCGCTGATGTGAAAATGCGCTTCATCGATAAAGGACAAAGATTTTGAACTCATTTCATTTCTATCTTGATTACCAAATACACATTTTAGAAACTCAAGCCGTTTTACAGGATCTCTTCGCTAGATCTGTGCGAGTTGAATTTTGTAAGGGAACAAATGAAGGTCTTTTGACAAAATTCTTAGTGCAGAGCTCGCAGTTGAGCTTAACTACGGACTTTAAAGACGAAGCGATGTCCCTTATCTTCTACACTGTTACGTACCACCTCAATATTTTCAAGAGAACGAGCTGCCCGACATCTTTCTGGTCTTTTTGTGTCCAACACTCAGCCAGTTCCTTCGAATTTTGAAATCAATCTTCGGACAGATGACTCATTTGGTGTATTGTCTTGGCCGAAAATCGCGAACAGGTTCCGCACCGTTTCAGCTAAACATTGTCCTTGTTAACTATTACCATGTATTGATTCGTTGTATAGAGCTCTATGACTACAAATGGAACCTATCACCACAAAAAGTATTTTCTGTTCTATTACTGATTAATAGCTGGAAATTTTGGGATATATAATCAAATGCAGATAAGATATGACACTCCTCATCCAATTAAGGCGGTCCTAATGGGTCAACGTAATTATATCCACATTAATTTTTAAATAAGTGCTGGTATCATAAAACGGAAGATTTAAATTATTTAAAAGATTGGTGTCAAATCAAGTTTCAGATGCTTATGTGTACTGTTTATCAATGATGAAGTCAGATTAAATAAATACACTAAATAAGATCTATATATTTGAATCCACAGACTAACCAGTCTTCGAAATGATGTGATCAGGACGACAATTCAAATATTGATCGTAGTGCTCAGATACGTTTTCAATACAAATCCAATTTCCGTCCCCTTTCGTCAATCGAAAATCAAACAGCACCATCCTTGAATAGTACATCATTTTCTTTCATGTAAAAAGTTAAATACAAATATATCAGTTGATTTTCAACTGATATATTTTACGGCTCTTTGCTTACACGACTGTGTAATGGTATAAAATGAATTTTTAATTAAGGAGATACTTTTTCCACTCACAATATGAGCTAGAATTATGACACTTAATCACAGATTCTGATGGTTTCTTAATCCCCAACTAAAATTCCTTAAACTTCAATTAAGGCTCTCAACCTGAGAACTTATGCACAACAAGTAAGCGCAGGTAATATTAGCTAATTAGCTTAAATTAAGTGAGTATTGAAATTTCGATTATCAGCAATAACGGGAGATTCGCCTAAAGACGTGATGGAAAATTAGCATGAACTAATATAAAAATAAATAGTCCTTGCTAGAATGTGTGTAGTAGTCGTTTGAGTTATACCTGGGGCCAAACATGTGCTCAGTAAACTTAGACAATTATTCGTAGTAATAATATTAACCATAGACGGTGCATTGAATTGCCAAGGGCAAAATGTTTTATTTTGCTCCAGACGAGCTCGTTCGTTCCGCTCAATCACCTTCACGTAATATCGCTTTGCTCACTCGCCTTTCAGAATGTTATATTGTAACCCTACGGGTGCTGCACTCTTATTATGTTTAACTAAGTGTCAAATCTCTAACACGTGGATTATACTAGTTAACAACGAATTAGAAAGTTGTTTTGTCATTTTACTGTAATTAATTTATTTAAACATTCATAATTAACCGTAGCAAGTTTCATTTAAAAACTAATAAATTGTTATTATATTATCATTCAATATTCAGTAAGTGGCTACAATAGAAAACCACATTTTTATATTTAAGCACATGGATCGTACATTGACAGTGAGACAGCTGTTTTAGCAATTCTTTTCTTTACTTTTTAACTCCGTCAAAGAAATATTAAAATTTTCATTATTTATATTCAATATTTAAGAAATAAGATTTTCCATAACATAGAGATTTGTATAAATATCATCCTTTTTCCAAAAACGAAGCTATTTACCAAGTTTGAAAAAAAGTTATATAAGTTTTCAAGATTTGATTGCATACATAAATAGATAAAAATACACCTTACTCGTATTAGGATATGCATTTTATTAGATTTTCTTTAATTAATTCTCAAAGTACATTTGATACTGCCATAATGTTAGATTGGGTGGGTTTTCACTATAAAACCATAATATTTAGAACCTTTCAGACAAATTATTATGTTAATTAATTTATGTACAGGATTTACTCCACAGAGAACCGTATTCAAATGAGCTCATGTCATAAATTTCTTTAAAATATCGCACTCTTATAGTTTTATGTTTGTCTTCAATTTGGCGTATAAAAAGGCTGGGAGTAGGGTCCGTTTAAAATTAATTAAGTGTCTACTATAAATGCACATGAGATTGTTTTGATGTTCAGTGTTATACACCGAATAATAATTTTATCATTAGGTTAAACTGTAGTCGGAACACACGGTCTAACGTAAAATTTAAGAACTTCCGAATATAAAAAATCACAGGTTAACTGATTTTAAATCCGAGAGGATCATATTTTGTCCAAGGAAAGAAAGTGAGCCTAACAGACGTTATAACAGATAACCTAACAGATAGGGATGCAGAGTTTCTGCACCCCTATCATGGCAACACCTGCCACACAAAACGGTCACCCATTACACTATAGCCAAGTTTCTATATAAACTAACTGATATGATATGATTTACCTGATCGATATACCTATAATTTTCTGTTTGTAAATAGATGTGGATAATACAGCAATCAATTCTAAATCAGACGGTTCAATGTATCTAATGTGGTTAGTTACTGATTTTTTTTATAGGTATCGTCAAAGTTGGTTGCTCCTGACATATCACTCCTCTTCAATTACTAGACACTGTAAGTTTTTTTCAATAAGAAAGTATGAAAACAGCTGTCATATACCGGGTGTCTCACGTAAGGTGTCTCAAAACGATTATAGATCACCAGTTTGTCCTACAATCTTGAAATAAAATCATTTCCCACTAAATTGACCCCAAGGAATAATTTAAAAATATTTTTAATTTTGTATAAATACAGGGTGTTCCAAAAATTGGGGGTCACAGGTTCGAATCTCGGAAATTTAAATTTTTTTCGGAGGGTCAATTTAGTGGGAAATGATTTTATTTCAAGATTGTAGGACAAACCGTTGATCTATAATCGATTTGAGACACCTTACGTGAGACACCCGGTAGAATGCATTTTTAAAATGTAAGATTTTACTGGTTTCAGAGCTCTCTAATGGTGATATCAGTAAATCCCATCACAGCACACCTGCATACTCAGCGAATTCCCGATGGGTCGAGTCGGGAGGCAGGCTCTCTTTACTCACTTTTTGGTGCTGTCTTAGGAAATCCTACTCCTGGAAGGCGTATGGCATACCGAACTTGTCGTATGACTTGATTTTTGGTATGCCCAGCCTGGAGGAGTTGGTCGTGGTACACACACACTGGACGATTTTACCGGTTGCCAAACATGATCAAGGTGAAAACGCCCTAGATGCTATCAAAGCCAAGTCGCCTGAATAGGGTAGGTGGTTGACAGAATTCTTGAGTCGGGAGTTACTAAAGTTTGAGGCCGTTGCAGGCAAAACTACTTTAATTAAGTATTTAACACGGCTCAAGGAAAATTTAGTGCCCATAAAACAGCGTTACTATTCTTGTAATCCGGCCATGCAGGCCGTCTGTATTCCTGCGATATGGTGCTCCGGAAGTGATGATATGTGAAAACGGTACCCAGTTTCCCGCATTGTCAGGGCATTGGCGGAGGAGTGGTGTGTTCAGTTGCAGACCACTGTCCCATACAGCCCCCAGGGGAATCCCGTCGTAAGGCCGAATCGGGTTGTCAAAACCATTATCGTGCAATATCTGCGAGACAACCACATAGCTTGGGATTGGTACTTAGAGAAGTTCCAGTTTGCAGTGTATAATGCCTTATGAATCCACGGGCTTTTCGCCAGTCAAGCTCTGTTTTGGGAGGAAGCTGAAATCCCCCGACCTATTTGTGGGCTGGCTTTTAAGACCTCCAAGGGCGGGGTGGAACCCCCTAGAGGTGAGATTCATGAAAACCACGTTAGCATTTTCAAGGACTTAAAACCTGCAGCAACCTCATAACTGCATATGATCGCCAGCCAAGTATTATAACTTACGGTGGCGAGTGATGCGGAGGTTGCATTGCATGTCGTCATCGGCGGCAGATGCGGTGATAGACAAACTGGCCCCAAAGTTTCGTGGCCCCTGTTGAGTGGCGGGAAGAATGGGATGAACATACCGGGTGTCCCAGACCATCCGTACATCCCTTTTTAAATCTACACAATAAATTTTTTCACAAAAGATAATTGTGCCATTATAGGTAACCGTTTGCGCTCCGTCCATTGATGATAATTACTGAAGTTTAGCGTTGGGGGTTGTGCTTCCTACAGCTTCATTGGTACATGTAACCTACGCGTGCTTTTAGTTACATATTAAACTCTGTTTGCTTTGCTTTTTTGAGGTTATTTTCCTTTAAAGGGTTTTTTTGTAATTGCCTTGTTAAGTGTTTATAAGTTTGCTTGATACAGAGTGTTTAGAAGTGATTTTTGTTAGTCGGTTTTCAACAAAAGGTTGCGTTTGATCATGGAAGGTGTGAGTTCTGTGGTTCAACCTAGCCCTTCAGAACTGGAAACCCTGGATTATGACCTGGTTGGTGACCAGCTGTCGAATGCCTTGGTGATAAACGCCTTCTTTCAACTTATTGAGAGGCGTAGTTCTTTCTGGCATGGGGAGGATCGGTTTTGCAGCCACGCATAGTTGGGGAGTCACACTTAAAATCTTCGGGAAGGAGCTGATTTTCTTTCCGCTACATCTTCCGCAGGTGAAACCCCATTCTCACTGGTCTTTGATTGTCGTGCGCCCAGAGACCAAAGAGATACAAGCGTATGACTCTATGGCATTCCCCAGGGCACGTGAGCTAGAGGTTGTCAGGGTGCTCATGCAGGCGGTAGAAGTGGAGGAGAGTGTCGTGACTTCCATTGAGGGTGGAGCCCGCTGGAAACGCCACTACAATGCTCAAGCCAGAGGGATGTGATGTCTTGTGGGATGTTTACTGGCATCTTTGTTGACAAACTGTCCTGGAGCTTCCGGCTGCTCGGGCTGACTTTAGAACTTCACAGAGCGAGGAGGATGATTATAAGGGGGTGCTCAGGGCGGGAGGTTCGACAGGGAGTCGTTCCCGGGGGAAGGCGTCGGGAAGATATGCCGTCCCTGAACCCCGTATAGGTCTTCAACCTCTGTTATCCTGCGCGGAGCCCTTTGATAGCCGGGCTGGATGTAGCCATCGAGAACTTTTGGTTGGAGCCGCGACCAGAGAGGATGTTGGTCGATACCGTTCATGGTAAACCTGCGGTAGCGGATGGTGACGAGGTGGACGAGGCTAAAGAGATGAAGCTCGAAATCGTTTACGATGCAGCTGCTTCGGAACCGGTGGGAGCGGGTGCGGAAAGTGGAAACCACTTTGTCTGTGGAAGCCGAGTCATCAGGCGCGCATAGAAAATCCCCTGTCCTGGAGTAGGAGGTCTCAGATGGAGATGCGTTGAGTTTGGCTGCTACAACTGCAACAACCGAAACGCTATAGAAGATGGACCAGCTGGGTCGAGGAGCGACGGGGATCCCTTCGACCGGAGTTTGATCCAAGGAGGGTCAATAGAAAAAGCAAAAGAAGGAGTTCCCTTGTCTGGTAGGAAACTCAAGTTTTTTCCGGTTCGCGGGCTGAATGGGGGCACGAAGGAGACTAAATCGCGGGACCTAAGGCAGTCAGCAGCGAAGGGACTGACCGGCCAGGGTTGATGCTGACCACCCGGAGCCACAATAAAGGGAGTCCCGCCGGGTCGAGTTGCACCGCTGGCCCATAGCCCCGAGCATAGAAGAATTAGCTGAAACGTACCGATCCGGGTGGAGCCCCACCCACCTAGAGGGTCCTAGCCCCAAAGTCAAGATTCTTTGTTGGTTTATTTACCCGAAATTTGAAAAAGGTGTGACCAGTCAAAACTAGATGGAGGGTTTAAAATCTAACAGCTTAACGTGTCTCAACTTTTATACACTTAGGCCTAGTTTGGTGAGGGTGAAAGATGATACTCTATTGGCCTAGGCCTAGAGTCAACATAACCTTAAACCATCACATCACTTTCCACTCCACAGTAAAAACTCCAGCCTAAGTCCTATGTTATAGAGAGGTGAGATAGCACTTGGAATAATGCAGTGGTTGCATAGCATTCTGTATTGGTCGCTTTGTGGGCTAACCCCGAACTCTAAGTCTGTCTAGGACCGGCAACCCTAGTCGTGACTTGATTGCATTTTCAATTCAAAATTCATTTTCATTTCAGAATTAATAAACTAATAGGGTGAAGGGATTCAGCGACAGTCCCAGATAAACCTGGGAAGTTATCTGGTATTGATTTTGGGGCGAAACAGTTGATAGAAGAGGCAAAACGTAGAATAAAGCAACAGAATCTCGCAATATTGTTGACATTGTGGTGTCAGTAAATGGCGATGATGTATCGTCCTGGACGTCGGCTGGACCACCGATCTGATGCCATCCTCACCCCAGGTGATCCTCAAGAGGGAAGGAAAAGAAGGGGTGATCCGAGAAGGGACGATCGGGAGTCATTGTGGTGATTACCTTCGTGGAGTTAAGTAAGTATCTTAGTGCTTTTGACTTTGCTCTTCAACGCCTTGTGAGTACAGGGAAAGTGCGATTGCCCTTTAATTAGGATATTAAGTTGTAAGCTTACGTTTAATATCTTTGGTATCTTGCATCCTAAGTTTACCCTGAGCCTACACGATCGTTGCCAGGGTGTCATAAGTTAATCGAAACAATAATTGCCTTCTGTAGATTTAGCTTGGGTTGTTGAAATTATACGGTAGGGACAAACCCATCCCAGTGTGGGTTGATTTATAGTCTTATTTGCGATGTTAAAACAAGTAGAATCAAACTCGTGCAGCGTGCAACTGGTACACGACTGAGGGTGTGATTTGTGATCTGTCTACGCCATGAAAGCTAGGGATGAAATTAAACCTGGGTTTGAATCTCATTGATTGGCGGTTAAATTATTTACACAGAATTATTTCAAAATTCAAAATTAGAATTTGTAAAACTGGTTTTTATTCCAGGTGTGAGAAATGATGAAGATACAGTAGCGTTGTTTGTTTCTACAGGTACTGAGCTCCACCTGTCACATTTTTCGTCCTTTCGTCATTTTTGGTTCCATTACAAATTTGTACCATTTTAAATTTATTAGGATCGTTGAACTCTGGAGTAAACCCAACTGAAAGACTGGAGTGAATTCATAGGCGATAAGTTGCTCTGCGTTGACTTCTCTCGAGTGGAGTTTTTTTTATTATTTCTTTTATTTTTTATTGAAAACGTCGTCACCAAAAGAATTACTATTAAGAGGGTTCTAACGAAATCGTCGACAAAGAAAACGACAGTTTTCATTTTGCTATGTAAACATTGCTATTCAATAGAAGAAGCAAAATCGATCGTCCTTAATGTCTTTTAAAACAAAATGCCAGCGTATGACCATACTGTGGATCATAAACCACGACTCTATGCTGTGTTTGTTGATCTTACGGACCAGACAAAACAGTTTCAAAGCCACATAAGAAAGATATATTACACTAACATAACTATATATTCTGAATCAGCATGTTCCCAAAGTTTTTAGATCATTAGAAAAAGTTAAATATCAGCTATATTTTTTTGGCCAGCAATTGCTTATTTATGTGATAAAATAGTTCTTTTAATTTTTTGCCAGTATATCTAGAGAAGTAGAAACAGTTGCTGCTATAATTCTCTCAGTACCTGGGGGCCGAGCATTTGGTGAGTAAACGGTAAACTTAAACAATTATTTGTAGCTTTAATAATACAGTACTAGTCACAGACTGTATGCTAAAATTGATTTAAAAAATATAGGCAACTTAAGTTTGCCCAATGTTATTCTTCTAATATCTTAAAAATAAACTTCAATCGCCTATATCTCATTAACCTTTAAATTTAATGAAAAATTACAAATAATATAGTCTTTAAATTGCGTATATGATTAAAAAATTTTATAAAAATTGGGGGTTCGTATTTGAAATTTTTGCATGAAGAGTTTGGTTTAGAAGGGGGTAATGAGAGGATGAAATTTCTTTTAAAAATTTTCCTTCCCCAACGTTAATAGATGTTTTCAACAAACTGAACAGTAACATTTATTTCAGTTTTGAATAAATTAAGTTGCAAATTTAAAAAAAATAATCTTGTATAATTAAATTATATTTATATTTTAATACTGTAAAATGAGTAATAACTGACTTCTGATGTCTCTTAGAGCCTCTCTAAACACTTACGTGTACAGCCCTCCGAAGTTATTGTTACAATCAGAGGAGATTTCACTCCCTGATTGTGGCGGTCTTGAGGGAAATCTCGGGAAAAGATTTGTGTTGGAGCTCGGTTGTCGCGATTGATAACAAGACTGGCGAAATTACACCGAGATAAGAAAATTCCCAGTGGTGGCTTCAACCGCTGTTTGTCCCGCTGATTCTTAACAACAGTTTTTATGTTACTTTTCCAAATTGTCTGTATTTACAAGACCATTGTAAAATAACCCCAATGACTGCGCAAATGCATGAGATTGTCCAATATTTATGTACTTGTTAATAAGGACATATTTTCATTGTATAATCTTTTTGTTTCATCAAAAGGGCAACAATTGTTTATCATCGAAAGTAAAGGTAAAACTTTCACATTAAAATTTTTTTTAAGAATTCATATAATTTCTTTGCATTTTATTATTAGATTGTAAATATGAGTGTAAAACCTCTGATAGTAAATTATATTGTACGAGAATATGACAGTAAACATAATCAGTCTCGTTTATTCAATGGAAGTCAAAATAAAAATATTCAAGCCATTAGAATATACCGGGTGTCTCAGACCACCCGTACACCCCTTTTAAAATCTACAAAATTAATTATTCACAAAAACAAATTGTGCCATTATAGGTAAACTGGTTGCACTCTATCTATTGATGATAATTTCAATTTACAGGGTGTACCAGAAGTAACCTATCCAGACCGGAAGTCATTAATTTTAAATACGAACCTCCACTTTTTATGGTATTTTTGGATTCTAGACATAATTTTAAGACTACTTTACAATTTAATGTGTATCCCTTAATGTGTAAGGGAAAAAATAAAACTTCTACCTCCATTATCTCCCAAACCGTTAGGATTAGGGATACACATTAAATTGTAAAGTAGTCTTAAAATTATGTCTAGAATCCAAAAATACCATGAAAAGTGGGGGTTCGTATTTAAAATTAATAACTTCCGGTCTGGATAGGTTACTTCTGGTACACCCTGTACATTGAAATTATCATCAATAGATAGAGCGCAACCACTTTACTTATTTGTTTTTGTTAAATTTGCACAATTTGTTTCTGTGAATAATTAATTTTGTAGATTTTAAAAGCTGTGTACGTTTGGTCTGGGACACCCGGTATATTAAATAAAAATAAAATTAGGTAAATTTCAAATTTACTGAATCAATAATATTCATCAATTACATTATTAAAATTAGCGAACACATTTCACACTAAAACATTAAATTAAATGTAACATACACTGCAACACTGATCAATTATATATTTTTTAATTTGGAGTTATTGGAAGAGGTTGCATAAAAACATCGTAGTAAAAGAAATGTTTGAAGAGTTAGCACGAAAAAGTTAAGAATTGATGTATCGGATGTCTTGCAACTTGAGTTATTACGATCAGATAAACAGCTAAATCTTTGAACAGCGCTGTTTGTTTGAAACATAACTTTGTAAAGGAGAAAAAAGAGCCTTGGTCACTTAGGTTTAAGTATTGAGTCAAATAATCTCTAAAAACTACAAACATAAATAATTGCAATGATTATTGAATTTTTACCTACTCTATGGAACATAGAGTATAAAAATTCTGTACGATCGACTTTAAATTTCACTTAGGCGAATTTTAGACCCCCAAAAGGCTTTTTTATTACTAATTTGATTTCAATGAAATTCTCAGGTTAGATTTTAAGTATTTTAAACTAGGTAATAAACTATAATGGAGTAAATATTTTCAAGTATTCAAAAAGCTTATTTTCCGGAATATTTGACAGAACTTTAGTTGTTTAGGCTACATGATTTGACTAATGTATTGTAGTTGCTATGATCAGTTTATATTCCCCCATCGCAGCTGAGTTGTCACTGAGTATGCTGAAAACAACATAACCTTTTATTGTTTATATCTGCTCGCTGTTATGTTACGTTTTTAAATAAAATTTAATTGATATTTTGACAGACCTATTTGTTAAATTAAATAGATCACCACTGATGTTTACTTGTTGAAGTTATAAATTATACCAAAAGATAAGCATGTTGATGTGGAATGAATTGCTGTCGTACGGAATTATGCGATTAACTAATTTATGGGATACAACTAATATCTATTTGGGAGAACGATTTAAATTGAACAACTAATTAGAATTTGTTGTGCCATTGTATCCTATGTCTCAGGTAAAAAAATATGCATTAAGTGTTTAGTAAGCGTAATTCTACAATATTTACATTACTTGATTTTTATTAATTTGCAATCATGGATTTTGAATTGTATTGTTTTTTTCGCTCTACAATCTATTTACCTTTAATATTATAAACATAATTATTATTAAGTTACTTGCTTGTTTTGAGGTCTTAGCTAAAATCATTCTTTGTATGTATTTATTTGTAGGCTATTATTGGTGTGTATTTTGGTGTGTATCTACGCCAATGGCATTTTTTTACGTTTTGACGGGGAACGGTCCAAACCCCAGTCTTGTTACTATCTAACATCGACCAGTTGTTAGAAAGCATCATTAATTAATAGCCCAATGACAAATGGCAACTGGGTCCGGAATCGAACCTTTAAAAAGCTATCAACTTTTCTTAGGATCGAACCGGCAACCTTTGGATTCAAAGGCGAGCACTATAACCACTCAGCTACCCAGCCAGTTAAGCCAACTGGCCTAGCTAGCCAGTACAGTTAGCTAGGCCTAGGATGTACGCCGGTTGACTTTGGACGGTTAGATGACGTTCCACTCTTCACATTTGAGGAGATGGAAACCTCCGTTCTCTCCCTAAAGAGCAACAAGGCTCCTGACCCGGACGGGATTCCCAGCGAGGCTTCAAAGAAAGTATTTTCAATTAATGCTGACTTGTTGTTGAGAATGTACAACGCCTGTTTGGTAGAAGGGGTGTTTCCGGCTCCCTATGGAAAACAGCAAGACTTGTACTGATCAGCAAGGGCAAAGGTGATCCCGAGCTGTCGTCGTCCCACAGGCCTTTCTACACGTTGGACACGGCTGGGAAGCTGTTCGAGAAGCTGATCCGTCAGTATGGCTTCAGAAAGGGGCGGTCAACGAATGACGCTATCCCCGAAGTCCATGGAGAGATGTGAAGAGAGCCGAGAGCCACAACCATTTCCCTCGGTGAGTAGTGCTTCTTGTTGCGCTTATGTCAAGAATGCCTTTAACTCGGCGAGGTGGGTCGATATGTTGGATGCGCTTCGCAACACCTTTCGCGTTCCTGCATATCTGTTGCGACTCATCGAGGATTATCTCCGCTCTCAAAGCCTTATTTACGACACAAGGGACAGAACGTGGACGATGGAAGTCACTTCTGGTGCCGCGCAAGATTCAATACTCGGCCAGGATCTCTGGAACGTTGCCTATGACAGCCTCCTGAGGTCAGAGATGCCTGAGGAAACCACTTTGGTTGGGTACGCCATGATGTCGCAGCTCTCATTGTCGCACGCAACGTTGAGCTGGCCCAACTAAAGTTGAACCAAGTCATGCGTGTGGTCAACACATGGATGTCCGATCACGGTCTCTTGCTTGCTCTCCGTAAGACGGAGATTGTAATCCTTACGAAGAAGAGGATAGACACCGTCGTTCTGTTCCGAGTGGGAAGGGAGGTGGTCCAATCAACTCGTGCTGCTAAGTACTTCGGGATTATGGTGGACACCAAGTTAAGCTGGAGGGATCAGATCTTCCGTACAGCGGACAAGGCCGCTAAGGTAGGCTGATGGCCAATGTCGGGTTCCACGATCCAGCAGAAGACGTCTGTTGATGTCCGTGGTTCAGTTCGTGCTTCTTTATGGAGCAGAGGTGTGGGCAGACGCTCTCGATAAAGAGTAGTACAGGTTGCGACTCGCCCGAGTTCAAAGTCGAGCGGCGCTCGGGGTGTGTTCCGCCTACCGGACAGTGTCCGAGCCTGCCGTCCTGGTGGTCGCCGGAATTATCCCTGTCAAGCTCTTGGCAGGAGAGAGGAAGACAATTTATCAGAGACAAGGCGAGATTGGCAAGGACACGGCAAGAACAGAAGAGCGCTCCCGAACCTTCCAGCGGTGGCAACACAGCTGGGAGCACGACACCCGAGGACGATGGACTGCGCGACTTATTAAGCACGTCCAACCATGGGTGGAACGGCGACCAATTCTTGACAATTCACGGCTATTTTCTGTCGTACCTGAACCGGATGGGCAAGACCGGTTCACCGGACTGCATTTATTGCCCGGGCGTTCCCGACGATGCGGAACACACATTCTTCCGCTGCCCCCGTTGGGAAGGGTCCCGCCTGAAGGCCACACAAATTTTTGGTGCATTTTCGGTGGACTCGGTCTGCCAAAAGATCTTGGAGGATGAGGGCAACTGGGATTGTTTATCACAGTTCGTCCGGGGCATCCTCCTGGAAAAGAAACCCGATCTGGACCGTGAAGTGGCCCAGATCCCTTGATCGAGTGGCTGGATAAGGAGTGAGCCCCACCGGCGCGGCGTTAGCCAAATTTAGGCCTATCCTGACGTAATGTGATAAACAATTCCAGGTTAGAATCCTAAAGAGTAGAGGAGGTTTTTTAGTGGGTAAACCCGTTTTTTAGGGGAGCCCCACACTACAGGCTTGCCACCTGTGTGCGTAATGCATTTTTCTCACCTCTTCCCAAAAAAAAGAATCATAAAAGCGTCACCTAATAACTTAAAAAGTGAGTAAAAATTCTCGTACGGGACGGACATCGGAGCGTATTCCTAGTACTATTTTAGGAAAGTATACACGGCATAAAATAAGTAAAACAAGAAATCAATGTATTTACTGTTATTTTACATTTAATTTTAACAATTCATTAAGGAAAGAACGCTAAAGATAATCTATATATTTTCAGGCGGTTTCGTCCCATCGGTTGTCACAGATGATTTGGCGATATTACGGCCAACTAAGAGGCTGGTACAATTAATCTAAACGTGGGGTGCAAATCACTTCGTTTGCAAAAGAGTTTTAAACATATCACTTGTACTGGATTTCTTTTTTATTACAAAGGGATTTCATCATTCCAGAAATAATTAGCAAATATAAAATTCAGTATGCTTATCCGTTAGTACAATTCCGGTTATGATTTGTATAACCATACAATAGCTAGGGCTTTCGCTTATGGCTAATGCTATTCCAAAAGAGCACGTAAATCTTAAGATAAAATAAAGTATTATGAAAAAAATTGGGAGGAAAAAAATGAGGATGGGGCGGATGAAAGTTTTTAATCAGTCGTAAAAACTACTTTCCTTATGTTTTTATGATGCTAACACGAATATGAGGTTTAATGAAAGATATTTTTCCCTACTTTTCTTCTCGTTTTTGTGAAAATAACTTGAAATTGTCACAAAAAATTTGATAAGGTAGACTATTGCTTAGAAATTCAATGAATAATTCTTCTAAATCCGAGGAATAATTTTTGAATAAGGCTTCCTCTACGTCATTTCAGATGGAAATCAGATTCAACAGGAAATTGAGTCGAAGACACGACTATCTCAAGCCACGGTTCCTGCGCTAAAATACTTTCTACTTCTTGGATTCTGTTTATTTTATGGAAATATCCATTGTCTTTTAGAAAGTACCGTTGTACATTAATGAGATTTCCAATAGTTTTTCCTATATATAGTTTTTTATATTTATTGTTTTTTTGTTTATTGTTCTAACAACAGCAGTAGTTGTTTATTCAATATCTTTATTGATGTAAGGCCGTTTTTTATATTAATGATACATGATTGTGTTTCAACCTAATAACCTTGAATACAAATAGTTATTATGGAAACCGACCCTACATTACTTGTTTCTGAAACATTTAACATGATTTTCGTAAATAGTGCAATTTAGTATAATGTTTATATAGTTTACACAAACAGCATTTTACTTTCAAAAATATAATCCCAATAAAAAATACTAAATTCTTTGGATATTTCATACAGAAGAATTGAAGTACACATTAACTTTGGTGATCCTAGGTAACATATCTTACTCATTTTAAATGGGAAGTCTATGCTTTTGTGCCAATATGTTATTGATTGTATAAAATTCACCCCCAAACCCCAATACTCAAACCCCTTTTTCCGTTATTTTTCTAATGGGGTTTTCATATTTATTTATCGTTTTCATCTATAAGCCGTGTTTAAAATAAGAATTTCTTTAATATACGCTGTAAGTTAGGTAAAAAAATCAAACATAATTATTCTTCCCTAAGCTTATATTTGTAGTCCGTCATTCTATCTCACCGATCTCGGTTAACTCAACGTTTCTGTTCACATTACATACTGTCATTATGTTGATGTAAAGTTTTGTTGAAGTTTTCGGTTACATTTGTCCTCTCCCAGCTTACGAGAGCAAAGACAGCCTGTAAACCTCTTCTTGTTGTTTTGGTTATTGCAAAAGGGCAAATTAATTATTTCATATCAGTATCCTGTATTTTAAATCAATTTTCTTTGTTTTGTTGCTTTATTTCTAATTAATATTCCTTAAAGCAGTCTAATTCATGGCCTTTGACCTCTGTACACTGTTTGCACAATATGTTACAGAGGCACGGTTCTAGTGTGTACAGATTTTACCAATAACATTATGGACCCACAAACTGTAATTCATGTAAAAATTTTCTTTTCCTTTCTTAGTTAAGCTAGATTGATAAAAAAATATACAATTTCTAAATGGAAGGATATCAGTTTGGTCAGAATGCTGAACTGAATCTCAATTTGTATAAAAGGATTGAGGGGCGTGTTTCATGTCTTTCAATCACTCTCTCAGTAGAGGATACTTCTTATTCGTGTTGCCGCCCAACGCGGATGAAGACATAAAGTAAGTTTTAAAGTTATATGTAAATAGCTGTGCCTATCTTAATGTAGTTTCCATACGAAATTTTCAATCCAACAAAATTCAGGCATGTTACCCACTGGGAATTTCAGGGGACTTAGGCTGGTCAGTGGATGACATTGAACAAATTTCAACAAAACTTTTCTGTCCACATTTTTTCACTTTCCATCCTAGTTAGTTTAAATTTTACTTCACTAGTAATATATTATTGTACTTTTTTTTGTAAAATAAATGGAAGATTAAGAAAACGCATGATTATTTCTCTTTAATGCCTAGTATACTGTAATAATTAAATGTTGATAAAACTTTAATTTCTATACGCCGTACAGGTTAAACTGTAAGTGCAAGGGAGGAAATGACGCTATCTTATAAGCTGTTGACACTGTTGGTTCTTTATTAAGTGTTCTGGGGTTTAATGGTTTAAAACTTAGGATTCACTATTAACTAGTAAGACTGCAAACTTTGTTTTACTTTTAATGGTTTTTGAAATATATCCATAAAAAATAACAGTTGTTTTAAGTTATGCGAGTTCTTACTAAATAAGTTATACTTTATTCTAATTAAATTGAGTCGACGACATATTTAATAAGTTTTATTCATAAGCTAAAAATATTTATACATTGTACACATACTAGAAATATATGACTAATGTTGTCAGAGTAAACATTTCGTTGTTTTAAGTCCATTGTTGGTGATGGTGAGTTTAAGTTATTGTTTGGTAAATTATTGCGGACATTTTCCAATCAGCAATGTAATATTTCCCAAAAATTTTACCAAACAGTTTAGAAACTATTAAAAGAAACAACCAATCTTGAGGATAAAAATTAATAAGTAAAATACATGTAATATTAAAATTAGCAGTAACCTCCGGTTAGTAAGTTAATTCAATGTGTGTCAATAGACCATACATGATAACTCCTATACATCCCCGAGGAACCGTTTTGTCTGCAGATCAACAAACAGTGGCGCGGCGCCGAGGTTTACGGGCTACAGGAGGTCAGACGCTGGCTGTTGTTTTATCTGACGCCACAGATGATTGATTTCCCAACATCAATAAAGTGAATCTTGGCTTCATAGAAAGAACTCCATAAGTCAAGGCCTTTTAGCTTTAATCCCATATATTCTGATAACTATGCCAGTTTAATATATAATTTAACCTGTCTAATTAAGGATTAAATTCTAGTATTTTAAAGGAATTATTTTTTTATAAAGC
The DNA here is from genome assembly GCA_030545055.2 of Neoaliturus tenellus. Taxonomy (NCBI): domain Eukaryota; kingdom Metazoa; phylum Arthropoda; class Insecta; order Hemiptera; family Cicadellidae; genus Neoaliturus; species Neoaliturus tenellus. The sequence goes on along the minus strand of CM061531.1, from coordinate 170,083,076 downwards.
AGCGTCCGCACTGGTTGAACATTACCGGTGAACTTGTTGGGCGAACACAAAAACAAACCAACATTTCCTACGAAGAAGTTCAGCGAACACTTCTCACTGTTGCGAATATATATTTGGTGTTCAGAGGGGGTTATGGCCAAACAATTTATTTCAGCAGTATACTCTTTAAAACAATGAGAATTAAAAAAATCATAAATAGGTCAGTAACCTATAAGACAAAAAGAATGCGAAAATACATTAAAATTTAAATAATTATTATTTATTTAATCTTTTGGTTACGCTACTTATGAAGTAATAATGAAATTAAAGGATGAACTTTATACGTGCTGTACAGTTTACATTGGACTTTTCGTAGGGAATCAATGGACAATTTTTCAGTAGTTTAATTTGTGTCTTAGGCGAAAGCAATTGATATTATTATTCAATAACGGATATAAGAGAATCCTTTTAACTGTTATTTCGGTTTTTTTTAGTGTGGCAAAGGACGTTCACTCAATACACGTGTACTTAAATAGGATTTAAAAGTTTCATTGGGCAAATCCTAATTTCACAATAAATTTAAACACACTTGTACACGTATATTGAGTGAACGTCCTTTGCCACTCCTTCTACTTAAGGATGCAATGTGGTTGTGGTTGTCAATCGTTTTGTAGAGAATCGGATTGACCTACATGGGACCCGCCCCTCAATCCTTTTAAACAAATTGAATTCAAACCTGCAATTAATCTACTGCTGTTTTGTTGCAGTTTGATTAAACGTTTATATTCATATAGTGAGTAAATTACTTTTCCATATATTTATGCGTTGCAAAAGAAAGCATGAGCGAGAACAATAGTTGAGCTAAAGAATTTCTAAACCTATTTTGGGTTTTTGAGTCTAACTTAAATTGCGACACATTAGTAAAAAGAAAATACCTATATTGTACAAAACGCGCTCTATTTCCCCCTAAATAAACACAGTGTGGAACTGCTTCAAATTTTTATGTTGATGTCCTATTTGAAGACACCTAATTTAAATGAGTTTTGTAAAACTAGTACTAAATGGCGTAATTTAGAGACCGCCCATTTTAAAACCTCGTCTAAAATATCAATCAAATAAATTTGAGCAACTATCAATAAATTAATTTTGAAATCATGATAATCTGGACGGCTCGATAATCCAGAAGTTCTACCGTTGAACAATACCTCCTCTTTTGATTAATCTCTACAAAGATTATCTGGAACGAGGGACTCCATAACGATACTGCTGTTTCGACACCAACCAACAAGCCACAAACTACTGTAAGCCACAACGTACTGTCCTTTAAACTACGAGTTTGGAAACACTGCGTATAAAATACTTCTTTATTCAGGTTATGATCTTTTCCTCAAACATACCTGTGTAGCTATAAAAATTACAGTAGGAAATATCCGCGGATACCGTTTGAAAGATAGTATCCTGTAGATGAGCAGAATCCCTTTAAATTCACATCGGCCCCCAGGGCTCCACCCTACAGGCTTTCAAACTGCCAATGTTAATCTTACGGGAGAAGGATAATTAAATGAATCATTAGACAGCTGTTGTAATAACAAGTGCTAACAAATTAAGAATAACAGATAATTTAGTGGTAATATATTTTTAAAACGAATCGGTCCCTAATCAACAGTTTTTTTTCTTCAAATTTCGATTAGTGGCGATCTCTAGTCTACACTAATAAATCTACTGTAGTCAAGGAAGCACAAGGAACAGGCGACTAAAAATATTTATGTTGCATTATAATTGTTAAGGAAACCAATTGTGAGGGAGCTAGGGGCCATTTAAGTTAATTTGTAGTCCCTTAAGAATGATATAGGGCAAACTTTCATTGCCTGCATATCCGAAACCATTCGGTAAAATAGAAGAGAAACCAGAATAAAAAAATGCCTTAAAATGAAGTTTTAAACTTGTATTTCATAATAACCTCAAATGTATATTATTAATATTATTTGTGTGTCGATACAGAAGAAAAAAATCACATGGAATCAGATGCTGGCTTCTTGGATGTCATGCTATTGTCCCACCTCTGCCAATCCACCTGTTTGGGAACCTAACATTAAAAGAATTTCGAGCAATGCTTTTACAATGTAGAGATGCTCAATCCTGCTGAAAATAAAGTTGTTTTAACAAGCTATAGAGTCATGTAATTAAAATAAAATAAATAAAAAAATACAAAAAAACAAAACAAGATACATCTTGTGTTGAGGTTTTCGGCGAGGAGGAAAAATGTAAGACTCCAGGATGGAGCTGTTTGATTTTCGATTTGACGAAAGGGGAAGGAAATTGGATTTGTATTGAAAACGTATCTGAGCATGACGATCAATATTTGAATTGTCGACTTGATCAAATCATTTCTAAGACATTTTTTTATTAATTACATGAAAAACGATATGCTATTAACTTATCTACTTTCTACAATTATCTACTTTGAGGTTATTAATTTAAGATAAAGATTATTCACATATAGTAGAGATCAAATCAACATAGCAAATTCATGTTGTTCCTTAAGCAACTTTGTAATGGTTATAATAGTTGGGAAATCTTTCAGTTTCGTGACTCCTGCACCTTACAACAGAAATAAGTGTTAATAATAGTTTATAATAAATCAACATGTGTGCATTGTGTTTTAACTTTAAAAATAATGTTGAAGTAATATGTTGTAGCGTACAAATTAGCAGTAAACACGCTGTCAGTTAACATTGAAAGTAAAGAGCAAGAAATGAGCCTTACTAATTAAATATACATGTACTTCAAAATGTTCCAAAACATTATTATAGTATGAATGATTGAATTACGCTCGAATTTTTAGAGCCAAACTGGAATATCGGACCCATATTAACATCCTATGATAAGTTTTTTTTCACATTCAGAAATTTATTTAAAATATCGTGATTGGTTTCGTTTATGTAAATTATAAAAATAAAAGCTTCGCTGCGAATTCGAGTTAAATGTTTAGGTATTCCAATACGGAGGGACTGACGTGAGGATAAATATATTGCTTTCCTTAGAAGATAAATGGTCAGAAAATGTATTGTCAGTTCACCTTATGAAAAATTGGGCTCTAGGTAATATAAATTACAGAGGTCTCTACTCTTAGTTATTTATTACGGTAAGTAAATTAAATTTATCAGTTTGATAAATTAGTATAAAATACAAGTCGTAATTGAATATTACACCCATTGTTTAAAGTAATGTAATAATATTTCTAAGTGCACTTGCACATGCAACGATTATTTTATATTCGGTGAATCAAATTGCTTAAATTATTATTGAGTGTAAGAGTTAATAGTCAATGATTTATTAAATCCTTAGTTGAATCAATATTATGCCTGTTCAAATAAATGTTTTATCTACAACATTTAGAATAAGCACCAATAATAATACTGTATTACTAGTAACATCGTAATAAAAGGGAAAATACAAAAAAATGCATATACAAAACAGTTGAACTTTATTGCAGGAGTCACTTTATGATACTCCATGTTTTAGACCAATGAGTGCGCATGGCATTTGACGAAAATAGTGTGTTAGTAGGAACAAGAGATCGCCACTGGTAAAAAATAATCCAAAATTGCTGTTGACCTCGACAGAATTACTTTACAACACATCACTGAAACATCTCTTCTTTTTTATTTTTATCATTTCTATTTAAACAGCTGTCCAATGATTCAATCAATTATCCTTCATAACATTAACATTGAAAAATAGAAAAGCCTGGAGGGCGTAGCCCTGGAAGCCGATATGTGTTAAAATGGGAGTCTATTCATCTACAGGACACTATACTTTTCAAACGGTATGCACGGATTTTTCCTACGATGCGCACAAGCTGAGAAAAAAGGAGGTAAAGAAACATGCTTGCCTAGTAATATATAGATTAAGCAAATCGCACACCAGATAATTGTCTCATTACGATTATCTATCTTTACTTAGATGATGTGCCTAACCTTAAGAGTTCTTTAAGCGGCAGTCGTCTTTCGGCCGTTCGGGTGCCTGGCGACCCCGGGATCTTGAGCCTAGCTCTCTGTCTCTATTTCTCATAGTTCTTTGAAAGTTAGGAAAGAGTTTGGAGTTTCAGAGTAAGGACTTTCTTCCCATTTTTCAGTTCTTAGATAGCCGTATTTAATATTTTCTGAGCTAACCTGGTTCAGTTCGCCTTCTTCTTTTCGACCCTAAATCACGGATGACCTTCTCTTTTGACCGACGCTTGCTGGAGGGTCCTAGGAGTGTCTCTATCGGGTTGCAGGGGCTGATGTGTGATTCGCACTGCCGATTATCTTCTCCAGTTTGTCGCCAGGAGCCAGTTACCTCGGTCCCTAGTCAGGATGTGAGGCATGGATGCAGAGGTCGGACTCTCCATTGCCATGGGTAGCCACAAGTAAGTACATATCGTAGGCCTTTGCGTAACGATGCTGGGTAAACGGAGGTTAGAGCCTAGGGGAACTGGTGTAGGGGCGCCCTTACTGCTACGGGAGCTGAAATTCAGAGGGTTTACCCAATGAATCTTTCATTTAGCCATGAAGGGCTGCCTTTTGCCGCAAGATGACCTGGTTCAGATAAATAAGGGAGAACCAAAACTAAATCAACCTAATTGACAAAGAGCGAGAACCAAAACCTTTTGGGCTTAGTTCCTAAATTATAAATATCCAACTAAAACTCAGTTGAGAGCGGCCTTCGAGTCGCGCCTGGACAAGAAATTGTTGGGCCAGCCAAGGGCCAGGACAATAGTACAGTGGAGCAGGACAAGATAGTGAAAACATCCCCTCCAACTGCACCTTTTTCAAAGAAGTAAGGACTGGCGCTTATAGAAGTAGCGTTTGCTGCCTCTGAAACCCACTATCTAGGGGCCAGTGCCATGTCTCCTAAGGGTAGCCCGCTGCGTGTTTCATTAAAGCTCCAGTTACTTAGGCTGCTGACCAAGAGGTAGATGGTACCCTAAAATAGGCGGTCACGTTGGTAAAGACGATGGAACAAGTCCTCTTGGTCCAGCGAAATAAGACCATGGAAGACGGGTTTCAGGCTAAGTATTTTTTTTGTGAGAGACATTCTTGAAAGAATAAACAGATGCCAGAAAATAGGCAGGAAGCCTTGAGGCAAGAAGCCTTGATGGGAGATAGTCTCAAGTTCTAGTCCACGATGATATAAAGGGCAAAAGCCTGAAGTGCCAGAGTTGACTTTCATTTGGCAGTCCTGAGTCCACGGTGGTAGAACACAGGAACATAGGGGACGATTTCTGCAGAACCACCTAAATTGACTGTGTCCCTTCCTCCATAAACAGTCTCAACACCAAAGACGGAGGCTAGAAATAGCAAGGCAGCTTGTGGAGACTGAAAGACGAAGATTTATCGGAAGGGTAAGGGACAGAAAAGGCGGAAGGGGGTTGGTTAAAGTTTTCAATTAGCAATAATCGCACCTCAGTGTAACTTCATTGGTTACGATATTGCCACTGCGCAATCGTAGACTTGAAAAGGCGGAAGGAATCAGTTGCGAAAAATCAGCTGCCCAGGGAGAGGTAGGCGGTCGAGAAAAGGACGGAAGTACCATCCTCACCGACATAACCTGGGTCAGAGGTTAATAAACCTGGCAAGAAGAAGAACGCCAGGACGAAACCCAGGACTACCGCGATTTTGATCAAACCAATTACGGGAAGATCTTTCGCCGATATACTGGGTGACCTTAAGTCGGAGGCTACTTCGGAGGATTCTGAGACATTTGTTATGGCAATTCGATGCGCCAAAATTCTTCTTGAACCCGCATCGTGGGGTGACAGGGGAAAGTTTGTTGCAGACCTGGAGCCTCAGTTTAGTTCCAGTATATTGATGGCTTAACCTGGGACGAAGTTCAGTCTGCTATCACGCAAGCCATGCTGGGGATGGACCTGAGTGATCTGAAAGTTTAGGTCTCAAAAGTAAACAGGTTCCAGCATGAAATGGAGATTGCCGAAATGAGTGAGAGACTCGCCATAAATATCCTCAAGAAGAAAAAATCTGGATTAAATGTAGGTTCTGACGGAGGGTTACCGTGCCTCGATGCTTCCGTTTTTTGGAATACGGCCACTCGTAGCGGACCTACAAGGGGCCAGACCGAAGAAGGATCTGCTTTCGCTGGGGTAAAGACGATCACAAGTTCGAGGAATGTTCTGTAAAGGAACACCGCGTTTTCTGTGAAGCGAAGAGTTTGGCCGATATCAATCTTGAGAATCTGCCTGTGACTGGGAAGTGCGTTTTTTCGTGAGGCACTAGACTCCATCAAGAAGCTCAAGTCATATGATGAGGATCCTTCAGGACTGTAGGAACCTTAAAAGGTCTAGGACGTATGATAGCTTACTTGATTAGTTCTCCTGAAAACACAGTGTTGAAGCTCTCCTGATTAGCGAGCAATACCAAGTTTAGGACCAAAACATTCGGTTTTCGGATATGCTGGATACTGCCACTTTCTGGGTGCGGAATAAGCTAGAGGTGCATGTGTGGAGTCAACGACGTGGCCGAGGTTTTGTCTGAGTTCAATGTAGAGACCCAGCCCAGAAAATGTTTAGTTGCTATCATCCATCCCCAACGAGCTCATCCAAGACTTCCGTGATAAGATTAACCGCTTGGAGGAGACTTTGTAGCATTGGGCATATTGCTATCGGCTTTGATTTCAATGCAAAAGGCTGTCTAGTGGAGAATGCCCTCCACCAACTCGTGAGGAAAATACATACTGGAAGTTGCTGGCAGAGCCGGGCTTGTTGTCATCAACCAAAGTGCCACGCCTACTTTCCGGCGACCGTTAATAAGAGGCATTATCACCCCATGCGTTGATTTTAAACGGGTGGAGAGCATTACTCTTCTCAGAAATGTGGAGTTAAAGTATTTTTATTAATATAATTCAATGATAAATAGCTCGAATAAAAATGTGTATTCATAAAATTTCATTTCTTAATGAACTCACAACAAAAAGCACATATTTTAGAAAACATAAGAAACAGGAAGAATGTATAACATATCATAATGTAAAGATATAACAATTGTGGAGTTGTAAGCACCGTTCTCTCCCTAAAGAAAATTAAATTTCTTTGCCCCTATGGAATTCCCGGGGAGGCCTAAGAAAGTTCTTTCTCCTAGTCCCCAGCTTTTGCTGAGGATGCACAATGTATGCTTGACCCAAGGCGATTCTTCCATCCCCTTGGAAGAAAGGCAGGTCCTCCGCACCACAGACAAGGCTGATAGGAGCGTCACTCATCTAAGCAAGCTTATGGCCAATTTCGGAGGTCTCTGGTGGTCAAGTAGAAGGGGACTGATAAAAGGCCCTGAAGTGTGGGCAGATGCTCTCACTGAAGAGGTTTACCAGCTGAACCGGATGAGACTCGCTCAAATCCAGTGTCACGGAGCATTCAGGGTCTCATCCGCGTATCACACAGTGTCCAAACCAACTGTTCTGGGAATCACTTGATTTATCCCTGTCTATCTTACGGCACGGAAGATAAAGGCTATCTATCTATGAGAGACAAGTTGATGTTGGCAAAGATCACGCAAGAACATAGGAACGTCAGCGAAAATGTCTGGAAAAGCGGGAGCTTGAGAGTCGTGGGCGATGTACTGCGAGACTCGTCATGCAAGTCCAACCCTGGGTGCATGGAGCCTGCGGCATGGCAAGGTGAACTACTTCCTAATTCAATTCCTGTCTGGTCATGGCTGTGTACAGTCGTACCTGCACAGGATGGGGAAGACCTTTTCATGTGACTGCATTTTTTACCCGGGCTCGTCCGACGACGCGGAACACATATTCTTACGTTTTCCATGCTGGAAACTGCTGTTAGAGACCACATGACATCTTGGAGCGCTTAGACTCGGTCTGTACGATCATGTCGGTGGGTGACGATAACTTTGGTTGTTTGACACATTTCCTCCAGAAATCCTCCGATTTAAGAAGACCGATTTAGACAGGATTGCTGTATTCCTAGTGAGCTCCAGGGGACAAAAGTGAAAATAGGCCTAGTTCTTATGTAATGCTATAAGTGATACGGTACCAGGCTAGTGTCTGAAAGTGAAAGAGATATTGTTTTATTGGGTAGTATACTGGATTTTTTGGAGTCCCACACTACAGGTTAGTTCCCTGTGTTCTTATAAGCATTATTTCTAATCTTCCTTAAGAAAAAAGCAAAAAAGAGTGAGATTTAATGTTCCTGAGAACGACGAACAATTCAAGAGACATCATGTTTAAAGTTTAAATCTGTTGCCATTCAATTTTATTATTGCTAATATTTTTGTTTTTAATCAATACAAACTCTTATAGGTTTTAATCAGTAATATTTTCACCTGAAATCTGAAATATTACTGGAAAACCAATTGTTATTAAATTATTAATTTCATATAAATTTGTATCGAAGAATTTAAGAGAGTTTAAACCTTTAACTATATTAAGTCATATTAACTATTAATAAGTAGTTAAAATTTCACTTAGTAGGCTATCAATCTCAAGAATTTTACCATTCCGTTCGAGAAGGAGCTTGTTGTTGCTAGAAAGATATTACTCACTTCCTTGGAGACCACCTAAGTAGATGGAGATCCCCGCAGACTTTTAAGTTATTGCAACTTTCTTAAAATGATGCCTTTCTTTAGAGTGGCACATTTTGTAGTATGGACTCCCAAAGCACATTTGTTGACAAGAGCTAATGTTGATTTAGGATATTATCATTTAATTAAGTAATTCCTTAATATATAAATTATGTCGCCAGGAAAGGCATGTAACATTTTAATAATGTTGGTTATAACTAAATATCCCTGTACTTTGAAGCTGAAGAATTATTTTTATAATATATTGTATTACTTGTCAAATAAATTGCTGGGCATAGTCAAGAAGCAACGATTACATGGCCAATTAAAATTTTCATTACTGCCCCTGAGACTGACATCATCCTAGCTCTGGTCCTTACAAGATAAAGGAAGATTTCTTTACTACATTAATACTATGTAGATTAATAAATTATACTACTTTCAAGTTAAGTTACTTTCAAGTTTGATATAATTCAACATATTTCACCTCAATCACTAATGAATACATCCCCCTGATGACGTCAGGTGTAAAGGGCTTATCCCGCTTGAAGGGTTGTATAATCTGATTACCCCGCCACGTTCTCCATGCAAATTTGTCTCAAACCTTCTGACATGATATCTAGATCGGTCTACTTTAATTGTATAGCTAAAGTATTTATTGCTAGTTCAAATATTCGACAGAAAAGTATAATTTCATGCAAATAGGTAGCGTACTTGAGATGCGTCAGTACAACTTGATGTAAAAACAAATGTATTTTATGAAAAAAACTTATCATCACAGAAACTGCTACAGAACTAATAAAAAATTAAAAATCCCAAAATGGGATAAAAATTAAATTTTTAACTTTTAGATCACAAATTTGCGAACCAATCGAGTGATATATCTCCCGAGTTACACAACAGTCGAACATTCTTTGTAGTAACAGTGGCATATCAACGAACGAATCCATAAAATGGCTTTCATTTTTTAAACAGCATTTTCAGATTTCATGACAAGGTTGTTACATGGAAAAGGGAGATAAATATAGGCTTGATGCTTTTTAATATTCATACCTCTTGAATTTAAATAGGACGATGCATATTTCAATATAATCTAAGACGGGACTAAAGTCTCAGATCAGATAGCACGCATTTTTTTATTTAGTAAACAGACAATCCCACGTGGAGGGTTTACTTTTTAAAATAACTTTATCAATAACCTATAAATCAACCTTTTAGAATATAATTTAAAATTATTAATTGTAATAGTAGCGATTACACGTGTAAAATTTTCAAATCGTATGACTAAACTTTCAATCACTCAATGTCAAAAATACAATACAGTACTTCTCATATTTCATGTGGACTGTTTTCAAATTATAAAACGAATATTAAATCACGTTTTCGATCTAAATGATAATCTTATGTGTGAATTTCCAGTTGCTAAACTATATAGTATTCATACAGTGTAAAATATTATTTGTTTTTGATACTATCAATTAATAAGTATTAAATTTCTCATGTTTTAAAATGCTTTTGTATAAATCTTCAAAATTATACCATTCTGTTGAGTTATCCCCATACAATTTTACTGTTTAATGTTTTATTTAGTTTATTAAAAGTAGCATATTGTCTTGTTTAAAATTTATTACCTCATAAAACTGTGACGTGTGATTACTATCAGTTTACCAAAATTTCGATCTTAATTACATATACAGGTAAATTTGTTTGTTATGACTGTTGGCACACGATGTACAGGCAATGTATTCTGTTTTTATTGGATGTACAAAATATGTTCATTTGTCATCCAAAGTCGAGTGTATGATTAAAAATTCCTTTCAAATAATTTTCACTTTTATGTTGTTATGAGGATATAAAATGTAATTTTATATTTAAACTAAGTCTTATAAAACAATCATATTCCTTCCTTTCTTATTGGAAAAATTGACTATCCTAACGGCACTTAATTATGATTTTTGCAACAGCTTGTATTCCCAGCTTAAATATTTTTATTGAATACAAACTATCTACACTATAACAACTATTGATCATTTTTGTATGATTGAACTTTAAACTAGTGAATGTAGTTTTAACCCAATTCAAGTTTAAGAAACAATCTCGGCTTCAAAGTCAATTATTGTGACTATAGACGAACTATATAGGATGATAGTTGGACAGCGAGCACTACATCAAGGTTATTGGGCCAGGCGCCGCTGTTTGAAAATCGCTTACCTATGTAACAGCTGCAGCGCGTTTGAAAGAACAGTTACGAGAATTTATGTAGCAATGGTCTGTTGCCAGGTGGTCTTTGTTCCACTGACATTTCAATATTGCACACAATAATCTTTACTAATCGTAGTAATGTTTTTATTAATTATAACTCATGACCGTAAACTTTAATATTTTACTATATTACAAAGGTATCATTGTAACATTTTTTTGGAAACAGATGAAAATATTTGTACGATATTATATTTTTCGTTCCTAAAGAACTAATAGACATTATTTGTAAATGAAATTTTCTAATACTTAAAGATACAATTTTACAAAGTAGGAAAGGTGGTTTTATTAATTAAATTATACGTTAGTAAATAAGTAACATTTAATTAAATTAAAGTTGAAAATACTATTAAGATTTTAATTTAGTTTGTCACTCAAAATGTCAGTTGCAATTACAACTTGATTATAATCTAATCAACTACAGTTTTTTGTTGTTTAAATTAATTTTTATCGAACGAATCGCAAATGTTTTGTTTTAAATACTTGTTAACAAGCTGGATATTATCGGTGATGAATTGTGGACTTTCATAAGAAAGTCTTGCGTAGGTAAAATATCACTTGCTAGGGAAAGTAGGTGAAGAAAACTCCTTAAATGCAGCAGGGAAAAAGAAAATAATAAATAGTCAATATTAAGAATGGAAAATTTATACTTCATAATCGATTCCATATTTTCATTATCCATACGTTTAAGGTACGTTTATGCTAAGGTTTAACATACAACTTAATTATAATGGAGCCTACCGATATTTTCCAACCCTTTAAATTTATACATAAGGGATAATTGAAAATTATACAGATTTCCCAGTATTATCTACTAAGAAAATCTTTATTTTAATATAACATGGGATTGTGATGGATTTTTCCATAGTTTTATCACTTTTCTTTATTGCTTACTTACCATATATGCTTTCTTACCATTTAATGTAACTAACAAAACCTAAAATTTGCCATAGGATTATTCACATAAGTGTGCGAGCTATTTTACTTGAAAGCGGTAGGTGACATAGAAAAAGTTAAATGTAATTTCCAGTGGACTTTTGGTTGCTTGTTTTATGGTGACTTAAATTTGTTCATAAAGTTCACAGATTTTCTGATATGGGGTCCAATCATAATATTTTTAGTATTAATCTCCTATTGTTGTTGTTTAATAAATTATTGCGGATATTTTCCATCTCTAAAAAAAATCCAGTAAAAAACATTCCCGGCGTTTCGGGATCTGGAACCTGGTCCAGTCGTCAAGTGGAAGAAATACCTAGAACATAACAAAGTTAGTAAAAGCACACTAGGCAAACCTGGAGGAGTCCATAGCTAAACCTGAAAACAGAAAATGCAGTCACAAAAATTAAATAAAACACCAATAATTGCACAAAGTTTAAATAGTTTCCATTGGTGCAGTGCATATTTTTTCAAATTTTTTTTTAGCTTTGTCTTTATAACTGTTTCACACATTTCTGTTTAAGCTTTGTGCATTTATTAGTGTTTTATTTAATTTTGGTAATTGCCTTTTCTGTTTTCAGGTTTGTCTATGGACTTCTCCAAGGTTGGTGTGTTTTTACTAACTTTATTATGTTCTAGGTATTTCCTCCACCTGAAGACAGGATTAGGTTCCAGATCCCGAAACGTCGGTCGTGAATTTGTTTTACTAATCAGTGATGGAAAATGTCTGCAACAATTCACAAACAATAAAATGAACTCACCATCACCAAGAATGAACTCTAAAAATCTCTTGTTTTGTGTGTGTGTGTGTTTTTTTTGTGTATCATTTTAAAACCTTTTTGTTTTTAAACTTTTCTCTAAACTTAACGGTTAGTGAGCTAAAGACAATAAAAAAGTCATATAAAAACAACATGGGGCAAACTTAAATTCCCTATATCTCATGAACAATTCAGTGAAATAAAAAAAAATACTGAGAATAAATCTGTCTTAAAAATTATGTTTTACTGGGTCCATAATAAAAATATTTATGTTGGCCAACATATTGAAAAAATCTTAGACATGAAAAATATAAATCACCATAAAATATAGAATCAAAGTCCATTGCGGTTAATATTTAACTTTATTAGATATTACTTATGGGTTTCAAGTGAAATAGCTGGCATACTCATATCAATCGCCCTGTATGTGAACATGAATTGAATTACGGTTAGTTCAATTATGGTTTTAGGTAAATGATATAAGTGGACCATGTAAATATCCTGAAAAAAATACTGGTTCAGATGTTAATGTTTCACTAAAACATTTTAATCTATGAAAATACTATATTAACTTGGTTACTATAATAATTATAAAATCACTTTAAAAATATCCCTAGTAAATAAAGTTTTTAAATAATTTTAGAGAGACAGTACAAATCTTTAGATCTGTTTCCGCCTCCTGATTTATAAAGAACTCATTATCTGGAAGTGTTTCCATAAATTATTAAAGAGAGCTAAGTAGAACGTCTATTACGCAGAAAGTAACCTTAATCTTTTCTTTTTCGCCTGAGTATAATTTCAAAAGTAATTACTTAAAACTGTTACCATAACTTTTTGTGAATCTACAAACCTGGAACGTGGCAGATTAAAAACTAAAATTTTTTTTTTTTTGAAGTTCAAAACTCACGCATACAGCATAACTTTCTTAAGAATTGACTTAAGAATTGACTTCATAAGGTGACAGAACAATTAAAGAAAAATAACTTGAAAACTATTGGCTTTGAAACTAATCTACATTATAATAGTATTCAATAAAAAAACAAAAAATGATTTAACGATAAAAATTATAAAAGAGATCTATTGGATCTTTATATATTATGATGGAAATAACTAATTCTGTAGATTTAGTTTAAATTTCAAAGAATATTAATGATTAATTTACAACGTAAACTTATGACACGTCATAAAAATACTAAAATACCCCCGTCGCAGCAGACCTGCGTACTCAGCGAATTTCCAATGGAATTTTAGATTATTTACTTTCCCCATAAAAACACCATAGGATTGAGTATGTAGGTTTTCTGCCACCGGGTGTTGTTAGAAAATCTAAGTTAATCAATAATTGGTGAATGTAAACACAAAATTTTATCAAACTCTGGCAATTTTTTATTTTCCCCATAAACCCCATGGGGATGAGTATGTAGGTTTCCGCAATATGGGTTTTGTAAGCAAGTATAAGTTAAACCTTATTTAGATAATGTACATACCAAATTTGATTAAGTTATGTCAATAAATAAGCAAGATATAGGGGTTTCTTGATTTCCCATAAGAATAACATGGAAAACACATTTTTGGATTTGCCCCGTAACCAGTTATGCTATGATAAAAATTCAAAATACCAAATTGTTTGTTTTTTTAAGCTCTTTTAAATGGTTTCAGTTAAAATTGATGAATTTTAAAAATTAAGGTCCAAAAATGCCAAAAACCCATTTTTGACCCCTTTAGTAGTGTGTTTTTGCGGTTGCTGGCTCAGTTCAATGACCTCTGAGGAATGTGATGACGTCATCGCCAAGGTCAATGACCCCGATGACGTCATCGATGACGTAATCGATGATGACGCAATCGATGACGTCATACCCATGACGTCATCAAAATGACGTCATCGATGACGTAATTGATGACGTAACCATCGATGACGTCATTTCCGTGACGTCACACCCATGACGTCACAGAAATGACATGCTGACGACGTCATCATCCATTACATCATCAAAATGACGTCACTGACACTGTTAAGGTCAAGGTCACGCCGAAACTCAAAATTGTTTGGCACTTTCGCCGTTTCTCGCACTACGCTCCGAGTTTCAGTCAGAGTCCACGTGACCTTGACGACTTGGAGCGAATTTGCGATGAGAAACAGCAAAAAGTGCCAAGTCAAACTCGAGTTTGCGACATGACCTTGCTTAAACCGTCATTCACTAGTCCTCAGAGGCCATTGAACAAGCACAACATCCGCAATTTCATATTACTGTGACCTTGAACACTTAACAACTACAGAGCGCCGACACCGATGCGCACCCTACGACAGCCACCGAGTGACTGACCGTCAGACCCTGTGTACTCTAGGTATATGGGGAAGTGGAGGGGGAAATCTCAAGGTCATCCAAATGGAGTTTTAAAAAAGTTGAAGAGTAGAAAGACTACTCTTGTGCTTCCTGGGCGACCTCATCAATTTCCAACGGATCTGTAAACCAATCCGATCTGTAGCGGCAGGAGTCCAGAAAACAGGTGCACCA
The DNA here is from genome assembly GCA_030545055.2 of Neoaliturus tenellus. NCBI lineage: Eukaryota > Metazoa > Arthropoda > Insecta > Hemiptera > Cicadellidae > Neoaliturus > Neoaliturus tenellus. The sequence goes on along the minus strand of CM061531.1, from coordinate 170,068,061 downwards.
CCCATTAGGTTGTCCGTAGCACTTCCGACAATTGGTAAGATTGGAGAAGTGAAATTTAATACACCGCTGCGGACAACAAGTATAAAATTATTTGGATTTGTAGATTTTGAAAGTTTGTAGTACCGGTGGTGGCAGCTGTTGGTTCTTGCATCTACACCTGCAACATCCGAAGCATTCACATTGCCGGCAGGCCAGCCCATCCACTTGCCACTTTGGTAAGAGGAAACACTTATCCTCACAGCAATAGGTTGTCCCCGCCTCTTCCTCCCAACGCTTCTTTGCACAATATGTGACGCCTTGTATCTCCAAACACCTATGCTCGCAACATGAGATGCGCTTACTTTCCATAGCTGATGTCGCTTTGACGAGGGAGCACGATGAAGTGATGCTGTGGTCAGTGGGAATGGGGTTTATATAAACTAAGGTAGGTGGAGGGGGAAAGGTCAAGGTCATCCAAATGGAGTTTTAAAAAAAGAAAAGAGTAGAAAGACTACTCTTGTGTATCTATAGCGATTTCATTGATAGTGAGTGCTTCTGTATGCCAAGTTGATCTGTACTGACAGGCTCCTAAATAATGTTTGCAAAAACCTGCAAAATGATTGTTGCACAATTTGCAGCCAGTTAGCTGTTTTAGTGTGAATTCAATGCAACGTTCAGGGCAACAAGTGTACTTATGCCCTCTCATCTGGTACACATGGAATGTCTTCAACTCTGGTTTCGGCTTCTTCCAAGACTTGCACTTACACATGCATTGACCAAAAGCTTCACATTTTCTACACGCCAGACCATCCGCAACATCAATGTCATTTGGCCATGAAAAACATTTCTGTTCGCAACAGTAGTTGAGTTGACTCTCCATGTTGCTGTGGTGAAGGTGCGCGATGAAATGATGCTGCAGTCATTGAGAGTGCACCTTAAATAAACTCAGTGGAGGGGGAAAGGTCAAGGCCATCCAAACGGAGTTTTAAAAAAGATAACTAGTCGTCCTCCTCCTCCTCGTCCGTTGTACTTGGAGAGCTGTCAGACGAAGAGCCCCGTGCAGGTGCTCCCCAGATGAAAAACAAATCAATTTTAAAACGAAGACCAGGATCTTGCATCATCAAGTCCTTTAACTTGTCACATACTAAGTCGACCTTGTGTAAGGTGTCAACAACAAGCTTCCAATTCGTTGGCTCAATATAACTTGTAGTAGAGTCTGCCTCGCTGATAACCACATCCTCCGGCCGTATTGGAGTGTAAAGATGTGTAAAGTTCTTCGGCTGTAGCTGAGGTTCAGGCTGGCTGGAAGTGGAAGGTTGAGTGTGGACCCCTGTCGCATCGAAATCCATAGTCATTCTACATTCAATGTTGGGGTTTTCGTTTAATACATACACCAATTTCTCATGCAACATATCCACTTCTGCCGAGTCTTGCAGATGAACATTCCAGGAAAATGGCCATTCTTCATCCGTAGTGGAGTCAACTCGAGAAAGAGTGCTGTCCGCCATGATAGCTAAGCAAGGAATGATGTGAGCTACAGACTGTGGTAACAGTATTGAAAAGTAGAGGGGGTAAACCAAAAGTATGTGGAGGGGGTATTTTCAAGGTCATTTAATTTGGGTTTTAAAAAAAGGAAATAGTGGAGGGGGAATTCTCAAGGTCATCCAATTTGGGTTTTTAAAAAAAAGAATGAAGCTTACTCCTCTTCAGCCTCGTTGTCCCCCACATCCTCATTAGCCTCATCTTCATCGACGTCAGACTCGCCGTAAGGGTAGATCGGGGACATGGGCGAATATTGTGGAGATTGTTGACCGTTGTTATCGTCCCCTTGCATTCTAACTTAATTTAAATTCATTTGTATTATGATCCCAGGGTTGTCCCGCAGTATTTCCTTCATCCGTTCGCAAATTGTTTCCAAATAGTGTACACTATCGATCGACAGTGTCCAACCCGTACTTGTACCAACATCAGTAGTGGAGTCAGCTTGGCTGATGGTGTTGTTGTCTGCCATGGTTGCTTGTCGGACAAGGAATGACGGTTGATGTGATGCTCATGCAGGAACATGGTGAAGTGGTGGGGGGTGTGGTGGAGTAGTGGGGGTATTTTCAAGGTCATCCAAACGGAGTTTTAAAAAAAGGAAAACCTACAAAGTAACATTGAAACTTTCCAATTGATGGTGGCGAGCGTTTTCTTCTGCAACCTTGCCGACACATGTGACTATGCCATACAGTATGAAAAGTACAACCATAATAAGGCCGAACAATAAAAGATAGCCGTTGACTATCATGATATTTTCTGAGTGTATCTGCTTTCTTCGTATCGCCCTCTCCTGCATCCTCTTCTCCAACTCGTGGACGAAGTCACAGCAAACGTGAGGACATGTTTTATCCGTTGGTAGGTTTGCCATTGTTGATGTTGTCGGTTTGGCCGTTGAAGATGGAATGAGGTTTCCAATTGTGATGTGCCATGTACATCAATAGTCAAGTGGTGGGGGTAGCAAAGCAGTGGAGGGGGAAGTTTCAAGGTCATCCAAATTGTGTTTTAAAAAACCTATCTTGTTACTGAGCTTATAAGTCAGTAACAAGATAGGTGTTTTTGTTCTTTTACTTCTTTAATATAATGAAAAAATATACATATTCTATTATTGTAAGAACAAGGAAGACAACTGCTAGTCAGCTGAAGTAGTCCAAGTTGTCTGGCTCGGTCTTCATCGACGCCGGTGAGGAAGCTGTCGAGGAGTGTCCAGGCTCTTCCTTTGGCTGCCGGGTGTTCCGTATATTACAAGCGTAAACCTGCACGTTTATACGGTAGCCTCGTGCCACCATCAGCTGCAACTCCTTGTACAAGTCGTTTAGCTCCTGCTGAGTCTTGATGCTCACCTCCTCGTAACTTGCGCAACTAACGTTCAGAGACATCTTGATGTTGCTAGGTTGGCTGCTGGAGTAGAAATGAAGCCGAGGCACAGCGCTTGGAGGTACATGAAAAAGTGGTGGGGGTAATAGTGGTGGGGGTATAGAAAATCCAATTAAACAGTTCTAAACTTTTTCCATCGATACAATGGAATGGAACAAATAGCGCAGGTGTCCTTGTAATTTTCAAATCGAAACAGTGGCGCTAGAAATCCGAATTGTTTTATACCACCATCCTGTACGAATCGCCGAAGGTCTCTGACGGCGGCCTCGCCACAAGGCCTACAAAACTTTTCCCCATCGTGGAACTTATACCAGGAGTATTCCGAATACCCTGTATTTTCCCTCCTGTAGCGTTTGACATCTTCTTTTATTGTTAGTGGGATATTGTCTTGTAAACATGTTGGGAACAAGTCCTTGTGAGTTATAACTCGTTGTATGCAAAGCTCGTACAAGGTGCTCATCGTTTGCTAGTTGGCAACAGACTGACCGTTTTTCGCATCCAAGCAGGTTTGAATGCTAGTGCGGTAGTGGGGGTAATTACAGTAGTGGGGGGTAATTGTGAAATGCAAAGGTCAAAGGTCAAGGTCACCCGCGAAGTTTAAAAAAAAATGCAACATATCAATACGTGAAGTCTGTCACATATTGATATGTTGCATTTTTTGTTTTTTTTTTATTTTTTTTTTTGTCTTTTATGATTCGTTTATTTATAAAACATTACAACAACAACATATGTACAACATTAAAACTTAAATCTAACACTGCTGCTTGTCAGCGATGTGGATGGTCAACTCTGTAGAATTGCTACCCGTGCAGCCGTGGGACACCAGGTATAGACACCCGGGTTGAATAGAGCGAAGATCCTCGTTTTGTAGAAGATGGACGAATCTCATGGGCAGGTACACCTGGAACTTTGGTTCATCCCCCGGAGTAAACGGTGCCTCGCTGAGACTGCAGCAGATGGCCTCCCCAACTGTAGTCTCCATCTTCTTCATAGCATGGATTATGTAGTGCTTCTCGTCTTTTAGTTCCGAGCACTTCTTTACAGGTAATATTGTTGACTTGGAGTGAGCATTGAACTGCTCGACCAAAGTCTGAAGGAACTGGTGAGATGCCATGGTCAGGTTACAGATCGTCTTCTTGCTCGGAGATGTTGTCGTCTCGGAATCTCGAGTAATACTCATGCCAGGTCCCTGTCTGCTCCCCACTTATATACTCTCCGTTACCCCCACCACTCCCCAATTCCCCACTTTGAAGGTAAGAGGCGAGTTTATAGGCATTTTTCAAAGCGCAATGTCTATCTTTATCATGTTCTGGGCTTTTCGTACAAATACATATGGTTTCCAGCATGTATTGATAATTCTTATCCAATTCCACATCATTAACCGGAACATGAGTAAATCCTTCGATCCATCTTTTCTTTTCCAGCCCTTTTGTGTAAATATTGGTAAACTTGTCTGAAAAGTGATGCATAATGTGATACAAGTCCGTGTAACTTGTAAAACCATCATACCAATCAATATGATGGAAGTGTTTTGAAATCCATCTGTTGGTAGTAGCGGCTTTACTAGTTAAAGACGAATAAGAACATGGTGGTTTAAATAAAAACGAATAAGGAACACTTGTATTCATGTCCAAAAACACAAGTTCTTTTATAATGAATCTATCATCATTACCACGAAACGCTTGAAACTCAATAATACCAGGCTTGGACTTTACTTGTTGTTCTTCTCCCTTGTCCATTTTGAAGGTCACACGTCTGCTCATTACGAAGTCAGGAGGTCAACTGATTTCCACACCACGGTAGGTACTACTTTTATACCAGGCCGTACAGTTGTTGGCGCGTTGGTGTATATTTAACGTGGGCACCGTCCCCAATAGGCCTAACCCCACAAAATGATGGTTATTATTTTAAAAACTAACCATTGTCATTTAAGTTTCCATCTTTATATTTTCCTTGTTTTCATTTTCATCACTAACACTTGATTCTTCTCCTCCATCTTCCTCTTCTTCCTGTTTTACTGATTTCTTATGTAGTTGAGCGTACTTTTCCAATTGTCTCCACATCTGTACTTCATGAGGAACTCTATTAAATATAGAAGTATCCACAGGTCCGTATAATATAGGTGCGTCCGGTTGTTTGTCCAAAGTGTCTTCCAGATAATCTTTAATAATCGAACTTGAAAACACCAGTTGTCTCAAATATCGTGTTATTGGTTCAGTAGCACAAGTTAAAATGAAAAACTCCTCTCGATTAAGTTGAATTTTGTTATCATGTCTTGTTGTGTCTCTAAACCGTAGCTGATGATCACCACGTTGTTTAATAATATCAATTTCCACATTTGAATCCAAAAGTCCTACTCTTGTCTTTCTTCCAAACATGTTACTACTTAAATAGCATTCTAGTAGATGCAAATGTTTCATAAACGATTCCCAAGCACTGTCCGTAAACAAAATCATTTTGGGTCCATGAGTTAAAATTACAGTAGGGGAATAATCTGTAGATTTCATAACACCGATTAAAACACTTTTATCCAAACTGGAAGAGATTGGGTAAAATATTCGCAAAAATACCTCACTCAATATGTTTGGAGAAATATTATCTTCAATATCCCTTTTTCTCTTTTGTATAGTCTTTCTTCTTTTACCTTTTTCTTCAACATTATTACTGGCGTGAAGTTGTCCGCAAACGTTTTGTTCACCTCCTTCCTGGTGACCTTGAGGATCTAAAAACTCAGATATCTCCTTCTCAATATCTACCACATTTTCAGGTGTACCACTAGGAGAAGCCATATTGAATACGATGCTACCCATACAACAGTAGGCAACAAACTGATGAGGAGCGGTCTGTACGCTCTGCTTTTATACTCGCGGAATGAAACAAAACCGGTTCTTACAATACATTTTTAACAATTCCAGTTAAAGGTGTGTATGTTACGATTTTATCATGTAGAATTAAACAGTATGCAGTTGTATTAGCCGGTATAGCATCGTTGAATTCCATTTCTATTTTTATATCCACACTTGAAGACTTTACTGATTCATTTTGTTTAGAACAATCGATTACAACTATTGGGTAGGCATCGAAATATTTGTCAGGTGGTAATAAAGGTGTATTTGTTTTACCGTAATATGAACTTTGGAATCTCGCGTACATATCGTACAATATACTGTATTTCTTCTTAGTGAATGACACATTTAAATTGTCGTATGGAAAGAATTGTGAATTTAAATAAACTTTAATATTTTTCAAGTCACAATGATCAAATTGTCCTGCATGTTTAGTAATGGCGTCTCTTCTACCTGTTTGTAAACCAAATATAATATACCTGGCTCGTTCTACATAATTCGATGTTTTAACAGTCCAAGTGTGTCGATCCGTAGTAGGTAAACTGGGATGCTCATGAAATTCCCAACTTCTAAATGGAATAACAATATCACGATCGGCTTTTAATTTTCTTAAAAGTAGCATTCTATGCTCGTCAGCCAATTTAACATGTGGAACTCTCCATACAATTTTGTCTAATTTTAATTTCCATTCTAAAGTCGCATCTGTAGTAGCATCTGCAGCTTTAATAATGTCTTTATCGTTAGAAGATCTCAACAAAACTAATTCTTGTTTAACGTTTAATATTATTTTCCTATAATCTTCAGCAAAACCAAGCAGCAAACGTAATGGAATATGAAAATCAAAATATCCATTTGGATTTGGAGTGATCGTGTCAATCGTAGGTAATACCCATCCGGCAGGTTTAAGTAAATTGGTTTCATTGGGTGTTATAGATGTTAATCCTTTTAAAGTTGTCGTAATACCTACTTTTTTAGTGGAATCAACTGTTACACCTGATATTTCATATCTAATTTCATCAAATAGGAAAGCCATAGGATTATTTATAAATGGAACTGTTGTACCAACAGTAGTACCGTCCTTTTTAGTAACTTGTCCTTCAATATACAAGTAACTTTCACATGGTAGTGTGTAAATGTCTTGATTTTGTATGGGAATACGAATTTCATCGTTATTGTTTAATTTCGATGAAGTGTAAGGGTTGTGGGTGTGATATTCTTTTTCCCATAGGGTTTCGTCGAATGTTGGACCCTGCGCTATATCCAGTATATCCATACTCGGTTAATTTTAATCCAATTCTCTCTAAGAAACGAATGTTCTCGCGTGTTAACTCCTCCACAGCTGAAGAGCTACTAATGCGGTTTCCCGTAGGTTGTTCGCTTTTAAATGTTAAACCCATGGTTTTGTATTAAAGTGTCGATTTTAAATGTAATATAATCGTAATAGGCTCTTCTCTGAAGTCTACCAAGTTACCGTCTTGATCCAATACGCTCAACACGATGTCTGAAATGAAAGTGGTGTTCAACGGTAGATATACCAGGTTTTGTGGCTTTTCAACAATTTTAAATCCAGGTGGTACACTTGGGTAAAAAGTATGTATGATGTGGGTGTTAGCCCCATCCCTGTAAGCACCTTGTATAATGTTACAAGTTATGTCTATACTATTGACTTTTAATATTGTTACTGTTTTTTTACCGGAATGTGTTACATCTGGTTCTAATACAGGCCCATCGTTGGAAAATCCTAATAAATCACCAATTGAGTTTGGTTGAGTGAAATCTATATAATATTTGGAAGTAATTTCAGCTTTCATCGTATTATTATTACCTTTTAATGTTATATTGTCTTTTCCCATTTTAGTTTGCAAAAATTCATTTATATGATCAATTTCATAAGAACCTGTGGGTAACCTGCACTCTTGTAAGTCTGTAAATTTTCCACTGGCATCCTTTCCCTTATAATAATGCAATATGTTATTTTTACCTTCCGTAACATTGGGAATAGAGTTGTACGTTGTAAAATCCAATAGTGCCGCCTCCCAAAACCTTCCTTTTTGCAAGCGTAACGCTGGAAAAAGGATACTTCGTAAAGTGGACGATTTTCCTGTTAATGATACCGTATAGGAAGACATCTCAATAGTGACTGATACTTTTAGCTAGAAATTCCAAACATAAATGGCCGCATATTGAAGTATTATCAGGTTGTTCTCTTTTATAGTTATAATATATGTTTTTAGCAGATTTAAAGTAATTTTGAAGTTCTTTTGGTGGTGGCAAATTACCGAAACTATCAAAATAATATACATTGTTATTTAGTTTCTTATAACAAACCCAATGGGTGCCAGGCCCTTCAGTATTATCCAAATTTACAATTCCAGTCTCATTTTGCCACATTTTCTTTGGTAAACTGTCTTTCATAAACACACCGCGAAAAAATGGTATTTTTAAACAGGAAATATATTTAAATAATTCAATATTGGTTAATGCTTTATGTGGTATGACCAATTGATTTCTTTCATTTAATATGCACGATAAGGTCTTAGGTAAAGACCTGCCCCGTTTTTTACCATTGACCACACGGTGGGCTTCTTCCTGCCTTTTCTTGTAGATCGTCGTCTTCTTTTTATATTTCCTCCATGTTTTCTTGTGGTTGACCTCCTTTTTACTCTCCTTCTCCTCCTTCTTCCACCTCCTACTGCTGTTTTAGCCTTCGTACCTGCTGTTACTGCTAAAGCTGCTGCTTTTTCTGCTATGCTAGCGTCACTTGATTTTACTCGTTGCCAAGCTATGTCCGCAAGCTTTTTGTCAGCTATTGATCTATTTTTTGAATCGGCAAACGTGGAATATGCGATATCGTGTTCTTTACAAGCCTGATCTAACTTGTTTATGCCAGGATCGCCTCTTTCCAGTCGTTTTTTCAATTTAGTTCCTGGTCCGCAATACTGATAACCTCCTGGTATATGAAATTCGTATGGTAATGCGTCTATTGCTCTATTTACTATGGATCCTACTGGAATTTGTTTTAAAGCTTTACTTAACAGAGAAACCGCTGTGGACGTGATCCCACCTCCTTTTCTTGCAGTGTCTCGATATGGACTGATGTACTTGAACGTCATTATTGTCCTTTTATAATGGCAATGTGCAACTCATGTGTTAACTCTATGACAGGTTGCACATAAATGAAGTCATTTATTGAGTTATTTACTTAAATATCAATATCACCCCAATCTGATGATCTAAACTGTTTCGTTTTAGGGTTAATAAAGTATTTATTATAAATTTCTCGTTTAATATACTCACCTCTCATGGATTCAGCATAAGTATTATGACCTGATTTTCCTTGAAGAATATCTGGTGTAAAATGATTATGTAAATCAAATATCGCATTACCTAAAACTTTTACAAGAAAATTAACAGTGACAGCATTATCTACATGTTCAGGGTCTTTAAGGTTTGTTATACGTTTATTATTACAATCATACACTTTACTATCCTTTAATGATGTTGTAATGGTCTGTCCTACAGTTGCAGCATCATTTGCTTCTCTTCCTTGTCCCAAGTCTCTTATCACTCTATTATTACATGTAAACCATCTAAAATATTTATCTGGATCTAGATGTACGGTTTGTGATAAAGCAGCTGCATCATGTTTTTCATAACCCCATCCCATATTTGATAACTTTTTATCCATGCAATCCCAAGCATCATTTTTGTATGTTAATAAATTAAATTTTTCATTACCTTGAACAAATTCATCCCCTTGCTTCGATACTACTTGATCTTGTTTTACAAAAGAGGTTGTTTCTTGTTTTAAGGTTTCCATCATTTGACCCACTGTTGCACCATCTGATGGCGCCGAACCATCTTTAACATTTGCTAAACAATTATTAAAACAATCTATAACCCCTACATCACGTATGATGCAATGATCTTTAATATATTTTAGATTTACAGCATCGTTTTCAGTTTTTGGATAGCCTATATCATTAATAACAAATTTATAAAAAGAAAATCCATCTTTTGTCTTTTCAGGTATCAAAGAATGTAAATAGCGTCTATTTACGCTGTCTTTTGCATCTTTAGGGTCATCTACGTTGGATATACGTTTATTGTTAGCACTATACGTTTTCCCATTGAATTTTAACGTATTTTTTAATTCAGATGACAAATAACCTTTGTTTATTGCATCACCGTTTTGATTTGGTTTACCAACGTTGATGATTCTATGATCTTCTGCGTCATATGTGTTATTTTGTAGTCTTAATGTTGGCGATATCTTTTCCTTTAATATTTTTAGATTTATTGCATCGTTTTCATCCGTAGGATCTTTTATGTTTTTTAACCTTTTATTACTCATATCATAATCTCCATCAGGTGTTTGTGGTAAACCAGCACTTCTTTTTAAACTATTGGCATAATATAACCCATCCGAGGAGTAACGTCCGAACTTGTCGACACTCATGGTGCAACTGAATAGTATTCTAGGGAGTAACGCATTTTTATGAGATTACCCCACGGTTTCGGAGTTCATCCACTAAAGCCACCCATTCGTTTTCCAATCCAGTATGACCCGCTTCTTTAGCTTCATGTATTAGTTTCATTCTATCCACCAATTTATTGATATTATTGTAATAAATCACATTTGTGTTATATAGTTTCTTCATTAAACCTGTACCCGTAACGGACTTACTTCTTTTTCTTCGTTCCTGAGCACTTACATCCAAAGTGGATGCCATAAATCTTCGTTTTACAGGTTTTCTTTGTGTTAACGGCATTGTTTGTCTTCTAGTTGGTATTAACTTGGATACAAATTCTTTATATTTTAAAGACTTAGATCTAAAAGGAGGCTGGTCAGGTAAATACTTTCTTCTATATGCATTTGTCTGTTCCAAAATATTTTTATATGCTTCCATGTCTTTTTCTTTCACTACCGATACTGAAGGCTTATTTTCAAATAATAATTCAAATAATCCTTTTGTGCCCTTATACCTTTGATCACCAATGACAATATTATCATGTTCGTCAACGTTTAACGGGCTATTACCTATCATTAAACCGTCTTCTGTTAATCTCGCTCCATAACTATGGTAATTCTTATTAGGAATTGTTCCGAGTAACATTTTTACCATGTATTTCCTTCCTAAAGGTCCTTTGTTATGAATGTTTTCACCCAACAAGCTTATGTTTGACGGACCTTCCCTTGTCTCTTCTTCTTTTTCCTCTTCACTAGCAGTTGATACAACTTCATGTCCTCTTTTGGCTTTTACTTCATATAATTCTTTTATTCCACTATAGTCCGGTGATTCTAGCTCTCTTTCGGGTTCTCCACCGGTAAAACCACTATACGTAGAGGATTCCGGGTCTTCATCACTAAACTCTTCTGATTTTACATTTTCTCTTTCAAACTTCGTAATAGGTGCAATCGCATCTCCTTCCAATACAGGTTTAGCAAATTTTTTGTTTAATTGTTTCAAGGGTTCAGTAATAGGTTTAAAAGTAGATTCAAGGAATTTCTCCCTCTCGCTAATACCTAGTTTCAATGCTCTGTTTTTAGCCCGAATAGAATCACTAAGTGATTTTATTTCTTTTACTAATTTTTCTTGGTTAACCATGTTTGTAGCAAGACGTGTTGTACAACAATGAATGTGTTATACCACGTTTAATGTATTAATATAAATTTATCAAATCCTATCCTGTATCGACTCCCTCAGGGGCAGTGGGCTTTCCACTGTACGGGTGTTTCTTGGCGACCCCGGGGTACCTGAGCCAAGCAGTGAGACCCTCCTCACAGTTCTTCCCGAGCTAGGGCCTTTCTTCTCATCTTTCAGGTCTTAGCTCACCGTCTTTATTCTTTCCTGAGCTAACCTTGCTCACCTTCTTGTTTTCGACCCCGAATCAAGGGTGTCTTTCCACCTTCTTTCGACCGGCGCACGCTGGGGGGTCCTGGGAGTGTCCCTGTTGTGTTGCAGGGACTGATGTGTGCCTCGCACTGCCGATGGTCTCCTCCAGTGTGTCGTCAGAAGCCAGCCGCTTCGGACCTTAGTCAGGAAGTGCGGCATGGATGCAGAGATCGGACTCTGCATTGCCACGGTGCGACCCCCGTCACACGTCCACACGTGCGACACACGTCCGGCACATTTTGTGTATCGGTGCTGGGCAAACGGAGGTTTCGGGCCCCAGAGTCCTGGGGTAGGGGTGTCTTATCTCCTACGGGGGGTAGACCTCCGAGGGTGTACCCGCTCCCGGCCAATGAAGGGCCGCCTCTTGCCGCACGATGCGCTGGTGAAACAAAAGTATGGATTTTCAAAACCAAAACACGAAATTAAAGGAGAATGAGCAGGCCGCCTTTAAGCGCAGCTCAAAACTGCAGAGGTCTCCGACCTCGAAGACTGGGACGCCGACGGGGGGAATTAAAGCCTCCCCTCCGCCGATCCCGTTCAAGGCTGCTGGTGTCGCCGGATCGTCGGCCGTAACCGGAAAGGAGAAGGATGAGGTTAAGCTGAGTATGGGGGTGACTGAGCCGGTAACACCTCTAGCCGGGATGCAAGGAATTCCTCCCAGGAAGAGTCCTCTTCGTCCGGCATTCGAGATGCAAATGCTTCGGCAGCAGCAGGACGATGCCAACGAGGAGGAAGACTCATGTCTGAAGAAAATGAACGATCTTTTGAAGGAGATGGCCAAGGCTCTCCTTATTCAGAAGAACGTCAACAAGGCGATTAAGGACGGAATTCCAAAACTCGAGGATTTCCTTGGCGAAATTGAGGAATGCCGGAAGATCAGGCTGAAGGCAGTGAAGCAGGAGCGCGACGTTATGAACCGAGTTATGTCTGCTTCGCCTCAAGCTCATCTGGCTGAGTCCCAGACTCAAGCCAGAAAGCGAAAGAAGAGGCAGAGCGGTTCTTCGCCGGAAAGCCCTGAGCTTGTTGAGGTGGACTCAGTGCCGAGACCGGTTTTTGTCACTGCGGCATCGCAGACATCTCCTGTCCAGGCTACTCAATCCGCCCCGGGCGCTGTCGCGATTCCAGCGGCTACTCCTGCAGAGGTTCCTGCTCCGGCGGCTAATCCTGCCTTGGCAGCAAACTCTGCCTCAACACCTTTGGGGGGCTGGAAGACGCGCCTGTCTAAGAAAGAAAGGAGGAGGCAGAAGCAAGTGGAGGCAGCTTCGAAAAGTGCGTCGAGGGTGGAGCGGACGCAAGTCTCAAACCCGGTGGGGGAGGCCTCTGGCAAGTCTGTCAGAAAGCCTAAACAACCCAGGCCTAAGAAGCCCAGGACGGAGGCAATCTTGATCAAGCCCTTAGGGGGGCGATCTTTTGCTGATGTTCTGGGTCAGATTAGATCGCAGGCCAAACCGGAAGAGACCGACACCGTTATCAAGTCTATTCGGCGAACCCAGAACGGGGATGTCCTCCTCGAACTGGGGAAGTCGAGTGACAAGATCGGTTTTGCCGCTTCCCTCAAGACTGCACTTGGGGACAAAGGCTCCATCAAGGCCCTAGAACCGAAATGTTCGGTCGAGATTCGGGACCTTGATGCCCTCTCCACCGAAGATGAGGTGACCCGTGCGATCCAGGTGGCACTCCCGGAGATACCGGCTGATGGAGTGAGGGTATGGCTGACAAAGCCTAACCGAAGTCAACTCAGGATGGCTGTTGCTGAGATGGGCGAAAAGCACGCCAATAAGCTGCTTAGCCTTCAGCACCTCAGAGTCGGTTGGGTCAGTTGCAGGCTCAAACGGAGGGTGGTAGTTTCGAGATGCTTCCGCTGTCTCGGTTTCGGCCACTCCTCCCGAAACTGTAACGGGCCCGACAGGAGTGCCAACTGCTTCCAGTGTGGAGGCCAGGGCCACAAACGCAAGGAATGTTCCTCGAGCCCATCCTGCTTCCTCTGCAAGGATTCAGGCTCCAGTGCCCTCGGTCACTTACCCGGGTCTGGTCAGTGCGGTGCCTTCAGAGCCGCACTTGAACAGGCAAAAGGCAGCGGCCGGTAATTCGCATCCTCCAGGCCAATCTTCATAGATCCTGGGGAGCTGATAACCTTCTAGATCAGCTGGCCCGAGAACTTGGTGCTGACGCGCTCCTTATCAGCGAACAGTATCGGGACAGAGACCCAAACATTTGGATCTCCGACAGCCTCGGTACTGCTGCATTTTGGGCGCGTAATACACAGGATGTCTTGGTGCGGAGTCACGGGCGCGGCCGAGGATTCGTCTGGGTTCGGTGTAGGGACGTGACTATCTTCAGTTGCTACCTCACACCCAACGAGGCCGTCCAGGACTTTCGCGACAAGATAGATAGCCTAGAGGAGTGCGTTCTCGGCACCACCGGGCATGTCGTCGTTGGTGGCGATTTCAACGCCAGGGCCGTCGAGTGGGGAATGCCCTCTACCAGCTCCCGGGGGAAATACATCCTGGATTTCATCGCCAGGGCCGGTCTTGTCGTCCTCAACCAGGGCGACACACCTACTTTTCGGCGCCCCGGGCAGAGAGGCACGATCCCTGACGTCACCTTTGCGTCTGAGTCGCTCCTTCCGAGGATCTCTGGCTGGAGGGTTGTCGAGGACTACACGGGTAGCGACCACCAATACATCGTGTTTGACCTGCATGATCAGGCAAATCGTCGAGTTTCCGCATCTCGGGAAGGGCCACGCCGGTGGAACACCAACAAACTGGACGTGGTCAAGTTCACCGAAGTCATCTCTCGGGGAGCGCAGGGGAATCCTGGTGAGGCTGGAGCCGAGGCACTAGTAACATCCACGATGGAACTTATCGTCTCGGCCTGCGACCAGTCTATGCCGCGAAGGAAACCCCGACGCGACAAACAACCCGTTTACTGGTGGACTGAAGAGATTGCGGAACTCAGAAGAACATGTTTAAGAACTAGACGAGCCGCCACTAGAGCGAGAATTCCCGCAGACAGAGTTCGTAAGTCGGAGGCCTATAAAGCTGCGAGAAAATCTCTCCGCCAGGCGATCAACAGGAGCAAGGCGAATAGCTGGAGGAGACTTCGTGACGACGTTGATTCCGACCCGTGGGGCCTGGGTTACAAACTTGTAACACAGAAACTCGGCGCCCGCTCTCCACCTTCCATCATGGAGGGCGCCACCATGGGGAGGATCGTCGCTGCGTTGTTTCCTGAACATCCACAGCGACCGCCGGTTGACTTCGGACGGGTAGAGGACGTTCCACTTTTCACTTTCGAGGAGCTGGAAACCTCCGTTCTCTCCCTGAAGAGCAACAAGGCTCCTGGCCCGGATGGGATTCCCAGTGAGGCTTTAAAGAAAGTATTTTTAATCAACGCTGACTTGTTGTTGAGAATGTACAATGCCTGTTTGGTAGAAGGGGTGTTTCCGGCTCCCTGGAAAACAGCCAGGCTTGTACTGATCAGCAAGGGCAAAGGTGATCCCGAGCTGCCGTCGTCCCACAGGCCTCTCTGCATGTTGGACACGGCTGGGAAGCTGTTCGAGAAGCTGATCCGTTCCCGCCTGACTTCTGCCGTGGAAGCTGCCGGGGACTTATGCCCCCGTCAGTACGGCTTCAGAAAGGGACGGTCAACGATCGACGCTGTCACCGAAGTTCAGAGAGCTGTGGAGAGAGCCGAGAGCCACAACCATTTCTCCCGCCGAGTAGTGCTTCTTGTTACGCTTGATGTCAAGAATGCCTTCAACTCGGCGAGGTGGGTCGATATGTTGGATGCGCTTCGCAACACCTTTCGTATTCCTGCATATCTGTTGCGGCTCGTCGAGGATTATCTACGCTCTCGAAGCCTGATTTATGACACGAGGGACGGAACGCGGACGATGGAAGTCACTTCTGGTGCCGCACAAGGTTCAATACTCGGCCCGGATCTCTGGAACGTTGCCTATGACAGCCTCCTGAGGTCCGAGATGCCTGAGGAAACCACTTTGGTTGGGTACGCCGATGATGCCGCAGCTCTCATTGCTGCACGCAACGTTGAGCTGGCCCAACTGAAGTTGAACCGAGTTATGCGGGTGGTCAACAACTGGATGTCCGATCACGGTCTCTCACTTGCTCTCAGTAAGACGGAGATCGTGATTCTTACGAAAAAGAGGATCGACACCGTCGTCCCGTTTCGAGTGGGAAGGGAGGTGGTCACATCAACTCGTGCCGCCAAATACCTCGGGGTTATGGTGGACACCAAGTTAAGCTGGAGGGATCAGATCTTCGGTACGGCGGACAAGGCCGCTAAAGTAGTGACTTACCTTAGTAGGCTGATGGCCAATGTCGGGGGTCCCCGATCCAGCAGAAGACGTCTGTTGATGTCCGCGGTCCAGTCCGTGCTTCTTTACGGGGCAGAGGTGTGGGCAGGCGCTCTAGATAAGGAGTGCTACAGGTTGCGACTCGCCCGGGTTCAGCGTCAAGCTGCGCTCCGGGTGTGTTCCGCCTACCGGACAGTGTCCGAGCCTGCCGTCCTGGTGGTCGCCGGAGTCATCCCTGTCAAGCTCTTGGCAGGGGAGAGGAAAGCGATTTATCAGAGACAAGGCGAGATCGGCAAGGACACGGCAAGAACAGAAGAGCGCTCCCGAACCTACCAGCAGTGGCAACACAGCTGGGAGCACGACACCCGAGGACGATGGACTGCGCGACTTATCAAGCAGGTCCAACCATGGGTGGAACGGCGGCATGGGGAGGTGGACTACTACCTGACCCAATTTTTGACAGGTCACGGCTATTTTCGGTCGTACCTGAACCGTATGGGAAAGACCGGTTCACCGGACTGCATTTATTGCCCGGGTGTTCCCGACGATGCGGAACACACATTCTTCCACTGTCCCCGTTGGGAAGGGCCCCGCCTGGAGGCCACACAAATCTTTGGTGCATTTTCGGTGGACTCGGTCTGCCAAAAGATTTTGGAGGATGAGGGCAACTGGGATTGTTTGTCACAGTTCGTCCGGGGCATCCTCCTGGAAAAGAAAACCGATCTGGACCGTGAAGTGGCCCAGATCCCTTGATCGAGTGGCTGGATAAGGAGCGAGCCCCACGGGCGTAAGCCAAATTTAGGCCTAGCCTGACGTAATGTGACAAACAATTCCAGGTTAGATTCCTAAAGAGTAGAGGAGGTTTTTTAGTGGGTAAACTCGTTTTTAGGGGAGCCCCACACTACAGGCTGGCCACCTGTGTGCGTAATGCATTTTTCCGCCTCTCCCTCAAAAAAAAAAAAAAAAAAAAAAAAAAAAATCCTGTATCGACCATTGTTTAGCGGTTGTTCCTTCATAATTGTTAGGAACCCATACTTTTCAGCCCAAGCCTTTCCACACAACTCTTTAAATCGTTCAAATGTCATATCCGCATTTACATGATCAAGATATATATGTTTTAGGTTGGTTTCGTCCTGTTTAAATACAATTAACATGTTTGCATTGTCTCTAATGAGTTGTTTAGGTATTTTGCTGTAAGTTTGGCCAATATAAATGCTATCTATGTTGTTATGTCGACCCATAGCGAAGTAATTCCTTATTGTGTTTTGGTTTTCACAAGATACATCGTCGAATATAAACACGGAGAATGGTTTAGCTTCTTGTGGCTGCATGACACTCTCGCTTGCATTAAACTTTAAATATTTAACTTCAGGCACATTAGTCAGTATTTTTTCCAATAATTGATACTTTGGTTGTTGTAGTGATTTTGAAAATACATATAGATTGTTAAATCGTAATCCTTTAGGGTTTGTAATCAAATTGAATACTACATTAGTTTTTCCACAGTTGGAAGGTCCGGTAACCAGACAACGAACGGTGTTTGGTAACAAATTGCCATGTTTCCCACTATTGAATTCTGAATTATCCACTGTGAGTTCATCTATATTATTAATAGTAAAACTCTCTTTTTGTGGTACTATCTCCATCCTTTGTAATGGTTCAACCTAAAATGATTCTCTATCGTTATATCAAATCCTTTTTAGGTATCCAAGAATCTTCCGTCTTATTAAATCCTAACCATCGTACTTTGACCTTATCTTTTTTCCGTTGCAACACCTTTTCAACTAAATATACATCGCCTACTGTTGATTTTAACATTTCATGTCCATAAAACCCTCCTTCAAGCAATTGTCCTTTATTATCTTTTAAAATATATGTCTCAGGTACTGTAGGTTGTACTTTGAATACAGTAAAAACCTCATTGGTCCAATTTGGCAGGTATCTTTTACTGAATACACCTTTATATTTACTTATTCGCACTTTATCACCCACATTAAATTTTTTAGGCTTTAGTTTTTCAACTTTTGGTTTAGTATTCGTTTTTATACGTTTTAATACAAGGTTTTCATTTTTACTAGTTACTTGGTTTGGTTTCATCCCGATAGTCCTATGAAATTTGTTATTGTAATCGTTTATAAGTTTTGGTAACATATCAATCCATATGTGCGATCCTCTGTTGGAAAACATTTTATACATTGCACTTTTTAAAGTTCTGTTGAATCTTTCGATTATTGAGGCTTTTACTTCTGAATTGGTTGAATAATGGTTTATATTGTGTTTTTTCATTAAATTTGCAAATTCCTTATTAAAATATTCTTTTCCATCATCTGTTTGTAAATGTTTAATAGTATGTTTGTCTCTTTGTATAGCTGTTTCCATTGCTTTTGTAACACTTTTGCCACTTTTATCTTTTAGTGGTAAAGCATCTGCCATTTTTGAAAAACAGTTAATAACAGTCAATATGTATTTATATCCTTTATTTTGTTTGCTATAAGGAATCATTTCGATTAAATCCGCTTGATATAAATCATTAATTCCTTTTATCACCGTATTTCTTCGTGGAAACTTTCTTCTTGCAGGTTTATGAAGTTCGTTGACAATTTGTTGCTTCAAGTCCTTCATATTGCAGGTTTCAATGTTTGTTGTATCACATGTATAATCACAATGAATGTTGTTTTAAATATTCACATCATTTATATGGGTCAAGGTCATCCAAACTTGTGTAAAAAAATGGGGAACACGGCGTGGGACTTGCCGTGTTCCCCATTTTTTTACGGAAGGAGAAAGGAATAAGGTCGAAGTTTTAGAAGGACGAAGAATAGGTTACTAGTTGATAGGGTTTAAGGAGTAATGGCCGAAAGGAAGAGTGTGAATTTTGTCGGGCAAAATATGTCTTTTATCATCCCGAGCTGACAGTGCTTTTTTAATTTCGGTGACACTGTAGACTTGATGCTTGAAGCTTCGGATATTGTTGAATGTTGCTGATATCGTAGTATCTTCAAACAAACAAGTCTTGTAGTGGTCAAATGTTACGTGTTTTTTCAAATAAGATGTCTTCACTCCTTTGGCTTTCTTGACTGTCGGTGTGTTGTTCTCGTGGTACATCTTAAATGAATATAATTTCGCCATCAGCGCTACTATTTCTTCTAAAGGCATTCCATTTGCTTCATCTTTGAATTTTCCAATTACTTTTTTATTTTTTTCATTGAAATTTGGATGGTTCTTCGGATAGTCAGAAAAGTCGAAATCTTCTTTGTATGGAAAAGTCCTTAGGTCTTCATACATGTCCAAAGTCTTTATCCAGTAGATAAACGCGTCCGTATCCATGTATGCGACTCCAATGTTTTCCCTTCCGTAGTGTTTAACCATTTTGTTATAATGGAAATCATACATCAGGGTTTTACTTATGTCCAAAATCGACATACCTATGTATAACGGACGGTCCATGACTATTGTTGTTTTCTTCATACTGACAGCGACTAGATTTTCGTTTATAATCATGGATGTTCCGAAATTTGGTTTTTGCACTAATTTTTCCAATTTTCTAGGATCACTCACTAATTTTACATTTTTGTGTTTTCTTTTGTTCTCCAAGGTCTTCCCAAAGATGGCATTGTTCATTAATTTATAGAAGTCCTTTTCAAATGCTGTTGTCGCTGC
This sequence comes from Neoaliturus tenellus, assembly GCA_030545055.2. Taxonomy (NCBI): domain Eukaryota; kingdom Metazoa; phylum Arthropoda; class Insecta; order Hemiptera; family Cicadellidae; genus Neoaliturus; species Neoaliturus tenellus. The sequence goes on along the minus strand of CM061531.1, from coordinate 170,048,451 downwards.
AGCTCTTCTTGTAGTGTTGGAATCAATATATGGTTTCAACCAACAAGACTGGGTGAATTCAATTGCTCTATGAATTCTCACTATACGTAGACCCAATTCGAGAGCCTGTTGAACTACCCAGTAGTGAGCCACATAGCGATCTTTATTCTCCAAGGTCATCATCAATTTTGGCCATCTTCCTGTCGGTGAAACTTCAGTCTTGGCTAGGAGAGGCAAGTCGTAGTGATGGTCATGAAGGTGCTCCGGGTATTCAAAATCACAGTCCAAAATATAGCCTTTTGGACCATCCTTTGGAATCTGTGAGATGTCTCCGATGGTGGCCGGGTCGATCCATTTGAAGTCAGCGTAGGGAAGCGGATTTGACATTGCCCAACCATAAAGGTTGTTTGCGTCAAAGTAGCCAAGGTAGACCGATGGTTGTTGCTCGTCGAAGCCGGGGATGTACTTGTTGTTGGCTTTGACATGACGTGTTACAGCTTGTGTCAAACCGCCCCGTACACCAGATTCCATCATGAGCACCATATCAATATCCGTTAGAAGTTCCAGTCGACAGTTGGTTGACTTTAGCATAGCTTGCCATGCTAATCCTGGAGATGTGTACGAGTGTAGAGGGTCCAGTCCATAGGCGTAGAAGCAGGTGTTTCGAAATTCTTCCATCACATCGCACAGCAGAGTTACGTCCAATTTTATATAAAAGTCAGAATATTCCCCTAAGGTTTGAATGTTTAGTTGGTTCCAAACATTACAAGCATGATTGTAGTCTTCAACGGAGATTTCACTTTCGTTTAATTTGCTGTTGAAGGCTTCAATCGGTGGTAGACTGGTTTCTTCAAATTTTTCTGTAGAAGTTATGTAATCGTAGGGGAACACTCCTTTACGTAATACTAAGTCCAATTTATCTTCAGGTACAATCTTGCTGGTTTCTTTTAAGTCTTCTCTTCGTAGATTCTCAGACAATCTGCTCAAACTAGATGCCATAAATCTATAAGAGTCTACAAAGCGAAGTTTAATTTTACCTACTGTTTTTGAGAAACTGATATACTTTTCCAATGTTGTAGCAAGAACATCGATTTTACCATTATCTCTTCCTAATTCTGGAATAATGAAGTGGGAGTCGTAGCCGCTAAGATTGTGTAACACTACAGGGATAAAGTTTGGCAGTTTGTAATTTATATTGCATGAATTACAAGCAGGTCCTCTGTATAACCCTGTGAGGTGATCATGATCTCTTACTTTTGGATTTTCTTCACTGAAGCTCTTCTTACATAGATAACATCTTGTTGCTGAAATGTATTCTTCTTGTTGATTTTGGTTCAAAGGTTCCATGGGTAAAACATTACCGTATAAGCGTTCCGCCTTTTCAGCAATCTCATACAACTGGTCTACAAAATACTTAGCAGCTTCTTCCCCACGGTAGAGTATCGGAGTGGATGTTAAGCCATAGTCTTGCAATTGTTCTTCAGGTAAAGTAGATTTCACCAATAAGCAAAAACTGTTAGGTTGATGCAATTGATATTTGGTTCTTCTAGTTACTTCACCATCCGGAAGTTCCTGCGGCACTAACGTGGATTCAAAGTCAGCATAGATAACTAGTGGAATCCGGTATTGGTGAACTGTTTTATTGAACTGGACAAATGCTCTAGATGGTGGTGGCAGACTAATCTTCACTTCATAGTTGTCATTACAAAGCCGCTGGTGTTCCGACAACCACTCCGATCCTCCACGTCTCAACTCTTTATATGTGAAACAGAAACATCTTTTACACACTGTTAACCTACGTTTCTGTTTTGATAATTGATTTTTAACCAAGGCTGCAAAGTCCTTTATCCACACATAATGTGAAATTTCACCCTTAGTTATCAATAACAGATCCGTGTGGTTTCTTTCCTCAATTTTTGATACTCTCAGAGGATAAACACTATTGGAATCATCTAAACCAAACACATTTACAGAAACACCTGGGTTTTGTTTCTCAAAATTACCAATACTTTTAACACTAACAGGGTATGACAAACCTCGAAAGTTGTAGCGGTGTTGGACATTTTGATACGCTCTGCTAACTCTACAAGGATTTTCTTGCACATATTTTGTTAGCATAGCATATTTAAAGCATTCATTGTCCTCATTTTGCACATTGATACAAGATTTGGTAGCTTGTATCTTCTTTGGCAAAGGTATATAACTACTACCCCTTATACCATATCCGTGCTTGTGAACCCTTACATCCATACCTTCAATCGATGACAGACTCCAGCCGGATCCTCTTCCTTCATGTTCTTGCAGTTTAACTAGCAGTTCATGCAAACATTCTTCAATAATTTCATTGATATCAGATTCAGTTGTAAGGGTTCGGTTTTTGGTAATGAATGCTCTTAATGCCGTTTCACCATCAGTATTGGTAAACTTTGATTCTAACACCAGTCCAAATTTAATGAAGTTCAATCTCTGTAATTCTTCTTTTAGCGTTTTTCCAACAAGTACTCTGGCCTGGGTTATAAAATTATCTAATTCCAATTGCACATTATCAATTTTAAAATGTGTTACAACTTGTCCTGGTAAGGCCGTGGTGCGCAGTTGTCTCACATCTTCCAGTTCTTCTTCCGTGTCCTCTTCTTCCGTGTCCTCTTCTTGCATATCCTCTTCTTCAATAGGTCTTCTAGTAGTGGATGGTCCAGCACCAGCAAATTGGATCACACTAGGTCTTTTTCTTTGCATTTGCTGTAGATAGCTGTCCCAGTAGTCCGTCTGCTTCTGGTGCTCTTCCAAAAACCTGTCAATTGAGTCTAAGTCTATTTCATCCATGGTAATATCTTCTTTTCTATCTTCGTCTTCATGTAATTCTCTATGTATGGTGAAAAGATCTTCGTCTTGAAAGATTTCCCCACAAATATCGCAAAGAGCCATTTCAAACAGTTTGGCTTTGAATGCACACTCTGTGAATGTCCACGCAATAATGAGCAGCGCACTCCACAGGGACCCTTTATATCCGAGGCAGATAGGTGGGGAAAGTGACGTCATATGGAAACAGGTTATCACTCATGTGCTAAATTTAGCCTTTACACAACCGTTTTGTAATACATTTATCAGTAGGCTTGATAAATTGATGATATTTGGTCTAGATTCAATAATTTGTACAAGTTTTTTCAAAGACGTCTGTTTGAGCAAGTTTATGTAGGTCAAGGTCATTTGGAATTATTATTTTGAGCGGGGGATAGAGCACTAAGCAGCATCATTTACTACAAAGTGCTCTATCCCCCGCTCACATTCTTTTTTTTTAACTTTTTGTTTAAACTTTTTACAAGGGTGAAACATCACCATCAGAGTCGGAATCATCCTCATCACGGAATAGGCAGCGATGACAATACATAATTCTTCTGGCAACTAACATCCTATCCATTGGACGATGGGGAGTGTCTTGTTCTTGTTCTTCTTCTTCGATTTCCAATTGGAATTCCATTTCCGACTCAGATGACGACTCTAATGTTTCGTAGGCGTGCAAGTCCACTTCATTATCCGTTGAACCAGCTTCGTCAGAGTCCGTTTCAATATCCATTATCTCTTCCTCCTCCTCTTCTTGATCAACCGCAGGTAGTTGGTCCTCTACTTCTATAATTTCTAGAGGTATTACCTCCAGAATAGAGACAATTCTGTTGCGATGGAACACGGTGTTGTCAAGTGGAGCCATGGTATGGAAGTGTTGTATCCATCCAATTTGCTTACCCTTTTTATACCCCCACCAACTATACAATTTATGTGGGTCAAGGTCACGTAAAGATACCCTTTGAGCGGGGGATAGACCACTAAGCAGCATGCTAGTCCATTGCCGCAAAGTGATCTATCCCCCGCTCTGTTCTACAAAACCTCAATCAAGTCCAAGTCCAAGTCCTGTTTAACACATTTTATTCTAATTCCATATCCAATTTAAAAATTTCAATTTCACATGGTTTACATTCCTGATGTATCAAACACTCCAGCTCCCTAAACATATCGTCCAGTTCGTCCAAATTATGATGTCCTACTTTTAACACATGAAGGTGGTTCATGCTTTGCATTGTAGCATGACCATCAACAAACAAGTTTCTTTTCCACGCTAACATAAATTGGCAGTTTTCTTGAAAGATTTTTCTCACCAAACAATCATACACAGCCGTCAACATGTCTCTACAATCTTCATAGTGTACCATCACAGAATACCTGTCCAAGTTAGCACCAAGCAGCGATCCACTCATTGTTTCTAGCGTTCCACTGGAAGGTTCAAAGCAGAATGAAGTCGAGATGTATAGACCCCCTCTTTTATACCAGTTAACCGGTTGTCCTTGCTGTAAAGTGGGTCAAGGTCATCCAATGCTACCCTTTGAGCGGGGGATAGACCACTAAGCAGCATGCTAGTCCATTGCCGCAAAGTAGTCTATCCCCCGCTCTGTATTCTACACACACACACACACACACACACACACACACACACACATGTCCATGTCCAAGTCTTTCATTACATACCCAATATATATTCAGTTCCTTCATCATCACTATCACTCATCACTGCTTCCACAAACTCCACAGGATTAAAGTTAAATTGTTTCAATTGTTCTTTTAAGTTTTCAATTTGTTGGTCCTTTACTTCTAAAACACTGTGAAGATGTGATATGTAGTCCGCTGCCTCGTTGATGCTTGCTACTCTCGGATCGCCTAACTTCAAGCTGGGAACTACACCCTGCAGCCTGAAGTACGCCATACGCCTTTCTTGCTCCTGCCGTTGACCAGGACTGAGCAAGCCTTGTCCGTCTTGGCTTACCTCCAGCAAGGTCCGTAGCATCGGAGCTTTGCAGGCGTTTGCCCGAGCAACAGTTATGCTGTGGAATGGTCGAGCAGGTCCACGAGTAGCAGGCAGAACGTTGGCAGCACGCCTTCTTGAAGAAGAAGAGGAAGCCTGAGAAGTTTTGGAGTTGAAAGCCATGTTACAGTGCTGTATTCAGCTAAGCGGTACAAAGCAGAATAACCAAACTGCACGTTAATACCCGTATATATACACTTATCAGTGGTGGGGGTACTAGCTAGCCTTGGTAAAGTGGGTCAAGGCCATCCAAAAACATTACCAGAACGGGGGATAGATCACTAAGTGGCATGTTAGTCCATTGCCACAGAGTGATCTATCCCCCGCTCTGTATTCCGCATTCACACACACATTCATACAAACACGCAAGTCCCAGTCCGAGTCTTTACCCACACCTATCCACTCTCATCCTCACTATCATCACTATCATCTAACAATCTGTCACACTTCATAATTAGTTTTTCCCATTCTTTCCGGATCAAAAGTATTTCACTGTGTGCACTCTCCAACAACCTCTTCTTTTCCTCTAACAACCTGTTCTTTTCCTCTATCAATACGTTACAACCTTTAATATATCTTATAGCAGCTCTAACAGTGTCTTCCTGTGAAGATGCACCAACCACTACACCTGGCACTACCTGCTGGAGTTCTTCATACAAGCTAGACTCTCTTCTGGAGGCTCCACTGCTGCACAACTCCGTCTTGCTCGGAGTGAATCCGAAGAACCGAACGCGACTCTTTGACAGGCGGCCCCGCCGGATCGGTCCAGAGCTTGAGCCAGAGTTGGATGCGGTCGGGCCAGAGGTAGAGGCTGGAATGTTCATGGCTGACATGGTAGTATTCAGCTAAACAGTGTAAAGCAGAATGAGAAGACGGTTGATCACCACTCCTATATATACCCATTTTTAGTGGTGGGGGTAACCCCGGGGTGAGGGAGGGGGTGGGGGGGGGATAGCTTAAGGACTTCCACTAACTTTCCCTTAGTCCTCGCGGTCATCGGTTTTACATACCTTTAGCACACCCATCATTTTGGTTTCTTCAATAACTTTACACACCTCAAAAACCCAAGCAAACAGCTCATCTATGTTGTTATAATTAATTTTTGTCCAGTGTTCATACTTGTGGGTTTGTTTGTTTATAATACATAGATAAAATGTAGACCCATCTCGTCTTATACAACACTCAACTTCCATTCTATGCCGGTTTAGCACTTCCCAAGCATTGTGTTCATTTATCAAGAAGTCTCCACCTTTGTTATTGTACTGTGACATGTTTACCACAGAGCATAGGAACGGACTGAAGCAAATGAACGGCTCATACAAGCTTATTAAAAGCGTTAGAGTGGGGGGTATCACGTGATACACGACATAAGTTGTAAGGTTAGCAGTTTACTTTAAACAGTAATTTATGTGGGTCAAGGTCATTCAAACTTTAAAAAATTTTTACCTCCAAACACTTGTAGCAAGCTACAAGCGTTTGGAGGTAAGTTTTTTATTTGTTAAAGATTTTTGTAACTTAGTCTTCACCCTCAAGGACACGGTTTGAGATTGTCCCAGTGACTTTACATCACCGCCAGGTTAAAGTATTATACAAGTCAAGTGTTTTTTTTTTTTATTACTTGACTTGTATAATACCCCTCTCCCTTACTTTAAGAGGGTTAAGACTAAATTTGGAAAAATAATTTGGAAAAAGACTTTTAAATATTGTCCAACACAACCTAACAATTTTGATTTTTTGGTGAGCCCATGTCCTAGTCCATTTCCCAAACAGATAGGCATCCTTTTCTTCGAATTAAATAAGCCCCGGGGACAAAAAATTCTCTTTGTACCATCGCAGGTGGTACTTTCATTCTATGAAGGCGGCCATCACCTTTTAGAATGATTTGCACATTTATGTTAAATGCTCCATAAGCTTGAACAATGAAATAATATTTTTTGTCCCTCTTGAGCCTATTAATTTTCAGCTTCTGCGGACTGTTGGGGTGTTTGAACTTGGACTTTTCAGGCATAATATTAAGGCTATAGGGCTTTGGTGTCGGAATTTTGATTTTCTTATTCAAGTGTCGTTGGCAACGATCTTTTTCTGGAAGAGCAAAACTCGGACAACAAAGAACCACAGCCTCTCTGCTAAACCAAACATAATCGCATTTATCACGCTTGCCAGCAGGGCATTTAACACGATTACGTTTCTTTTGTGTTGGACTCTTAGTGTTTTGGAGCTTCTCCGAATTAGGCTGGCTAGAAGAAATAGGGGTGGAAGGGGGTGGAAGAGGCAAAGATTGGTCAAAAGGAATGGAGCAAACAATTTTGGGTGGGGTAGGAGAGCGTGTTAGGTCTATGGAGGGAAGTTCAGGGGAAAAGATGGATTTACGGGGTGCTTTGGTTGGTGTGGATGGCATGGGGGATATGGGTGAGGGACATTGTGATTTGGTGTAGGATAGGATTTTCTTTGTGCGGCTATAGGGGGTTATCCTCGACCTTGACGCCTCTTGAAACACCGCAGACTCCGATCCCGAGTCTGATAGCAGCGAGAGTGCAGGAGAGGCTATCAGGACTCGTCCGCTGGGGTTTTTTGATGATGCCGCAGGTGCGCCAACCTCTTCCGAAGCTGCAGGTGCGCCAGTCTCTTCCGATGCTGCAGGTGTGCCAACCTCTTGCAATGTTGGTGGCAATGGTGAGAGGCTGGGCATCGAGGCAGGCTGCGGTGGCGGCGGCGGCGGCGGCATCGTCAGGCAGCTCAGAATCTGCGCTGTCATGAGGTATTCTAGGATCGGAGCGGAGGACGATGAGGGCTGAGGCGTGTTGGCCGAGGTTGAAGAAGCTGGTGGGTAATTCTTGAGCTTAAGACCCATCTTGATGAAGCGAATAAATGAAGAGTAAATATGAAAAGAGTAAGTATGAAAAGAAGATTGAAATAACTAAACAAAATCTCAGGAGCGAGAGAGGACCGTCCGGTACGGGAACCTGGACAGGAATGAGAAGTGCATGCCACCCGGCCGCCTTATATCCCCACCGGGGCCGCCACGCCCAGGATATCAGGGGTGGGGGAGGGGGTGGGGGTGGAGGGGGGGGTTCGCACTTTTGTCGGGGGGGGGGGTTCGCACTTTTTGTCGGGGGGGGGGGGGTTCGCACTTTTTGTCGGGGGGGGGGGGTTCGCACTTTTTGTCGGGGGGGGGGGGGCTCGCACTTTTTCAAAAAAATAAGCCCCACTTGGGACATTTATGTTGCCATCGCTGAAGCCTCCCAAGAGACCCAACTATAAACAATTCCAAACTTGTGCGTTACTAATACCTAACTGTTAACTTTTAAAAGACCTCTATATATATAAACTGTGTTAATAAGATCTGACTGTTAAAGATTTTGAAAACTTTTATATTTAGGTCAAGGTCACGAAAAAACTTTAAAAAAATTAAGCCCCACACCCCCCTATGGGGGTGTGGGGCACTTGGGTTGTCATCGCTGTAGCCTCCGAAGAGACCCAACTATGACAACAAGGCAACATCCAATGTCGTGTACCCTTCACCACGCGAGACTTGTAAACATTTACTGCATTTCCAACTAATAACTTTTCCAATAGCTAACGAAATGTCATTTACATAATTTTGAAAGAAACAGAGGCCATCGGCTCATTACCCCCGTATAAGCGTACAAACGGACCACCTCCTATTTCTCAGCCGCATTGAAGCATGCATGAGAGGAGCCTAACAATTATAAAAAAAGTGGCTTTACACGGGGGCCTACTCCCGTAACCCTATCTTTAATATTTTTAATTTAGCAATGCAGTAAATTTTTACAAGTCCTATGTGGGTCAAGGCCACACTGACATTAAAAAATTTCGGCCCCCGTACATCCATGGCGAACCACGAATGTTCGGGGGCCTTGGGGACAAAAAAAAAAACACAAATAGCTAACAAAGTTTCATTTACATAATTTTGAGTTTCCAGAAGGGAAACTAACTGAGGACACCCTAGTGGCTTACGTCCTCGGTCCGAGTGCAGAGGCCATCGGCTTATTACCCCCATATAGGCGTACAAACGGACGCTCCTATTTCTCAGCCGCATTAAAGCATGCATGAGAGGAGCCTAACAATTATACAAAAGTAACTTTACACGGGGGCCTACTCCCGTTCCCTGTCTTTACGATTTACTTTGAGCATTGCAAAAGCTCAAGGGGGAAATGCTACAACAAGCGTATACAATTTAGAAAAATATAACACACTTACAACACACAATTGAGCTCAACGTAGTCAATGCTGGAACAAGCACATACACGTTAAACACATATAACAAACAAGACACACAGGAGACATAAGGTACAAGTAAAACACTCTCATATAAAACAATTCGCAATACCCAAACGCAAGCGCAATATCTTACAACTAATACATGTCTTAAAGTTAGAGTAGACTTCGCTAAACACTGAAGGCGCCATTCAATGTTTAGTGATGCCTATGGCGGTCCGTCCCGATCGTTCACGTTCAACGCGCGGGAGCGGACTGCGAGCCGGCTCTGGCTGGGCCCCCTTATATCCCCACCGGGGCTGCCACGCCCAGGATATCAGGGGTGGGGGAGGGGGTGGGGGTGGGGGAGGGGGTGGGGGTGGATGGGGGGGGGGGTTCCACTTTTTGTCGGGGAGGGGGGGGGGGCTCGCACTTTTTGTCGGGGGGGGGGGGTTCCACTTTTTGTCGGGGGGGGGGGGGGGTCGAGGTAAGTTAAGTGGGTCAAGGTCACCCACAACACTTGTACTCTAAGTGTTGGCTATACCCCCACCACAACTGGGTCCCTAGGCTGCACAACACCGCTTCGCCAGTATGTCTCCGGCTTCCATGCGGTGCGCCTCGCTGTTCTCTAGCTCTCTATATGTAAGTAATTTTACAAGTTCTGAATGTAGGTCACTACACTTTGACTCTGGGACGATATCGACTTGTAGTATTTCAGTGTTTTGACTCAAGGTCATCACACTTTAACTATAGCACATCGGTTATCGTACCAGAGGTGCTCAATAACCTAACTTGTAATGTTTAGGGTGGCGTTTGCACGCCACGTGGTATCGCCATGAGTGTCCAGTCCAAGTTTTAAGTTAAATTAATTTTACTGTAATCTTTTCCATTTCTGCTTCGTTTTGCCAAAGTATAAGGTGTCGCTTAATAAAGTGGTATTTCTCTAAAGTTATAGGAGATTGCAAGGATACAATTAGTTTATTTAGGAGACTCTTCATCTTGGAGTTTAACACAATTTCCACTTTGACTTTGCTTCCTTGGCTCTCACAGCCTAAGCTGTACAGAAATGTTTCTTCTAGTGCCAACTCGGGCCAAGAGAACAGTGTGTTGACTGTAGGACAGCTCATGGTGAAGTGATGCGAAACTCCAGCGTACCACCTCACCTTCCCCCGCCACTGTGACCTTCCCCCACTCCTGCTGTTTCCCCCACCTCTTTTCCCTTGACTCATGCGCTACAAGCAGTCTCTCAGTATTGTGCGGACTTTTGTGAGGGGAAGCCATGTCGCGGGACGCTTTAGGTAAGAAACTTAGCCGTGTTAAGACTTTATTAGTTGCTCACTGTCCACCACTGAAAGTTAAGAGAGTTTCAACTTTAGCTAAGTGGCGCAAACTGTTGCGCGGACACCCTAAGTTTTATACAAAACAGACTAATGTCAGTTTTACTGATGAGGATTTGTTTAAAATATTGGATGAAATGACTTTTCCTTGCAAAATTCAGTTAGTTACTCCCATTACTGACAGTTTAGAGTCTTAGTCTCTCAAGCCGATATACCTAGAGTACACGGAGCCTGACAGTCAGTCACTCGGTGGCTGTCGTGGGGTGCGCATCGGTGTCGGCGCTCTGTAGTTGTTAAGTGTTCAAGGTCACAGTAATATGAAATTGCGGATGTTGTGCTTGTTCAATGGCCTCTGAGGACTAGTGGATGACGGTTTAAGCAAGGTCATGTCGCAAACTCGAGTTTGACTTGGCACTTTTGCTGTTTCTCATCGCAAATTCGCTCCAAGTCTTCAAGGTCACGTGGACTCTGACTGAAACTCGGAGCGTAGTGCGAGAAACGGCGAAAGTGCCAAAAAATTTTGAGTTTCGGCGTGACCTTGACCTTAACAGTGTCAGTGACGTCATTTTGATGATGTATTGGATGATGACATCGTCAGCATGTCATTTCTGTGACGTCATGGGTGTGACGTCACGGAAATGACGTCATCGATGGTTACGTCATCAATTACGTCATCGATGACGTCATTTTGATGACGTCATGGGTATGACGTCATCGATTGCGTCATCATCGATGACGTCATCGATTACGTCATCGATGACGTCATCGGGGTCATTGACCTTGGCGATGACGTCATCACATTCCTCAGAGGTCATTGAACTGAGCCAGCAACCGCAAAAACACACTACTAATCAATGTTATAATTGAATTAAAAAATAAAAACATCATGATCTGCAAAGCACCTACCTACCGGGTTGATTTCATACGAGTAGGAAGAAAAGTTTACAATAACATTATCAATGCAAGATTTACCACGAGTTGGCTTAATATTAGTATAAACTAAATTGAGACTATGCAATACATTAGTAATGTCGCTAGATGACTTTTAACCATTAGCCCTATTTCAATATTTAAATCACCACAGACAGCAATAAATTCACACAGTTTTAAAATTTTCTTTAAAACAAGTTCAAATTTTCCTATGAACAAATCTATATTACCATTAGATGACCTGAAGACGCTTGAGTGAATCATATCAATTTCCGTCAATTTCACACAAGCTAGGTCACAATTCAACCTATATTTTCTCACATCTATAATTATAAAATTTATTCATGCTTCATTACAAATTCATGCTCCTCCATTTTTTATTAGTTCTGCACAAAATGTCAGCAGCTACAAAATTATTTGGAACAAATTAATTTATCTGATTTTCTTTTAACCAGTGTTCAGAAACACGGATTATATTAACATTTTCCTGATAGCAAAAATGTTCTAGTTATAATGTCTTGTTTCCAGAACATGACCAATTTATTTGTAAAACTTTTATTTTCTTTAAGCCCCTATCTTTTTTCAAATGTGCTTTATTTTGTGTCCGAGAATGTTTTACTCTACTAGTGGGGGACAAGGTTTCATGATGCCTAAAAAACGTAACTGTCTTTGGTGTTGTAGTGAAGATCCAGGCTCTGACAGACAGGTGAGACAGTGGAGCTTGTCAGGTGAAGGTTACTAGAGATTTTACTGTTCTAGAGATTTACTGTTGTCCTTGTTGGATCCTTCAAGGAATCCAAATTGAAAATTAGTTAATAAGGTATTATTTTTAAAGTATTTAAAACCCTTATTTATGGATGTTAATCAGGTTGAAGTGTCGATTCATGCTGGAGGGAGGGCTGCCGTTGCTGCGAGGGCAGGCTGCTTAGTTCCGAGGCTGATACGGCCCATATATAGTAGGCCTATTTGCATTTTCTATTTCCTTTCTCAGTTCATTACATGACGAAGCAACTGTATTCGATGTTCTTGTGATGTTACGTAAAAGTATATGTGTCAATAAAAATTTGGAATTTTTAATTTTCATCGTACAAATATATCCCTTATCGAACATGCTCGCCGAAGCCTAACCTGAGGTCGAACCCCACAACACCACCAAGATGTCAGATTAGACGGTGCTGTCGAACCAAGAATTCAACCTGACATATCCGCCTAGCTCATTTGAGCCCACAGACTATTGAAATGTTGGTAGAGCCGTCTTGTCCCGATATGCTCGACTGACATGTTCAAAAGTCAGTCTTAAAACTATAGATCCTCAACAAGTAAGCAGGTTCATAACTTGTTTTGGCGCTGGTTTGTCATTATAACTCTGACAGCTGATATCGCACAACCGTCAAATTGTGTTCTGAAACCTTCCAACGTGTTGAGCTGTTTAAATGATTATGTCAAGTTAGTATCTTTAATTTCCATTGCCATCACAACAACCCATAAAACCAATATTTTTAATAATTTCCTAACAAAAAAATCAATTTCTTCCGAAAGCTGCGACTTATTAAAATGACATTTTACCTCAATAATACCGGTCTTCCCATGCATTAACATTAACATTTTTGTTCTCTTTTAGCAAATTTCCCTTTAGGGAACACGCTATTACGGTAGTAGTTAAGGTAAGACCTAATCCCAAGAACATGATACTTTTTTGTTTGGAGATATCCAGAGGCCAAAAATAACATTCGTTCAACTTTTTATATATGTATATAAATATTTCCGTTAACACGATAAAACGGAACAACCAATTTTGATGAAATTTGGTACAGAGGTGTAGGGCAGCATTCATCAGGTTAATTCGAAAACCAGCGTGATCGAACCATGGGAACAGAGTTTTATGGGGTTCCAAAAGGGAAAAAGATGGTGTTTTGACATTTTTGGATACCAATTTTCTAAATTTAACAATTTTAACTAATACCATTCAAAAGAGCTTGAAAAACAACCTCTTTAATATTTTTTTACTGGCTTAACAGATTACGGGGAAAATCCAAAATTATGTTTTCCATGTCATTATTAAGGAATGAATCAACAGATACCTCTATCTCATTTATTTATTGACATAACTTTATACACTTTGGTACATGTTGGTTCATGTACATTCACTATATATGTATTTAATGTTTATGTTTAATGCTACATGATTTATTCATAGGTAGATTGTAACTTGTATTTGCTTACAACACCCATATGGTGACAAACCTACATACTCAACCCTATAAAATTTATGGATAAATAAAAAAATAAGAACTGAAATTGATACAATTTAGCATATACCTGCACTGGGAAGGAATTATCGTCGATTTGCTTACAACAACCCCATCGCAGCAAACCTTCTGGCAGGACTACATATGAAACTGTGAAATGTCAAACAGTACTGCTCAGTAGTCAGTAATGTAACGCATTCCTTGTTTTCAAGGGTTTACAAGTTTGCTCCCATGCAATTGATGTAAGCGTTTCTTTTTCTACTTTCTCTCAGCTTGTGTTCATCTTAGGAGAAATCCGCTAATACCATTTGAAAGGTACGGTCATGTATAATTCACATCGGCCCCCAGGCTACACCATACACTTTCAAAATTGCAATGTTAATCTTATAGAAGGCAGTTGTAATAACAGCTATTAGAAAAACATCAAGAGCAGATGTTTTGGTTATCTATCCTATACTCTTATACGAGCAATGTTTGCTTGTTTGCTTGTTTGCTTGCTTGCACAATTATCTCAAAAACGGCTCCGACGATTTCCTTCAAATTTTGGAATATGGGGGTTTTGGCCACCAGAAATCGATTGGAGCTGGTCCCATAGCTGGGAAAAATCCGGTTTTCGCGCTAGAGCCCTTCAAAGATCCCATGTTATCCTTATGGAAATTTTTTAACTGAACAAAAATCAGCTGATAACTGTAGATAAAATAAACCAATGTGTTACATCTTTAACCTGTGGTTTTAGGAAAATCATACAAATGTGCTGCAAACCTTCCGCCTGGCGAGTGAGCGGAGCGAACGAGCTTTGTGTGAGAAACGAAAGTAATAATTTTACCGAGCTTAAGCTCGGTCCCCCTGGTACTCTATATATTAATACGCAAGCATGTTTCATTTTCTCCTTTTTTCTCAGCTCGTGTGCATCGTAGGATAAATCCAAGCATACCGTTAGAAAGGTATAGTCATGTAGATGAGCAGAATCACACTCTAATTCACATCGGACTCCAGGGCTACGCCCTACAGCCTTTCAAAGTTCCAATGTTAATCTTATGGAGAAAAAAGAATTGAATGAATCATTGGACAGCTGTTGTAAAAGCAACTGCTAGAAAATTAGAAAGAACAGATGTTTTAGTTGTAAAATGTTTTTAAGCTTCTTGGGGCCAGATCAACTCAAATTTTGATCGAATTTCGATCAGGAGGCGATCTCTAGTAAAACATTAATAAGCTTCTTGGCTTATAGTTGGAGATAAACAGAAATTTTGGTCGGATTTCGATCAGGAGGCGATCTCTTGTATTTTTAAAATAACACTCCTTTCGAGCATTGGTTTAGAACAGTTAACAATGAAATTTTAATTGTACAAAAATAATTGTCTGTTTACCATGATACTATAACAAAATTGAATTAAAAACCACTAGCAAGGCTCAGACATCCCGGTACTTTACATTCATAAAACGTACTCTTTGCAGTGTACAGTGGTAACCTTTAAAACTACTTTCTACCAAGGTGTTTGTAGCTATTTCAGCCAATAACAACTACTAGGTCCAATACAAGTGTTTTAAACTATTTGTAATTGAGATAATTGGGAAATGTTTTTACCAGGCAAACGATTAAATATTATTTACTTTAAATTGTGTTATATTAATTATACATTGGTACAGTTTTTATTTTCAATCAAATTTTTTATCAGATTAACAAGAAGTCAGAGTCTCCGTGACTGCAGTCTTAAGATTCATTCGTTTTTTTCAGTTTAAGAAGTTGCAGATTAAGGTATTACACCAATGGAGGGTCTTCTGGTTTTGGGGTCTCACCTTCAGGGGCTTTAACTGCAGAGGTCTTAACTTCAGTGGTTGTAACTTCAGTTTTAGCTTTAGGGTCCGCACCTGTTGGGGGTTTTACTTCAGAGTCTTCAGCCTGAGTGACTTTAGCTTCAGAGGTAGCGGTTTTCTTGGTGTCAGTTTTGTCGTTGTCGGTTTTCTTGGTCTTCTCCTCCTTGGTTCCAGCATCAGCAGCTGCAGACTTGTCAGCTACGCTAACCCCTGACCCTGCTGATGCTGCGTCCGTCGGTGTGGTCGATTTCTCTTCGCACTTTTCTTGTTTAGACAAATAGAACTGTCTGCGGCTAAGACCATTCTTTTCCAAATCTTTATCAATGGATGAGTAAAGACTCTGAAGTTCTGTGGCAGAGTAGTGTCGCTGTTTTGTGAGTATAAACCCGAGATCTAAAATTAATTTCATTAAAAATATTTAATTAATGAAATTTGTCATTAAAGAATCCCAAGTGGTAAAAGAAGAATATTGTTTTATTACTATAGGTCTTTAAAGTTTCTAATACCTCTAACAATACAGATGTATCAATAGTATTAAATTATACTTGTATATTTATTTAGCCTTGATTGGTTACGATGACATGATAAGGTTGTGACAGTTAAATCCCAACTTTTGTCTCAGTATTAAGCATGACAATTACACATTTTGCCCTGTACGCTCTATTTAACTAACTTTTTAACATAGTTTCAATTAATATTTAAACATTTCTTAACTCATCGTATATGTTTACAACCCAATAAATTTGATGTATAAAACAAGGATGTAAAACGAACTTTATACTTACTGAATTTAAAGATGTTGAGCACCGAGTAGCAGGCATTGAAGATAACATAGTTCTGGTAGTTGTCTGTCCCCAAAATCTTTAGAGGCACTGACATCGCTCCGATCACTGGTATAAAACAAATAAAGCTTATTTGAAAAGTATGAAAGGTAATTAAAAACTATTATGGAAAAATCATTCTTTACTTGAGGCTCAGAGTTTAGCGACTTTTTAATGTATAGCTAATTGAAACTGATGTGTAATATTTATTTATCAACTGGAAAAAAATATATATATGTTTTAGGTTCAGTTCTTATTTAGTTCTAATTATGATCTTATTTAGTTCTTATGGATTCTTTGCCGTTTTAAAACCTTCAACCCACTATTTTAACGTTAAGACTATGAATAAAATGTTATCCTATAATCTAATACGAGTACGGTATATTTATATGTATGTAAGCACACATTGGTGGTTATTAATATTTAAATAAATAAAGGTAAAGCAAAAGGATAATTATTTATTTATTACTACGAAAAGTTTTATAAGTTTACCGAGCAAATGCTCAGCATCCAGGTACGGCTATTGTAATGTAAAAACATGAGGTAATAATAACATGAATGTGGCACTAACATGAGTGAGGCACTAATTATACATTATTTATTAAATGAAGAAGAGTTTGAAATTTTATCCAACATATTTTTGCTCAATGAGTTGTCTTACTTCTTCTTTAACTGCATCACATGTGTTCCATGTTCATCTTATAGAATGTCTATTCGAATATCACAACCATTTTCCAGGTTAATTATTTGGATTGGATATAATTCCAATCCTTTAAAGATAGAAGAAAAACATGCAAGTAAAACCTCCTTGTCCAATCATCGGCATTGATGTCCAATACAATTGTCTATTTAGTAACATAGGCAAATTGATTGTGTTATTTACTTTTATGAGTTTATTAGTCATTATATTAATGAATCACAATATTACGGTCTTACGTGGCATTTTAAAAGAAAGCATGAGATCTCCAGTCGGGTTTTCTTCTGCTGTATTGACAGTCCAGCTGGTCTTCATATGAGTGTTCACTCTGTAACGATTCCCATAGCTATTATAGACAAACATTGAAAATAACAAATAAGCTACCCTGCTTATACGACTAAAACTCTAATACCTAATCTTTACGGGTTGAACTAAAGAAATACTGAATGGACGAACCAATGAACTCAGAGAGTTAAAGATCACTACTAGGGTTCCTACCTAGCCGAGCATACTGTGCAGCGGCAATCATGTATGCCAGGTTTAGCCACAATCATAAAATAACTCCATTTTAATTCTTATAAACACAAACATAAAAGAACCGACTACATTTAATAATATTTTGAAATAAAAACCCATTAATCACTGACAGCTCGGCGATGCGGTCCATGCTCATGACGAAACTCTTGCCGTCGTCACCGGCCTTGATGTTGGTCACCATGCACCTGTCCATGCCGTGGCTGAAGATCGTGCCGTAGCTCATCAGCTCGTACCACTTGCCTTCCAGCTGGGCAACAAAACACTCAGTTCTACCAACCGTAAAAATAAAAATTACATCAAACTCGTTATATACCATTACCACTACACCAGCCATAAATGCATTTTTTGCTTTTGAGCATTTTTGTGGTCTTATATTAGTTACATTTTAAATTACGTTTTATCCTTTAACGTTTTCTTAACGTTTTATGTCGTATTTCTTATATGGACTTTGAAGGAAAAATTAGAAATAAATAACATAAATAAATAGAATTTTTTAGGAACATACAAAGTAAGGTTATCTTGTCTTTCGCAAACACCCCAGATATTGCGTAATAGCCTAAAGGCTTTTGAAATAAACACCTACTTCATTAAAAATGTTAATTGTTGACATTTGGTTACTCGGTTGACTTCCATACATGAAGATACAGTGTCTACCGAATGGAGGTTTAGTTGTGGATAATACGGTAGCATTGATAAAACTATCATACATGAGGGTCACTAAATTAAAATTGAATTAGTACTTACTACACGGGGAACATTAAATTAGATTAACGTTGGAAAATTTAATTTTACCTAGTTGATTGTAGCAATGAGCATCGCCTCAATACTATTTCCTGAAGAAATATACTATTTCAAAACAAGATTCCGATGCAAAACCTCGAGTTAAAACAAACAAAATTTTAGTGTCAATATTAAATGTTAGCAGGACTGTGGAGTAAAATATAAACAAAAGACTGGCGATTTCATTCCTTTGATGTTTCAAAATGGCGTTTTTGAATCAGTCTGGTGACGTAATCTATCTGATGTCTATAAGAGTAAAATATACCAGGTGTTGTTTTTTTGTTCTATCAGGCTAGTGTCGTGTTGGGTATAAAAAATGCATCGTTTTACTAGGACTGCGGAGAACATATAAACAAAAGAAGAGCTGTTTCATTCCTTTAATGTTGGAAAGTGCCGCTTTTGAGTCAGGCCGGTGACGTAATCCATCTGATGTCCATAAGAATAACATGTACCAGCTGATCAGGCTAGTGACGTTTTGGGTACTACCCGCTAATGAAACAGCCCTTGTCTGGGGAAAACCTTACAGCAGTTTTCCCCAGTCCTGCGTTTTACTCGCTAATGAGATAGCCCTTGTCCATTACCCCAGTCCTGAGTTTTACTCGCTAAAGAGATAGCCCTTGTCCATTAATTAGAACAGTTTTACACAGTCCTGACTGATAGCATTTAAAAGCACCCATTATAGAAGAAAAATCCATGACCTCTCTAAGAAACTCCCTTGGAATAAATCACTAATTTTGGGCATAATTAGTCTATAAAATATAATATATCACATAACTACTTAAGTTTGGTAAACAACTCACACTTTTCAGATCTAATTTTTCAATGGCTTTGGTTTTCGAGCAATCAGCGAGCTCCAACGCATTGCAGCCGTAGAACGTGGCTAGCACCACAAGCACACCAAGCATCTAGTAACAAAAGTACACAAAAATTATAAATTAATTACCATCCATTTTAAACCTGCAAAAATTTAAAAAGATACCTGCTTGAAGGACAACTTCCAGCATTTTCGTTTTTGCCAGTTACATTTATTTTATTCATGGTGATATTTAGATTGAGACGACTTGGGTCCAGCAGTAACTACCCATCGACTGTTTGCAATTTCTCTCTCCCCACGACAAGTAGGTCAATCTGACAAAGGAGATGCAACTGTTATTCTTTGGAACCATATTTATATAGATGAACAACCTGCTATCGAAAGATCTCTCCTCAGGTGAGAACCTGAGAATTTTCCACTACGATTTTTTTTTAGATCATCAGGAAAACCTAAGGTTAGGTTATGTTGTATTTGACTCAGTCCTTAAACCAATAGATTATACATCCAACCGAAGTTTGTGTTATTAACTTTGCAATAAATATGTTCACAATACAACATTTTCTAAAGTAGTTTTAAGCATTTTTTTAAAATAATTAATTACTTGATTGGCTACTTAACCCGATTACGGTATTTAAAAGACATTTTAGCCTAGACCATTTTTGCAACGGTATTAATTTGATCACTAGTAGTTAACGTTTCCTTATCCATACCAATGACTATGTTTTAACTTATATTTACATGTCCTAAACATGGGAGTGATTTGTTATGAACAAGGCGTGCAGGGGTGAGGCTCGTAAGATTTGGTTAAGCCATTGTTACACTCATACCAGTTTAAAGTAATGTATTTCATAAAATAATTGTAATTTCTTGCCAAAGTCTAAGTTCTTTTTTACATTAAATGAGAATTTTAGTTTTGTTTACAAAACTCTAAAGGTAATTATTTTGAATGTTAAGTGTTTAATCAAATTGTGTCGAAAATGCTGATGACACATTTTGTTCTGCATATACATAACGTACTTACAGCGGATGTATTTCTTTTCCCTGATGACAAAACCAATTGAAATGAGCAAAATGTCACTTTTGAAGTTTATATACTTCACAGAATGCACTTGTGTCAACTCGAAGTCGGCATGACAGGTTGGCATATTGATGTATGATCAGCAGGCTCTAATGACAGAAATATCTAGGAAATCTACTTTCAAGGTTTTACAAGAAATATCACCTATGATAATGCTTTTGCATGGATAATGTTTTTCCAAGACTTCATTTGGGGACGTCCCTTAGAGGAAGTTGTATATAAAACATTTTTAGCTACGTCAGGCCATACATCGCTTTAAAGGTCTTAGAAGTCAGAAAAAAACCCACAAAACCCGACCGCAAACTTTTTAATATATCAGTAGTTATTTTTTTTTTAGGTTATATTAAAGTTACTTAATGTTAAGTAATATTAATATAAGTTAAATGATGTTAACGCTAACTTTCAACGCTCGCAATTTTAAACAGTTTATTCATTTGGAGATGGGTTTGGGGTGTTGCTTTTTATTGACTACTACCTTAAATTTGGTGTACTTACTAACCCATGCTTGGATCACGATTTCTAACTCCTATTGGGCCGTTCCCAGAGAAGATAGAAAAACAATTGGTGGATAATTATTATTTTTGTCATAAAACTAAGATCCTGGTTTCGTTGATAAAACTTAAATGCATAAAAAATGTTTCATATTTCACATTAAAGTAGATAGACTTTTTAGTCATTTTCCAGAAAATGGCTTCAGTAAACCTCTAAGTAAACGAATACAGCTTACGTTCCGTTAAAACCACACCAATATGGTGAAATTCGTAATTTCCATTGAAACTAATGCTAATAACGTTCCGCTGCGACCAAACAAGTGAGTTTATTTACGGCCTGAACGAGTGTTAAAAACGTTCTGAGCTGACAAAGACTCAATTTATGAAAGCTTTTTGCTAAATCTTTTAAAATGGTCAATTTCACTACAAAAATTTAATGTTAAAAAATTAATATAGTAAACTGAGTAACCTAATGATTGGTTGATAGGCTGCAGTTTAATAATGGTGTTATTTATTCTATTAAGTTAAATAACGCACACCTCGTGTACAAAGCCCTCAACCCGTAAGGAGCTGGGGCTGCGGTATCATATCTCATTTACTGAAGATTAAGCCTGCCTGCTCCTTCAAAGAATGATTCAAAAATACGCCTGTCGCAGCAGACCTGCGTAATCAGCGAATTTCCAAAGGATCTTGAGATAGTGTATTCATCCCATAAATACCTTTAAAATGAGTATGAAGGTTTGCTGCCATGGGATGTTGTTAGAAAATGAGTTTCGTTTATGGCCTTCGAGCATGGTCCCGTTATGGCGTAGTGCGCTCCTCTGTATAGGGAATATAACTCATTGACACAGTCGTGGAACGGGTGGCCGAACTGGACAGCCTTTTATTGATTCTTTCAATGGGGTCCAGATCCTCTGTATATTTATGCTAACTTAGGCGTAACATCATTGTCCCTGCTTCGCTCCGTTGTCAAAGGTCGATGCTCGCATTCTGCGTGGCCCGAACGGTTTCGTAATCCACATACTCGAACCATGAAGTCATGAATGAGAATTAAAATGTGTTGTACGGGGGGGGGGGAGACAGAGCTGGCAGTTACAGTGCAGATTCATGCAGCCGCGGTGTGTCCAACCATAGAGAAAAGGTCTCGTACAGAAAGGTTCTCGTAGAGGAGGCTTTTTACCTGAGAAATGTCAGGTGAGGAAATCTTTGTTTTGAACTACTCCACACAATCACTGTGCTAGCATCGTGGCCTCCTTGAGATATGTTTGGTACTTCAGGCCCTCGGAAAGTTTGCATCTGATTGACCAATGATCCTTCCCGGAGGGGGTGGCAAGCCTTGTAAGGCACAGGTCGAAGAAACGTTGCGACAGTAGTGGTAGCACTGGGTGATCGACAGATGTGGCTTTAGGCTTGATAGCGACGGCGGTAGACACTCAGGGCGGAGGCCGGGACATTGTGAGCTTTATACTTTCTGGCGTTGTCGACATTTGGATTTTCCTTTGTAGTGAGCGCCAGATCCTTCGCCTCCTCTCGCCGAAGTCCGTTGGACCTCTTTGTGTGAAACATGGAGGATGAAGTAGGCGAACCACATAGGCTGGGGGCAGGAGAAGCCCTACGGTTACTAACGACACAACGGAGCTACCGCACATCCAGCAGAAGAAATCAGCTAGTTTGGCCTGCCTCTGTTCACACGCTCGCCTGCGCGCACCCCGCTATCTTGTAACTCAAAATTAGGTCGGCCACTCTCAACAAAGCTGTTAGGCGAAAAATCTACATGACCCGCTCCGAATTGAATGATCTTCTCAAGAGATGTTTGCATATTTCACCATTCTCAGTGTTCGTTTTCAGCAAGCATGCAACACAAGCCCTGAAGGAAGAGTGCGCTGAGCTCAGGAAGGTCGGCGACGTGCAACCAATAAACTCGCTGATCCTGAATGAGGTGGGAGTTGCTCTGTTCTCCCATCTGAGCGGAATGTTCACGGAAGAAGCGAAAGTGTATCCGGCACCTCCATCTTGGTTTGATACCTTTGAAATAATTTATATAAATATAATAATTGAGAAGACAGCTGTAGCCTTGATTGCTAAAACAGTGTTTTGAAATTGCTCCTAAAAAATATTGGAATTTCAAATTATTAATTTGTAATTGTAAGTATTTCTTATCTTGAAACTTTTAGAAAGATACTTTTCCTTAATGTCATCAATAATATTCAAAATTTAATTTGGAATAATAAAATATTAGTGTCAATATATTATAACATAACCTAGTCTTTTTATCTTTAACAACAAAAACATCATCTGTGATAAATACTTATAAAGCAGAATAAATCAAAATATGGTTAACTCTATAATCCAAACGCGAAACCAGAAAGCAAAGCTCACAACCGATCCTACCCAGAGTCAATTAATATCAACTGATGGTATTAATGAGTACAACAAAAAGATTAATAAATTGAAAAATGAACTAACCAACTTAGAAAGGAAAAGGGACCAATTAAAGAAGCAAATAATGAACCTAAACAACAGAATCAAGCTAAATGTAGACAAAATCAAAGAAAAAGAGCAACTCATGGAGTCAAATACCAATAAATGGTTGGATGATAATTTGCTAGAGTCATATTTTGACTGTATGGCAAATGAAGTTGCCGAGTTGGGAAATGATATTATTCTGATAGGACCTTCTACTACTTATCTTCTTAAATATGGTGATCTTTATACAAATATCATAAATTTGACATCTCTTAATTTTGAAAATGCCAATTTTGTTATTTTTTGTCTAAATAACTCACCAAAAAATCAAAATATAAATGGAAGCAATGGAACTCATTGGAGTTTATTAGTATATAAGACTGAAGGTAATGTTTTCTTCCATTTTGACAGTGTACGTGGACTGAACCACACCCATGCTAAACAATTTGCCACGAATTTAGTACAAAATGCTACATTGATTGAAGTTGAAACTCCACAGCAAAAATATGATTTTGAATGTGGATTACATGTATTAGTAAACACTAAATTAATAATAAACCAACTCATAAAAACTGAGAAAACATTTGGTAGCGTACTCACTGTAAATGAGTGTAAAAGTGTAGATAACAAAATTACTACTGAACCAAATAACTATGATCCATTGACATTAAATGACATGAGTAAATACAATCACGAGACGGAAGTTCAGCAAGTTGTTAGCAAGAAAGAAAATAATGATAATAATTATGATATTTCATGGAAAACTGTAAATTCAAATTCGAAAAATAAGACCAAGACAAAATCAATAACACAGAAGGAAGGCATACTAACAACAAATAAATTTGACTGTCTATATCAAGAAAGTGATGAACATACATTTACTAATGACCAGGAATATATTAGTACAACCTCTACTGATGAATGTGAGACGATGAAGAATAAAAAGAAAAGTTCTAAAATAAAACAAAAAATTAAAAAGAATATTAATCTCTATACCAATAGCCAAGGTCGTGGACTGGCAACACTAATAAACAATAAGTTAGAGACAAACTCCTGTGAAGGGTTTGTAATGCCAAACGCATTTAGCGAACAAGTATTTGAATCTGCATCAAGTTGTAATGCCGACAATTTAGTGATTATGAGTGGTACTAATAACTCATTAAATGGTTCAATAAGTAATATATATAAGCATTTAGAGAAAAACATAAATTCACTAAACGCGAAACATGTTTACTTAACCACTATTCCCACAAGATATGACCTAAAACCTGATCATCCACATCACAAAGATATCAATTTACTAAATAATTATATTTGTGAGCTAGCCATAAGATACAATATTAATTTGATTGATCTCGATGACCTTAAACGACATCACTTTACTCAACATGGCTTACATTTAAACAAGAAAGGAAAACAGAAATTAGCGTGTCTTATATTGAATGCCATGCACGATACATTTGGAGTTAGTAAAATTGCAACGTCAAAGAATACTTTTGATAATTATTTAAACACAACTGTAGGCTTATCAGTAAAAAAATCATTTAGGCCTAAATGTTCGTCGTATTCCTGACATTCATTGCTGCAGAACTGTTGAAATGAATCAAAACAATAATTTTATTACTAAAAAAGCGAATTTAAAAATTTTTCATCAAAATATATATGATTTACTCAGTAGAATCGATCCTTTAATAATCACCCTTGATGAATTAAAACCCGATATTGTAATAATAACAGAACATAAATTGACTGAAAATGACATAAAAAAATTTCATATCAAAGGATATACCATAGCATCATATTTCTGTAGGGAAAGCAAATATAAAGGTGGAGGTGTTATGATTCTCGTGGCTGAATATATTACTTCTTTCAAAATTTTAACAATTACAAATTATTTAAATGAAGACAAAACATTTGAATCATGCTCAATATATCTGAAAATAAATAAACTAAAATTAATCATATGTGGAGTATACAGGAAGCCTACAAAAAATACTGATAATTTTCTGAATAAATTATCTACCTCTATTGAGAAATTTTTACAAATTTGTAAATATGTAATAATTGGCGGGGATATCAACATTAATGTTTTGGAAAAAGGTAAAAACAATGAAGAGAAACTAACAACTATGTTGAAAATGTATGGTATGTACTACACTATTAGCATCCCTACCAGAATTACAGAAACCTCCGAATCTGCAATTGATAATTTCTTGACAAATATATGTGAAAGTGAATTCAATGTAAACTGTTTGATAACTGCTATTTCAGATCATGACGCCCAAATGTTTGATCTAAAGTGCAAAATCAATAAATGTACGAAGAATATATGTAGGCCTATTACTAAATATTCTCGCAATTTTGGTAATAAAAATATGACTGATTTTATTGTTGAATTAGAAAAAGAAAATTGGTCTGAAGTTTATAATAGCACAGTCGAAGAAAAGTTTTCTAAATTTTACAATAAATTCTAATTTTATTTCAATAAATATTTTCCTAAAGTAAAAACTTATATAAAGTCAAATCAGAGCAAGTGGATTGACCATGAAATTAAGGAAAAGAAAAAGAAGTTAATTGAATTATACAAATTACATAGAATATCAAAA
Organism: Neoaliturus tenellus; assembly: GCA_030545055.2. Lineage (NCBI taxonomy): Eukaryota > Metazoa > Arthropoda > Insecta > Hemiptera > Cicadellidae > Neoaliturus > Neoaliturus tenellus. The sequence continues at coordinate 170,022,781 of CM061531.1, read as the reverse complement.
AGTGAAAAAGATAAAAATATATTTAAAAAGTGTAAAAAAGAATATAAAAAAATGATTAAAAATAAGAAGTCAAATTATATTGAAAATCAAGTGAAGATCTCTTCTAATAAAATGAAAAATCTTTGGAAGATAATAAATGATGAAACGTCAGCAAAAAAAGAAATTACAGATACGCCAATTAATATAGCTAATGAAGGATCTATTTGTACTGATCCTCTTGAAATTACAAATATTTTCAATGAATATTTTACTAATATGGTGGAACGTGATATAAAACCTCAGTTAAAAACGAAGAATTATTGCTTCCAAGAGTGCATTTCAACAGAAGAATTAATAAAGAAACCAAATTTTCGCTTAAAACAATTAACTACCTTCGACACATTATCAGCAATAAATTCTTGTAAAAGTAAATTTTCATCTGGCCTGGACGAAATACCAATAATGCTAATAAAAGAAGCTAAATGGACCATCTTAAAGCCACTAACTCATGTTATCAACTGCTCTTTCTTGACTGGTGTCTATCCCGAAGAACTTAAAGTGTCAAAGGTAATTCCTATTTACAAAAATGGAGACAAATCAAGTACAACTAACTATCGACCTATATCATTACAAAATTCTTTTTCCAAAATTTTTGAAAAGTGTATATTACAGCAACTTTCAGATTATTTTGAAAGCAACAAAATATTAGATGATGATCAACACGGTTTTAGAAAAGGAAAATCATCAGTGACAGCAGCAATAGAATTTATAAATAATATCATTATTGAAATGGACAAGGGAAACAAAACAATAGGATTATTCCTCGACATGACAAAAGCTTTCGACAGCGTTAATCATGACACTCTATTACATGTACTATCGAATTATGGAGTTAAATATACTGCTCTAAATTGGATTGAATCATATTTAAAAGGGCGAAAACAATGTGTTACTTTAAGTCAAATAAATAAGAAAACGCAAATTGTGGAAACATTTACATCAGAACTAAAACCTGTAAATTTCTCTGTGCCACAAGGTTCAATATTGGGCCCTTTTTTATTTATATGTTATATAAATGGAATAAAAAAAACATACCAAAATTTGTCCCAAGAAAATGCATCAAAATTTTGTTTGTATGCAGATGATATAAGTATTTTAATAAGTGAAGAGTCGAGAGATAATTTAAATGAAATTTCAACAAATTTAATGACACATATGAATTACTATTTAGCCAATAAAAATCTTCTTTTAAATTATTCAAAGACAAATATAATGGAATTTAAATTCTCTCAACAGAAACCAAATAATTTGGATATGAAAATAATGAATGAAGACTGTAATCTTAAAAAAGAAGTAAAGTTTCTTGGCCTAAATCTAAATTACAATTTAAAATGGGATAATCATGTAAACAATATTTGCAAGAAAATGTCTACAGGAATATTTGTGTTGAAAAGAATGAAAAATTACTGCAGCCAAGAATCATTGAAAATTATTTATTTTGGACTAATTCACTCACATCTAAATTATGGTATATCTTTATATGGTGGAACTACAAAGAATAATTTACTAAAAATATTGAAAATTCAAAAACGTGCTGTTCGGACAATTAAAAATATTAAACTATATGAAGACTTCAAAGAAAATTCATGCAGGCATCATTTTGCGGAACTTAATATCTTAACTGTCTTTGGTCAATACATTTATGACACGATATGTCTAACAAAAAGTTATAAAGTAGAAGACAAAACTAAGGCCTATGAAACTAGACACAAAGGAAGTAGAAATGAGTACCACCGAACTGAGCTATACAAAATGAATCCTTACTACAATGGAAAAAAATTTATTAAATATGTACCTAGTGATATTTCAAGAATAAGTGATCTAAAGAAATTTAAAAAGACCTGAAATTATATTTAATTGAAAAAGTTTTATATTCATTTGAAGAGTTCTTTCAAGAAGATTAGATACTAAAAGTTCCAAATTTTTGTTATGATTATCTTTAGTGTTTAGATTTTAACTATGTAATATAGCAACTTAAAATACGTACTCTATGTATGTTGTTGTCTATTAATGAAAATAAAAATAAATAAATAAATGTAGACCTTTCTAAGTTAGATATTTAAAAAATTATATACCGTCAATTTACGAATCTGGCGCTCACCACCAAGGCAAATCAAAATGTCAACAACGCCATCAAAAAGGCATGAAGGACCCTTAATATCCCATCCTCCACCCTGGTGTTCTACCGCTGTTGCTAGCAAGTCTAAAGGCACATCCGTCAATCACCCAGTGCTGATACTACCGTAGCAACGCTTCTTCGTCCTGTACTTTACAAGACATGCCACCCCCTCCGGGAAGGATTATTGGTCCATCGGATGCAAACTTTTCGAGGGCCTGACGTACCATACATACCGCTAGGAGGTTCCGACGTAAGCTCAATGATTTTATGGAGTACTTTAAAACAAAGCTATCCTTATCTGACATTTCTCAGGTAAATCACAAGCAATAAGAGTTTTAACTCCAATCAATCCTACCTATCCTGTCACTTTAGCCACGGGTTCTGGGCCTTTTGGTCTTTCAGCTGTGTTGATTCATGTAGTAGAAAGTGTAGAGAAGCCTACTGCGTTTGCTTCCAGATCTTTGACTAAGAGTGAGCAGGCTTGACTGGGAAGTAACTGCTATTTATTTGGGAATCAATAAATTAGTCATAAGAAACAATAGTTCGGATGACAGTTGAGCGCCAGTTGTTGAAGTTGTTTTTAATAGAACAGAATAGCAAGAAGAGATTACACTGGCCATTGGGAGTTGGACAAAATGTGGTGTATGGTGTATGGGAAGGAAAGTGTCGAGTGGTTTTTAAGGCAAGAAGAGGCAGACAAATAAAACTTCCTGCAAGATATAACTAACTCTCTAGAAGTAAATATTATTTCTCACGGTGGGAGTATGTCAGCAGTATGTGAAATAGAGTGTATTGACAGCTGATTATAATTTACTAGGGGCTTGTAGGGGCAAAGGCCCCTAAAAATCTAAATGGTGCTGCTATCTCCAAAAGTAAGTTTCAATTCACCACCTCCTTGCACAGTTAATGTAATTCTTCTCAAACTATACTGTGACTTTACACTCTTGAATTTTGTTATATAATATTACCTTAATCTTGATAGAACTTATTGGTTGTATCAAATCAGCAATGAAACGATAATTTTCCTTGTATTACGTACAGTAGTCCATTTTGTGGTAAAATGAAAAAAAAAAATTCATTACACTACTAAACTGCCGGAAGCAATGAAAATATTTTCTACCTTAACCACGTAGGCTACGTGATGAGTTCATAACTCAAATAAATAAAATACTTCAATACAACATGGCAAAATGGTTATAAGCCTATTAATATGTACACCACTGTATTCTGAACCCCTGTGCCTCCATGTCCCTGTGCCCCCTCCCCAGCTCCTCGTGTTCCTCATGCTTCCCCCATGTCCCTTTTTCCCCCGCATGACCCGTGCTGAGTACCCCCATATGCGCCAGGGACCCGCGTGCCTCCCATGCCCTCGCACCACCCGTATCACCTCGTGCCCTCCCGCCTCTATGCTCCTGTGCCGCATGACCGCCGTTCTTCCCCATGCCCCCTATGTCCAGCAAGCCTTTTCCATTTCTCCCCCGTGCCCCCCTGTCTTACTCTCCATGTGCCACCAAAGCCCCTCATGTTCCTGGTACCCTCCCATGCCTCCCCGCCCCCTCACCATCAAGCTCCTGTTCCCTCTATGCTCTCGTAACCCCATGCCCGTGGTTCCACTCTGTCCCCCATCCTCCCTGTGTTTAAAAAGATTCTCTTGACCATTGTACCCTCCCATGCCCCCGCGCTCCCATGCCTCCCCTTGGCCCCCGTTCTCCCCATGCTCCAGTGCCAAAATGCCCGCCGTTCTTTCCAGTGCCCCTATGTCTCCCATGCCTCCCCCATGTCCCCTTTCACTCCCAAGCCTCCCCCATGTCCAACTACCCCTGTGCCACCAAAGCCCTTCGTGAACCTGGTACCCTCCCATACCCCTCGCCACCCCACGTCCCATACACCCGTACTCATATGCCCCGTGTCTCCTCTGTCCCCCACTCACCCGTGCCCCCATGCCCGCCGTTCTTCCCTGTGCCTCCATGCCCCCCTAGCCCAACTACCCCTATACCACCAAAGCCCATCTTGCCCCTTGTACCCTCCTATGCTCCCGCGCCCCCTGCTCCCATGCCCCCTTGCCCCCCGTTTCCCCCATACTACTGTATTCCCATGACCGCCGTTCCTCCCAGAGTCCCCTTGCCCCCTGTCCTCCATGCCTCCCCTATTCTTCCACGTACCCCTATGCCCTTTCTATCCACCCATGCCCCAAGATGCCCCCAATGTACATGTACCCCCATGCCTCCTACCCCCCGTTCCATCGACGTCCCTCGTGCTATGGTTGTACCAATGAAAAACATTGTTTGTTCAATGAATAACATTGATTTATATATTGTTTGTTTTTGCACACTGTCATTTACATGAATAGGGCCTAGCTCCCCGTCTGTATGGATTAACGGGCATTGGTTGTTTCCTTACTACCTACGTAAAGAAAGAAGTAGAGAATGAATAAAACAAAATATTCCTCACGCAGAGGTTATTAAATGTTTGTAATTGACATTATTCAGTCGGAAATAAACAAACACTTTAGTAAAACGATTTAACTTTCACCACTAAATATAGCCAAAATGTAAAACAGTAACATAATAGCTAAACGTCATTCGCTGAGTAAAGACAATATATTAACTATTATACTAACTGTATCAAGGTTAAGCATCTTTTAATTGTGGTCTATTCAACATACAAAATCATTTTAGTCATCAGTCCTGATTATATACTAAATGTCATAGATGTGGCCACGAAGAAGAAAATACACTATGGATTCGTAATTTTTCCTTGACTATTGGTGTTTTCATTTTTTTATAGTGCATTGCCGATTTTAAAAAGTTATAATTAAGGTTATCTTAACTCAAAGCAAACAGCTGAGTTGTTCAGTTGATATAAAATATTCACTGGAACATCTGCTTAATCACACGTGTAGATCTAAAAATCACTTCCCCATAAGATTAACATTGGAAATTTACGGACCAATGGGGCAAAGCCCAGGTAACTTTTGATAATTCTGGTATTTTTCCTTGCGTCCTTGGCCCTCAAGCTTTAAAATGAGCCATAATACGTTGCTCTATCTTTCTCCTAACTCGACATATTTCGTGGGGACCGATTCGCTTACGGAATTATATATATAGATTGTTTTCAGTGTTGATGTTTTTTGTTTATGTTGTGATTAGATGCAGTTCTTTCCTGGTTCTCTTTTAATATGTCTTTAATTACTCACAAAGAAATAAAGGTTCACTATATGGTAACTAAAAGGTGTTTAGTTTTATTTAGGTAAATTTAGTTGATAAGAAGTTGACCTTTTGTCTAGTAATATCTTGGTTTACCGAAAACAAATTGTTTGGATTAAAACAGAAGCTTCTTGAAGGAAAAATTAAATCCCCAGAATTATCTCTACATCCTGGAATTACAATGAGTGGATCTAGGGTCTATATTCCTGAAAAACTTCAAACGGCTGTGATATTAAAAGAGTTGCATTCTTCCCATATAGGAATAGTAAAAATGAAAGTCATTACAAGGCCATTATGTTATTGGCCTGGAATGGACTCTGCAATCAAACACGTGGTAAAAATCATGTAAAAACTGTGCAGAAGTAAAGAAAAATCCTGTGAAAGTTCCGTCTCACTCCTGGGAAGAAGCGAAAGAAAATTGGCAACGAATACATATCGATTACGCTAGTCCATCTAAAGACAAAGCTCCTTCATCAACATAGACTATTAACTTTCTAGAAGATATGTTTGCTAGACATGGACATCCATACACAATAGTATCAGATAATGCATCTATTATCAAATCCGAACAATTTACAAAGTTATGCCATTTTAATGACATTAATCATAAGTTCTGAACTCTGCAACTAATGCTCTTTCAGAAAGATCGGTACAAAACCTCAAACGAAAACTAAAAGCGATGACAGAAGACAGTGGAAGTCTAAAGGATAAATTAATCTTTTCCTGTTTAAATATAGATTAACTCAACTTAGCAATGGAAAAACCACAGCTGAAAATTTTATGAATAGAACTTTAAGGGCCAGACTGCATCTGATTTAACCAGAGGAGAAAACTTCAAAAACAAAATAAAACCAAAACGAAAACGTGCGATGTCTAAAAGAAGGCGATAGAGTTCAAGCAATAAATTACATTGGACCAGCAAAGTGGAAATTTCTGAAAGTAGTTAAACGGTTAGGAAAACTTCACTATTTTATTCAATTAGACAGTCAGCAACAGATAAAGAGACACATAAATCTGTTTCAGAAAACCTCAATAAGACATATTAAAATACCCCCGTCGCAGCAGACCTGCGTACTCAGCGAATTTCCAGTGGAATTTCAGATTATTTACTTTCCCCATAAAAACACCATAGGATCGAGTATGTAGGTTTGATGCCATAGGGTGTTGTTATAACATCTAAGTTAATAAATAATTGGTGAATGTAAACACAAAATTGTATCAAACTCTGGCAATTTTTTATTTTCCCCATAAACCCCATGGGGGTGAGTATGTAGGTTTGCCGCCATATGGGTTTTGTAAGCAAGTATAAGTTAAACCTTATATAGATAATGTACATACCAAATTTGATTAAGTTATGTCAATAAATAAGCAAGATATAGGGTTTTCTTGATGTCCCATAAGAATAACATGGAAAACACATTTTTGGATTTGCCCCGTAACCAGTTATGCTATGATAAAAATTCAAAATACCAAATTGTTTGTTTTTTTAAGCTCTTTTAAACAGTTTCAGTTAAAATTGATGAATTTTAAAAATTAAGGTCCAAAAATGCAAAAAGCCCATTTTTGACCCCTTTGAAACCCCATAAAACCCCGTTCCTATAACCCGACAATGCTGGTTCGCGAACTCATGAAAATAGACCTGGTCTTACACCTCCATACCAAATTTCATCAAAATCGGAGGTCCCCTTCAAAAGTTATCAGTACCACGGACACATAGATATATAGATATATATATATATATATATATATATATATATATATATATATATATATATATATATATATACATATATATGAAAATAAACGAATGGTGTTTTTGGCTTCTGAGGACCTCAAAATGAAAAAGTAAAGTGGTCCTGGGCTTAGGTCTTACCATGGCTACTACCGTAATAGCGTATTCCCTATAGGGAAATTCGCTAAAAGTTTTTAAGAAGTTTCTCAAGAATAGACAGAGTCGAAACCAATTATAATAATTTGTTACCACTCCAAATAACACCATTACTATTACTGTGGAAGTTGCCTACAATTGTCCAGATTACGAAAACATGGAAAGCGAAGACGTCGAAATTTTACAGCTGCCAAACAACACTCTTCCATCTTCCGAAGCTGCAATACCCGACACGGTTAACGATTATGTTTAGTGAAATACAACTCTTTTCTTCACCACCCACTATTTTACAGTAATATATACCCTGTCCCTATCTCTGTTTCTCATTTCATCGCCAACTTTCTGACCGTCAACGCCGCTCCCGTTTACCTGCTCACATTTAATACACGAAGATGATGGATGATTTTTCATTTACATCACGGTTGGAAGAGGATAAACTCAAACTCAAAATCAAGAGACTACAATTGGAAACAAAGAATCAACAAGAAATGATTCAGCTTTTACAACTATTCAAATGCGTGCTATGGATAGTATGTTTTATCTTCTCATCGCTATCACCTTTGGCATCTACCACTCCATCAGCAGTAAACAACACTTCAACACCTCCTCAAATAAAACCATTACTTTTCTTTGATTAAATCAATTTCTGCCCACCTTCAATCTAACCCCTCGGGGCTCACCTCTTTTAAAAACCCCTCCGGATGACCTTGACCCACTTCCAAATCCCACCTAATACTGTAAAAAAACCCCCAGCCGCTACAACCCCTACAACAGTTACAACCGCCTGACCTTGATCTGAGCCAGGAGTGGGCAAACCCCACTACTCATTAGAAAGGGTATTGAAAGACAAACAACTTTGATAAGAGGTAAAATTGCCAATTTCTCACGAGTAAACAAGTTATAAGCAAAAATGTACATAAATTTATTTTTAAAATTCATTTTTTTTATATTATGGAAAAACTAATAAGTGCATAGGAAAAGGGTAAATACAAAAAAGATAGGTCTTTTGATGAGCTTTAAAACAAAAAAAGATATATCCAAACCGATAAATAACATCTGAAATATACAAAATTAAAAACATCACTTTCCGCCATCTTGATGACGTCATAGCGAAATATTTAGCCCCTTTTCGTTAGTAAGAGTCCATGTAAGCAAAAGTGTAACAACAATGAATGTAATCCATATTAAACAATCAGACTTTTATTTTTTAGCTGCCTCTAAATCATTTAACTATTCCGTCATTCCATACACAAAAATTAAAAAAAATATATTTTTAATAACACCAATCTACTTGATGTTACATACACAACAAGTTTCTTAAATGACGATTTTGTAAAATGTAATATTACAAGAGATGGACGACAAGGACGCGATAAGAATGCAATACCATCTCAATAAAAAAAACTGCGTACCAGCTCTCAAGCTCAAGCTAAGGCGAGTCTTTGTAGCCTTTCCCCAGTCAACCCAATTACCACAAAACCAGTACCAAAAGTTGAAAAGAAAAAGTCCTTGCAGTCGATGTTATAGTTTATGCAAACAGTAGATAAATCATTTTATATAGCTTTGTTTAGGCATACAATGAGTAGCTAAGTGGTTTAAACTTAAACCACCAAGAAGGCAATATTTACGTTTCAACAATATCTATGTAACACTGTATCCTGGCAGCAGTTTTATATTAAATTTTTTTTTTGTGTAGGCTATATTTACAAAATAAATATTTCAATGCCTTTTAATTAATTTTTAAGATATAGTTAGGATATTTAATGTAAAATGTCGGTCTATTTTCAATAATTTGTATTATTGTTTTATTTAATAAACGGTCTATTTTACAAAAAAAAAATTTAACAACAATTTTTTTTCTTATGACCTGTCCATGTAAAAAAAGATTTAGAAGCTAAACCTCGGTTAAGAAAGTTTGGTGAAATCCGGCCTTGTTCAAAAATAATATTTTTAACACCAAAAGTCATTTATTTGTAGACATAATGTCTGGAGATAGAACATTTGCATGCATACTCGTGCGGAAAACAACTAACTGTTCCATCTTCAGCATTACTAAAAAAATACGTATTTTTGAAATATAAAATCACACAATACTGACCCATGTCATGCTTTTAAACTTTTATTTTTTATTCATTTTTTATTTATTCACATGCGTCTGGCACGCCTTAACATGCACTCAGGTGCGAAGACAGAAGACTTGTCACAATTTACATAATATACAAAAATAGATATATAATAGCGAATGTACATACAGGTCAGCAGTCATTACATAAACCTTAAATCATAAACAATACAATACAATGCAATGTACAATAAAAATAAAATATAATACAGCTTATAAGATGAATTACATCAGCAACAACAGAACGAAAGGAATAACCATTACAATTGAGATGGGGTTTTATAGAACTATAAGATTTATAGAACTATAATTGAGCTCAGACCGGTGCAGTATCCGACCTGGTAGGTGGAGATAAGAAATCCCTAATTTTGTAAAAACAATTATGCACCAGAAATTCAAAAGCCATTTTTTTTTTTTACTTTTTAAGATTTGATTAAATTTTTATAGTTGCTGGACATTTTTGAAGTTTTTTTAAAGACATATAGGAAGTAGAGTTTTCAAGAAAAGAGGTCCTATGTACAGGATATTGTAACCTTGATGAGTTTATGATATAATGATGATTATTTCAAAAAAATCTATAGGGGTTGGATTTTTAAAATGAAAAACAACGAAAAATGTATAATGAAGAGAGAGGGAGAATCTCTAGGTTTTGAAAATGCCGCTCACACGATTCTCTGGGCCTTGCTCCCGAAAGAAGCCTTAAAACTCTCTTCTGAACAAGAAAATCCCTTTGGGCTTCAGGTGAACTACCCCAAAAATTAGACCATAGGTAATGATGGAGTGGAAATAAGCAAAATAAACTTGTCTAAGAATCTGAGAGTTAACTGAATGAGACAGAATTAATAGAGCGTAGAAAGCTTTATTTAGTTTTGGCGAAAGATAATTTATGTGATGATACCAGGTTAATGAAGAGCCGACTTCAAGACCAAGAAACCTTGTGGGAACAGCAACATTAAAGTCTACAGGGATTATAATGAAGAGTCAGCTTGAGGAGTGTAAGAATTTTTCAAATGAAACCCGAGAAACTGGGTTTTATTGGGGTTGAGTTTTAAGCCTTTAGAATTAAACCATTTGTCAAATTAAGGAAAGATTGTCGGTTAGGGATAGAACCAAATCCTTTCTGTTGATACTCGAGGCTACTATGGAAGTGTCATCTGCATACATAAGGAGTTTGGCATTTGTTGCAGTTGCAGGAAGGTCATTACAATAGATTAGAAAAAGCAATGGCCCCAGAATAGAGCCCTGTGGGACCCCAGAAAGAGTTTTCTCATAACTAGTTTCAGCGCAACCTTCTGAGACGACCTTCTGTAGCCGATCTGTCAAAAATGATTTCAGCTATGCCAAGGCAGTGCTTTCAACTCCATAAAACTTCAGTTTATCCACCAAGATACCCAAGTCGACATAGTCGAAGGCCTTGGACAAAGCGCAGAATGCACCAACAGCAAACCGCGATCCATCCAAAGCCGACGACATCGTATCCACAAGCTCAAATATAACATCGGCTGTGCATCTGCCTCGGCGGAAACCAAGTTGAGAGGGGGATAAAATCCCATTGCGCTCAAGGTATGTATACAGTCTAATGAAAACCAGTCTTTCAAAAACCTTTGAGAATGTTGACAAAAGAGAAATGGGTCTCAGGTTATCTGCAGTCTTGATATTAATTTTTTGGGGCACTGGTTTGACTATATCATATTTTAGTAGGTCTGGAGAAATGCCCTACTTCAACGACTGATTAATAAGACATGTTAAAGGGTTGATAATGAGATTAACAGATGCTTTTAGTAAGAAAGGAGACAGTTCGTCTCAACCAGCTAATATTTTTTTGGTTTCCAAGATTTAAAAATCCCAAAAACCTCTCTCTCAGTTGCCAGGTCAAAACATAATAACTTATCTTTAGGATTGATTCTTCTAGGCATAATCTCAATTGCATATTTACTATTGGAGTTAGTGTTGAGCCTTTTACTTATATTAAAAATATATTTGTTTAAAAAGGCAGTAATACAACTTTTATCTGCAATTAGGATGCCATCATCTCCCTCAATTTCATTAATTAGCGGTTTTTTAGACTTCTTGCCACTTCTTCAGCAACGACTTCCCAAGTGGCCTTGATTTCGTTGCTAGACTTTGCAATGTATTAATTATTACCCCTAAGTTTAGCAGCCTTTACACATAAAAAAAATTAACTTATATCTACGCACATAAAGGAGAAAGTTATGATCCTTATAAACCTTACTAATATCATGAAGCACACGCTTCTTTTGGCTAGATATTAATATCCCCTTTGTTAACAATTTTTTTTTTAAATTTTTAACGCATTCTTCAGTACATAACTAGTAAAGTTAAATTATTTAATTGTAAGTAGTGCAAATCATGTGATTTTTACTATCAAACTTTGTTTTTGGGTTTTCTCAAAACTTGAAAAAGTGGAAATGGAACACTCGCATTCTCACCCAGCGATACAGCCTACAACAAGTTTTCCTCTTTTAGAAACGTAAATGCTGACCGGTTTTTACCTACTTTGTCGTTGGTATCAAACGCAATCAAATGCCTTGCTGTAATAAAGAAATAAACTGGTTATTAGGCAGCCGTCTTCTAATTGATAAATTATACTATCTCTATTATTATTTAATATTAATAAATATTAATTATGCCTTGATTTGCCTATGATTTAAATTACATTGAGTTATATTCATTATGCGCTACACCTACAAACATATTACATATTAAAGTTTTATTCGTTGCAAGGTTTTCTATCAAACCATTTTATCTCTTCGCTTTTACTTGTAGGAGTAGGGGCCCAGTATTTTTCTGTATTCCGGCAGAAAAGGAGAACGAATAATGAATGACCTTGAGGCATATCATCGGAACCTGCTTCGAGTAATGCATCATGCGCGCCCAAATGTCTGGAATTTTACAGGTACGCGTAATTGAATTAGTATATTGTCCTGCTAATCTACGTTGGAGCTACGTATTTGTTAAGCTAACTCAGCACATGTTGATAAGCACATAATTCAAGAGGCTGCTTTTAAAAATGGAAGTCGCTCAAAGAGTTTTTCAGTGAACTGATAGTTCCGCTAAAAATGTATATCTCTTACCGAGTTAGTAAACTTTTACCACTTTGTACGGATTACGGCGTTTGAACCGCGGTTTGACGAAATTGTTCTTTGCTTGACCAGTCCCTTTATGAGATTATGTTTATTATTAATCTATGACTTCTTTTTAAATTATACATAGACTCCTCTACAACTTCTAATGAAAGTGAATAGTCGGTAACAATGTTATAATGGTATTGCATACATGTTTTCCAAGCAAAGACTGTGCAAAAAGTGTTAAAAAATATGTATCGTCGTGTAAACAAAGCACTTTGTAATTTTTATTTTAAACGAAATCTTTACACTTATTTTAAAATCCTTCTGTTTAAAAGATTATGATCACAGAAGCTGAATAATCCTACTATGCAAGCATGGAGTGACGTCAAGAGAATATTCCGGTACCTAAAAGGAACATTGGATTATTCACTAATATATTCTAAAGGTGAAAAAAATTCTCCATTGCTATAGTGATGCTGACTTTGCAAATGATGAATCAAGAAAGTCACGAACAGGATATCTGTGTATGTTTGGTGGTGGAATTGTAAGTTGGTCTTCGGTAAAACAGCACTGTGTTACACTGTCAACCACAGAAGCAGAGTTTGTTGCTGCAAGTGAGGCTTCTACCCTAGAAAATCCTTGCAAACCCTAGCAAGGAATGCTGGAGGGTTTCATAAACGGTCGAAACACATCCATGTGAGGTACCAGTATGTACGAGAACAATTCCTTGCAGGAACATTTGATGTGTGTCACGTATCTGGCAATGAACAACTTGCTGATTTTCTAACGAAGGGCCTAACAGTGTCAAGATTAAAATACCTTCTGAAGCACGTTAGTTTGATTGCATATTGAATTAAACTAACTTGCTTTATATGTAAGCATATGATTTATTATAAATCATGTGTATTATGTTTATCTTGTTCCTTCTATTAATATTGTTTGAATAATTCAAAGTCCAACAACTTTTAACTTAATTTATTTTATTATATATCTGATAATTTATTAATAAATTAACGTCTTCCTACCAGCGTAGGTTGCTTACACAAAGAATACTAATACAAAGTAATTTAATTATATAAATGGTTTCTTAATTGTTTGCTATGAAGGAAAAAGTAATTTTTTCACTCGTTTAGAATTTATAGAATTGTGTAGTTTGATGAAAAATATCGGTCGTAACTCGGGCCGAAAGCGTTTTGCCAACCCTTGATCGTTTCAAGTTCTCGACTTCGTCTCGAACTTGGGGCCGGCAAAACGCCACATTCGGCCCTTGTGACCAAATATACTATTTCGTTATAAATGTTTAAAAACATCTTGGTTCCAGATCAACGGAAATTTTGATCGAATTTCGATCACGAGGGGATATCTAGTGAGGATTATTTTGAGGAACAAATTAAAGAAGTTAAACACACCTTTTTCCATTTCAAATCAGAGTTTAAGCGTAGATGGGCCCTGAAAAAGGAATTAATTTATTTCTTAATAAGAATAAGGACTGGTTAGATGGAACCTTAACTTTTCCTAAAGTATTGTCTCCAAGAGGGCGACCACCAAAAGTATTTGGAGATCTATCAGAGAGAAGCAAGAGAAGAATGACAGAGGAACTCCGAAAATCGACTGACACTGAAGTGCTAACCTATGCTGCACAGGTTAAATTAGGAACATCTGGGAAAAGCTCAAGGTTAAAAGAAATAACTTCTACACCTACTAGTGATACCAAATATAAAAAGGCATTCAACCGTGAAAATAAAGTGATTTCAGCTCAACTGGCTCCAACTTTGGCCCTTGCAATGCTTATTGATGCAGAGCTTAGTCGGCAAAATACGAAATAATTAGAGGTAGTAACAAAGGGTTCTCTCCCTGCTACAGTTTAACCAGAAAGCTAAATTAATCTGCTGTCCTATTAAATATTCATAAACCATTAGTGAAACGTGTATTGAAATAAAGTTACAAAATTTATTAGACTTAACTACAAGTAGGTTATTATTCTATTTGGAAAAAGTAATTCAGTTCATATCTGAAGAAGAAAGGAGTGATCTTTTATTGATTTGCAAGTGGGGATGTGATGGCTCGCAACGAAGCCAATACAAACAAGTTTTTCAACATGATTCAGATTCAGATGCTAATGTCTTTCTCAGCTCCATGGTTCCAATTCAACTCATTCCACAGACTAATAATAAGGTGATTTGACAAAACCCTACTCCTTCTTCGCCAGTTATTGCCGATCTATCAATATTTTATTCACAAAAGAATCAACTGATATAATTAAAGGGGGAATTAACTTCATTGAAGAGCAAATAGTTACAAACAATGGAATTGTTTGAGAGCCATGTATCTGTTACATATAAGATGCTTTTTACCATGGTATATGGCAAAATCTGCAATGCTGCCATGGATAATACATCGACAATGAGGTGTTACATTTGTGGATGCACAGCAAAAAGTTTTAATGACTTAACAACTCAGGAAAGTGCTGATATAGATCCAAAAGCTTTGACTTTTGGATTGTCAATTCTTCATGTGAGAATTCATTTATTTGAAAATTTTCTGCACCTTTCGTACAAGCTCCCTGTTCAAACTTGGCAGTTACGTTTGGAAAGTATTCTTGATAACTTTAGAAACCTGAGAAGGCAATGTAAAACTAGAGTCGCAGAGTGTAATTGAATTATACATTGCGAGAGTTGAAGGCAGCATTCCTCATAATAACAAGTCCTTTTGGTCGCATGTCTCGAGCTTTAAAAAAGGCGTTTCTGGTTTCCCGCCAACAATGACTCTAGATGGTAAAGAAGGCCATGAACCTGTCAGTAAGTGCAGCCTGTTTGCTGAACACTTTTCTTGTTTTTGTTTGTTTGTTTGTTTGTTTTAGTTTTTTTTTACAATGATGCTCCAACCTCAACCTCAACCTTTGGATTCAAAGGCAAGCACTATAACCACTCAGCTACCCAGTTAGTCTTGTCTAAAGAGAATGAGTAAAGCCTGATATCTTGGCCGCTCATGAATAAAACAGATAGAACTGTAGATAACTTAACAATGCAGCTTTGTTCTTTTGAAAAATCTCTAAAGAAAAACAATGATGATTCAAAAGTAATTTTTTCCTCATCAAGCAGACCGAATACAAAGTTAGAGAGTAAGGGAAAACTGGGTTATTTTTCTAAACATGAGAGTAACGGTAGGCCCAGCGAGCACAGGGTAGGCCTCAGGTATGTTATTACTGTAGGCAAAGTAGACACATTGTACGAGATTGTCAAAAATGGCTAGCAGATGGAAAACCTCCAAAACCTGATAACAAACCAACTGACAAAGTTGCAGTGGCAAATATGTTTCTCACGGCAGTATCACCTTGCATAAATTTGTGAGGAATTTCAACAGGTGATACTTGGTATATTGACAATGGAGCCAAAAACCATGTGACATTCAGAAGAGATTTTTTTTCTTTTTTTTAAGTTTTGAGCATTTTAATTGAATTTTTACCTACTCTATGGAACATAGAGTATAACAATTCTATACGATCGACTTTAAATTTCACTTTGGCGAATTTTAGACCCCCAAAAGGCTTTTTTATTACTAATTTGATTTCAATGAAATTCTCAGGTTAGATTTTAAGTATTTTAAACTAGGTAATAAACTATAATCGAGCAATTATTTTCAAGTATTAAAAAAGCTTATTTTCCGGAATTTTTGACAGAACTTTAGTTGTTTAGGCTACATGATTTGACTAATGTACTGTAGTTGCTATGATCAGTTTATATTCCCCCATCGCAGCTGAGTTGTCGCTGTGTATGCTGAAAACAACATAACCTTTTATTGTTTATATCTGCTCGCTGTTATGTTACGTTTTTAAATAAAATTTAATTGATATTTTGACAGACCTATTTGTTAAATTAAATAGATCACCACTGATGTTTACTTGTTGAAGTTATAAATTACACCAAAAGATAAGCATGTTGATGTGGAATGAATTGCTGTCGTACGGAATTATGCGATTAACTAATTTATGGGATACAACTAATATCTATTTGGGAGAAATATTTAAATTGAACAACTAATTATAATGTGTTGTGCCATTGTAGCCTATGTCTCAGGTAACAAAATATGCATTAAGTGATAAGTAAGCGTAATTCTACAATACTTACATTACTTGATTTTTATTAATTTCCAATCATGGATTTTCAATTGTATTGTTTTTTCGCTCTACAATCTATTTACCTTCAATATTGTAAGCATAATTATTATTGCTTGTTTTGAGGTCTTAGCTAAAATTATTCTTTGTATGTATTTATTTGTAGGCTAGGCCTAGGATGTAAGCCGGTTGACTTTGGACGGTTAGATGACGTTCCACTCTTCACATTCGAGGAGATGGAAACCTCCGTTCTCTCCCTAAAGAGCAACAAGGCTCCTGACCCGGACGGGATTCCCAGCGAGGCTTTAAAGAAAGTATTTTCAATTAATGCTGACTTGTTGTTGAGAATGTACAACGCCTGTTTGGTAGAAGGGGTGTTTCCGGCTCCCTATGGAAAACGGCAAGACTTGTACTGATCAGCAAGGGCAAAGGTGATCCCGAGCTGTCGTCGTCCCACAGGCCTTTCTACACCTTGGACACGGCTGGGAAGCTGTTCGAGAAGCTGATCCGTCAGTATGGCTTCAGAAAGGGACGGTCAACGATTGACGCTATCACCGAAGTCCATGGAGAACTGTGAAGAGAGCCGAGTGCCACAACCATTTCCCTCGCTTAGTAGTGCTTCTTGTTACGCTTATGTCAAGAATGCCTTTAACTCGGCGAGGTGGGTCGATATGTTGGATGCGCTTCGCAACACCTTTTGCGTTCCTGCATATCTGTTGCGACTCATCGAGGATTATCTCCGCTCTCAAAGCCTTATTTACGACACAAGGGACAGAACGTGGACGATGGAAGTCACTTCTGGTGCCGCGCAAGATTCAATACTCGGCCAGGATCTCTGGACGTTGCCTATGACAGCCTCCTGAGGTCGGAGATGCCTGAGGAAACCACTTTGGTTGGGTACGCCGATGATGTCGCAGCTCTCATTGTCGCACGCAACGTTGAGCTGGCCCAACTAAAGTTGAACCAAGTCATGCGTGTGGTCAACACATGGATGTCCGATCACGGTCTCTCGCTTGCTCTCCGTAAGACGGAGATTGTAATCCTTACTAAGAAGAGGATAGACACCGTCGTTCTGTTCCGAGTGGGAAGGGAGGTGGTCCAATCCACTCGTGCTGCTAAGTACTTCGGGATTATGGTGGACACAAGTTAAGCTGGAGGGATCAGATCTTCCGTACAGCGGAAAAGGCCGCTAAGATAGTCTCTTACCTTAGTAGGCTGATGGCCAATGTCGGGGTTCCACGATCCAGCAGAAGACGTCTGTTGATGTCCGCGGTTCAGTTCGTGCTTCTTTATGGAGCAGAGGTGTGGGCAGACGCTCTCGATAAAGAGTAGTACAGGTTTCGACTCACCCGAGTTCAAAGTCGAGCGGCGCTCGGGGTTTGTTCCGCCTACCGGGCAGTGTCCGAGCCTGCCGTCCTGGTGGTCGCCGGAATTATCCCTGTCAAGCTCTTGGCAGGAGAGAGGAAGGCAATTTATCAGAGACAAGGCGAGATTGGCAAGGACACTGCAAGAACAGAAGAGCGCTCCCGAACCTTCCAGCAGTGGCAACACAGCTGGGAGCACGACACCCGAGGACCACGGACTGCGCGACTTATTAAGCACGTCCAACCATGGGTGGAACGGCGGCCAATTCTTGACAATTCACGGCTATTTTCTGTCGTACCTGAACCGGATGGGCAAGACCGGTTCACCGGACTGCATTAATTGCCCGGGCGTTCCCGACGATGCGGAATACACATTCTTCCGCTGCCCCCGTTGGGAAGGGTCCCGCCTGAAGGCCACACAAATTTTTGGTGCATTTTCGGTGGACTCGGTCTGCCAAAAGATCTTGGAGGATGAGGGCAACTGGGATTGTTTATCACAGTTCGTCCAGGGCATCCTCCTGGAAAAGAAACCAGATCTGGACCGCGAAGTGGCCCAGATCCCTTGATCGAGTGGCTGGATAAGGAGTGAGCCCCACGGGCGTTAGGCAAATTTAGGCCTAGCCTGACGTAATGTAATAAACAATTCCAGGTTAGAATCCTAAAGAGTAGAGGAGGTTTTTTTGTGGGTAAACCCGTTTTTTAGGGGAGCCCCACACTACAGGCTTGCCACCTGTGTGCGTAATGCATTTTTCTGACCTCTCCCTAAAAAAAAGAATCATAAAAAGCGTCACCTAATAACTTAAAAAGTGAGTAAAAATTCTCGTACGGGACGGACATCGGAGCGTATTCCTAGTACACCACACACTGTTACAACTTCAAGGGAAGATTCTATCGCAGCTGTTGGAAAGGGAAATGTTATAGTTGAAAGTAAAGTTGATGGAAATTGTGAAAAAGACAAACTTTGTGATGTGTGGTATGTGCCCAATCTCTGTAAGAATTTTTTTTCAGTGCTGGCAGCTCAAGATATGAATAGCAACAGTTATTTTTTTCAACAACTGAGGAGTGTATGTTGAAGATAAATGGCCTGGTAATCATTCATGGAAACCGGAAAAGGTCAGGTGGGCTGTATAAACTCATGATACAAACACTGAAGAAGCATGAAGTGAATTCATTACCAGTTACTCGTGATAATCTGCTTCAGTTGTACCATGAACGGTTGGCCACCAGAACAAGCGTCAGGTTAAACAAAAGATCGAAAGAGAGTTGGGTATCAAAGTTGAATTAGACTCTGAAGTTTGCGAAGGATGTATGTATGGGAAAGCTCACAGATTAAGTTTTGGAACAAGACCAAGAGCTAATATTCCAGGAGAATTAGTTCACAGTGATGTATGTGGGCCATTCAGATATTCCCTCTCTGGATACAGATATTTTGTATTATTTAAGGATGACTATAGTCGCTACAGGTGTGTTTATTTTATGAAGGAGAAATCTGAAGTATGTCAGAAACTTGTACAATTCCTCAACGAAGCAAAGGTAATAAATCATCCTGTTCAAGAGATTTTAAGTAATAATGGTGGGGAATTTGATAATGCAAGAGTGAAAGAAATTCTCCAAAGCAATGGGATTAGACAGAGACTAACGATGCCGCACACCCCAGAACAATACGGTTGTGCAGAGCGTGACAACAGAACAGCTGTTGAGACAGCAAGATCTCTAATGCATTGTCATGAAGACATGCCTCAAGGACTTCGGGCAGAAATGATCAATGCTGCAGCACATATCTTAAACCGCACAGGTCCATCAAGTATCAAGGGAAAATCGCCATATGAACTATGGTTTGGGAGAAAACCATCACTTGAGCACCTAAGAGTCATTGGGAGTGTTGCCTATGCTCATATTCCCAAGTAGAAGCGGTCAAAAATGGACAGAAAAAAAGTAAAAGGAATTTTGGTGGGATATGACGGAGATGATGGGTACAGGATATGGTTAAAAGAAAACAATTATATCCTTCGGTCACGAGATTTAATTTTTAACGAAGAGCCTCTGTTAAGTGACGGAAACCAGAGACCTTGTGTCAGGGAAAGTTGCAACAGAAAACATGAAGATGGAAACAGTGAGAATATCGAGAACGACAAAGAAAAAATTCTGAAGGATGCAGGAACAACATATGATGTAAGGGATCTTGGCGAGGATGATGGGAGAGAAAGCTAATGTGATGATAGTGCAGAGCAAAGTAATGAACACTATTCTGAAGAGCAAAGATGATTAATTTTTTTTCAGAAGAGTTAGCTAAGGGGGAAAATGAAAACAATGGGATGAATAATGAAAGAAGAGTGAACTTAAGAGATCGACAGAATATAAGGCCACCATGTAGATACAACGATTTTGTTTTGACTGATACGTCTCAAGTAATGGATCTAAAAGAACCGAATAACTTCAAAGAAGCTATACATGATGATAAGAGGGAGGACTGGGAACAAGCAATGAAGATTGAAATGCAATCATTAGCTAAAACTGTACATGGACCTTGGAAAACTTACCTCCAGGAAAGAAAGCCATTCCCTGTAAATGGGTGTATAAAATTAAACCAATGCAGATGGTACAATAGAAAGGTACAAAGCTATATTAGTCGTAAAAGGGTTTTCTCAGAAAAAAGGAACTGACTACAATCAAACTTATAGTCCAGTCGCAAAGGTTGGAACTATTAGAACAATCCTCAGTGTCGCTGCAAGTGAAAATATGCAGCTAGCACAGTTTGATGTATCAACAGCATTTTTATATGGAAATCTTGAAGAGGAAATATATATATGGAACAGCCTGAAGGATTTGATGATGGATGTGGGAGAGTGTGCCGTTTAAACAAAAGTCTTTATGGCCTCAAACAAACTCCAAGATGCTGGAATAAACGTTTTGGAAGTTTCTTAGAGAGACTCACCAGAAATACCCAATGCTGGGTGCTCTGTAACAAACACAGATAAAAACGGGTATTATTGATGCAGACGTCCAGAAGCATTATTCAGGTCGCCCAACTCTGGTTGTATCAGAAGAAAATAAAACAACTGATGGAAAGTGAGACTTGACATATACTGCAACACCCCGCTCCCCAGTGTTAATTGTGAAGTGAAAATTTAAAAGGGCCTGTATAGTACTTCCATAAGGAAGAGTTGAATCAGTGTATGTGCGTGTGTTGGTTATTCATCGGCTCTTCAATTATTAAATATGTAATTGTCAAATCTTAATCATGTAATTAAATGTTATCCTGCTCGCTCTCTCAAGGGTAATATTTAACATTTTCCGAATTTAATATGTAAAATTTCACTGATTTTCTTTCTGTTTCTTAAGTAATTTAAAACATTAATTATTGAATTTGAGTAGAGCTCTTTCTTAACATTTCACTCAGTAATGCGCTCCAACTGCCTTTGACTCTTTTTATTCAATCATTTAACTGAGTTGTTCTTTGTTTAATATTTAATCGTGTTGGTCATTCCCTCGTTATATCTTATTTAATCATTTGTCAAATTTGTAGAATAGTTTTACATCAATTTCATTTTCGTTTTCAATACAGTGGTGTAGTAACCCTTTGGAAATGAGCGTTTTATTTAGTCCCGAGTCCACCTCTTGCTGCCCCCAACAAGTTATATTTCCCACAGATCACGCAATCAGCTACATGGTGGAGGCGCCGGATACATTGAGCATTGGTTACATGTTTGGCCTTTTTACTTAGGCATAATTTTGTAAAACTTGCAATTTCTAAAAGAAGTTTACAATAATAATTATTATGAACTATTTGATTGACATACCAAATATTTGCCCTAATTACTCAGGGTAATTTACATATGTTTTGTTATCTAATAATTTTGTTGCAATTTAATGGCAACAAGAATGTTTCGTTTGATGTAATTTTTTTAATTAATCAAAAATTAGTAAAAGCTATTCTATGATGATGTCAATAAAGGAAAAAAATGAAGGACTGGATTATGTTGCATATGTCCAAGAGCATCCCGAAACAATACAACAGTTATTACTGCGGTATATACGTGTGCATATCTGCAGATCTTTTAGCCAAAGGCGGCTCAGTCAAAGAGGTAAAGGACACTTACCTCTCAAGTGCACCGCAAGACCATCGAGAGACGCCTTCGCTGGAAGAACACAATTTAAAGCCCATGGTTCGAGCACCCCCCAAAAAAGCCTTATGTAAGACACTCATATTCAGCCCTCTATGCTTAGGAAACACACGGCGCCCATGGCCCCAAGTAAGGTGATCCCTAAGGTCACGTCAGTCTGCACGATTACGTGCGATCCGGCAAAACCTACAGAGGAGCCGGCCGTGATCATTATTTAATAGCCCAATGACAAATGGCAACTGGGTCCAGGATCGATCCATTAAAAAACTACTAACTTTTATCAGGATCGAACCGGCAACCTTTGAATTCAAAGGCAAGCACTAAAACCACTCAAGCTACCAAGCCAGTCTTGTCTAAAGAAAGCTGAGAGCGGGAAAGCACCCCATTTTAGGTTGATAGATGGCAGTCTGTATTAAAAGATAGATCTCAAAGACGTAACTTCGATCCCGCAACGGTCTGGAAACCACGTGTAGCAACACCTGACCTACCTCAAGTTCTGAATGAGGCGCATGATGCACCAACCGCAGAACATTTTAGAGTACGGAAGACGATCGCTCGTGTGGGCAACGATATTACTGGGCTGGGTGGAAACCCGAGGTATGGGACTATGTACGGAAGTGCCGGAGGAAACCCGAACAGAAGTCACCGATGCATTTCCGAGAGCCGAAGGGATCTTGGTACACGGTAGTGGCGGATATCATTGGACTGTTTCCTCGATCCACGAGAGGATATAAGTTAGCCTTAGTGATACAAGATACATTCACCAAATGGGTGGAAATTGCCCCACAGAAATGCCACGACTTAAGGAGATAAAAGAAAAAAAGTTTTGATTTGATTATCTTACGCTATGGTTCAACGTCAGTAATTTTAACAGATAATGGAACACCTTTTACTGCCCAAGTGTTTAGAAAGTTGGCCCAAGATTGGGAAATCAAGCACATGTTCACGGCTCCATACACCCCTCAATCCAATCCGACGTATTGCTATGATTGGACGTATTGGTATGATGTATTGCTTTGCTTTGCATGCCTCTTGCTAACCCGCTTATTTTTCCAGAAACCATGGAGAAACTATCCGAACAGGATTTTGCCACGTTACGCCTGGGAGAAATTAATGATAAGATCATCAACAATTTGCTCAAATAATTAGAAACCCGAAGTGAAGAAATCCCCAACTCCAAGACTGTTATGGCCTTTTCTAGCCATTTCTTCGTTCGATGGGACCTATGCAACGCCGGCTACAACGGGGTAAAGAGGTGGACCAAGGAAAGTCCCCTTGAAAAAGATTTATCCTTATTTCCCTTGCATACTCCCTCACCAACCGGTAAAGGGGGCATTGGTCCCTAATTGTTGCCAGACCAAAGAAGGGCGACATTTCCTCTTTCGACTCCTTGGGATTTAAAAACAGCCACAAAGTGGAGCATATAAAAGAATTTTTTTGTATCCGAGGCTGCTCGCAGAAAAAAAAATCAAGGACTGGACCACGTTGCCTATGTCCAAGACCATCCCGAAACAAGACAACAGTTATTACTGCGGTATAAACATGTGCATATTTGCAGATCCTTATCCAAAGACCGCTCAGTCAAAGAGGCAAAGGTCACTTCCACTTAAGTGCACCGCAAGACCATCGAGAGACGCCTTCGCTGGAAGAATATAAATTATGTACAAGGGAACGAGCCTGCCCCAGCGTTGCAGGATCCGCTGTTAGAAAAGATGATGAAATTTATCGAAATGCGGCAACCAAAGAATATTTTTCCTTATTCACCGACTAGGATACCAATCGAGGAAATGCCACAACTTGAGAAACTACAGATGAGATGCTATCACCAACAGAGGAAAGAACTGTTCCTCCAATCAGCCCTCCTCCTGCCTCAAAACCACCTACCCCTCACTCGGATTTGGAGGCATTGCAACCGAGAGAGCCCAAGTTTTTCCCAAACATAAGAAAGAGGGGACATACAAAAAGGGCCCAAGTGATAATGCCTGATGACAGTTTTATGGGTTTGAACAAACGCAAAATTGAAAATTTTGAGGTATACTACCCGGGAGTCGATGTCTCCCAAATGTGCAAGCGGAAAAACCCAAATATTTCAGAATAAGGACGTTAAGAATAAAAATAAAAAAGATCGACAAGAAGTTTTTTTTTTTCATTTGGCATTACGAGACTGAGTATTTGCCTAGTACAATGTGAAAGGTTGATGGAGTGTTCCCCTATGGCTGTAAGGCACTCACCTCTGCAGCGGAAAAGCATGACTAAACTTGCCGTTCAAGAGTACAGAGGCATTAGACCCGGGGTAACCTAACCTCACTTTTGGTCACCCACAGCAATCCCCCATGTGGGAGATAGAGAACGAGTAGCCCACTCAATGTCCCGCTGCATACTGGCGGACAATCCCCGTACTGCGCATGCACGGGCGGGCGTCGATAAAACCGGGCCGCGCGGAGCCTAGAACCCAGTCGCTCCCGCGCCATCGAATGGATTGGATCGTCTCTACTCTTTGGTGTCGTTGGTAAGCATTCTACAGACCTGTTAGAGCAATCCTATCAGCTTCCCTTGTCCTGCTAGAGAAATCCTAGCACGCCCGCTCACCTCCTGGTCTGTTGTCCTGCTGGAGAAATCCTAGCACGCCCGCTCACCTCCTGGTCCGCTGTCCTGCTGAAGAAATATCCTAGCACGAACGCTCACCTCCTGGTCCGCTGTCCTGCTAGAGAAATCCTAGCCCTAAGCCTTCCTGCTAATCATTAGCATATCTAAACACTTCTCCTGCTAGTGTGATGAAACTTAAAGTTCTCCACGAACATTAGTGGGAACTCTGCTGAGACAGACCCTTTCGGTTCTGTTGGGTCAAGTAACAAATCTGAGCCACTATCCTTACTTCCTTTCGACCCCTGGAACTATCCCCGCACACTCCGCTGAAGCTATACGTCACACTGGACAGAAGCATTCCCTATAGTTCTCTTTGGCATAAGATCAGCCTTCAAAGAAGATGACATGGCTTCTGCAGCTGATCTGATGGGTGCCTCCAACGGAATGGATACCGGGAGTCGCTCCTCTTGATTTTCTTCCTCTCTTTCTTTGCAGGTAAGGATTTGAACCCTGGGATCTCGGATCGGGTTGCTGTTGAGACTTGACCCTTTTTTTCAGCTAATTCGTCGGCCATTATCTTCCTTAACCCATGGATGTTGCCTTAGGCGAAACTAATAGTTCGGTCAGACGTAGGGGACGTAGGTTAGCAGCTACACGCTAACCCACAATTCTTCTACACATCACTTTCTTGGTGATTTTGAGGGCAACGGGAGGAATGGTGGGCATGGGGCACGGATGTATGGGGGCATGGGAGCATGGAGAGTACGGCGGTGCGGGGGCACTCTGGAGAAGCATGGGAATGCACTGGGGCAAGTAGCGGCGGAGAATGCGGGGGCACAAGGGGCACTAGAGACGTTGGTGGCACGAAAGTTGGTCGAGCTTGGGGGGGGGGGGTACGGGGGAGGAATGAGGAACATAAAGGGCACGGAGCAACAGGGAAAAACTGCAGGCACGTAGACACGGGAGCATGGGTTCACAGGAGCATGGGGGGCAAGGGGGTAAGGGGCATGGGTGGTATTCGGGCCCCAGGTTCATAGGGGGTACAGAAAACACGGGTCACGAGAGGTGAACGGGGAAGCATGGGGGACACGGCGAGTGAGGGGGAATGGGGGACACAGGCGTCTAGGATGAAGGAGAGCGTATAGTCGGCTTATGTTGCATTGAATTATGTATTGAATTATATACAAACTCATAATGAAAATGTTTAAGGTTAAAACTATTTTTACTGCTTCCTGTAGTATAACAACGCAATAACTATTCTGTATCCCACAAAATCAAGATTAGGTAATATTTTATTAGAACATGTAAACGTGTAAATTCACACTACAGCTTGAGAAGAAATGCAGTGATACTGCAAAGAGGTGTTGAATTGAAACTTTTTTTTGGAGACAACATCACCATTTTGATTTTTAGGGGCCTTTGCCCCTACAAGCCACTAGTTAACATTTCACTCAGTAAAGCGCTCCAACTGCCTTTGACTGTTTTTATTCAATCATTTAACTGAGTTGTTTTTTGTTTAATATTTCATTGTGTTGGTTATTACCTCGTTATATCTTATTTAATCATTTGTCAAATTTGTAGAATAGTTTTATATCAATTTCATTTTAGTTTTCAATACAGTGGTGAAGTAACCCTTTGGAGATGGGCGTTTTATTTAGTCTCGAGTCCACCTCTTGCTGTCCCCAACAGTTATATTTCCCACAGATCACGCAATCAGCTACAGGGCAGCTTACTCTAAGAGAGTAAGAGCAATCAGAGAGTAATCAGCTTACTCTGGCAGTCGGAACTGGGAACTGTAACATGACCTCTACATTACCCGGGTCAGTATGAATGCCCATCTGAATCACAATATGTCCCAGAGATCGAAGCTTCTTGCAAATTCACATTTATCAGGGTTTAACCTTAGTCCAGCTTCTCTCAATCGACTGAATACCTCGTACAGAAGTGACAAATGTTCAATAAATGTTTGACCCAAAATAATAATATCATCTAGATATGCAAAAACCGTGGGGTCTAGCTCTGGACCTATTATGCTGTCCAAGAGCCTCTGGAAGGTGGCGGGTGCAGAATAAAGTCCAAAAGGCATGACCTTAAATTTGCCAGTACCCATTCTTTAAATCCAGAGTGGATATATAGTTGGCGTCCTTCAGCTTATCCAACACTCCACTTATATAGGGCAGTGGGTACGCATCTTTGCTCGTGGCATTATTGACTGCGAAAATCGATACAAAATCTGTACTTCCCAGAAGGTTTCTTGATTAGCACCACAGGCGACCTCCAGGGACTTGAGGAAGATTCTATAATATCCCTCAGCTCTTTTCAGGAGGTCAGATAAGTTCCTTATATCCTCGTGATGGATATACAATTTGTAGTCAGGTTTCAGATTGTTGTATTTCCTATTGAACGTGTCCTCTCTGCTGAACCCTCCTCGTCGGCGGATAAGGGTGCCACAACAAACTCCCTGCACGTTTCTTTTTCCCCTTGGGTTCGGATCTCCTTATCAAGGCTTCAGTAGTATCCAGCGAGAACGTATTGTAGCTCAAAATCCTTGCAGAAATCTTCATAGGTCCTCAAAAAGACCCTAGTATTCGTCCACCACAGTAGGGTATTTCCTTTGAAAATCTCTGGTAAAGCACGTAGGATTTTGTTTTGGGGAATTTCAGCCATTCAATAAGATCATTCAGCCATTCAAAAAAGGATACGAAGTCACTGCTTCCATCAAATTTGAGGTTCCATTTACGGATCAGGTTGCACATCGCCGGGGTGCTAAAATTAGCGTCCTTTGCTCGGGGATATGATTCTCCACCGCTTTTGTACGGATGGGACCCTCCCCATATGGGTGCTTTGTCGTGAATATCCGGAACAAAGGGTCTCTCTGGTGTGGCCCTCGAGTATGAAGGGTGGATGAGATCTTCTTTGAAGTCCTGGGTCCCTTTTACGGTAGAAATCTACCAGTATATGTCTCAAGGTGCTTAAGTCGGCAGGGGGTGGCAGTCCAACAATATCAATTAGGTTTTCTATCTTCTCAGCATATCTGTTGGCTAGGGAGTGTCCTGACCAACTTTGCTTTACTTTGGGGATAGCTCCAAGTTTTCCGGTGTCACTAAGTCCAAATGATTCGAACTAGTCTTCTAGGTCGTCCTTGAGCTGCTCTTATGGCGTGGCATTCGGAGTCCGAAGGCTGTCAACAAGTCGCTTTCTCAACTCCTTGCAATTTCCAGTAGTATTTAAGCCTCGACGTAGTCACTTATCGGTCAACTGAATTTTGCTAAGAGTGTATATCCATCCAACCCACTCTTCGGTTCCTTGTGGGGTTTTCTCAAGTGGGTCCAAGATTTTAGAAAGGTGGTGTTAGAGGGGCAGTTGTAGTTGTGGTGGCCGATGAATAATTCGGTATGGTTAAAGGGGGGGGGGAATCTTTGTCCATCGCAGCAGCCCCTTTGGCTTTCAAATCCGTTTCTCCTTCCATTTTCCTTTACTTCCTTAAAGCTTGGTCGGTGTAACTTCGAGTTCGGGCACCAAAAATGTCACGAATAGCTTCAGTGGAGTGTGCCGTGATAGTTCCAGGGGTTGGAAGTCATGTATTGAAAGGAAGTAAGGGTAGTGGCTCAGATATGTTACTTGATCCATCAGAACACATAGTGTGTGTCTCAGCAGAGTGCCCACTAATGTTCGTGAAGAATTTACAACTTCATCACAGACACAGGGATTTCTTGGTTGACACTAGCAGGATAGGTGTTCAGATATGCTAGTAATTACTCTGGCAGGAAGGCGGAGGGCTAGGATTTCTCCAGCAGGATAGTGACCAGGAGGGGAACGGCCGTGCTAGGATTTCTCCCGTATGACAGCGGACCAGGAGTTGAGCGGGTGTGCTAGGATTTCTACAGCAGGATAGTGACCAGAAGGGGAACGGGCGTGCTAGGATTTCTCCAGCAGGACAGCGGACCAGGAGGTGAGCGGGTGTGCTAGGATTTCTCCACCAGGACAGATGATCAGGAGGTGAGTGGGCGTGCTAGGATTTCTCCACCAGGACAGCGGATCAGAGTGGGCATGCTAGGATTTCTCTAGCAGGATAGTGACCAGGAGGGGAACGGGCGTGCTAGGATTTCTCCAGCATGGCAGGGGAACAGGAGGTGAGCGGGCGTGCTAGGATTTCTCCAGCAGGACAAGGGAAGGTGTTAGGATTGCTCTAGCAGGTTTACCAGTGAGTATAGATGATCCGATCTGATAAACGGTGCGGGAGCTACTGGATTCTTTGCTCCGCGCGGCCCGGTTTTATCAACACCCGTCTGCGTGTGCGCAGTACGGGGGTGGTCTGCCAGTATGCAGCGGGACTTTGAGTGGGCGACTCCTCCCCTATCACCAGCAAGGGGGATTGTTGTGGGTGACCAAAAGTGAGGTTAGGTTACTTCGGATCTAATGCTGCTGTACTCTTGAACGGCAAGTTCAGTCATGCTTTTCCACTGTAGAGGTGGTCTGCGGAAGAGGTGATCCGCTGCAGAGGTGAGTGGCTTAGAGCCATAGGGGAACACTCTTCATTGAGGAACCTCACAACCAGTTTGAATTATTGTGAGCAATTATCCATAATTTACTATTATCAAGCAATAAATTATTGCTGCTTTCAATTGGTAATGGGAGCGCTCTACCATCCCGTTTGCTTGAGGATGCCAACTGCAGTTAAAATGAATTTGGAATCCATGTTGCTGAGCTAAGTTTCTAATGATTGATGACATGAACTGAGTTTCATGATCGCAGGTAACTTTGTGAGGGCA
Organism: Neoaliturus tenellus; assembly: GCA_030545055.2. Classification (NCBI taxonomy): domain Eukaryota; kingdom Metazoa; phylum Arthropoda; class Insecta; order Hemiptera; family Cicadellidae; genus Neoaliturus; species Neoaliturus tenellus. The sequence goes on along the minus strand of CM061531.1, from coordinate 169,993,358 downwards.
TCCACATTGGATATCCAAGCGGAGATAGATGCACAAGATAATGACTCAGCTGTGATTCATTCATGTGGGCATAACTCAGGCCATCGGGTGAAACTATTAATGACAGTCGAGCAGTACCTAAATGATTAAGATAATGGAAGTGGGCCATTTAAGTCGACATGCAGGTATGAAAATCGCTAAGAGGGAGTTACAAAACTTCCCAAAGGGGTTGATACGTGTATGATTATCTTCAATTTCTGGCAAGGGACACAAGACGTAGCCCAGATTCAACAAACTTTTGCGGATTGAGGACCAGACGAAGCGATCACACACAAGTTTCGTATTAGCGTGGATCCAACGGTGGCTTAGATCAATATTTGATCAAATATCTTGCGCCGCAACCCATGTGGTATGTAAGGTCTTGGATGATTTGAGGATGTGTCACAGAATATGATGTAATAAAAAACATGGTACAGGCAATTTCTTCAGTTTGAGGGATAAAGAACTGTGTTTGATGATGTTATGGATTTCTTCATCTGTGTATTGTGATTTAGCCTCCACATGTGAGAGAGCATCTGCAACGATGTAATGAGATCCGCTAATGTCTTTGATGTTAGTTGAAAACTCTGAAATAAATTAAAGTTGGCGCAGTTGAGCCGGAGGTAACTTGAATGAAAGCAAAGATGAGTGGTTTATGATTAATGAAAATGGTGAACGATGCATTTTCCAAAAAATAGCGAAAGTGCTGTACAGCTTTATAAACAGTTAAAAGTTCTCTGTAGTAAGCTGGAGAACTGCTCTGCTTGGGTGATAATTTCTTAGAGAAAAAACCAAGTGGCTTCCATGAATTGTCTACTTGTCTACATATTGTTGAAGGCACGCTCCAATAGACACCTGAACCATTAGTGAAAAGCCCTAGGGGAGCATCAGGCTTAGGAAGAAACAGGAGTCTTTGACAAGAGACTGGACATCAACCTTTAAAAGCGTTCTTTAGCTCAGGAGTCCATGGTACCGGGTGTGAAGCTGTTCAGTTTGGACCACTAAGGATAGAGTGTAAAGGTTCTTGAATCTCTGCTGCATGGGGCAAAAATCTACGATAAAAACTCATCATGCCCAGGAAACGGCAATGTCCTTACATAGTTGATGGCAATAGATACTCTTGGAGCGCAGCAGTACGGTTCTGAGGCGAGGAAACACCTAAAACTGAAACCCTATAGCTTAAAAATGTTATTTCTGGTTTACCAAAAACACATTTAGAGGAGATTATAACAACATCAAAGTCCAAAAGGCATTTAAATAATGTTTTTTTTCATGTTCCTCTACTGTTTTTGAGAAAATGAGAATGTAGTCAATGTATGCATAGCAAAAGTCTAAGCCTGACGTGACTTCATTGATAAAACGCTAAAATTATGACCAGCGTTTCGCAGGCCAAAGGTCATAAATGGAAATTTCAAAATCCAAAACTGTGTCGTGATGACAGTTTTGAAGATTTCATCCGGACTTACTGGAATTTTCTGATATTTATTGACTAAATCTATCAAAAATATTGAGCTACCAGAGAGAAATTATGAATATGCCTTACAGGGTTACCTTTCGAGGATAGTGTGTTCAGATTATGGTATTCTCCACATGGACTTGCCAATTATTTTTGTCTTTACGAGCCAGGTGTAGTGGTGATGTCCAGGGACTGTGGATGGTCGTGTACCCATTCTCATTGTCAAGGCGAATTCACGCAAGGAGATAGCGGACTTCTCAGGTGCGAGACGCCTCGGCCGGCATGAATATGGTGTTCCAGGTGTCGTCTGTGTGTGGTGAACTGCTGATGTTTTACTCTCTGAAGCAATTCTAGCGGACGAGTAATTTTCAAGAACTCCAGCAAAATTTCAGAGTGCGAAGAAGTGGTCGTAACTGCATTTATGCTGCTTTGTGCGACAGCAGAAGGTTTTCCGCAGGTAGACAGGCCAGTGGGGGCATGAGATGCATTCACAATCCGGGAGTAGGTTGTGGAAACTGAGAAAGTCTAATCCGATGATGGGGACACTGACGTGGGCAGTGGTGAACTGCCAAGGGAAACTCTGACGAAGACCGAGGTCAAGGGTCATAAGATGTGTTCCATAGATCTTGGTGGTGCTCTCCCTTTGGTGGCGTTGAGTTCAAGGTTAGTGGATGTGCGCCTATCACGTAGAAGGCGTCTTGGATAACAACACAGGTCTGACCCAGTGTCAATCAGAAAACGCTGAGCTGTTGTGTTGTCTGTGAAAAAATCCGGCGGCTTTGATCCAGGCAGTCAGTTGCCGCAGTTACTGGACCGCCCTTGGCGTTTCCTTGGTAGGCAGAACAAGGAGGAACACACTTGCGCAGCCACAGTGTTTAGAGTAAACTGTCTTGCAGTTGCGTAGTTCCAACCAATGTGCGAAGGTGCTGTCGGAAGAACTGCGATGATTTCCAGTCCTTGATGTCTTCTTCACCAATTAACTGCCGAACACGTTGTTCTTCGCTGGCAGATAGTGGTTCGATGAGTTTCATGCGGAATGTTCAGTAGCAATCCAACACTGGAGGATTAGTTATGATGTCCTGAACTTTGAGTTTCAATTTGTGACACGGTATAGTAAAAACAGGTGTCATCGCTTGTGATGCCCGAGATGTAGAACTGGGAATCTACTTGAGCAAAACATAAGCTTGGACATCGGTCCAGAATGCAACGATTTCTGGCCATGCAATATACTGAAGGGCTTTCCGTGTTGTTGTTGTGCTGGACATTTGTGCTCAATCAACCATTTACCTCCTTCAGAGCCGTCAGTTGTGCTTGAAGATCTTCCAGGGACATGATAAATTAAATTAAGTTGAAGTGCTCTTGAAAAAATTGTTCTACGAGGTGTCACCAGTTATGTGGGGATGGTTAAATATATTCACTAAATCTAATCCCAAACAAATCATAGAAAACCAGTCCAATATTGGAACAAGTAGTGGGGATAACTACGGTGTTGTTATCATACGATATTAGAGGACTGTAGCCTGAGCGGACCTTAGAAGATTCCATCTGACTACCGAATTGAAGCATCAGAACTGTCTCCAGTGGAGAACAGCAGCTGAAGGAGAGCACTGGTGTGCAGAGTCGCCACACGACTGTGGATCTTCGGAGCATCGAGGTCAGGGGACAAGAGAGGAGTATTGTGGGGCCTATACGAGAGCCAGTGAACAAGGTGTGGCAACAATCCCCTGGGACACCCCAAGAGCGTCAATACTGATCCCCCTGCATTGCAGTGAGCTAGTACCCGGAGCAAATACCACAGGACTACGAACCATATTGGATCAAGAACAAAATAAACCATTGTAAGGAATTTGTATAAACAATTTGAGTGACAGAGATCCGGACATTTCACCAATGAAATTAAAAAAAAAAAACCCTTAAAAATAGTGCTAAAAAAAAGCCTAAAAAAAGGGCTCAGCGAGGAAAGTTCCTCACAAATTGTCCAGGATATTTAATGCAGTGATTGGCTAAAGTCTGTATCTGTTTTCTTGCAGTTTAAATGCTTCCAGAATATGTTTTACATACTGGAAAATGCTAAAATGGTTGGGTACGGCTGAGTATTAAAAAGTCCCCTCAAATCTATCATTGGGGCGGAATAATAAAGGAAATTACCAAGCACTGACAGTTGGCACTTAGCAGCGTTTGGTTCTCTTCGTGCGCTCAAGCGATGACAATGAGACAAGTGTAGCCTCGAATGCAACTCTCGCATAACAACTTTTTCACCGTGTGTGGTGGTGGTGGACAATGCAGTGTCAAAGATACAGTACACTCTCGTTCATCGGAACTAATGTGGCGGACGGCCGGTTCGGATGTCAAAAAATTCCGATGAAGCGGAGTCCGTCAATTCGTCCTGGAGTACCATCAATTTTAATTCCCATAGAGGGGATAGTTCATGAGTGAATTACATCTAAAGATGTTACTAAATTTCGTGATTTAATATTATAAGGCATAACAATACGATTATCCGTTTCTAACGTCGTGAGTCATCATTTCCGCCCGTACGGTGACCTATCGTGATTGTATTCACTCTTGTTTTTAAGATAACACAAGAGATTTAATGAAAATAAGGCACTCAACTTTGAGCATACTGTAGTAACAATGAACCTATAGGAATAAAAACAACGCGGGAAATAAAGATCCAAAATCTTTATTCTCATATTCCAGCAGTCAACTGACTTCCACGTAACACAGGTCGTGACGCGAGACAGACTGAATGACAGTTTGGGAAGCGGTCAAAGAGGATTTATTGTTCACTTCCTGCCCCCTTCCTCTTTCTATTTTTGTGCAAATACTCCATGGCCTCGTAAATCACATCGATGGGTACAGATTATGGAAAACGCCTGATGACTTTTGATGCAAAATGTGATACTTAACTGTTGTGCGGATAGAAGGAATGGAAATTGAAGGCGCCAAAAAGGAAAAATTATTTATTTCGTAAGAAAAAAAAAATTTTTTTAAATTAATAATGTCCAGATTTTCAGTTCCGATGAAGCGGAGTTCCGATGTCGCCGAGTCCGATGAACGAGAGTGTACTGTAATAAATATTCGCACTGCGTAAGAATGGCAGAAAGTCTATGTGTGTAAAACATAGCCTAAGTTTCTGATATTGCTCCAATACGGGACCTATCATACCGGATCATAGTTCCCTTGGACATGGGACACAATTATAAAATAAGGGAGTGTGCCATAAAATACGGGATGTTTTTGAACCCTGTTTCTGATACCTGTCGTGGGACTAGCGATTAAAATTGTTTATGGCATCTGCCAGGTTAAAAAACTAAATAAAGGGGGTTTCAATAATTAAACACTATTAAGGACCAGTAATATGTTGTATTTATATTATGAAAGATACATGTTATTAATATAATATGATAATCATGTCTACAGTATAAATTCAAAAAGATGTTTACACAATACTGTTTAAGATAGAATACACATTTAACACAGCCTTAACTTGTAACAGGAGCGTTTAGTATTTGATATTAAAGAGTGTATGAAAAATAAATTTACAGAATAAAATATTTAGCTAAGAAAGTTTTTAGTATATTGGTTAATAACAAAGAATTTGTGTGGGCTTATTCACTGGCTCATGTGATAATTCACATGAGGTAGTTTGTGCTAAAGACTTATCTTAAATGTCAGATTTTTTTTTAAATTTATCTTTTTACAAATACAACATGCGTTGTAGATTTTCAGTTATTAACTACATACTTAATCAAATAACAAATTCCATGTTTTTTTCTAAGGTATATATTTTATTGAATATACTTATTTAATATAGAGAAAGGCGAAACTTCGTTATCCGACTCCACCGTTAGGCTTATTATCGATGTGGAAATTTAGATATTGCGATAATATTGCTATTCTATCAATGATACAATTACACAATACAATTACGATTTTATCACCTGATATAGTTTTGTTATAATATAATTAAACATACCTTGCTTACTAATTCCTTGATTATAATTAAAATTGCACTGTATCACAAATTCTTTGGACTAGACCTCATTCAAATAGAATCTGCAAACGTAAACCAAGGCCCATGTATGGCATACTTATACACCGAGAAATGAATGAATGAATGAATGAATGTATTTATTTATTCCATTAATTTTACAGTTCAGAATACACAAAACTATCTTAATTTAAAATTAATTAAAAACTAAACTAAACTAAAAATCTAAACAAAACAAATCGAACTGTTAAATAGAAAAAATAGCCCATGGAATTCAGCAGACATAGGCGCAAGCCTGTGCGTCTGCTGGCGTTGCTTAAAACAATGTAAAATTGACCTTTAATTGAATATATAACATATAAAATAGAACAATATAAACATATAAAATAGAAAATGTATATATATAAATAAAGGAGTTGTGATTTCAATATATCAACAATGACCATGACGGAGTGTGAAAAAATAAAATATGAATGCATCAATTTTATCAATCAGCTGGGACGAGTTTGGGATGGGTCGATGGGAGGGCAGTGGTACATAGTCAGGGGTCAAGGTCTGGGCGCCGATAATCGGCAGTAATGATAAGATCAGCCTCGTCCACACCTAATCTGAGTAAAAAATCTTTAATACGAATTTTGAAAGTATTTAAGGAAGGCGAGTCAAAAATTTTAATATCGCTGAAATGCTTGCAAATATTGCGATAAACAATATGAGAAATGTAAAAAGAATTTGTAGTGGAAAATGTTTTGTTCAATGACATTGAAGCTATTCCGACTGTTGAAGAGTATCTTGTATTGTGCGAGTGAGAAATTTCTTGAAATATAGTATTGCGGTTTTTAAATATATTAATTAAATATTTATGTTTATCAAATGCGTGATAATATTCCACCTGCTTAGTTTCTATATCATTCAGGAAAATCCACACATAAAGAATTTGCCTACTGTGTATAAAAGGTCAGATCAATGGCTAAGATACTCTATAATTAAATATCACACTATTTTCAACAAAAAGTTGAATTAAACATCCAAATATTATAACCTCACAGTTTAACAGAAGATAAAAATCTAAATATTACAATAAAATAACAACAAACAACAATTCAGGTAAACATCTCTGTTAAAACAAACTTGATTTTAGTGGTGTAAAGGCTTTCTGAACTTTTTTTGGACCCTCTCAACAAAAAATCTACATCATAAGCAATGAAAATACAGTAGTCACACAAACCCGGACTACAATAACCTGGAATTCCGGATAACTCGAAAAGCCTGACAGAGCAATAAAGTACACTAGGTTTCAAGGCGCAAGGCGCCATGGCATAAGGCTGGAGCACAACGTGGTGCTTTGGTTATTCCAAGTTGGTTTTAACAGAGGAGGTTTAAGTTTTTTGTTTTGTACAGTATTTTGTACATTATGCAATAAATAATTTGTTATGGGAATAACAAAACAATTTGTACTTTTTCTCATGTTAACTACTTTCCTGATAAACTGGAATTTTGCAAACCCAGATACCATTTAGTCCACAGTAGCCTAGGTTTGTGGGACTCTATTCTAGTGTGTTTTGTAGAAAAAAGGTGAGTAGTCTACTGGATATTGCTGTGGCCACATCAACCGCCGTGTATTTTTGTTTCGTGTTATTTTGTGTCTGTGTAAAATGTGTAATCAGTGTAGTAATTTATTTATTTATTTTGAACCCCAAGACAACTTGACGAGGGGAAATAATTTTAAACTGAAGACTTTGAGAACGGTTTTGGTCGGAAGATGAGGACACAGTCCTTAAAAAAAGCAGTAACCAATTAAAATAGCTACAACTGTATTGGCGACTGACAGGTAAATTAACCTATTATTTACTATAGAAAAAAGGACATAACACTCTGATTCATCTAGACCATTTTGGCAGACAACAAGTTTGGATATGAGAAAATCTGGATAAGACGGAGTAGACCATGGATCATTATTTCTATTGTTGTGATCAATTAATAGCTATTTTCATAAATTTGTATAAAATACCAGTAATACAAAAGATCTTTTGAGCATAAGATGAAAACACTTTGTAATAAATAATACTCTTTAAAAAATTAATAATGGTTAACTTACACAGGGTCCCAACTGCTAAATAGTAAATAGATACAAAAATCAGTGAGATTTTTCTGTGACTTTGGGGCATGAAAAATATAAAAAATTAGTGACTTTTGCGTGGTTTGTTAAAATATTTTGAGGGGAAATTGCTTAAGTTGCAAAGTTTTTCTCACAGTCACATTATTTTCTAAATTTTTACAAAATATTCGTGACTTTTCTTGCATTTAAAGAAAAATAAGTGACTTTCTGTGACTTACGTGAACACTAACAAAAATCTGTGACTTTCGGTGACTTTTGGTGACTTCATTGAAAATTAAACACCCTATTATTAGAGTGGTTAAAGTGTTTATCCAAATCGCTTGGAATGAATTCAGTCACAGTTTTTCAAATCCACACAATACTTGTCCTGACTTAAAACTAAACTGCAATTTTTGTGCTAATTCCCCAGTATATTTTGAACTGCTTCCAGTTTGTTCTTAACCGACATGCAAATATTGTCATTCTATTTTCATCATTCACTTGTTAATTCACATTGCATGTAATCCAGGTAGAATCGAGAGTCACAAGATTTCTTCTACTGCGTCATCAATTGCATTGAAATACGGATTATGAATAATCATCTGTTGATGGGTTGCATGCAAGTTTAATAACAAAATTGAGTGTCCTAATGCACAAAAAACCCATTCTTTGCCATACAAAATAAAACCCATTTATCAGTCCATCAATGAATCAGAATAAACAAGAGTGGTCTGTATATCGTCGTTGAATGAACAATTAGGCCTACTTGACAAATACACATTTTACAGGAGAGAAGAAAAACTGTTTTGGATACTTTAGTGATTGACTATACATTAATAGTGAATGCTCTATTATACAAATATATATTCACAAATGTAGTTGTAATGTTTTATTGATATATCATATAAGGAAATCATATAAGGAATTTATTTGGAGTGTACATATATTTTTATTTTTGTACATACATATACGTGTACTTGGGCGGTATTGATCCCTAGATTTTGCAGTTTCATTCAGATAGGCGGTATTTTACTGGTAGTTGGGCGGTATTACCTCAAAAGAAATTATGATAATGTGTCACTTAGGCGGTATTCACACTACATATCACCCAGATAGGCAACATTTTTTGTTAGGATAATGATTTTTGCAAAGGGGGCGGTATAAGAACATAGCTATACGAACGCTATTCCATGGAATTTCAGTGAACTGCAGCCGCCGTTGCCTTCGTAATCACATGGCGGTTGCTGGGACACCAAAAACTCAATTTCCAAATATGGTAGATAAGCAGTATTGTTCCTTCAACGACAATATAGGTCAATTAAAAAAACTTTCAAGATGATTACCGAATGGGAGAATAATAATGTGCAGTATATATGACTATCTAACTTAATCTACCACTTTAAACATGTTTTGAGATTACACAGAGTTTCTTAGATAGGCAGTATTGTTCCTTCAACGACAATATAGGTCCATTAAAAAAACTTTCAAGATGATTACCAATAATGAATAATAATGTGCAGTATATATGACTATCTAACTTAATCTACCACTTTAAACATGTTTTGAGATTACACAGAGTTTCTTTCTAACTACAATCCAATCTACTTTCCAACCTGGGAAGATTGGTTGGTTATATAAAAAAAAAGTTGTGTTGAACAAATAATTTTTTCTTATCATAATTTTACAAAAAAAAAACAAAAAAAAAACTCTTTTACTTCCCTGAAATTTAAAATTTTAATTGTATGACTGATTTAATATAAACTGCAATCAGCATGTAATTCATATTGCACAAAAAGAGAAAAATCAACAGCAGTTTCCATAAGTAATCACATCTCTATCATCAAGAAATTAAAGTCACTTTTCTGTTGATAAATTTGTTGTTATTTTCTGAAATTAATTAATTAAAGTATATACAGCTATAATATAGTCAACACCTAAAATATAAAAATCAGACTTACTTTATAGAAAGAATGAAATAACTAGAATTACTAAACATGACACACAATTCATCACAATCATAGAAGACTAGAATATGACACGAAATTGTAGCACCGTTCCTAACAATCTCAATCTCTTTTAGAAGTGCATTTTAGTTGATAGTTGTTATTATCAAAAGTAATAGACTAGACTAAAACAAAGTTTGAGAGTAGTTGAAGCATGTAATAGGGATCTAAATTATAACTGACTCGCCCATATTTTATAAATAATTACTGTTATTTTAATGATTAGTATCAGGGCCGCCCCGAGGGCGGGGCGACCGGGGCAGTTGCCCCGGGCGCCACGGCCAAGGGGGCGCCGCGGCCGAGGGGAAATCCCCGTTTTATAAAGGCTCAAACACTTCAAAAAAATTTTAAAAACTGCATCAATATATATTTTAGACACAATTTTTCAATAACAATTTTTAGAATGTGTTCAATAATAATTGTGCTGATTAGTTCAAATTAAAATGTAAAACATTTACTAGTCGGAAATGAGAAGTGATTATGGTCCCTTTCATACATCGCGTCGAGCGACGCGCGTCGCTCGAATCGCTAAGATGACGCACGGTGGGCGCCCGTGGGGCGCGGGCGCGGAGTATGACAGCTCCTAATAGCCTATCTAATCGGTAATGAAGTTAGGTTACGAGCGTCTTTTGCCGCCTGTCGAAAGGCCGGCTGCACACCGCAATGGACGCGACGCGACAAGACAAGACCCGACGAAACCTTTCACAACTTATTCTTTCCCGAGCGAAGACAATAACATATGTTTTATAGTTTAAGGGTATTTTATTCAGCCGAATAATATGTTTTTACCTTTATATAAGTCGTAATATGAAGTCGTAATATGCTGTCATGTCGCGTCGTGTCGCGTCCGTTTTGGTGTGCGGCTGGCCTAAAAGGGCCTTATTCATTTTAACTATAAACCTATTTTTTACATAAACCTATTTTTTACAAACAAGTGGAGGTGAATCATGAAAGCATCACAATTGGCTGTATGTAGACTGGCCACCTGATCTTACGCTATATAAAAAATCAAATAAAAAATGGCTTGAGTGCTCATTTGGGGCCTACGAAAACTAAGTAATTCAAGTTTTTTTTACCTAAAAAGTTAATTTTAAATTTTGTAAAGCAGAACGTTTTTAGTATCATTCAAGTATAAATTTAATGAGTATTAAAATAATATGCAACACTTGTGACCTAATTAATTGTGTACTTATATTTAAAACTATACATAACAACTTATGCTATCAGGCTATTGCAATGCTTTTTAAATCAGTATACAAAATTCGACTGCACGTAACCAAAAATGTATGCAGGCCTGTTAGTTTTCGTATGCCCTACCAGACCCAGACCGTGTTGTAAAAAATAGTTGTGTCAACAAAGCTTTATAGTACAAGTGATTTTTTTAAATTTGTTTATTAAAACTAACCGCATTGAAAATTTAACCATGCACCTCATTTAATGCTTCCTTTTGGACTGCAATTTAACATTACAGTTCACACAAGATACCTAGGCCAATTAATTAATTTAGGGGGCGCAGATCAAAACCTCGCCCCGGGCGCCCATTGCCCTCAGGGCGGCCCTGATTAGTATATTAACTAAATTTAAAAATTGATGTTCTGTAGGTTAACCTTTTCAGTATATCAATATACACAAATAGTTATTATTCTTGTTTTCCAAAAAGGCCTAAGGAGATATTAGATATTTCCCACTAAAATGACTAAAATTTAGAAAATATGTCTCAATTTGCGAGGGTATGAACTTACAAGTATAAATGAACTTACTAAAATTGATTGATTGACTACAATTATAAATTTAAAGCGGGGTTTTGAGAATAAAAATTACTGGTTAGTCAAATTTAATATTTAAGGGGGCTCTACTTTACAACACACAAAAACAGCGATTTACAAAAGAACACATTGCGTGTATCGCACATGATGAATACTAAATATTAAGGTATCATTTTGAAGGCAACAAAATACTAATATACTGAATGCTCGAATTAGAGTTTTTAAATAATTTATAAGTGTTAACCTACAACTTGTTGAAATAGTGAAAAGCCGATTTTAACTGTTTTTATAATATAATACGATAGTTTTGAAAAAGTAATTCAAATGATAAGTAAAATTGCCTTTTGTGCAATACATAAATAAATGTCTGCAAGGCCCCTTGCTCATTTTAGTCCATTGTATAGCAAATGGAGGAAATTTTTAACATTGAGAGATTTTCAGGTCGAACTAGAGCTCCCTCCTAAGTCTACGAGTCTTTACAAGATGCTAGATATAGTTGAACTGACGTGACATATTTACTCCTCTCCAGATAGACATAATTGTTATAAATGTAGCATGAATAAAAAAAAAAATTCTTTAACACGTTACATGCGGGTGGCTCGCATGCGAGTCACGTGACCCTAGAGCTGGGAGTGGCTGACTCGCATGCGATTCACAGTGCACCGGCGACTGTAATGTTTCTGTGAGCTCAGCTCTTGCTGGGGGCGGACTTTACGGCTCGTCCTATACATCAGACTTCTTTGTTCGGTAGTGTCAGTTTCCGGCGCAGGGCGTTTTTTTTGAATTTTTTATTGTGAGATGGACATCTTCATAGCCTTGATTTAGTAACATTTTTATGTATAACTTTGATTTCTTTCATTATATAAGTCTATTGTTTTTAGAACACGAAATAAGAAATATTTGACATTTAAAACGTTTTATCATATTGGGAAATAAAAACTTCTTTTTGTGAGTTTTTTTCTGTAGTATTATATGAATTTTACCACTTTTATACTGTAAACTATTTTTTTTTTCATAATAAAAAATTAATTTAATAATTATTTGATCTATTTCTTAGTAAACCTACGATTTCAGTGTTTATGCTAGTGTAAAGCGTCAGAGGGGTCAGTGACCTACTTCAAGGAGTGGCTGACTAGGATGCGAGTCACGGAAATTACTTAATCACAACACCGGAAATTGCATTCCAAAAGTCTTTTTTTCACTTATTTTATGTTTTGGTGTCTTTTTTTTGTATATTTTGGAAAAAAATCTTTCCACATTTTTGAGGTCCAATACATTGATTTTCCCGCAGCCAACATTTTAACAATGTCCCTGTCTTATGTAGGTTGTAAATGTATGTTACTTGGTGAGATTTGATTTTTTAAATAAAAATTGATATTGTAATAAACAAATATCATGCTCTATATTCCTACAAAATAATTACAGTCAACAACTATTTTCATAATCAGAGTAGTCGCACTTGACTAGATTACTTTTGGGCCAATGCAGTTGCCTCTCACTAACTTATAGATCAAGGGACACTGATTTTCTTAGAGTCAGCGATAATTTTGACTTGGAAATAGGTGCTAAGGCAATTTTTAGTTATATTTGACTTTAGGAGGTAACATTAACTTACATTTACCATTACACTACCTTAACATGACGTTATATTCAGTAACTTTCCTTGTTATTTGTGTCTGGTTTTCAAAATACTGATTACTTATTGGGAACTTGATCCTTGGATAAATTACAAATTGATTTTAACTTGTCAACTGAACTTCGAGTTATTTAGGCAAGTTTTACATCTATTCCTCCTAAAAAAATAACTGTTAAATTATTTTGAGTTATGGTTTTTTTACCTACAATAGCTTTTATTGTTGGATTGTACAGATCTAATATATCCTGGAATTGATTAAACCAGTAATACCCTCTGTTCAAGGGTTCTCACTTTATTACAGGTTTCCTTTCAAGTACGCTGAACAGATGGATAATAAAATAAACGTTGAATCATAAAATAGCTGTAAAGTATTAAAATTACAGTAGAAACATTAAATATTAAAAATATACTTCCACTGGCACACATTAAATCCTTAAAAATATTTGTAGTAACCGAAACTTGAGGTTTTAAGTTATTTTTAAAGTAGGAATCATATCATTGCAAGCTTAAGTGTTGCTATATAATGATAACTAGTGTCTCTTAGAGATGAAAAACCCTAATTAGATTTAATTAAAAAATAAAGTAACTAATTATTGCACTCTAGCTTTGGTATGAATGTAGTTTAGTATATGCAGGGTTGCCACAGAATTTTGGAGGCCATTTTTCCTGACTTTTCCTGACTTTTACTGACCAATCTGAGAGATTTTTCCTGACTTTTTGGAACCGCGGGGTTTTACAAATAAAGACTCGTTTTTTGTTTTTAGTGAATTTTCTTTTGAATATTTTTTTAATGCAATCTCCTCCATTCCCTAAGTTGCCCATCGCTAAAGTTTTTATTAAAATACCCCCGTCACAGCGAAATACTCAGTGAATTTTTAATGGTTTAGTTAATTAACTACAGAAAAAAAAATTTATTTACATATAGCATTAAGCCTTTTGAGATTTTTATTGAGAAATTTTAAAAAATAAGCAATATACCAGGTTTTATTGGTTTTCCATAAAAATTAAATGGAAAACTTGTTTTTTTTTATTTTCTCCGTAGCCAGTGAAGCTAAGTAAATGATTCAAAATACAAAATTATTTGGTTTTTTTGAATGGTCTCTTTGAAAATTTATGATTTTTAGGGTGATAAATACCAAAAACCCCTAATTTGACCTTGAAACCCCATAAAACCCTGTTCCGATGTCCTATCAACCTGGTTTTCGAACTTAACCTGAAGAACGCTGTCTTACACCTTACCAATTTTCATCGAAATAAAAGGTGTCTTTCAAAATTTATTGTGTAAACGGACACATATGAATTTGAACAAACGGAGTTTTTGGCTCCTATGGACCTCAAAACAAAAAAAGTAATATGGTCCCGGCCTTAGGTCTTATCATGAGTATTATCGTAATAGCGTATTCCCTAGAATGAAATTCGCTAAGATTCCCTGTAGAGAAATTGGCTAAAAATAAAACAAAGTGTTCCAATAATAAAGTAAAAACTAACATTATAACAATGAAAAACACAATAGAAATATACATTATTAATAGGTAATTAATGTATAAAATTAATACATTTTACCCACCTCTTAGTAATTCTGATTTATGAGAGGGGTCAAAAATCGAGACGGTCGGATTGTGCCTCTGCAAATTTTCCTGACTTTTGCCACTTTCCCCCTATTTTTTCCTGACTTTCGGCATTTTTTCAAACTTTTTCCTGACTTTTCCTGACCAAAACCCAAAAATCCTGACTATTCCTGACTTTTCCTGACTTTTAATGTCTGTGGCAACCCTGTATATGAAACTGTGGGCAGTGATGTGTCACATCGATTTCTCTTCACAGTTGACAACTGCAATGCAGCTTCCTTGTGTCTGAATTGAGTGGACTCGATGAAACTGCAGGCAGTGATGTGTTGCATTGACTTCTCTCCAGTAATCGGATATGACAGTACAGCTTCTTTGCATTTGAATTGAGGTAAGTATGTGAGCTAAGAAGTCGATTATTGACTACTTACACACAACTGTTTTGTAGTACCACTGTCAATATTGTTACTATGCTTGATCTAACTTCTTTGCAGGCATCAAAATTAGGGTTTGAGAGCAACTACAAAGTAGTCAACTAAGTAGTAGTCTTGAAAGAGGTCGATGTGCACATCACTAACTCTTAGTATTAGTAAAACTTCTCTTGCAATGATATGATCTTGAGGACGATGATCTCATGCATAGCGTTGGACATTGATAAAGGCATATTTCGTACTTATTACTTATAGGCGCCACCCAATTTAAATGTGATGTATTTCAGTTAGGTTAGGTTACCATGAATATGTCAATTTTTGTTCTGTTATCTTTTTTATTGCATTTTTTAAACAAACAATGCGTCTGGGTGACGAGTCTAAAGGTTGGTCAAGGTCAGGCGTCCATTGTCCGTCAAGCTCTTACGCTACTGGACATATGGGATGTGTGATTAATTAGTGTACACTGAAGATTATGTGGTGTCCTTTTACTTAAAAGACGAGTGAACAAATAATATAATGGGACTTTTTGGACTTATCTATGCTAAACAAACTAAACTAAACCTGCGACTCACTCTTCATACTCCTTTTCCGTCTTCTGAGACTTTATTGTAAGAACTGCATCAACCTAAATGTAAGAAATTTGTGCAAAACTGTTAACTAAGTCAATTCATTACGTTTTCACACATAATGCTTTCCCTCTTTAACCTTACAATTAAACAAGTGGTTAAGTGGTGCCTATAACCAATAAGTACAGCATAATCTTTCACAACTGAAACTTTACAAAATATAGCATCAAAATAACGTGCATCAAAGATGTATTTCAAGCATAGTATGCATATATAGAAAAGTACAAAATTCTAAAAAAATATGTGTATATAGTTTTGATTAAATTAACCCGAGCAACAAGTAAAGCTAATTCTTTTCGAGTATGTTAGACATGCATTGGACGGTGGGAGCACTACGAGTGGGAGGTGTCGGGAGGGGCGCGGGGGCTGAGGGGGGTGATGTTCCTGCTCTTCATGTAGCCGGTCAGCTGGTCCGGTATCTCAGCCAGTACCTCCTTTGCCAGCTCCGCTTTGGTGCTGTGACCGGGCCGGTTGAAGCGGCTGAACTCTACGAATTGCACAATGTCGCGTGCGGCCCGGCGGCCACGACTCATCAACGGAATGCTGTCAGCGTCCAGTTCCTCCATGGCGGAGAAATCCGCATCTCCTACGCCGACAATGATGATGCTCATCGGCAGCTCAGACGCAGCCACCACTGCCTGTGACAGCATTACAGACGACAATTAGTAATCATCAAGAACTTTTGTTACACTGGTCTATGCTGATCATCAACTCTGTGCATTCCAACTTGTCTACCAAATTACTAGTTTCCTCTTTTGATACATTAATTAATTCTATTTACATCCCACAAAAAGAAGGGACAAAACCATAATCAAATCGCCGCCTTGTGACTAGAACACAAAGGGATAATGAATTGGCCGGTTGAATAGACATAAATTTGAATTGTTCATAAATTTATCCATTTTGGTGCCCCCTGGGTCCATAAAAGTGGTTTTCAGAGTGATGTCTGTCTGTGTGTCTGGATGTAAACAGAGCTAGAGAATTCCCCAATGGTCCGATTTTGGTGAAATTTGGTATGTAGGTTCAAACTCACGATAATTCCAGGCGTTTTTTTTTCATTTTTTTGAATTTTTGATTTTAAGTGTAGTTTACCCCCCAAAACCCCCCAAAAAAACGTGAAAAATCAAAATTTCTCAAAAACGGCTCTAACGATTTTGATTAAAATTTTGTGGTTTATTAAGATTAAAATGCTGAATAAAATGACACCACCCGCATTTCCGAGAAAATTCACGTTCAAAAGTTATGGAGCAAAATGTGTTAAAAAACTCAACTTTTGGATTTGCAAAACAGCTGTTACCTTGAAGTAAATTTTACATATCGCCATTAAATCTAGCTCAAAAAAACTAAACAATTCAGTATTTTGAATTATTGCTCATGTCAAGTGGTTGCGAAGAAAATTCAATTTTTCTTTTAGTGGTAAACGCAGTACGTTGTTAAAAGTCACAGACTCGCGAAGTCAAACTCGTGCTGCTCACCTGGTAGCTATCCGACTGAGTCATCAAGACATTAATGTTTTGATTCTTTTAATACCTTTTCATATTCTTGGGAGAAAGTATGTGTCAGTTATCTGATACCGTTTATTTCCCTAGGTGGCCAATAAGTGATCTCCGGACAATATTCTCTGGCCTAAGGCATTTCTAAGGTTGCATATTTACCGAGTAAATGATCAAACTTACGGCCTTGGTGTGTTCCATGTCAGTGATGACGCCGTCCGTGACAATGAGCAAGATGAAGTACTGCGAGCCGTCCGTGTAGGTGGCTGCAAACCTGGCCACGTGTTGTATCACCGGGCTGAAGTTGGTCGGCCCATACAGCTGCACTTGGCGAATACACCTCTTGTATGCGTCCAGCACGCCTTCACAACAACACATCGTTATTGTTTAACAACAGATTATGGATGATTACGTCCATAATCGATTGGAAAATAAAATATGGAAATTCTAATCTTTAAGTGGAAGAAATACCTACTAACATCACCTAGCTAAGTGTACAAACATATATCTAACAATGAAAACAGACAAAGAATACGATATATACAAAAAAATGAAATCGATGACACATAAAACTATACAAATTTGGAATGGCGTCAAGTTGAAGCACTGTTGAAATTAATCACATTGCACCTATTTGATACAGTATTCACAGCCAACAGCCAACCTCTCAAAAGCAATGTTAGGTACAATGTCAGGTACAATGTTTCTATAGCTTCGACAAAAAAAAAAAAAGAAAATTTGTATATCTTTTCAAATTCTGACTCATTGCATGCTTTATAGTGCACAACAATACTGGGTATGAAAAATGGATGTATTTTATGACATTTTTCCGCATGTTTAAAGGTCACTCACTATCAGTTAAAAGAAAGATTACAGAGGAAATATTTTACGGCTTTTTACCTTCAACTCCTTGACAGTACGGATCAGTAGGGTGCATGTTGACGTAGAACTCATGAGATATTCTACCATCAGGGGGCAGCCTTGCTCCAAACCCCAACACTGGAAACTGTTTGGTCGAATGGTAATCCTGCAAAACTAAACACGCTTAAACAAAGTGAACAACAGTGAAATAAAGTTTTATATAGTTTTAAAATTTAAAATCATCTAACTTCAGAGTTCACAAAAAAGTTTTTCTTTTCAATAAATTTCTTCAGATAATAGAAATTTTCTTGCAAATAAAATGCATCTTCAGGTTACTACAATCAGCTCTGTTCCTTTTTAGCGAATTTCCCTATAGGGAATACGCTATTACGGTAGTAGTCACGGTAAGACCTAAGCCCGGGACCATGATACTTTTTCGTTTTGAGGTCCCTAGAAGCCAAAAACACCGTTCGTTCAAATTGATATATATGTATATATATATATATATATATATATATATCTATATATATATCTCTATATATATATATATATCTATGTGTCCGTTAACACGATAACTTTTGAACGGAACCTCCGATTTTGATGAAATTTGGTACAGGGATGTAAGCCAGCGTCTACTAGGTTGAGTTCGCGAACCAGAATGATCGGACCATGGGAACAGGGTTTTATGGGGTTTCAAACGGGTTAAAAATGGGTTTTTGGCTTTTTTTACTTTTATTTAGA
Source organism: Neoaliturus tenellus (assembly GCA_030545055.2). Classification (NCBI taxonomy): domain Eukaryota; kingdom Metazoa; phylum Arthropoda; class Insecta; order Hemiptera; family Cicadellidae; genus Neoaliturus; species Neoaliturus tenellus. Next base: position 169,974,673 of record CM061531.1, on the reverse strand, counting down.
AAATTCAACAATTTTAACTTAAACCATTTAAAAGAGCTTAAAAAACAAACAATCTAGTATTTTGAATTTTTTACCCAGCTTAAATGGTTATGGAGAAAATCCAAAAAGTATGTTTTTCATGTTATTCTTATGGGAAATCAACAAAACCTTCTAACTTGCTTATTTATTGACATATCTTGATAAAATTTGGTATGTACATTCATTAGGAAGCGTTTAACTTATATTTGCTTAGAAAACCCATTTGGCGGCAAACCTACGTACTCACCCCTATAGGGTTTATGGGGAAAATAAAAAGAACACCATAGCCTTATAAAATTTGGTATGTACAATCACTAGGTAGGGTTTAACTTATATTTACCAACAAAACCCATATGGCGGCAAACCTACATACTCTCATCCCCATGGATTTTATGTGGTAATAGAAAATATACCAAAATTCCATTGGAAATTCGCTGAGTACGCAGGTCTGCTGCGACGGGGGTATTTTTTAAATTTGATAGGTTAAATTATCTCCTTTTGTTAGCTGAACAATGCCTTTCTAGTAATGAAATAATTCAAGAGATGCAGGCATTACAAGACTATTAAACACTCAGATATATATCATCAACAAAACTCGGTTGAATTTAAAGGATGGTCTAAGAGCCTGGTCCACTTTGTACACTTTTTCAATGTGATTGTCAGAATTCGAACACTTTATTTTTTCTCATCAATCAGAAATCAGAAATGTTTATTGCCATTAAATACATAGTTTATACAATAGGCAGAGTAATAAAATGCAGGCAAAAATCATACTCAGTCAAATTAGATAAATAAAAAAACTAATTATTCTAGGTTGAAAATCAATTAACAGCATACAAGTGATTGGAATGTGATTAAGTTGATAACACTGGTATAAATTGAGTTTTCATTAAAAAATCATTAAAAAATAATTATCTACTTTTTAAAACTTATTTTCTACTTGGTCCCTTGTAGAAATTTATATCTGTCTTAAAAACATTTTTATACTGGATAGCATTTATTTCAGAAAAAAATGATTCATTGGTAATTTTAAAAATTAATACAATGATTTTACTCACACCTACAGTCCTTAGGTACATAAGTTTTACAGCGCAACTTATATGCCATGCATATACAGCTGATGTAGCGTCGTCCTGTAATCCAGCTACTTCGAGGTCACGAATTGTGGATAGGTATAAGCGATGGCTTGTGGATGTGATATTCCCTAGTGGGGATTAACGTCCGCACTAGTGAATACTAGTTCATCCATAAAGACCACCCTCATAATTAGACCAATTCGTAAATGTGAAGTCGAAATTGTCGTTCGGATCCCTCGTTAAACTGTAGGTCCCTAGATACCATTGGCTGTTGGGCTATTAATTAACGGTCCTGTCAAGAAGAATGTCGGCCTTAGTCAGTAACTAGACTACTAGATTGCGCCACAATCATCCTACACTCATCTCTCATTCATATTCAGGTTAAAATACTCACTACGTGAAGTCCCTGTCTCAAAATAGTGATATAGTGATAGTGTATACACATCACAACACACCAAAGAATTGTGGGTGTGAGTAAAATATCTTATTGATATTCAACAAACCAGGCTCACTATACCAATCAAAATTCAGACTAAACAATGCTGGATTCAACTGATAACAAGTAAAGCGACTGGCTACTCACCCACTGAAAAAAATTGGTTCATGGGTATCAATTCGCTCTATCTAACAAAATTTCTCTAGGGTATTGAAACACAAACAGGAAGAGCTAGTATATTAATAAAAAACAAAAGGTAACCATCCCAAGGTAGCTTGGGGTTTTAAATATTTAAAAAAATATTTATCAGTCAAAGAATTACAATTTGAAAACTAAAAATACCTGAATTATTTCAACAACTGCGCTTAAAGCCAGCTCGTATGAATTTGGTTTGCTGCTGATGAAATGCAGTGAGTCTGGTAGTGCTGGATCTCCATTAGATGCTACAAACATTATTAAAACCAGTGAATTGAAACTCTATGTTGATAAAACAAGCATTAGAATAAACTTTTTTTTTAATTAAAATATAGCTTATTTACTATAACTATTGACTATGTACACTAACGTGAATAGACCTCTCATCCAATGCATTTAGTTTGAGGCAAACATTTGGAAGTTTTGTGTACGCGGCGCCAAAGTCGCTGCCATCAATGTTGTTATTATTCAGCTGGGTTTGCAGTTCTGCCAAAACACTTTACTATAACATAAACATAACCCTCAGTTATAAAATATTCCATCCTTGGTTGAGAAGAGTGGTAATACTGATTTATCTATCATATATGTCACTTCTACTTCATGTACGCCGCAGAAGATCGCATCACCGTCAATAGGTTTCAAACACGCCTAAGCTATGAGAAGTCTATTCACGTTAGTGTATATAGTCAAAGCTATAGCTTATTTCAATGACAATTCTAGACCCATTTACTGGGCTTTGTCCCTCTTGGGACCATTTATCACATTCTTTCAGGGTGAGTCCATTATTGGAAATTAATAAGCTCTTCCATTTCTTCAGCAACGTGGTCGACTGCTGCAATGTTCCAACTCCAGCTACAGAGGAAGCAATGGGCTGCTACCTCATGCCTTGTGGTCGAGTCCTCTCCCCGCATTTGTAACAGAGAGCAGACTGATCATTTCTTGTGCATTCGCTATGACACTGAACATAGCCCAGACACTTGAAGCACCACCAAGAACTTTGGTTCTCAACGCACCGCACAGCTGAGGAACCCCGCCGGGAAATGGCAAGTTTGAGGAGCATGGTGGCCTCTTCCTCAGAAAGGTCAAGAATTGCCAACTTTTTTGGCCACTTATTCAGTCAGCTGATGGACACCATGTGAGTCTCACTGGCAAAAGCCTTCTCTAAGACCTCAACAATCTTAGGTGTAAGAATCACAGAATGATGACAGAATCAAAGTTCCTTAACAGTCCTAACTTTAAGAGAAATTTTTGTGCCACTCGTATTTAAATGTAAATAATTTAGTTTAATTTTTTCTATTCAAACAAATTTGTTTAGAATTTGTTTTGTAATAGCATGATTTATTTATGATTGCATCTTTTAGATAAAAAAAAAAAACAGGGAAAATTTACACACATCTTCATGATTTTTTGTATATAACTTGTGAGAACCTTAACTCCGCACATCTATGAGTGAAAATTTAGACTATTCACACAAGTAGTGTGAATAGTCTAAACTATTCACATGAAGGTGAATCATGAATTCATGTGAACCTTCATGAGTTCACATGAAGGTGAACTCAAATAGTTGTACAATTAATTGTCAAAATCCAAACTAGTTCATGCTTAAACATTGGCCTAAATGAGTTCAATGGTTTACCTGTGAAGTCTATCGCAACAGAACAGTTGATTTGAGTGCCACTCATGATGTAATCCAGGAAAGAAAACACGGGTCTCACATGATAGTACATTAACACCAATTCTCCTGAGTTCCTATAGTTAGGTTTGTGCTGAAACAACCACACTACATTAACATATTACATTACAATATACTATAATTAATTTGATTAACATTCACTAAACAAGGGACTTATGTGGTCACGGGTCCCTAAACATTAAAATTTTTGATTCTGAACACTAAATTAACACACGGACCAAATGACATTTGCAACCTAGGTTCCAACTCATTACTCAGTTTTTTCTTATGCTCTAGAATTTTTACAATCTTCTGCATTTGGATTTTCTTATTGAATTATATTTACTTGCTTATGATTTGAAAACGGTAACACCTTTTTGTGGATAGCCTTTCTTAAGATTTCACTACAGTAAGACACACGAAAATAGTCCGGTGGAAATTTTAACAGCTGTGTCCCCCCTCGCACTGGAATGTTGTCATTTGTGGTTATGTTTACCATATCTAATACAGTTTAAAAATGTGTTTGATAATAAATTTGGCAACAATGTATCGACTCTAATCACACAATTTTCATGAATCCTACTTTAGTCTGTTTTTCTTTAAGTCTACCAGTGATGACAGATATTTATCAGTTTCATAAAGATTACAGATTTCTGTAAAAACTTAGCTTGAAAATATATTGTTTGTACTTATTAAGCTTACATATATTTATCATTCTGAATATGTTTTTAAACAAGAGAATTCTGCCTAGAAAACTCACCCAAGGTTGGACAAGATTGCAAATCCAACGTGTAAAAACCCTCACATGACTGAATATATCAGCCACCAATAAGAAATGCCACCACAACAAGAGGAAAGGCTGGAGGGAAGAGGGAAGTGACTCAGGTTGATTCTGGAAAGAGGAGTGTGTAAACACTGCCAACAGTAACACAATTAACATTTAAAAGTCCAATAATAGTTATTTTTCAACTGGCTTTGAGTCTGTGCCGAAAAACAAAAAGAACTCAAATTTTAAAAAATGAAATCCAAATCGGCGATGTCTAAGACAGTTTACAAATTATGATTAAGAATATTTCACTATCTTTATATGAGAATCTACCATGGTAGTTAAACCAGTTGAAAACATAGTAAATAAAGTGGCATCAGGAATTTATGAATTATGGCAAATGTCAAAGCAAAACGATTTAGACGCCTTAAAAACTATCTAGGCTTACTATTCTTCAATTCAATTTACCTGTATACTATGAAGAAAATATTTAAGGACTCCATCTGAGCAAAACCTAGATACAAGGTTTAAAAGGTGATTGTATCGATTCTACATTGCTGTAAGAACAAATTATTGAATAGAGGATATAAAATACTCCACAGTTTTTGTACCGTCCTCTTTAATAATTAATTGAAAAATATATTGGTACTGTCAACTGTTACCAAGGGTGGTTAAATGTACCTACTGGTTGATATGATTCTGTATCCAAATAATTATCAGCTTTCCTGGACTTTGAATTGGAACAAATCAAACCAATCCCAAATGATTACCTGTTTGCGGGAATTGATGAGTTGAAAAATTGTATTTGGTCCTGGGCCCACGCTTAACATATTCATTGTTACATGACATTCACCTGAAACAAACCACATCATAATATAGGAAAATATTAACAGAACTACAGTGGTGTACTTGTTGCTCAAAATTGAGCAATTTAATTTGAACTATGACATGTCACTGCTAAAAATGTTGTGTTTAGTTCTAAATCAATGAAATCCGACCAATCCAATAAGGTATGGTGAATCCGTAATCACCCAACTACTACAATTATTTACAGCTGTACATTAACAGATGCTTAAAATGCTCAACCCAATCCCAATGTTATTCTAAAGGGGAAATTTAAGTTTTAAAAGGTGGATAGTGCCCTTATTTCAAGACCATGATCTATCCAACAACACCAAAAATTTGAAAATCTGTTTTTGAAAATGGAGGAGTTTCAATAAAAAAAAGGGAAAAAACCTTAGCGTATTAAATAAGTATAAATTTTATTGTAAAATTTCTACTGAATACTAAAATCACAGTTTTATCTGTACAGTCTTGACACTTAATGAAGCAAAGTGAGAGTTCCTGTTTGTTTCCAGCACTCTCAAGCCATAGGTGTACAAAGCAATCCCCGCTAAACTAGCGATTCAAACTGATGGAACTAAAAATAATTGGAGTTTAAACTCAGCGTCATCCACCCCAAGCACAAGTGACCCTTTACTAGTGAGGCAAGAAATAAACTTGTTTGGCCGAAATAAATTTTTTGAGGTCAACAAGTCACTGGTACTTCTGTATCATAATATAAGTATAATGTATGGTTAGATTTATGGTATTACTAGTTCCTAAATAAATTCACTAACTATGCACTCACCGATAAAACTATGGTTTCCACTTCTGTTCCAATCATAACATTTAACTAGTATATCTCTGTCATTATCGCCACCACATAAACTGTAAACTGGCAGTGTGAAGGCTTGCCATTGGGGATTCAAATTCCACTTTATCACTTCTGTGCGGTGCACTATTCCATATTCTCCATTTTCAAAGACTTTCCAGAACTCAAGGAATGGATCTGAACTAGAACAACAAATTGTGAACCATTATGAATTTTAATAAATAACCTATTTTATTTACTTCAATCAAATATTTTACGTAATACATAAAACATTTGAAGTTTATGGTAATCATTCTTTAATCATAAAGAAGAAAGGCAAGAGAATACATTTAGGAGTGGTCGAATTGTGTGTCTGACATTATGGATGTTCTTTAATCAAGGTAGAGCAGTTTTTGCAAAAACCTAAAAAATTTTAACAGTACTGTATTAGGATTTTAGCCACTGCTGAAAATGTTCTGTTCGAGAAAATGATATAAAGTATTTCCCAATCTATTTCTCCAGGGTAACTAAGGAAGCTGTTTTTGTTGACTATAAGTTGGTTTTCTTGTTTTCCATTAATATTCTTTGGTTAAAAGTTTTTGTTTCAACCTTAGAACGTTTGTGGTTAGGTACCTTTTTACTTTGTTGATTTAATTTTAAGTCTATATGTTTCATTTAATTAGTTTTTTTATACATGTAGAAATCATTCAGAACAACTTTGTCAATATTTGATTTGCAAAAACAAATTTTCCAACTAGAACGCTGGTTGGATTAGTTGTAAAACGGAAAAGGTCCAAATCATTAATTAAAAAACCCAATGAATGGCTGATGGCCTATATATAGTTTTAAATTTTCAAAAAGCTATAAACTTTTCCCAAGATTGAACCAATGAAGTCTACAATGAAGTCTCTGATGACTAGGCGAGCTCTATAACCACCCAGCTACCAACCCAAGTTGATGGAAAAATGTACGTATTTTTCTCATATGGAATAGGTCTATAAATGGTTCACCATTAAAAAAAAAAAAAAAAAAAGAACCATTGGAAATTCTCTGAGGGCCCAAATTTGCCTTGGCAGGGTTATTATAGTTATAATACTATTTACCTTCCAAACCAGTCCTTCTTGTCTAAATTTCTCCCGTGAAATTTCATTGAAACTTCATCTCTATTAACGCCAAGCTCTTCAGCTGCTACTAACACAAAGCCCTTGTTATGTTGATTTTTTAGGGCTAGTTTGACATTTACATTAGATACCAACTGAAACATTTAAACATAGTGAATACACCAGTTACCGGCCACTTTTACCAGTAAGCTTTTGTTTACTTATGTGTTAATAGAACTGCATTTAATATTTAAAACACGTGGACACGTGGTTCTTACTCCTGCAACACAATTGTCACCTGCTCCAATATCCGACCACTGGTCACAGGGCTTGTAACAGTTCTTTAGGTTAGTAATAATAAAAAAAATACCGTTATCAAAATGATAGAAAAATAACTAAAAATAACCTTCAATAAACCCAAAACATTGCTAAAAATTCCAAAAACCGGCGTTTTATCGGGAAATTAAAAATATCTAGACAATAAAAATGATGTAAGATAATTTGAACTAGATAAGTGATCATGTACTACAGCAATTATAATAATAAAAAAATTGTTTAAATACAAAAAATCCTCCCCGATCCATCTTTTACTTTTTCTTTATTTTTTTTTTAATGTAGGCTATTTAGTTTTTACAAACTTCATCCAAATTGATCAATAGAAACCTAATTGTCCCCCCCCTCCCAATCAACAACCAAAATCCCCCAAAAAATAACCAAATAAAAAAAATAAATAAAAACCAAGAGCAAAAAAATAACAAAAAAATAAAAATAATACCCTGTTACAAGCAATGTGGTTGGTTACTGGCACAGTCAGCTGAACAATGTATGTTACTGCTTACAGATGCCAATTCACATAAGGATTTGGTAAATGCAATTAATGAAATATGAAATAGAGCTCTAATTGGAGAGACGGAAAGATAGTATAAAAAGTATAGAATTATACATAACTTACATGGCCCAAAGTAGTTTCACAACTTCCCAGAAAATCATGATCTGAAAGAGCTGATGACGTAGAATCTATATCATACACTTCAAATTTTAAATTCTGCTGTATTTCAAAACGATAATCTATTCTAACCTGAAAATAAGCATAAACAACATTTTATCCTTGTCCTTTAGTTTAATAACTAGACTACCTAAAAAGACGTGATAGTTTTCAATGTAAATAGGTATCATAACAACTAGGACTAATACTAATATTTTTGTTTTTTTTGTGGGAAGTACTTTACCTACTATATAATTTTTGATAGAGTAGAGCTTAGGTAAAGTCAGGCCAGAATTGTTTTAAAGGAAGAAATTTTTTACTTATTAATTGATAAGCTAGTAGAAAATTTGAGGATGGTGACATGAGAGAAAAATTAAAAAGCACTTTCACTTTTCAGTCTTGTTTTTTGCTCAAATGCGTGAAACAGAGTTTTGCAACAATAAGTCAAGCAAAATAACCTTTCTGGTGAAATCAGGGTTGAGATTATTTTCAATAACCTCTGTTCTACAAATCTCGTGCCATTTGTCATTTTCAAGGCTTTTAATATAGACCACACACATTGGATCTGATTTGGAAAATACATCACAGTCTGGAAGATTCCTGGAACAAACAAAAGTGTTAGTGATAAAACTCTGACTACCTAATTTTTTAGGTTTCATTTAATTGAAAGCGGTGCCATTCACTATTACACTAAGGGGTGGATAGACTTTTGGTTATTAGTTAGATATCATAAGCGTGTTTGAAACCGATTTACAGCGGCGCTATCTTCCACAGTGAAAATGATATGAACTACAAAGTGACATATCATGTAGGTCTAAATCAGTATTACCACTCCTCTTAGCCAAGGATAAAACATATAACTGAGATTCCTAAAATGATCCAATAAATAGCTAACTGTTTTATTCGATATCTAACAGTATACTTCTTATGGGGGACCCCCTTTACTTTTTTATGTTACTTTCAGATGTATTTCAATTTTTAAAATTTCCCGCCATTTTTCCAATATGGCGGCCATCTCTAAAATTTCTTAAGGAACACCCTACATTTTATTGGCTATTTTATTCTTTGACATTTTCTCTAAACCTAACGGTTAGGCAGCTAGAGGCAATTAAAGTTCATTTTTAGTTCCATAAGAATAACATGGGACAAACTTTATCTGCCTATATCACCAAAACCATTCGGTAAATTAAAAAGTACGTACTCAAGAATAAATACCGCTGTCGCAGCACACCTGCGTACTCAGCGAATTTCCAAAGAAATTTGAGATTTTGTATTTTCCCCATAAACACCATGGGAATGAGTATGTAGGTTTGCTGCCATGGGATGTCATTAGAAAATGTAAGTTGTAAGGAAATGTAATGGTTGGTTAAGGTAAATATAAATTTCTTTCAATATTCGGCACTTTTTAATTTTTCCTATAAAAACCCCATGGGGGTGAGTATGTAGGTTTGCCACCACATGGGTGTTGTAAGCAAATATCAGTTAAATCTTACCTATAAGTCACGCCACATAAGTTGACGAATGGCCAAAAACAGCTGGGTAGGGCGAGGGGAGGAGAGTGGGTACTTTTCCAAAAACATCGAGCTTACGTTACATGCAATTTTTTATAGAACAGCTGATTATCCAATCATTTTAACTGAATAGTAGTGAAAATTCATTCGTCAAGTTACATGGCGGGGGTTATAGTGAATGTACATACCAAATTTTATAAAGTTATGCCCATAAATAAGCGAGATACAGGGTTTTTGTTGATTTCCCTTAAGATTAACATGTAAATCCTATTTTTGACTTTTTTTCCGTAACCCGTTAAGCCAAGTTAAAAATTCAGAATACTAAATTATTTGTTTTTTTTAAGCTCTTTTAAATGGTTTTGGTTAAAGTTGTTGAATTTTGAAAATTAAGGTCCAAAAATGCCAAAAACCCATTTTTTACCCCTTTGAAACCCCGTTCCCATAACCCGATCATGCTGATTCGCGAACTCATGAAAATAGACCTGGTCTTACATGTTCATACTAAATTTCATCAAAATCGAAGGTCCCATTCAAAAAAGTTATCAATACCACGGACACATAGATATATATGAAATACATATATATGAAAATGAAAGAATGGTGTTTTTGGCTTCTGGGGACCTCAAAATGAAAAAGTAACATGGTCCCGAGCTGAGGTCTTACCATGGCTACTACCGTTTAATAGTGTATAGGGAAATTTGCTAAAATGTCTTAAATTTATGTTTTAAGAATATTTTTACTATCTTAATATCAATTTTTCCCCCCCAAAAACAAATATCAACCTTCTCTAGAAATTTAATGTGATTTGAACATACAGTACTAACAGAAGCAGAAGAAACCAAATTTTTAGGTGTAATAATTGACAAGAATTTAAGTTTTTATGATCATATAAATTTCATAAGCAAAAAAAATCGGATCTGGAATTTATGCTTTAGAAAGAATATCAAATTATTGTAATATGACAGTGATAGTAAAGAAGATTGTATATTTCTCTCTTATTCAATCTCACATCGTAGGCTATATGAAATAACACATTACGGATCCACATGTCATCAAAATTTAAACAAAATACTTATACTTCAGAAGAAAGCCATGAGAATAATGCTAAATTTGAAATATACACAATCAGTGAAGAAATATTTTGAAGAGATGGAAATTTTGATTATGCATTTTCAAAATGCATTTTTATGATTTGCTTTAAATGCATTTTAAGACAATTAGATAAACAAAAGAACACTACCTTATCAATACAGAGCAATACATCTAAAACATGGGTTTTAATAGTAGGCAAATATTAGAGTGCCAACTCTTGTATGGGCAATAATAGCTGAATGCACAGTAGTATCCTTCTGGAAAGAAAGCTCTGCATCCTCTTAATTTAACCAGAGTTCACCAATACATATAATAGAATATTATTATGACTATTCAAAAAAGTTTCTAATGCTAATGTTTTGCCATGATTAAGACCCTGATACGGGTACCACAGTTTCATATATAGCGACTAAGTTTACACTTCTATGGAATGAAAATTGGGCTACATAAAAAAGTTTATAACCTAACAAAATCATGTTAACATTACTAAATATAAATGATGAATAGGTTATAAGTTAAATTTAAAAAAATAAGTTAACATATAAAATAAAAACATTTACAGTACCTATGTATATATCCTACTTAAATGTTGTCTACTCTCACATTTTAACTTTCTTGCGCAAATGTTGGTTTTTCATATTAATGGAGATTAGTTAAGGTTATGATAGGCTTAGTTAGATTTGAATATTTTTGAATAGATTGAATAAATTGTGTATTTGACAGTAGTTTTCACACTCTTTAGTATGACAGATTTATCGATCCATTTATAATCAATAGATCGGGTAGATTGATATATTCATTCATAGTGTAAACTTAGGTGCTATATGATACTGTACCCGTAAATACAAAAATTGAAAATCTGACTAAAAATGGACCCACGAGTTAAAACACTAAGCCCTGGGGTTACCGTTAGGCTACACAACATAAACAAGCAATAGTATTGTAAACCATATTTAATACTATCAACAAACCTGCATGAAATTGTCAGATCAACAAGTAAGGTTGGTTCGGCTGCTGAGCCAGGTTTGAACACCACAGAAGTCATTTTTAAAATTAATCACTAGACCTAGTTTTATGAAATTTGTTTATATTATAGAATCCATTATCATGAAATCACGGTTTGTTTACAAAAAGTTTTTACCAAGATAAATGTAGGCCTATTTAGAGTTAGCATAATGATGAAAGATTAAAGCCTTTGATTCAGGCCTATTAAAATACGAAGTTGTTTTGCGTGCCCAACCGCTAAGTAACCAACCCTTCAAAATGTTCAAGTTATAACATGTTATAAAAATAAATCATTATAAAATATCTATCACTTATCAAAATATGGCTAAGTTAAAACTTGTGCAATAAACATAGAAATATTATTCAACACATGAGAGGTTAGGTTTCACCACCTGTCTTGTTTTTGTTTATCAGATAGAAAAAATATCAAAACAAACCAGTGTATTCAACATGATCACCTAATTTTGACCCGATGAATCACTAATATTACCTAAACCATTGAATTTACATACTAAAGTAAAGACTTAAAAACTTTAGTATGTAAAGTCAATGCCTAAACATTACATCCACAGTTGGGCTATATTAATATAGTGCTGTAGTAAAATTTTTGGATTACTTAGTTAGTTGTAAATTTATAGTTCTAGCAATGACATAATAATAACCCTGACAAAACAAATCCTGTTTCTGTAGAATTAAATAACAATGGACTCGTTCACGATCATCGACGGCGAAGAGGTTTGCTTATGTTTTTGTCTATTATGTGACAAATCCCACAAAAACATGTCTGGAATCTGTCACTTGATTAAGCAAAAACATAAACAAACCTCTTTGCGGTGCATTATTGTGAACTAGTCCCTTGAATACAGAAAATTAATTCCAAATATATGGACCAAGAGTTGCAGAGGGGCTATGGAGAATACTGAAATACCCCCCGTCGCAACAGACCTGCGTACTCAACGATTTTCCAAATTGGTAATATTGATTTTGACTACATAAACCTGTAAACCAAATATCAACACATGCTTATAAATAAGGAAATGAATGTATATTATCCTTATGATAAATATAGGGAAAGAGTATGCAGGTATGCTGCCAAAGGGAACACAAAAAAAGTTTTTAACATAAAAAAATTTATTCCGACCATGTGAAGCCATGTAGTAAGTTTCATCAATATCTTTCCATTGCTAAAGGAGTTTGCCTCTTCTCCATATGGTTAACGTGAGAAAAGGTATGCTGGTTTGCTGCCATGATATATAAGCACAGTATCCCCCGTCGCAGCAGACCTGCGTACTCAGGAAATTTCCAAATTAGTAACACTAATTTAGACTAGAGAACCTGTAAGCAAAATTTCATTATGTGCTCATAAATAGGGAAATAAATATCTATTCTCCTTACGATAAATATAGGGAAAGAGTATGCAGGTATGCTGCCATGGGGAACATTAAAAGTAGGTTTTTAGCATTAAAAAAATTACTTCGACTATATGAAGCCATATACTAAGTTTCATCAATATCTGTCCGTAAATAAAAGTTTGCCTATTCTTCATATGATTAACATGGGAAAAGAGTATGCTGGTTTGCATGTCATGATAAGTTCAAAAACCAAGATTATTTAAACTAAATGGTTGAATCTCAACCAAAAGAAGCTAACTAACAAGTTTCATCAAAATACCCCCGTCCAGCAGACCTGCGTACTGAGCGAATTTCCAAAGAGTTATTTTTTTCAACATCAAAGAACTTTGTGGCTATCTTATAAAATTAATAATCTTTAGAAGGAAATATGATAAAATATTTAATGGCATTTTTTCTGGGTTAATTATTTTTATTTAATTTTTTATATACTAATATTTATATTGCAATAAATATTTTTTTACACTAATAAAAGTACATATCCAAAGCTTCCATGCAAAAAGAATTTTTTGTTTACAAATCCCAAAACATAAACATTCCAAATTTGACAAATGCAAAATACAGGTGATCAGCTGACTATTAGGAACAGACACATTATCTCCATCTCTCTTGCTCCCATTATATCCACTTATTTTCCATGACAATACCGTGGGATTTGGCATGTAGGTTTGATGCCATGAGATTTTTTTATCAAATTTTAATTATTCATCAAATAGAACATGTTCATAAAAAATGTATTAAGATATGTTTATAAATAAGTGATATATAACTTTTTAAAGCTTAACCTTTAAGAATAACATATGGGAAACTTGATTTAAATTTTCTCCATAACCAGTTAAGCTATTTTAATGATTCAAAATACTAAATTGTTGGGGTTTTTAAGCTCTTTTAAATGGTTTTAGTTAAAATTCTTGAATTTTGAAAATTGAGGTTAAAAAATGCCAAAAACCCATTTTTGACCCCTTTTAAATTCCATAAAACCCCGTTCCCATAACAATGCTGGTTCGCGAACTCATGAAAATAGACCTGGTCTTACACCTTCATACCAAATTTCATCAAAATCGGAGATCCGCTTCAAAAGTTATCGGTGAGTTATACATGAAAACGAACGAACGGTGTTTTTGGCTTCTGGGGACCTCAAAATGAAAAAGTAAAGTGGTCCCGGGCTTGGGTCTTACCATGGCTACTACCGTAATAGCGTATTAACTATAGGGAAATTCGCTAAAATATTGATTAATAAGTGAAATATTAACACATCCTTATTCTCCATAAGATTAACATTGGAGCCCCAAAATACAATGTACTGTCAGAGAGTATATTCAAACTATTAAAAAAATATATTTTATTAAATTTGTTTTGCTATTGGGGTTTTGAGCAATATTTTATTTTCCTTTTGCTAATATTGTTACAATGTTGAACAATATTGCCACAATATTTTTTAGACAATGTATTTTGTTGCGTGAAAACATTGTAACAATATTGTTAAAATATTATTCAATTTTGACCAAATTTATCAATGTTGAAAAAATATTGTCGATAATATTTATACAATATTGCTTTGCTACTTGGGAAATGCGGCTTAATGCTGCAACAGCCGTAACAACCAAGTTACACCTGTTGGATGAAAGGTAAATCTTTGGTAAGTAGGTAAGTACTCCAATGATCCTCACATAATGCTTACATTTTATGAGTGGCAGTAATGTTTCAGCAACTTTGACCCATCGAAAACACACAACAGCTCGCAAGCTCAGGTCCAGTCAACTGTCACTAGGGCTCCTGTCAGTGTCACTCTACAATAAAAAACTATGTGAGTTGAAGATTGGTACCTACAACCTACAAATTGACACACAATCACACTTCCGTAGAATCTTTAGAATAATTTATATTTAAATATGAATTTCAAAAGTTGCAAAATTTTTTTACTTGCCCAGTTACCTTATGAGAAATAAATAAATAAAAAAATCCTTTAAAATATAATTAGCAGAATATGTAGGACAGGAGTGTGTATTTCCTATGGACAAAAAAGATTAACAAATTTAGCTCACAATTTGCATTGATGGAGTGGAGGCTGGGGTTACAGTGGTTCGCTACTACTCCTACTAGGCTAAGACTTCAACTTGTCAATAATTGCATTCTTTAAAAAGAATTGGCCTCGAATAGAATAAAAAAATTCAAATGAATTTAATCATACACTACATGATAGACCAATGCCAAATTACAAAAATTATGGGAAAATCTAAATTCCAAGTACTGTTGAAAACTCAAAAATCTCAAATGGAGCAAAAGATCTGTTCATGCGTTTTAGGACCTCTCCTATTTTTGTTCTAAAATAATGACATTAGTGACATGTTTCTAGAGTTTGACATTAAAATTTTCAATCTGAACCTTATTAAATGTTGTGTAAGCTGATGACACAACATTGATAATGAGGGGGAAGGATGAACAAACTCTGGAAGTGGAAAAACTGCATATCTTTCTGGTTCGAACAGTAGATTTCTTAATTTTACCATTTTGTGGGGATCATTAAAAAAAAAACTTTCATCCAGCATAAAAAAGGCTATAAGAATCATCATGGGTATGCCTGCCACATGCCAGCTGCAGAGATGCATTTATACAGCTTGGCCTCTTGATTGTCCCTTGTCTTTTCATTTTCCAATCAATAATTAATCTATAAATTAATATAGGCAAGCATGTTTCTTGTCCTTCTTTTTTCTTAGCTTCTGTGCCTCGTAGGGGAAATCCCCATATACTCTTAGAAAGGTATTGTGCTGTAGATGAGCAGAATCCCATTATAATTAACATCGGTCCCCAGAGCTACGCCCCACAGGCTTTCAGTTTCAATGTTAATCTTATGGGAGAAGGATAATTGAATCAATCATTAGACAGCTGTTGTAATAGCAAATGCTGACAAATCAGGAAGAACAGATGTTTAAGTTATAAAACATTAGAAAACAAATTGTCTCAAGATCAACAAAATCTTTTGTTGAATTTTGACCAGTGGGCGATCTCTAGTCTATAAATTAATAGGCAAGCATGTTTCATTTCCTCCTTTTTTCTCAGCACATATGCATCGTAGGATAAATTCGCACATACCGTTAGGTAGGTTGTCCTGTAGAAGAGCAGAATTACATTATACGTCACATCTGTCCCGACGGCTACGCCCTACAGGCTTTTTAAGTTTCAATGTTAATCTTATGGAAGAAGGGTAAATGATTGAATCATTAGACAGCTGTTGTAATAACAAATGCTATCAAACCACGAAAACCAGATGTTTTAGTTATTAAATATTTTTTAACTAAATGGATCAAGATCAACTGAAATTGTGGTCAAATTTCGGCCTGAAGGCGATCTCTAGTTTACATAAAACCACAAAAAGGTCAACCTCATTTCACCAACCACTCATACACCAGAACATGCTCAACAACACAGACTCAAATTATTTGAACAGAAATCCCCATTGTTCAGGGCAAACGTTTTCAGGCTTTGCCTAAAACACTCCAAACATTAAAAAAATACAAAGTTCAAAATGGAGTTAAAATATTTCCTATTTTAAAATGGTTTCTATGATGTTGAGTGCCAAGTAAATCCTTTTAGGCCTAGATATAAAATTAAAATTAATTAAGTTATTTTTTATCAACCTTTTATCAACTTGACCACACGATAAAAGTAGTTCGTCCTGTAACATCCTGTAGTAACATCCTGCCTCAGGGCAACAGCCGATACTTGAAGTATTAAACATAATATCCTAAAGGCAAGAGAAAAGATTATTCATATTTACACTCATATTTAAATAAAACACAAATTAATTACTCAATATTTATTTCACAATAAGAGAAACAAATTAGTGTAAGAAACAGCTAAAATATTTGGTAAAAAAGAATATTTCAATTAATTCAATATAAAGCAGAGGACATTGGTTTTTTATTATTTCGAAACAGTACTAGTACAGAGTAAAATATATTTGGCACTAACAACTTTGGTAAAAATATTGCACAAAGGGAGGTAACTTCAAGTATTTCAACTCAAATGGGCAAGAAAGGAACTAATGTCCTCGCTTTATCATTAACAATAAACAAACTGAACACAAGACAGGTTTAAAACCTAAATTAACATACTGTATAATACTTATAATATTTCACATACAATAAAAGCATTGACCGTTGCAGCAGGCAGTTAAATACACAATTTAAAAAGCCAACTTTGAGTACTCAAAATAATAAAGTTTAACAATACTGAAATAAACATATTTTTACAGCTCTATTAAATAAAAAATAATGATCTTATGCAGATAAAAATCTCCAGACAAAATTAATGAACAATAAAAATAATAAATTAAATTAATTTCTTTGTTACAAGTGGCACCCTTGCAATAGAACACCAAGTGATGTTGTAAATTGATCAAATAAATCACTAAAATAAGCTTAAAATTATCATAAATACAAGAGTTAATACAAGTAATAACTAATATTTTCATCTTTGATTTTTAGCATTGTGTTGGGAAATCATTAATTGACCAGCCATTGTTGACTTCAGATGACGCATAATGGTCCCGAAGACAAGTATAATCTTTTTTTCCATTAAAAAGTAGATGTAGTGGACTTGTAAAAATATGTTTTAAGAGGGATAAACAATTTATTCTTACGCAAGCAAGGTTAGTAAGACTTAGGTCACATCTTTATGTAGTCTATCCTTAATTTATAATTAATTGAAAAAAGTTATCTCTTCATGATTCAAATACTGATGTGTAATATTTATAATGGTTTAATACATAAATATTTAGTAGTATAACACAAATAATTTTTTTAATCAATTAAAAAAAGAAATAGGTGCTTCTACACAAACAATAAGGGATTACATCATATAAACCACCACGCCAAAACTATGTACACATTGTGTGAACCATCATGCATTATTTAAAGCTTTAAGTTGTACTTTGTGGGTTCAAAGAAAATTTCCAGAAATTTCTATTCCCTGATGATTTTAGCAGATGATGGAACTTTCCTAATATTTTTAATCCTAGCCCTTTCAATACAATAGCACACATCCCAAAAGTGCAAATATTCTTGGGTGGAAACATAAAAAATTTGAATCTACTATTTCCCTGCCATTAGCTTTGATAGCCGTGTATTCTTCATATCGCCATTTATGAAAACAAATCATGATACTTGGATCTGATCTGACATATAGAGGTCAAGCTGGGTAGCAATCAATGTTGATTTCTACTCAGAAGAAAGCATGTCACAACTCTTTCACCGAAAAATTTGACTCTTCACACTTAAAATATTTGTTTTTCGATGAAGACTAAAAGTTCATATTTTACAAGAAATTAGTCTTATTAGAAAGGAGTTAAAATTTAAAAACTTATTACAGATGATCTATAACGATGCTAGTTGTCTGGGACGGACAATACACAGGCGGAAAACCGACGTTCTACGGTATTAAATTGTTGCAAATCTGACTATTCAGTACTGTCGTCCAGCAAACTTGGACTAATGTGGGCAGAACGGTGGCCAGGTTTGTGAATATTCCGGGTTATCGGGAAAGGAGTAAACATAAGAAAATTTATGAATAGTTTATGTTATAACTTAAAAAACATTTATTTAATACATTATGTACAAAATAAAAAATAATTTAACTTCATATATATTTAAACAAAGCTAAAGAAAACCCAAAGCACCACACCAAGCTCTGGCCGATGATATGGCGCTAAGCACCTTGAAACCGAGTATATTTTACTGCTCTGGCAGGCTTCTAGAGTTAACCAGGATTCTGGGTTATCAAAGTCCAGGTTTGCGGGACTATACTAAAATTTGTTTTTCAACATACAGAAAATTCATCTAATATGGCAGGCCTGGGATTTCGCACATGCTGGATTACAAAATATTCTGGATTAAAGGACGAATATCAAGTAAATGTGAATTCAAATAAATATAACATAAAATATGTAGAGATTTGAATTTTTAAACAGCTTCACCACTTACAGTTGCACAACATACTGTCACCTAAATTAAAAATACCGTACATGATTATAAAGTTAAAATGTAAATTATAAGGTTCGTCTCCCTTCCACGCATTTCCATGGCACAGTATTGTCCCCTCGCGACTTCTGATCCCAATAATTTGTATAAATATCAATAAATATTATTCTGAAAGTCGTGCCAGATTATCAATCTTGCCAAATCATAGGATGCTGGACTAGAGGAAGTTTACTGTAACCATAAAATATTTATAACTTATGAATAAAAACTAAAAATGCTTTATGAGCAATGGGATATATTTTGACATTTAAGTCAGTAACCCATACTGGCAAAGCATGTTTAATGCTTTAATAATAATGCTTTAATTGCCTTAATAATAAAGAAATATGTTGCAATTTCAAAGATGAGGCAAGGAATATTTTAATTTGAATCTTGCAATTAAAAATTTATAAACAATACAAGGTAATCCTTTAATGTTGGTTGGCAGAGCTAAAATTACCACTGAACTACAAATATCAAATTTATTATCTCAACCTGAGGGTCCAGAAATGTCTAGTGCGAGTAAAAATGTTAATCTGTTATGGCTTGAATACCTGTTATGGTTTCAATACCTATTACAAACTATTTTCTCCCAACAATGTTTTAAAATTTGAGTTTTGTAGTACAAGTAGAGATAAAAATAGAAACTTCTGGGTATATAAGTAAAACAGACTTAGTCAACACAACACAACTCAACCAAATAAATTTTAATAACAGCATTTACTTATAAAATATTACAAATCAAGCCACACAACACAAGGTATTTAATAAACTAATAAATAAACAACTGGTCTTATAATTAGTACGTATTAAAACACCGAAAGACAAAGGATAGTTGGTAATCTTATACAATTTCCTGAATTTAGGATGCACTGCATTATGATATAAATTAGGTATAAATAAAAAATTGGTTAAAAATTAAGATCAGATCTTGCACCAAATGTATGAACCATAATTTATAAATATACTTTGTTTATCACTCCAACAATCAAATAGTGCTCTTAGCGGTTATAAATTATGTTATCTTTACAACTAAATACAAATAAATCTCTTCTCATTGAATGAAAAGATAACAACAACCACATCTAGATAAACAAAAATCACAGTATAGTAATTAAATGTTATAGAAAAATATGTGAGTACATATCTCTCATGATAATATTGGGAAATTGGATTTTAATAAAAAATAAAATCTAACTCCATGACCCATGGTCGATTACACATTCCTAAATATTAAAAAAACACAATTTTAATGTTACAAAAGAATTTTTTATGACTTTAAATTTTAGCTTTTATTTAGGAAGCTTGTACAATCAATTAATCAATTTTATTACATTAATTAATTTTTATTTAAATTTAATACTTGGATAGGTACGACGTAAGAATTTATATTGAGTGGTTTTTGTCTACAAGACCTAAACAGTGAGCTACAACATTTTATGCTATTAGTCACTGGCAATGTTTAATAAATCTCAGACATTGATATATTTTAAATTATTAAAATACAATACTTACTAATACAAAAATAATAACAAAAATACAAGAATGATAAATTTTAATGCCTTCATGATAACAAAAACAACCAAACTGAAATGAGAGATAAGCACTCTTTTATATCTGCTAAATTTGTACTAGCCAAATAACTAGTTACCATTGGAAATATACGGCAGCGGAATGGTAGAAGAACAAACTTACCCAAAAGTGTAAGCATTTAACATTAAAGTATAAACTTGCAGAAAAAAACTTCAAATCATGATATGCTGCAGAATTTTTAACAAAAGTTTTAAAAGAAACTCAGTTTTCCCATATGATTTCCAATGTTACCTAGTACATGCAATACACGACACTTCTTCTTGCAGAGAAATACCATATGTATTTGTACTTCTATAGAGTAGAAATATTTCAACAGATCTACGAAAAATACACAACAAATTTTGTACAATTATCTAATAAAAGCTTTCAACAATTAATAATTTTATAGCGGCTGTTAAAACAGTATAAGTAATAAAAATGTGATGTTTGACAGTGATGTAAAAATAGTAACAATCGCATTTAAAAATATATTTGCACTCATCCCTGGTAAATAAATAAATACTTAAAAATGAAAAGGAAAAAACATTAAAGTGGCAACTTATAGACTATCTAAATGCAATTAATTGTAGAGTTGACTCGTCTAAAAATAAATAAACAAATATTGTAAACTCTGTACACAACTGAAATGTAATAAGTTTGTAGATGATGAATTGCATGGCCAGTACTAGACTCAGCCAATATAGTCTATGAACAATTAGTTAGAATACGACACAGACACACCTAGTACCGTATATATTGACAAAAAGCGAGGGATGCTACCTACAGAGTAAAAATCCATATTGAAAACACATAAACAAAAACCAAACTATCTAACATCACAGCTAACGAGTGAGATTTATCGGTTTGTAATATTAGATATGAAGGCGAATCCTAATACAATTTAACATAACTAAAAAAAAATAATAATACTATTCACTAAAACCGATAATTCTGTAAGCTATTCAGAATGCACAACGAATATGCAGTAAAATGGAAAACATTTAGAGTCGTTTATCATCTCTAACTTACAACAGTGATGAACAACATTACAATTAGGTTACACTCGAGATTATCAATTTAAAGTGGAGCTGTGATGCTTTCTACGGCTAGGCCAAGGACAGACAGTCGGAGCCGATCAATTGCACTTGTCCACCATCCAACTTAAAGCTACTCGAGTAGGCCAAGTTAGCGAATTGTAGAAAATAACTAGGTTCAGTATGACTAGATAACGGACTCTCGAAACATAGCACCACACACGCACTGTCCTTAGAAACCACTTATTTGGTGAAATAAAAAACTCGTATAACACTATACACTATTTATAAGAGTGTTTCGAATCTAAACGAAAACAAACACAGTCACAGAGGGTATGCGTGCCGAGTTTGTACACGTAGGCCTCTTGTACACTATGATAATGATTGAAACTAACATGTGCGTTCGATAGTGCACCGCTGTGCACTCGTCGTAGTACCTACAGAGACGACTGACTAGAAGCTATCTGTATACGATACATATCAACAGAAAATGTCATCTTTATTTCTTAGTTTAATCTATCCGTTATCTTAAAACTATGTATACAATTTGTTCGCTCTTTACCTAAACTAACAAATTTATGCGAAGCATATTTTAATTTATTTAACAATATTTGCAGAAAATAAGCACTACGCATAGACATGCTCATCGGTTTACTCTCCTCTCTTTTGATTACTATATGGAAATGATGGCTGACAATAATATGATTATCACATCATATGATAAATGCTCGACATGTCGCAGACGTATGTGATTTGCAGTAACTTTACCCGGGGAGTAAATATTATTTTTATAAACATAACTTACTCTTTGAGATTTGTCTTTTCCTATTAATGTTATCATAATATGATATACCTTAACATATTTTCTCTAGTCAGAACGAGGGAGGGAGGGTGGTTTAGTTGTTCTTGTCCCCCGAGCCTGAGTGGTGGAAGCGGCCGGGGTTGAAGTCTGGGTTGACGAACGAGAAGCCTCGGAACTCCTCTTGGTTAATTGAACGGACGACGTCTGCGTTGACGGGAGTCAGAACAGGTTCTTCTTTCGTGAATTCCGCATCAAAATTCAAAGCATCCTTTTTGCTCTTCTGTAAATATAAATGTTTTAATGGTGAGAATAATGTGGCTCCAGGCACTTAAACAATTAACAATCTGATTTCCAGGCAACAAAAAAATATCAGTTTGATTTGGGTTATTTATGTTAGGAGATTGGTAGCACAATTTGTTGTAATTAATGAAACCTTCATAAGAAATAATCATAAAAAATAAATGTAATACCAATCTAAATATTTTAGTTTCATTGTTCAGATAAAAAGAAAATAATCAGAAATAAAACTTAAAGTGTAAACATTAAGTCATTTGCACTGACTAGTTCTTACTACCAAAAAAATAACATAAAAGGTTACTATAGAATCAATGCAATTATTTAAAAATAATTGTTATTTGCAAAAAAACAAATGTTTGGTAATACACTGCTTAGAATACTCACTTTTGACAAAATATTTTTATTTATTAGATGCTGAGAAATCTTTTTTTGTTCATATGATTCTTAGATTTGAAAATGGACTAGATGCTGTTTTAAATTACGCTATCATTATATTACTTGCAAATTTATTTATGTAATTGTTAGCCAAGCTATGTAGGCTATCCAATGCAGGCCGACATCAGAACCAGTTATTCCATGAGGGTGTAAGTTTGGCAATAAAAAACTTTACATTTCATAAATCAGTAATCCTCAAAAAATCAAATTTGCTGGTAAATAACAGTCAGTAGATGTCCTAGAGTGTGGACTTTGTGGTGGTGCCCACGGTATATTGCCCTGTATTTACAAGGGACTGTAAAAACTGGTGTGTTTCAAAATAAAAGAGCAGATTTCATGTTCATATAATAGTCAAACTTTATTTGATCTAGAAATGGAAATAAACAAAGGTAGTTGTATGTCCATTTTTATAGGTTTTATACATACATTCTATGTGTAGCACGGCATGCATTAAAATGGTAGTCCATACAATACCATTTGTTAGGCAAAGTGTTTGAAGTAAAGGATTCTACAACTACCGTTAAGCAGACCCTGAGTTCTTGAAGTAAACCTACAAATGAAAAGTATGAAAAGATGAAATATGAATCCTGCCCTTAAGTAGGCCTACATATAAAAATCACACGCATTGTCGATTCACATTTCAACACGCTTAATTCTTCTTCTTATAAATTCATTCCATGCAAACAAAATTTGTAGGTTCAAATAGAAAATTAGCTGATGAAACAATGAAACTACCATTTTGGCTCCATACAAAGACATAGAATAAACTTTACTAGGTTGATTGGTATTTTTCATGTAATAGTAATTTGAAATCTGCTCTTTCATTTCCAAACACAACGTTAAGTAGTACATAACGTAATACACCTCTGTGATTCTGCTCACACCAGCTGCAGGGGATAGGCTACGTGAACATTGAGAACAGCTCCAGCATCCCAAGTATTTTATTAAACTACATGTATTCAGTATACAGTATTTCCTAATTGTAAACTGAATTACTTTTCTATAGTACTTCATACTGTGATAAGATCTTTAGACTTAGGTATCAACAATTATTTTTTTTTATGATAATCAACCCAAAAAAGTTCCAACTGACAACAAAAACTTTACCCTTTACAAATTTTAACGTTAATAAAGCACAATTAACAAAATAATGTTGATTATTTAGTTCAGATTTTGTTTTATAAATTGTTATAGCACTTACGATTTTTGGTTTGAACGGAGGTTTGACTTTCCGAGCCTCGAGGGCATCCCAGTCCATTTCCTTGAAGAATGCGTGAGCTCTGATGGCGGCTTCTGGGTTGCTACTCCCGACACAGCCCAGTCGCTTGACAGGGTTCTTGGTCATAAACTGAAATAGGAATAAACACTAACATTTTGCAAGTCTCCGATTGTACTTTATAACTTTCTCAAGTTAGAAAAAAGACAGGGTTACAAACGATGACTCATTTTAAAGCTTACGGGCCAAGAACGTAACGAAAAATGCCAGACGTAATAAAAGGTACCGGGGCCCCACCCCATTGAACTTTTATGTTTCAATGGTAATCTAATGGGAAGAAGATTTTTAGATATTTTGTGGGAACCGATTCATTTACGGCATTAGATGTATAGACTAGCTGAAAGTAATCATGAAAATATCCAAACACTTTATATTTAAAGTACTTTGACTTTTTTAGGTGTGTATTAACATCAATGGCATTTTTGTTACAGTAGTAAACCCTAAAGTAAACCTTAGTGGTAGATACTATGGAGGAGTAGGTTTTGCTGTAAGAAAATATATTGCTGAATCTGTGATAGGCTTTACACCGATAAATGAAAGAGTGTGCAATCTTAGAGTAAGTGGAAAATTCAAAAATTTATTGATGTTAAGTATATATGCTCCAACAGAAGAAGCCGATGATGAAGATAAAGACAGTTTTTATGAAATACTAGAAGAAGAAATAAATAAGTTACCAAGCTACGATGTAAAATTAGTCTTAGGAGATGCTAACGCAAAGGTTGGAAGAGAGGAGATCTGGAAGGAAATAGCAGGAAAGGAGAGCTTACATGAACTAACAAATGAGAATGGACTTAGGCTTCTGACGTTAGCCAGCTCAACAAACATGAAAATAAGTAGCACAATATTCCCTAGAAAACAAATTCACAAAGCTACTTGGATGTCTCCGGATGGGAAAACTGTTAATCAAATAGACCATGTGTTAATTGATATCAGACATGCTAGTAGTATTGTGAATGTACGAACAGTAAGAGGTGCCGAATTTGGAACGGACCATTATTTAGTACTTGTTAGGCTAAGGCAAAGAATTGACTTAAAAAGAAGGAAAGCATCAAAGAAGGAGATATTAGATACAGAGAAACTGAAGTTACCACAAATACAAAAGGAATTCAGGATTAAGTTAGAAAATAAGTTTGAAGTACTGGAAAATGAAGTTGTAGAAACATGTGTGGGAGAACCCAATCTAATTGATAATCAATGGAAGAAAATTCAAGGGACGGTGAACAATACAGTTAAAGAAGTGTGTGGTAAAAGACAGAAGATGAAGAAAAACCCATGGTTTTCAGATGAGTGTCAAACCTTAGTTAACAAAAGAAAAGAAATCAAGCTTAATGGATTGCAAGCAGGAGAGCTGTTACCGAAGAAGATAAAAAAAAATCAGAGCAGCTTCGAGTAGAGTATCATGAAATTAATAGAAATACAAAACGAATGCTTAGATCGTGTAAAAGAAACTTCCTCAATGGAAAACTGACCAAAGCAGAAAATGACAGAACCACGAACAACACCAGAGATTTTTATAGAACTATTAGGTTTTTCAAAAAGGGCTTCTCTGCAAGAGCATATGGAATAAAAGATAAAAATGGGAATCTATTAGTTGATAAAGAATCAGCTACCAAAGTATGGAAAAATTATTTTGAAGAACTTCTAAACTGTGATATATCCGGAAGGGGAAACATGGAAGAAAATTTAAGTTACCATAATGTTGAACCTAATGTTTTACCACCATCAGAGCAAGAAGTGGAAGAAGCAATTAAGCAACTCAAATGCAACAAAGCTCCTGGAGAGGATGGACTCACTTCTGAAATAATTAAAAGCGGTGGAAAAATCCTAAGGAAAAAAATTCATAAGCTAATAACAAATGTATGGAATTATGAAATCATACCAGAGGAGTGGGCAGAAGCTATAATAATTCCTTTACACAAGAAAGGTGATAAGCAGTCGTGTACTAATTATAGAGGTATCTCGCTTCTAAATACGGTATATAAAATATTTTCAAGAATATTACTAATGAGATTAAACCCATACACAGAATCAATAGTGGAAGAACAACAAGCTGGCTTTATGAAAGGCAGATCGACAATTGATCAGATATTCTTGCTAAAACAAGGAATTTCAAAGTATTATGAGTACAATAAAAATTTTTATGCGATATTCATTGATTTCAAAAAGGCATATGATAGCACAGATCGAGGAACCTTATATAAGAAAATGGAAAAATATGGCATACCAGAAAAGCTAATAAAATTAACAAGGCTATGTATTAATGATTCAAAAGCAAAGGTGAGGGTAGACGGGGAAGTATCAGAGAGTTTTCGTATGAATACAGGAGTAAGACAAGGGGATGGGATCTCCCCCACTCTTTTTAATATAGCAATAGAAGAAGCTCTTCAAAAAGTAAAGAACTTAAAGAGAGGTATAAAGTTGGGTATAGACCTGAACATCATGGCCTTCGCAGATGATGTAGTGATATTGGCTGAAAAATCCGAAGATCTGTGTGCATTAGCTGATGAGTTTATTCAAGAATGTAAAAAAGTAGGTTTGGAGCTAAATGAAGAAAAAACTAAAATAATTAAATTTGGGCGTAATCCAAACAATAGAGGTGCAAAATTCAATATAGCCCAATACTCAGTGGAATGTGTGGAAAGCTTTAAATACCTAGGGGTAACGGTGAATAGTTCTAATGTGGAAGATAGTGAAATTCAAAGTAAGCTAGCAAATGCCAATAAATGTTTAGGTGCCTGTACAAAGCTCCTTTCATCAAGACTCCTATCATGTTGTACAAAAATAAGAATATATAAGACCATTATTCAGCCAGTGCTATTATATGGAAGTGAGACCTGGGTTCTATCCAAGAAAAATGAAGGGCGCTTAATAGTTTTTGAAAATAAAGTGTTGCGCAAAATATTTGGCCCTATAAAAGATGAAGGAGAATGGCGTATTAGGAAAAACCGAGAGTTACGTGACCTATATCGGGACCCTGATGTCGTGGCTGTGATAAAAGCAAAAAGATTGGGCTGGCTGGGACATGTAATGCGAAGGGAGGAAGGGTCAAGACTGAAAGAAGTGTATAGTGCTGTACCAGCTGGAAAACGCCCTTTGGGGAGACCCAAAATGAGATGGTGTGACCAAGTACAGAGAGATGTGAGGCAGTGTGGAGGGACAGTGGAGTTAGCGGCAGATAGAGAGGCGTGGAAGAGGTTGGTCTACGAGGCGAAGAATCGACTGAGATTTGTAGCGCCCCAGCAGTAAGTAAGTAAGTAAGTAAACCTTAAAGGAAAGCGGTCCAAACCACTCAAATTTTGTGAGCACTCTGGGAATCGAAACCGTGACATCTTAAACTGAAGTCAAGGTGCTAGCAGTTAAGTTAGCATAACACCCACCTTCATATGCTAAAAAGTCTAGGAAATGCAGTGAACAAGCTTATTCACTAATATAAAAATTTTGAAAACTGACACGTTTGATTGGGTCAATCAAAACATTTGGCCTTTCTTTAAACAAGTTTCTTTTGTCACTTATTCTCTCGTTTTGATAGAATGCAGAAACTCGGTACATTGATTCTTTGGGATCATTATAGTAATATTGAAATTCAAATTTTCAGATTTTTTTTGTAATTTTGAAACAGAATTTAAAATTAGGCATAAGCCACCAAAGGCAATAGTGCTAAGTGAATTTGTGTAGCTAAAACTATCAGTAGAAATCTCAAGCTCATGCCTCCAAACTAATGCATCGTACCTAGTCACTTGAGTATAAAATTACCTAAATTTGAGCGAACTAATAATGTCTAAAGGACAGGTAAAAGAATAAAAAGATTATCCCTAACATCAAAATTACATTTATAGTAAATTTTAGGCTTAAAATATATTTTTAATAATCCCTCTAGGCCTATAGAGATTGCTTGATTGTCAAACGCAAAACACGCCATGCTAACCCAACCCTTTGTTACAATTAATTACAACAATTTGAAATAACGGTGGAATATTTTAGGTGGATTTAAATAATCTGCTCTGTTTTAAATCCTGCAAACCATCTCTTATGTGGGCAATGGTGCCAACCTCCAAATGATAAAATTACAGCAAAAAAATTGACCCGTACAATTCTTCTGATAAACAACCACTCAAGGGTTAAAAAGTCTCCACACCTTATGTAAAAACAGAAATTTGACACAAACCCCTTTCAGTATGGAGACAGCATCCTTGGACAGCCACACAGGATAGAGGACGTCGTCGTGGAGGATCGACTCAAAGAGGTCGTCTTCATTGTCGGCCTCGAACGGAGGCTGGCCGGCCATCATCTCGTACATCAGCACTCCGAGCGCCCACCAGTCCACGCTGGGGCCGTAGTCTAGCTCCTGTAGGATCTGCCGATCAACATACCAATGGTCAGTGTGCAAGTTGAAAAACGGAAATAGTTTACCCACCAAGTGAAAAATAAAATAAAAATCTCTCTTAAAAAAACTACCCTAAATAAAAATGTTACAGTATTTAAATTACCTATTTGTCTTCTTTAAGTTATGGACAACAAAGGAATTTTTTGTACTGACCTACTAGTTTTCCCTTCTTTAGTCAGATATAAAATCTGATAATTTTCTTAAGTTAAATTTATTGGTTTATATTTATATTCATTATACACGAAAGACAGTTTTGTCACATTCACACAGTAACGATTCATTTGTCAAATTTTATGAATGACCTTATGGACCAGGATTTTATTTTGAGATTCTAGAAACCTTGATGGAAATTCAATTGGATTATTAAATGGTTGTATGACTCTTAAGTTGTTCCAAAAAGTGGTTTTTAACCATGTGACATCCTCATTACGGCACTTCTTAAATAGTCAAAAGTAACTATTAGATAAAAATTTTGCATTATTATTTTATCTTGTTTTTTATTTAAAGAATTTTGAGTAAGTTTTCATTGATCAACAGTCCAAGAAGAAGGAAAACCCTCTTTGCAACCATATTGTTAATCTGAAATAGGTTACTAACTAATATTAAAACAAAAGGACAAAAACAGTTTTGTTAGAACTGTTTAGGAGTATTTAGTTTTGAAATTTACCACATACGTTTTAGGGCATCATTCTTTTTGAAAAAAGTGTGTTTACAAATAACACATTTTTACACCTATCTTATTTTATACTCTAAAACAAGCTCCGTTTGTACGGGCAAAGTTTTTTTTTTTCGCTCCAAGGATTTTTGATTTTTTTTTATTGAAAATGGGGGTTTTGGCCTACAGAAATCGATTGGAGCTGGTCCCATATCTAAGAAAAATCCGGTTTTTCGCGCCAGAGCCCTTCAAAGTTTCCATGTTTTCCCTATGGAGAGTTCATTAATTGAACAAAAATCAGCTTATAACTGTAGATATAAACCTATGTGTTATTTCTTTAATGGAAAATTATACCTAAGTGCAGCACCCTTCGGCCTGGTGAGTGAGCGGAGCGAACGAGCTATGTGTGAGAATGAAAGTAATAAGGTTAAGCTCGGTCCTCCTGGTACTGGATAGTTAAAATAAGCGGAACTACCATGAAATAAAAAAATGTATGCATACCATTCTAACAGTTACATTAAAAAGGTAGGCCTACCTCAGATACGGTATGGCTGTGTGATTTATGTATTGCATGATCGTACCTCGGGCGCTATGTAGTCAGGAGTGCCGCAGAACGTTGTTGTGGTGACGCCATCAAAAATGTTCTCTTTACACATGCCAAAGTCAGCCAGTTTACAGTGTCCTTCATTGTCCAACAGGATGTTGTCAAGTTTGAGATCTCTGAACAAATAAATTTGAACAATTAGTAACTATAAGTTACTATACCACTTATAAAATGAATAAAAATCTTATACTATTTTTATTTAGTTACAATGTGTAGAGATGCCCCTTACATACATAAGTTTGTCTGGGCATAACTTGAAACCAAGACCATGGCTTTATGGTTTGCACTGAGCATTGGTTAAACCATACTTGGCAATTTAGTAGCTTATTGTAAAATACTAACCTGTAAACAACTCCATGTTTGTGGAGGAACTGGAGGGCTAGTGTCACTTCGGCAGCGTAAAACCTTGCTCGCGGTTCATCAAACTTGCGAGCTCTTTGGATTTGGAACATTAAATCGCCCCCATTTACGTATTCCATGACGAAAAACAATCTATCATTTGTTTGGAAACAAGAGTGGAGGGCTGTCAAAAATGGATGTTTGGCTGCCAACGCCAATATTCGCTTTTCAGTCATTGTGCAATCCACGTCATCGTCTTGTATGATGACGTCCTTCTTCAAAACCTGAAAAATTAATAAATAAATTAAAATTACAAGTTTTTGGTTTAGGTGGGCCATGAAACAAAGGAAAATATATCATAAATTTTCCTTGAGACATTTATTTAAAAAGCCACAGTTGTAATGTGGAATCAATTATTGGTGAAAAAAGGAGTTTTATTTTGGAAAACTGAAATTCTAAATATCAGTTTCTACACAATATCTTAAGCATATACAGGTTTTGCAGCAAAGTTAACAAGAAAGTTTTAATGTTTAAATAATATGAGAACATACACAATAGATGTAAACTCTTACAAGATTGACTTAAAGACTACATTGATAGCAGCAATATTCCTCCACCTTACTTCTGACAATAAATACCCAATAGCTTATTACTCTGCTATCCATGAGGAATTAGTAAGGTAACATTGGGTTAGACCTACAAACAAAATTATAGCTGGAATGTATGTAAGTTAAATCTTGAACAAGAAATAAGAGAAAGAAAGAAATTGCCTTAATTGCTTCAAGCGCTACCTCAGAAATAAGAATACCTACCTTCACTGCATAAACTTCATCAGATCCCTTCTTTTCTGCCAGCATAACCTTGCCAAAACTGCCTTTCCCCAAAACTTTGATAAAATGAAAATCATCAACGCCTACTCTTCGAGCACCTTCTACTCTCCCTAGAAAAAGGGGAAAAATTAAACTACTGGCGCTGAACAATAACTTATGCTAAGTACCAAATTTCAATCCCACAATGTATTATTTATAATAAATAGGCCTACCAATAAACATAAATTTTAACCATACATAGTTCTATTACAATGTAAATTTTTCAGTGCTATAACATAATTTGAAATTCACTTTTTTGGAGTTACAGGGTGTCTACTTCCAAAGAGGTATAAAAATCAGTGACTTTTTGGTGACTTTTGGGAGTGAAAATTGTTAAAAATCAGTGACTTTTACTGTCTCTAAGATAGCAATTGTTGGGGGAAAATTGTAAAAGTCACAAAACTTTTGCTCGCAGTCGCATTATTTTCACAATTTATACTAAAAATGTGTGACTTTTCTTGCATTTTAAAGAAAAATCAGTGACTTTTTGGTGACTTTGGTAACCATTAACTAGGCTAAAATCAGTGACTTTCGGTGACTTTTGGTGACTTCAGTGACCAGTAGACACCCTGAGTTATCTTAAGAAGAAAAAAAAAACGTTAATTTATATTGAACAAGTCAATACAATGTAAAAATCATGGGATAACAATGAATGATACTTAGATAGATCTAGAGTAGAGTCATAACTCACTGTCTGAGTCCGCTTGATGTTTCTTGTCGTCATCTGACTTCTTGCCGTCGTCATCTGGTGGCACGGGCGAGCTTCCGCCCAACTTGTCTCTGTCCACGGGGTTCATACTGCTGCCACTGGACGAGCTGCCTGTCTGTGTTGTCAGCTGCAACAAACATTACAATGTCAAACAGATACAGTAAAACATTGAGCCACTGTCGAATTTAGTGACTGACAAATTTTCTGGAGCCGATATTACACCTAACATTTTCTTTATTTGACCATGGAAAAGCCTCATATTGACTATGACCACAAAAAAGCAGTTTCCAGGAATGGGACCTTGTTTTATAACCTAGCAATGTCAATCAAACATAACATCGATTGGCTTAACGTCTTTTAATGGTGGTTGCATGGCAAAAAAGTGGCCTTAGTAGCAACAAAATGAAGTATACTGACTCAAATCGAAAATCTCTATAAAATCAAAGATCAGACAGCACGTAGCAATTAATGTATCACGAGGCAAACGGTGAATCACTATAGGAGCTTACAGAGGTATCAAATTATAATAGTCTAGTTTGTGGGGTTATACTGTATATTTTAACGACCTTCCGATTAAATCCTGAAATCCTTAAATTACTTTAAATCCTTCCGAAGAAATCCTTACTTTTTTCAAAACCAATTACTCATTTAAAATTTGGGTTGTCATTCTAATATCAATACTGATTCCCAGATAAAAGAAATTTACATTGGTTTATTAAAAAGTGAACCCTAACAGTAATGAAAGATTTACCCACAATTGTTTCCAATATATGAGAGATACAAAGTTTTTCTCTTGGCCTACAGAATAAATAATAAATTGTGAGGGAGTGATATAGAATAAAATGACATAATTATAAAAACTTATTCTCTCGTTTTGATAGAATGCAGAAACTCGGTACACTGATTCTTTGGGATCATTATAGTAATGGTTAGGATCAACCGCCCATCGGATTAACAGACCGTTTTCCAGGAATATACAAACTTCCGCTGTGCGAGCCGATGCTGCAATACTGATATAAAAATAACTTTTATGTTTCAGTCATATATTTTGAAGCAAGTCAAATTTAGTCTGTTGAGAGAGAGAATGAGCAGAGCAAATGAGTTTGTCGTTGTACTTTTAGTAGACATTTTAAGTATGTTCTAATTTGTCTTTCAGTGGCGAAGCAAAAATGGTAACTAATAAATATTTTGGCAAACTATTAATAAAGTAGCCTATCAAACGATAAGCTTGCACTCACCTTGGGCCTGCTGGGTGAAATGCCCATGGTCGAGAGAATCTCAGCCATCTGCTTCGTGTTGATGCCGCAATTATTGGCTACGTTCTTTTGGCACCTTTTGTGAACATTCATACTACACACTGCAACAGCATAACAATATTTTTAAGAGCTTAATTATTTAAAATATTTTATGCTTATCTAAAAGGTAACACCAGTCATTTGTGGTCCAATACGAGTCTAAAGCTATTAACTAAGAATAGAATGAAGAAGTTTTATATTAAGAAGCAAGAGAAGTACTTATTTTAAAACTGATTCCTCATTTCGAATCTGGGTCGTGATTCTCGGATCAATACCGATTCCAAGATAAAAGAAATTTCTATTGGTTTACTGATAATTGAAAACCTGACAGCAATGAAAAATTTACCTACAATTATTTCTAATATGTATACATAATGGATCAATACCCTTTAGTGGGGACATGGACACCTTATAAAAGCACAATTTGTCTGGCCCAGAAACAACATTAACAGAACTATGGTTTATTTTCAAGTGTAAGCACATGCCGAGTGTTTAAATGGAAACAACTGGTTGAAATAATTTGACAGAACACTGGTTATAGTTTTAGTGAACAAAATAAGCGTATTTTGACGTTTGAGGGGTAAAAGTATTAAGTTATTCAACACCCCACTGTTTACAGTGATATGGCATTTATAATGTTTACATTTGTTGTTACTACGGCAGTGAATAAATGATTTAGTGTTCAGTTATATGACTAATAATGTTAGTAAATGAAAATGTACATCTGCTACCACAACTTCACTAACTGGAAATTCAGACTAAAGTTGGTTTAAGAAGATAAAGCAATATCAGACATTTTAGGCACAGATGTTAATGAAACTAATAAAACTAAAGATAGGAAACAATTGTCACAGAATGATGAAATAAAGCTTTCAGCCCGAGAGGTGTCAGAGGTCTATCCACATGGACCATTACATTCTATACATTGCCTCCATTAATACACTCTTAACTAAACAATTTAACACTGGAAAAGATAATATTGCTCCTTTTGTAATAGAGATTTAAATATTGCTTAAAAATCACTGACATTTAAAAATCAAATTACTTTAGAACGGGAATGCTTATAGGCCAACTAGTATAATTTTCTCCATAAAAATGAAACAAAGTATTTTTATCTTTTGTATCTTTCAAAGAGTTAGTCATTAGATTTTCTCAAACTTTAAATTAAGAACAAAATTTAATTATCATCCAAGTAAGCATGGGCTCCTGACGGGCAATTGCTCAAAAATGTATTGAATAGTTACAATGAACATGTAATTAATATAAAACAGAGATTAAATTAACCAGAGACTGACCTTCACACTGAAGACCCTGCCGGATAAGGCCATAGAGCAGGGAGCCGCAGTGATCGCAGAAAGTGAACCTTTTGTAATTGTGGACGACAAAGCGGTGCGGCACATTTACGTTGAACCTCTGAGCTTGGCTTGTCTGACTCTGTAAATGCATCATGTTAAACATTACACTGTAATTGTAGAAGACAAAGCAGTGCGGCACGTTCACGTTGAACTTCTGAGCTTGGCTTGTCTGACTCTGTAAATGCATCATGTTAAACATTACACTGTAATTTTGGACGACAAAGCAGTGCGGCACGTTCACGTTGAACCTCTGAGCTTGGCTTGTCTGACTCTGTAAATGCATCATGTTAAACATTACACTGTAATTGTGGACGACAAAGCAGTGCGGCACGTTCACGTTGAACCTCTGAGCTTGGCTTGTCTGACTCTGTAAATGCATCATGTTAAACATTACACTGTAATTGTGGACGACAAAGCAGTGCGGCACGTTCACGTTGAACCTCTGAGCTTGGCTTGTCTGACTCTGTAAATGCATCATGTTGAACATTACACATCATTTTGGCCAATTTCAACAACAGAATAATTTTTGGTCAAGTGCACATTACAAACTTTATCCAGATTGTATTAATCCTCAGTACAATTCGGTCATAGGGAATAAAACGCAATACATTAAATGATTTTATAAACTAAGATTTAAAATATTGCATGTTCATAGTTTCATTTTGTTAAATTGTTGTGTGTTGTACTGCTTTACCAAGGCTCTGTGATAACGCTGGAAATTTTTACCAAAAAAATCTTTACAAAATGCTTTATTCAACTAGCAATGTTAAATGAGCTTCTTTAATATTTAACATAGTATAATTTTCACTGACAAAATTTTACTAACTTGTAATTAATTATTAGTATATTTTTTTTTTTACTGACTAGAAAAATTTGAAAAGAGCTCTCTCTATCTAGCTTGAAATCCACAAAATGATAATTTGTCTCCCATTGATGCCATATTGGCATATTGGTGATTTAAACATCTTAGAAAGTACTTTTTTTTTTTTTTTTTTTTTTTTTTTTTTTTTTTTTGAGGGAGAGGCGGAAAAATGCATTACGCACACAGGTGGCCAGCCTGTAGTGTGGGGCTCCCCTAAAAACGTGTTTACCCACTAAAAAACCTCCTCTACACTTTAGGAATCTAACCTGGAATTGTTTGTCACATTACGTCAGGCTAGGCTTAAATTTGGCTTACGCCCGTGGGGCTCACTCCTTAGAAAGTACATGGTGCATAGTAGAATACATTTACAGTAATCAAAATACAACTCTACAAACAAAAGGTAAAATGAAATAAGGAAAATTAACTTAAAAATTTTACTTACATCATCCTTCATCCCGGGACATTTTGTAACCACTGACAAATGGCATCTCTTGTGGACAACACAGGTGCAAACTGCAATAAGAGCAAAATCAATCCGTAAAAATTAGTGATTTTACTAATTTTTCAGAACATAAATCTATTTGATTGGCCTTTTTAATGCCTATTGTTCTTGATGCTGATAAAGTCCCATATGAGATCTTTTCAATATAACGAACAATAGGTATTAAAATAGAAAATCATTCTTATAAAATTGACTAAAACCTGTAAAAACTATGTTAAGTTTATTTAATTGAAAACATGATCTTAAATCAAAGCATCGATTAATACTTTTAAAAATATTCAAACACACATTTTAAAATGTCTGGATATTTGTATAAATCCAAATGTCTCCCTCGTCTCTAAATCTTTAGTTAAAAATATAAATAGCTCATAAAATATCATTAATTTTAAGTATTATTATACAAACATTATTAATATTTGCAACAAAAATTAAAATGCTAGAGAGAAAAATTTTTATAACAATAATGTAAAAGCCCTCCATTTATTTTTTGTTTTTGTTTTTGAGGTTATGAAGTGACTTGGAAATTAAAATCCAAATTAAATACAACTTTGCTTTTCTAAGTCGTTATAGCGGATTTTTTTGACAGTCCAGTGTCTTCAATGTCTCAAAATAATTTAATTTGAGACGATGGTTACCAAAACAATTGGTCTTAATTTGTGGAAGATATTAAAGATTACAAACAAGTAGGGGTGGGTGAGTACTCGAGTTTTCGAGTATCTGTCGAGTATACTTGATACTCGATGCTCGAGTGAGTACTTGTGACTATTCGTTGGAAGTCAAGTCGAGTAGTTCTTAAATTAAAATATATAATTACTTAGATGTTTTTCATTTTATTTAGTCCCTATTCCTTTGAATTCTAAAATGTATTTATTGCAAGTATGATTCTTAAAACAAAAGACAGATACCAAGATAATGATCTACTTCTAAACGCATGAAGCAGACAGCGAATGAACTTGGACTGGACTGAGGAGACGGCTGTATCTGGTGGATTGTTAATGGTAGTGAGTCAACATAGCTACTGATTTACAAAATAATTCATTTGTATGATAAATCTTTAGAACGCTGGGAAAACTTAATGAATAATAAACAATCATAATTTGACATTTAATTACTTCAAAACAATTATTTAAAACTGAATTAACTTTTGAACAATTTAAGAGTTATTTTGACATTAGCAGTAAGAATAGTAGTAACAACAGTGTTTCCATTCGCGGGATTTTTATCCCGTTTACGGGATTTTTAGACCCTGAGCGGGATGAAAACGGGATGCGGGATAAAACGGGATTTTTATGAAGAGGAAAACGGGATTTAGCGGGATATTTCAAATTTACAGACAACTTTTATTTTACGTAATACAACTGCAGCACAAACAAAAAAATTACAGCTGATGATTCATTGATTTTTTTTCTTACACCATTTCCTGCAAAAATGTGAAAACAAACAAAATGTGCTTGTTATACTATTTTGAAAAATTGTGAAATACATATTTCGTACTCTGTGGGAGAGTTTAACTTTCTTATTGGACAGGGAGAAGACAGTCGGTCAACGAACCAATGGAATGTAATCTACGAATAAGTTTCAAAAAAGTTCTTAGCATCATAGCATCTGTTATCTGTCTCCAAGAAAATTGTTTGTCCTAAAATCTTGAATAGACGTAAAGCATGATGTACCGTAAAGTACATCCTGTCCCAAGCACTCCAAGTACAGATGCAAGAAATTTAAATCAAAAACGTTTTTGAATATTATACTTTTGAAAGATTAGTCACTCTACTGTAATCAAATCGTAATAAATATTCCATTCTTTTCTGTGGATTAAATTACCTAATATTTTAAATTTTGTATGTATAAATTGTAACCTATCATGATTTTGAGGGAAATCGATAGTAAATGGTCAGGGAAATTAATGAAAAATTTTCTGTGGATAAAGCTTATCCTGGTTAATATATGTATTGTATCATTTCAAAGATGTGATATAACATCACATCACAAATACATTTATATGAACAGTAAATAAAATAAGCTACTATTAATATTAATAATCCGGGATTATTAATATTAATAGTAGCCCTAACATACAAAGAAACTAATGTATTGTATCATTTGATAGTTTTTTTCTATACCTAAGTATTAAAATATTTTTACATATTTTTTCTATTGAATCAAAACCATAAATTCCTTACTTTCCCAATTCTGTACATTTAAACTCATGCTTTATATTTTTTAATATGATAAAGGCCTTTTAGAGTTTTTAGGCTTAAAAGTTTAGCTTGTGGTTCTTATGTTCATTAGGACCTCTATTTTCGCCAATAGTAAATGGTAAGAAAAGAAATGCAACTAGAAGGCTAAAATAGATAAATAAATTTCAAACAAGGCATATTTAAATACTTACATTTATGTTATTTTATTTTAATGAAGTAATACGTTTTTCTTCAGGAAAATCAAAGGATTCTATTTTAGTTGAAAGATATTTGAGTAATTTTATTTGAGCCCGTGTATTTTTCTTCTTCCTATGTTTGATGAAATTGATACTGTAATGCAGATATTTAGAAAGAGTATAGCTGACATGATATAAAATTCTTTAAAAGGAGTTCTATAGGTAACCGTCATTATCTCATGTATGACTGCAGGCTTAGTTATATCATATAAATATTCAGAAATTTAACACATTTCAAGAGAAGTCATAAATGGTCTATGTAGTTAGCAGCATAACGTTTAAAAGTAGAGATTATTTGCCAACCAATGACTTTGGTAAACATGAATTACTCTTCAATTAGAGTTATATCATGAAACTTTGTGTTTATTTTTTATAATGGAAAAGCAAAGAGTAGTTTTCATCACAAGGACGGAAAGTGGCTTTTGTCTGTACTCAATAAGCACAGAAAAAATACTTTCCATCCGAGTGATAAACAACGTTTTTCATCAGACTGCAAACAAATAAAACGGATACAGTAGCTCATTTTAAAGTAAATCAATTCAAATTTCATTTTTCTGTTTAGATCCTACACGTTTTATCAGTTGACTTCCATCTTAATTTAAATATTCCTTATAAACAACTGATATTTACGATGAAGCAAAGAAATGTCAAAATCTTGCATTAAACTTGTAGTCTGCAAGTCGTTTTTTTTTCTTTTACA
The DNA here is from genome assembly GCA_030545055.2 of Neoaliturus tenellus. Taxonomy (NCBI): domain Eukaryota; kingdom Metazoa; phylum Arthropoda; class Insecta; order Hemiptera; family Cicadellidae; genus Neoaliturus; species Neoaliturus tenellus. The sequence continues at coordinate 169,935,634 of CM061531.1, read as the reverse complement.
TTGACTCCAATTGATCCTATATTTGATTTGAATTAGTATGATTTTTGCTTAAGAAAAAAACAACTTTTGAGGTTGGCGCACGGAAAAAATTAAGAGATATTTTTTTGGTGCACTTTTAAAATGCTACGGAAAACGCCGACTTTGTGGACTAAATACAGGCCAGAAAACGGCTGTTCTACGTGCAGTATAATAAAAACGGGATTTTTCCGGATAAACGGGATATTTTGATGCATATTAGCGGGATAAAACGGGATTTTTTTGATGGGCCAGCGGGATATTAATTTTTGTCGAGTGGAAACACTGAGTAACAAACACAAGGAATGACAAGATGGTCAATCAGATTTATTAATGGCTAACCTCAAAGTCCACGTGATACAATTTAAATTTCTTTTCAGATTCTATGCAGAGTACAGCTATTTAAAGCCATAAATACTTCAAATCGGCTGTTGGTTGATTTTATTTCAAGGTTTGGATACTAAAAAAACTGAATAGGCCTATTAACAATAATTTTTAAATTACAATAAATAGGTTATGTTGAATACATAGAAAATAAATGGTCTTACCAGTACCATACAGGATTCATGGCTTTGCTAGAGCTTGCCTTTATTAAGTTAAGAGCAAAAGAAACAACCTACCACTAGCAGACATGAATTCCAAAACAGTGAAAGTTATGTATACAGGACTTGAACAGTTTAGAAAAATGACAATAAATAGTAAACAAAATGGGAGCTGAAGATTTTCTTATGGACAAAGACAAAGAAGAGGGGAGAGTTGAAAATGAAAATTTAAATCCATCAATTACAAGTGATTCCTTGGTAGCCTTTGGGTCCTGTCTAGTATGTGACTCAAAGTAGGCCTATGCCTATTACAAAAACTGTGAGTGAGGAAAAGCTCTTATTTGGAAACTTTTGAAAGTAAGTTAATAGTGAAAAGTGTGAAACATCAAAGTGAAAAGTGAAGTAAGTAACTCTAACGGAGGATTCTTTTTTTATGTTTTACTAAATGTAAGCCTAGGTCTTATGGTTATAACTTTTAATTTTTTTTTTTTTTTTTTATAATGGGTACATTCCTTTAGGCCTAGACCTTTCGTTAAAAAAGCAAGTTTTTAACTTCAGTTTATTAACATAATCAGCAATTTACAAAATAATATTTGTTCCTTCAAATATATTTTAGGAAAATTAAACTTTGAGTGGTTATTAATAGGCCTATTAGTTATTTTATAAGGCAATTTTCAATATTTTTATGTCCATATACTACTGAACTCCACTCGACTCGGAACTCGAGTATTCTATTTAATACTCAACTCGACTCGTTCCAAAAATATGATACTCGCCTACCAACTTACACAAACAACAACAATAGCTACATAAACAAGCTGCATTTATGAGTAAATAATTTGCAGATAGTTAATTTGAAATAGTTTTTCCTTATATATATATTTTTTTTAATTAAAACCTGATTAATAGCTAAAATTTTTAAACTGGTCTTTACGGCTTTAAGATATTAGGGATTCTACAATAGAAAAAGGCATGCTATATAATTTTTTTAGACGAAGGTAAGTAAAAATGTTGTTTATGCCTAAAATAGTTTCTTACCTTGACACTGGTATCCTTGTTTTCCGAGACCCCTGTAACAACAAAATGTATTTAAATTATGCGTAAGTAGTGAGTGATAACTGATTAATGGACACAAAGAAAAATAACCAAAAGAATATAATTAAGTCCTAATTCAATTCGCAAAGTAAAAGATCGGTAAAGCAGTGTTTCCACTTGTGTATTAAAAATAATAAATACAAAATTTAACTATTTGACCACAAAATTAATCATTAATAATTTTATCTTGAGATAAATCTCTATAACTGAATATATTTTAAAAACTGTGTATGGTTTATTTTATCTGACAAACATAACTAGTGAGATGGGAATAATACTAAGTTACGTCTTCCTGACCACTTGACAGGACAGGACATGCACTCAATTGCTTCAGTACATCACTTATGTCTTTTGATAAAAATATAATCTGTGGTAATCTTTATATAATCAGTCGCACTAGAACTCCGTGCAGTATGGTACAGCATTTTGTCAAATGAAGCATAACGTTATATGTATTTAATTCTGTAGTGTATTTTATTAACAAGCCATGTATAAGTGGTTGAAAACTAACTCCGCAGAAATCATGAGTTCTGAATTTTGTGATGTACCTGGAGCTACCAGGAGTACTATGGACAATTTGTTAGTAATTAATAATTTGCTTATAAACCACCCAGGTAATAAGCTGAATGCTTGTCCTGACAAAATGGTTTAACTTTCAACAGTGAAAACTATTTTAAAATTAAGTGCCAAAAAAAGGTGCAGGGATCTCTTCAAGTATCCCTCCAGGTACTGAATCGAAAGGTTTTGTTAGGTGTTTTTAAACTCAACAAGTCGTTGCCCATCGATACTCAATGGATACAGCTCCATTTGTGGCAAGTGGAGCGCTAAGCAGATGGTGTGAAACATGGAATAGTACCCTTTAAATCGCTAGATTTTTTAAATGAGCTCAATTTTTTTATTAGCTCCTTAATTAATATGTCTCACATATTTACAGCTGTTTTACATAACTAAATATCTTTACATTTAGGCCTAGTACTAACAATTAAAACTTATTTACTTTCATTATTGATCCACCAACTATAAAAATGTATAGTTAAAATATAGCATCTATTCAATTCAATTTTTTATATTCATTTGAAGGATAATACATTATAATTGTATACGTTTCAGGTACTGGCCATAGTAAACCAAATCCTTTTCAAGATTTTGCTCTTCTGCTTTATTTAGACAAAATACATCGTGTGTTTACAATCAGCTGATTGAAAGCATGTAAAATAAACTCAATGCAAAGGTATGGAAATGCCAATATTTTTTATTTAAGCAAGTAAGATAACGTTAAAGTGAATACAACCTGCTAATATAGGACCAAAAACATTTGTTTTGGTACAACCCACCTGTAAATTGGCCCAATTGGGCTGAAAAGAACTAGTTATTATCTGTGCAGCTCCCTTTTTACCCCCTTCTATTTTATTGCAGTATGCAGTTTTTTCTAATGTAGTATAAGAATTTTAGTTTTAAATATTGACAATGTCACCTGTTAAAATAGCATCGCTATTGTAAATGTTATGTGACAATAAAGAGATTATGATTTTGATTTGAATGTGTTTGTAAAGATTGAGGTTTCTTTTTTTCTTTTTTTTATGGGGGGTACTTAATTAGTTGAATATCTGTCAAGGGGTATGTGAGGCAAAAAAGGTTGGGAACCACTGCTATAAAGTTTACAAAGAACTGACGTTAAGAAACTTGATGGATTTGACAAGGTGCCACCCTGGAGCCATGGGAAGATAATATAATCATAGCTACTTTTTACTTTTACGTATGTACAATTACCAAATGAACTCTCGGCAGTGTGAGCAGAAGGTGGGCTGGCGCAGGAAGGTGGCCATGAACTTGTGGCCGTTGACCTGGTGGACCCGCCGCCGCATGGCGCCGCGCCGCCGGTTGAACCCTTGCCGCTCCTTGAACTCCCGCGGCTTCTGGTTGTGTGCATCTGCAACCCAACGCCAACGTAAACAACGCCTGTTCACAATACTAACTGAAACCATCATTCCCTCTCGCAAAAATATTAAGACCCCTCTCGGTTGGATGATTTTATGTTTAGAACAATATCTTGGAACTAATTGGTATAAATATAAAATACGTATAGTTATAACAAATTTGAAAATTATGTAAAAAATGTGTAAGAAACGATTAAAAATTCTTTGTGGCCCTAGATTAAACTTAAACATAGGTCTGGTTATGGAAAACTTAACTGGTTATGAGACAGGTACTTGTAATAGTACAATATATACATCACAATCAGACCAAGATAAATAAAAAAGAAGAATATTAAAAATAAAGGGATAGTTAGGCATCGATGCTTTATAAACAGATTGGGTTGTTTAGTTGACTCTCGGTAATCCGGCACACACGGGACAATGACTCGGTAGGATTATTGAAGATTACTGGAGATATTGTAATAAAAATGCTAAAAACATCTCACAGCGTAAAATGAGGTAAAAAATTTTTCAAAGATGGGTTACAAACAACAAACCACCCAACTACAAACGTTTATAGTTGCTTTAAAATAACATTCAAACACAAATTAAATCATGAAAATTATCACAGTAGTATTTCTGACAAATTAAAAAAAAATCACACTGGTGAGAGATATTACCGATGTGGCTTTGTCAGCTTATAGAACGTGTCGGACCAAAGTATTTCTGGCTGAAGAGTGTCTAATAACTGTAGTAAGTGTTTCAAATTGAAATGCTAATAAAAGGGAAAATAAATGGGTGTATTATCTCCATGTAGAATGTATAAATATAGCCTACATAGTTATACCCATCATATTTGTGTATAAAGGGTAAATCCAAATTCAGATTGTTTTATTATCAGATAATAACCTTTTCTAAAAATATATTATACTTTGTTCAAAACATTTTTTTTTCTCATCGCGTTTTTAAATTTCTACATTAGGGGGAAACGTTTAATTCACATAACAATAATGGAAATCTGTAGGGTCGTTGATAATGTTTTGCAAACACTGGACAGATATGTAACATACAGATTTGAGATGAACATTTGCAACCAAAGATTTAGGCCTATTTGTCTTACGGTAGTGTCAATAGGTTGCAGTAAGTTAATCTCTTCTTACAAACAATTTAATGCCACTGTCGTATGCTAGCTACAATATATCCAGCCTTCTTACTCATATGATATTTCATGCTACCCAAATCCAAAGAAGCGCAAGCCCAAAATTAAAGATTTAGTATTATGAATAAATGTTATTAAAACTTAAGGAGTCAGTCTAATAGTTCATGCAGTGAGCCAACAGAAAAATATCCCAGTATCCCGGTCTACTAAGGAGATCATACATATTTGATTATTGAAATTATATTAGTAATTGCAAAAGATTCTGAGGGCACAAATAAAAATGACAAGCAGATTGACAAACACAACATCGAATGATTTTTAAATGAAATAGAAGTACATAGAACAAAGTCAAACAAATGGCAGGGTGAACTGCTTAAGACGGCACTGTATACCTATAAATAAAAAGTATGACATCACATATAAATACATGCTGAACGAACATGCTTGAATTTTTTTATGGTACATGACAAATTTACAATAATTCCATTACAGATACCATTTACACAATCAGATTTAAGAAACAGATGACCACATATATATAATTTATGAGACACTCAAAACAAAATACAGTACACTAAAGATTTTTCTAGATAAACAAAACTTTTTTGTACTTTCAAAAGCATGACCTCACATTTAAATTAGTATGTCATATCATGTAAGTTATCCTAAATAGATGAAATATGTTAGTAAAAAGCAAATTAATGGGATTAAGCTAAATGAGTTATTAAAAAAAAAAAAAAAAAAAAAAACTTGAAATATGAATAATTAATTAAATCTGGCCTTCATTAACAAAGTAGTCAACAAAAATTGGAAATATTGATCACTAAATGATAAAGTAAAGTTGATAAATATTTATTGCAGGTACTTAAATGATAAACAAATATAAAATTTACCTTTATTATTCCACCATACTATTTACTTTTAGGACTACTAATTCCAAAAAGAATAATAAAAACCAAAAATTAACTATATTTGTATATGTACACTTTTACATAACACCAGCATCATCCAAATGAACCATACATACCCCAGACTTTTCTTACAATGAGTAATATCTCTGTGCAGACACAGTGATTACTGATTCATTAGTACTATGTTATTATCAGTGTGAGAATAGGGCATGCAAACTAAGGATTTACTTATGTCATCATTGCAATGTAAATAAAACATTATTGATAAATACAATCAAGAATGGTTGCCTTCTATTTAAGGTACTCGTTGGTTATTTGGATGCCACTAGTTATTTAAGGTTATTTTTACATGAAAATTAAAACAAACACATCAATTAGAAGATAGTTATTTTATGAACATTGTGTAAAAACGATTCCATGTTCAATGGTTTTTGAGTTTTGATTCCCAAAAGACTTCCATGAGGATCTCTGCAAATGAATCTCCGCCCTTGGCCCGGCCCGCCAAACCAAATCAGCTAAGCAGATACAATGTAATATGGTTCTTAGGTTAAGTTTGTTATTGATAAATACAACAAAAATAGTTAAAGAAGTTATTTGCAATAAAAACAACATTGAACCATGACTACAGAGCAGCGGAAGAATGCTCCCCTCAAAGATCCGGCAATGGTCTGTTTATAGCTGCCCAGACAGCCGGAATTATGTTTCACTGCTACAAGCTGACTTGTTTTGAATTAGAGACAGTATATCAGACAAATTGAGCAATAAACTACCTAAACTAACCGGTGCAGCGCGCTATAAACTAGTGACATTCGTTAACTAACGGATACCCTGTGTACTGTCGAATAGAGCACAAGTAAATGTGGTGTATCAAATAATAGTTCTTGAATCCCACGTTTTAATTTTATGGTATATTTAATGTTCTCGAGAGTTTTTCAAGCCAAAGCTAAGGTCTCAAGTTCTCAGCCATTAAGCAAAACTTACAAAGATGCACATATCTAGAAACGTGGGACATTAAAAACCACACAAAGCTTTGGGTAGTAGAAATACAAATAACCATCAGAGAAGCCAAAAACCAAGATTTAGAGAACAACAAGTATAACTTTTTACTTGGAAACTGCAGAAACCCGGTATGTTTACTTTTGACCGAAAACCGGAAGAGATGGCTGTGAGTAATGCAGAGTGGTAGCAAAAGTGTAGGCCTAGGAGAAATTATGAAGGCACAGCATATTACTATTTAAAATTTTATAACATTCCTCTGGATGATCCCATATGCAAATTCCAGTGTGTACAATAAAGTATTTCAATAAAGTACAAAGATACCAAGAATACCAAACAAAAAATATTTCAAGAAAAAATACCAAATGCTAAAACGCAAATACCAAGAACAATAATATATTTTACAGAAAATACTACGAATTTAGTTAGAGCGTTGGAAAAGTAGGCCTATTCCTTAAAACCAATAATGTTGCATCCTTGTACTTATAGGCCCTACTCTTTATGTCAATTTGACTGTTTAGGTAGGCGCAAACCTAATTAGCCTAAGAAAACCAATTAGGTTCAACAACATCAGAAATAAGTAGACCAATATCCACTTGTACTGTAAGCCTATTGGATAAATGAATTGTTCTTAACAGTTTTTTTCAAGAATTAGGAAAATGCCCACAGTGTTGTAGCTTATGGTTGGATTTAACAAATATTGCTATTAGGGTAGGATAGAACGTAGAGAAACCATTTATAACCACTTTCATATCGCAATATTTATGCTGTAGTGTGCAAGTTTCAATAACTATCCAAATTTAAAGAATACAAATTTTACAGAAAATTACATAATTTTAATTGGAGTGTCTGTCAAAGTAGGCCTATACAGTACACTCTCGTTCATCGGAACTAATGTAGCGGACGGCCGGTTCGGGTGTCAAAAAATTCCGATGAAGCGGAGTCCGTCGTGAGTCATCATTCCCACCCGTACGGTGAACTATCGTGATTGTATTCACTCTTGTTTTTAAGATAACACAAGAGGTTTTATGAAAATAAGGCACTCAAACTTTGAACACGGTAACAATAAACAGATAGGAATAAAAACAACGCAGGAAATAAAGATCCAAAATCTTTATTCTCATATTCCAGCAGTCAACTGACTTCCACGTAACACAGGTGCAGTCGCAACGCGAGACAGACTGAATGACAGTTTGGGAAGCGGTCGAACCAGATGTTCACTTCCTGCCCCTTCCTCTTTCTATTTTTGTGCGAATACTCCACGGCCTCGTAAATCACATGGTTTTGTACAGATTATGGAAAACGCCTGATGACGTTAGATGCAAAATGTGATACTTCACTGTTGTGCCGATAGAACAAATGGAAATTGAAGGCGCTAAAACGGAAAAATTGTTTATTTCGTAAGAAAAAAAATTAATATTATCCAGATTTTCAGTTCCGATGAAGCGGAGTTCCGATGTCGCCGAGTCCGATGAACGAGAGTGTACTGTATACATATTCCTTAAAAACAATAATGCTGCACCCTTACTATGTAACACAGACACTCTTTAGTATTTTATAAACATAAAAAATCGATTGTTTACTTAGGCCTAAACATTAGTAGCCTAATCAACGGGTTATATTAGTTAAAAACATCAATAAATAAGCAAGCCTAAACTATCAATTTGTAAACTTGTTAGTGTAATAAATAAGTTTTTTGAGAGTTTGAACAGGCCTATAAATATTTTAATGTATTTATTTTGCTTAAAATAAATATCGGTACCATCAGTAAAACATTTATTAGTGACGCCGTTATTGGACACATTACCAAAAGTATATTGGTGAAGATTGGTCTGGAACCCGGGCCGTCTGTATAAGAGTAAGTCACGCTACCAACTGCGCCACAAATACTGTTGTTGAGGGAAGTAAATGTAAAGCATTGCAACGTTGCAAACGACAAATTGATTGCACAAAGAATTTCCGATACATCCGTTTCTTTTAATACAAATGTGAGCAATTTATTTAAATAAACCTTTACAATTTAGTCTTAATTTTAAAGCAATCAGCTATTTTACTTAATTAAGCAACTTTCTTTCAATTTAAAGGATAATACATAATAATAATTGTGAACGTTTTTAGGTACGGTATTGGCTATAGTAAACAAAATCCTTCTTGAGCTTTTGCTCATCCACTCTATTTAGACAAAATACCTCGTGTGTTTACAATCAGCAGATTGAAAGAGTGTAAAATAAATTTACTGTAAAGGTTTGAAAATGTTGATATTTTTAATTTAAGGAAGTAAGATAACGTTAATTACATAATTAAGCAACTTTCTTTCCATAAATGACAATACATCTTAATAATAGTAAACGTTTTTAGGTACGGGCCATAATAAACCAAATCCTTCATGAGCTTTTGCTCATCCACTGTATTTAGACTAAATACCTCGTGTGTTTACAATCAGCTGATTGAAAGTGTGTAAAATAAATAAATTGTAAAGGTTTGAAAATTTTGATATTTTTAATAATTAAAACGTTATTAATTAATTAACGTTATCTTACTTACTTTAGTTATTAAAGTAAGTAAGATAACGTTGAAGTAAATAAAATCTGCTAATATACAAAGGTTTACGTTTTATTTGGTACAAACTGCGTGTAAATTGGTCTAGTGGAAGTCTCAGACGAACTGTCCAAAGGATTGGAAATGTTGAATTTTCCCCCATGTTAAATCTCCATAAGAAAAGTTTATTTTTCATTTTTGACCGATTTAACGTAAATATTTTTGAAATACGAATAAAACCTGCTAATATATAACCGAAAACGTTTATTTTGGTACAACCCGCATGTAAATCGGTCCAGTAGAAGTCTCAGACGAACTGTCCAAAGGATTGGAAATGTTGGCTTTTTTCCCCATGTTAAATCTCCATAAGAAAAGTTTATTTTTCATTTTTGACAGATTTAACGTAAATATTTTTGAAATACGAATAAAACCTGCTAATATAGAACCGAAAACGTTTATTTTGGTACAACCCGCATGTAAATCGGTCCAGTAGAAGTCACAGACGAAGTGTCCAAAGGTTTTTTACCTTTGTGTTTTAAATATATAGATATCACATTATCTCCAACTTATCTTTTATTATTGTTAATTTAGTGTCAATTAGTGGTATAACACAAACTTCGGTTACTGCTGTGGTATTAACTTACATTTAATCTTTAATCAAAAGATTAATTTATCTTTATTACTTGGTTGTTACTATTGTTGCTAGCTGTCTATAAACACAAGTTTATACCGTTTTAAATTGGTGTATTGCCAAATACATAAATTCCAATTCAGCTTCAATATACTGAGGTTCTACAGTATTTTAACCCCTAATAGAAGTTCTCCAGATGGTTTCAGTTACGGTGAGAAAATTATTGCACCTTCCTGCCAAGTTTTTGGTACATTAAATGACATTATACTATAAGTACTTTGAATCAGCAAACCTAATCAATTCAAATATTTCTTTACTCAAGGCGATCCAAATTTTGCAGTTATTAGGACAGTTATAGGTGTTTACGATATTCAGTAAAATTTATTGTATTTCTACAATATAATTAGTACTAAGAACTGAAAGTTAATTATGATACGGTGAACCAATTGATTCCTTACGATTATGAAATTTTAAAATTGACAATGTAAAAGTATGCATGAAAGTCACTTAAGTTACAGAAGGGTTCAGACTAGGCTTCCATGTGTTCAGACAATCAAGGATTGCCTATGTCAATTGTTGAAACTGGTGGAACAATAAAAGATAACTTACAATTTATACATAGAACATAATAGACATTTGCATTACAGCTACACTATTCAAAAAGACTTGAATAAAGTTTCAAACCACGGCCATTTTGATTATATTAAGTGCAGACTTGAATCCATGACACCAGAATATGAATACTATCCACCAACACTAAAATCGAACGGTCAGGAAGCTGAAAATCAGTTCACAAGTAAAAATTATGCATTGTTATAAAATAAAAAAATTAATAAGAGTGGTCCGCTACTGTGCTATATGTGAATCGAGAATTATCCTTTTCCGTTAATGTTTAAACTCTAGATATAATCATGACCTTAATAATAATAAAAAATAAAAAAAACTATTTCATCCCAATTGAAATTTAACAAAAACATAAGCAATACATTCCAGTGTTTATCGAGTTAGTGCAACACATCGGCCAGACAAACAACACTGCATGCAACACTGATGGAATGACTTGCCTTGGGTGGCCCATTTTAGTTCAATGCGAACATGCAGTTTACCCTGCGGCTCGAGGTCCACCTGAAATACAAGTGACTGTCAACACATATGAGTGCACTACACACCCCAGCACCTGCACAAGTACAGTCCATGTGTTAGTTCCCAGGTACAGTATATACAGCATCGTTCTCACTTTACTAACATTTTTCTTAATAGGGTTTGATTTGCTTAATAGTCATTTTTCTATTGGTTTAAGAAATACAGTAGCTCTTAACCGTGATCACATTAAACACCCTTCTTCTATGAAAGATAATGATGTTAAAACTGATTTCTTTCGTATAACAAAAAATAGATCAAATTACTAAAGTAAGGTAAACTTCCTTCTTGTAAAACATCAAATAAAAATGGCCATTGTATGATAAAAATGTACATTTCTATGAAATTTTGAAAACAGTCAGGACATCCTCAGAGACTTAGACTAGGTATATAGGAGAGACTTTTTATTCAAAAAGATACTATTTCACTTTTCTTATCCATTTAATTGGTACTATTTGTTTTTTAATCAACTTCTTGGTTATCTACCCGGTTCTGGTCCCATTAAGGGCAGTGAAGAGGGTTTTGGGAATTAGTCTTTAGTAATTTGTATACTGAATTACAAAAAATTTGCACTTAAATATATATAAAAGTTGTCTGCTATCAGGGTTGTGTTGTTACTATAACGAATACAATCATAGATTGACAGTTCTCTGTTATAAATACAAGAGGTTGAAGAGTTGTTACAGAAAGTACCGTAATCGATGGTGGAATGTAAATAGTTCATCACTGGCTTACATTTTTATTCCTAAAGCATGGGTAAAAATTGAGATGGGACAGCTTTAAAATTCTTCAAGTTTAATAATGATTCATAAATTTAAATTCAATCAATATATTTGCCTGCAATATTAATGGCAATAACTCTAATTAAAAAACTGCAAGTGCTAGATCATTAAAATATATCTAGTTAATGGACCAGAAAACAATGTAATTGATATTGAACAATGCAAGCCTCTTAAAGACAAAATCTTCATAAATCATCAACACGTTATCAGCAGTCGTTAATTCTGAAAAGTATACAGAAAATAACCACACAGGACCGCCCTGTCACACAGTCCCAGTCTGTTTTAAACTCCATCTTCCCAAAGGAAAACATTTTACTGATACTGATCATAGTTCCACGAGACTTCGGTGGGTAGAATATTCTAGGTAGTTACCGGTTGGGCTTGTAAAAAAAGAAAGAGAAGCAAAAAAACAGAACGCATAAAAAATTAAAATAATGTTTTTTTTTATTTTTCATGTATTATTATTATTGTTTGTGCTATGATTTTTAAGGGTACTTATACATTAGATTTATGTTCTAAATTTTCTACAATCATATTTAGATAATCACAGGCAAATCTAATGTTTTAATAGTAAATGGTCTGATGAAGTCATAATGGAGTGGGGTGTGCCTTAAGGATCTGTTCTGGGTCCTCTCCTCTTTCTTACTTCTATTATGATCTACCATCATCAATTAGGCCTAAATAAAAAACTATTCTCTATGCTGATGACAACTTTTTCCAATTATAGTACAGACTTAATTAATCTTAAGAATCTGGCTGATGATACAATAGCAACTGCCACAAATTGGTTTAGCTCTAATGGATTTTTACTTAACAAAGAAAAAAACTAAAAGTATACTATTTAATCTCAGACAAAAATCAAGCTCCCTTAAAGCTGAGTCTGTTGATACAGTCAAGTTTTTGGGTATAAATATTGATCATAATCTGACCTGGAATTCGCATATTGATTTTTTGAATAAAAGGCTATCACGGGTTTTTTTCTCCTAAATCATAAACAGGATGTCTCTACCAAATTTCACAAATGAAATTCCTGACTTTTAAGCCACTTTTCTGAAAATTCCCAAAAAAAAAAAAAAAAAAATCTGCCACACAACCCGCATTTTTGTAAAATACTTGATACAAAAACATTCAAGAACAATGGAAGAAAGTGAAAATGTTGACATGTCTAGGCCTAAAGATTCTTGCATGCATGAAAGCTAAACTTCTAAAAACATACAGTACAAAACCAATGACCACCCTTCAAACACAACTTAGTGACCCAAGAGTATTTCAACTACCCTATTTCAACCATAAAATATAAATAGTAGTCTATTCCTGTCACAGAAAACATACATATTAAGAAAACTTCAAATGGAATTGAGATTAAAAACAAATTATTTTTTACAAATCATAAAACTTAATATTAGCCTACAAATATGGCTGTATTGCTAGCGCATAGAACTTTCTATATGCACCTGGAATGCCTACACCATATTCAGAACCCATGCTGCTGGCGGAAAGAAGGCCAAGCAAGGACGACGGAATTGTTGATTCTGGCAGTTCGCACTCTGTCATTCACACGATTGTTCCTCACATGTGCAATACATAACTAGACTAAACCTTACATATTAACGTTTATGTAAGGTATTAAACCTTACATAAACTTGCAAAAATTATTAATCCCAACGGTATAAACCTATATGTGTCTTTCCTAATATTAATGGCAAGCATATTGGAACAAATACTTTGAAAACGTTACATCAAAATGTTACCAAGTGAGAAAGTTTTTTATTGTGGGCTAAGAACAAATTTGCAGCAGCGAAGTTTAAGAGTCGTCTTCACCCATGTAAAAACACTGAAAACATGCCTACGTGTTCCCCTTTGTCAAACGGTGTTTTTGGAAATTTTTTGGTAAAATTTATGATGTATTGTAGATTAAGGTTAGATCTAGGTTCCCTCATACCTGATATAATAAGTACAAATAAATCGTATAAGTAGAAAAAAATCTTTAAAGTAAGGAGAGTTACTTTGTGACCTCACAGAGAGTAATATTTTCACATTTTTAAAATTTTAAGGTATGAGGGATCTAATATAACTATTCAACTAAACACTTACCAAGTTTAAAGAAAATCTGTTGTAAAACAGCGTCCGAAACAGGGGAATAAAATACCAGGTTTTGCATAAAAGCCATAAGATTAACATTGCCGACTGCGCTACTATCCCAATGGTGAAGATGACTCTTAATATGTTGAGGTTTTCTAACAGGTTTACATTAAATTTTTTTAAATAGCATTTTTTTAGTTTTTCAAATAATTGAGCATAAAATAATCGTTAAGGGTTTTCCCTCGTGCTGCAGCACTAGTGGCTAGATACAACACCATCCAATCCTGCTGCATTAAACTGTTTAGTAAGGTATGTTAATTTGTACCGTATCTGAAGTACCTATCTTAGAAAAAATAGCTAAATATAAAATTTTACTTAGGATAAGTAAAAATACAAACATTAATTACAAAAAATACAAACATTACCGGTTAATTTGAATACCCAGTGCTAAACATTTTACGTAAAAAGTAATTTTCTTTTATCAGATTTTCCAAGCTTTCCACGGGGAAAAAAATATTGTTTTCGGAATCCAAGTGAAATTTCCAACAATTTCTGATGGCATAGTTGAACTCAATAATTGGCCACATAATTAGCAACCGATAGGAAAGCATGTAGGCCTAAATGAGCAGGTGTAATAAAGCTTTAGCTGCTTATTTTGCATAAGGGCTTCACAGTTTTTGAGCAATGTTGCAATGTCCAAAATTACACAATGTGACCCGATGTCGGCCGAAGACGACTCGTCTCACCAGCACTCATGCCAATACGGAATACGCCACAAGCTAATATTTGATTGGGAGACAGTCACGAAACTCGTATCGAAGCTCCATGTTTAGTGTTGTCTGCGGTGCACTTAGCGCTTTAAGCGGATGGAACTTCAGTCCCCGGCCATTCTAGCTAACTTAAAATGTAACTAACTCCAGTAAGCGGCAACAAATTCTGAAATACATGTTGGCCGTTATCATTCAATTGGGATTTAATTTAACAATTTTTTTATTGTTATCAGCATTCTATAGTCAATGGCATTATTGTAAGCTGTGTTTGTGTTGCGCTGATGGCTGCGATCACCTGTGATTGTGTTGTCAACTGTGTTGTAGGCCTACCAATACAAGCGCTAGTAAATCCACACTAGTGCTCCAAGCCACTGTTCCTTGCTGGAAGAGTCCCCAGGTGGTTCAGGCGAACTTAACCTAAGTGACGGAGTGTCATGACTGCCTCCCAATATTAGACTGTGGAATATGCTTTTTTCGGCGATGCTTCGCAGCAACTTTCGATCCCAAACAAACTCGATCGCTCAATTTTTATTTTTGTTCCTGTCAATATAATTGTTTTTGAAGTCGTGCCGGATTATCAAGCGTGCCGGATCATAGGATGCCGGATTACTGGAAGTTACTGTAGAATTTCTCGACAAATAAACTGAGGGGATTTCTCTAACGATACACACAAGCTGAGAAAAAAGTAAGAAAATAAACAGGCTTGCCTATTAATTTATGAGACTTATTTCTAAGCTTAATCTTTTTACACAAATGTTTAGATTTCTTAATTGCTTAGTTAATTATTTGAACAGAACTACAAGTTTTCTGATTTTGGTTTACAAACATACCCTACTTTACAACAATAAAAACAGGTGAAACATTTTTACATCGAAATGTACGGATCAAATGACAAAATCTATATTTTATGCATAAAATAACCAAATTTCCGGATTTTAATAAAATTCAATTATTCCAGTATCTATTTTGAAATTCCAGTAGGCCTATGATTCCAGTATTTCCCGTATGGAAATAAAATTCCAGTATTTACAGTATCAGTAGACACCCTGAAGACACAGAGAGTTTTATTCATATAATTAGGCCTATCACTGGAATAGCCTATTAATTTGAGATTTTAACCATAAAAAACCTGTGGGATGAATTTCTCTCTCAATTTGAGAGAGAAATTGAGAACCCTTAAACTAGGCCTGGGTTGGTTTTTCATATTAAAATTTAATGGTTAATGGAGATTCGTTTCTGGCAAAACTTCGTTATCCGACTACACCGTTATTATCGATGTGTAAATTTCGATACTGCGATTAAAATTGTGCGATGAAAACAATCAAATGAACAACAATGTTGGGATAAAAAAATGAAGCGTACCGTAATAATAATCTAACCTCCTCACTTTTATTGACAGCGATGTTTATAATAACAAAATTAGCCTAATGGTGTTTGAAAACATTTTAAACGCAATTTCCTTCAATTTGTAATTGTATCGTGTCATTGTATCATCCATAGAATAGGTAACGGATAGAGTTTCATATAAGTTTAGCGCCTACATTTCTACCGAATGAAAAATCGATCGATACGATCGATATATCGCATCGGATCAATCAATGTGATTGATATATCGCATCGGATCGATCGATACGACTGATATATCGCATCGGGTCAAAATTTCTATATGTACATCTAGGTAACTACATAACAATTCATAATGTAGTTAAAATGTTGATCAAAATCTAAACCTAAATCTCTCAAAAAACTTATTACCGTAGTCAATGTAAGTTAGGCCTATAACTTATAATGGTTGATTTTTCTTTTTTAACATGAAAACTGAACACTAACACTAACTTACTATATCTGTTAACATTTTCATCCCCTCATCAGTGCACCACACTGCTCACACAACATTTTCTTTGGTAGGCCTAGGTATCAGTTCATTATCTTGTAAAAATATACCACATTGCTCATCCTATCTAATATATGACCCAACTATCTAGTATAAACTTTCTATTAGGCCTATAAATAGGTTAATAGAAAGTTTTCTGAAACTCATGAGACTAATCAAATAACTAAACTATCCATACTGAATATGAAATCACCTAGGCCTAGTAGAATCTTGGTTTAAATGTTACATAAACAAACAATAATATTTAGTAAATAAATATAAAAAAATTCTCATTAAACATCTAGGCTATAGGCTATTTAAAATATTTCATACGATATTTCATCCAATGTGATATAGGCCTATCAATATTTCATCCGATGTGGTGTATCGATATTTTATCTGATGCGATAGCCTATATCGATCGATATTTTCATTCGGTAGAAATGTAGGCGCTAGGCCTATATGAAACTCTACCCTTTGTCATGGTAGTTAGATTAGAATAAATTTGGTCAAGCTAAATTTTATGTTTGACAGTAAGCAATATCACAGCCATGGCCGCAGTACGGTAATATATTCAAAATGAAACAAATGTTTTATCAAACTATTCAACCACTATATCGATCAGATTGGTAGATATTTTCCATCGAAAGAAGTGCAAGTGTTATATAGTTGACTTATATAGTATTTAAACTTAGTTGAATCGCCACTTAGGTTTGACAGTCCTCATTTAAACTCTAAAATCATCATGCAGAACGATAAACTTAAGGAAATTAGTGTTAAGCATGGTTGGCGATTTTTGCCTGTTAACTTTGCCCTCTGTCGTTCACACTATACTATGAGGGGTCTCCACCTCAACAAGAGAGGCAAGAAAGTTGTCTGTTGCTTGATTAATGACATGTTGGAAAATTCTCATTTTTTAGTGTAAGTTCAGTTAAGGTTGGGGAGGGGGGTGACAAACAACTGAATCTTTTGCATGAAGGTATTGTTGCGATGGCATCTCAAGATGATTTGAGCAATAATGAAGTCACTTATTCTTTAAGTAACTCTAACGAAGGTCTTTTCAAAATAATACATCTGAATGTGGAGAGAGGGTTGGGTAGTAAGAAAAATCTCATTGAGGTGTTTTTAGATGAATCACAACCCGTCATCTTTTGTGTTACAGAACATGGCCTAACTATGGAAGCTTTTACCAATTTTCATCTTGAAAATTACTTGTTACATTCTTTTTTCTGTAGGAAAAATTCACTTTGGGGTGGCGCTGCCATCTTTTTAAGAAAAGATGCTGCTCTTGAACTATTAGAAACACAACCCTTAGATATTTTCTCTCAGGAGTCCATTCTAGAGATAGTAGAGCTAAAACTTAGATTAAATAATTCCGTCACCATTTGCTCTGTTGTTTATCGACCTCCTGATATGGACAATATAAGTGCATTTTTTAACCTTTTTGAAAGCTATTTACATGCCTCTGTTAACGGACAAAGATCGATCATTATCACAGGCGATTTCAATATTGACAAAGTTAAACACCCTTTAGAATTCAATATTTTTGAAGATCTTTTGACTTGCTATGGCCTTAAGTTTGAGATAAATGCTCCCACCCGTATCTCCAACAACTCAGATAGTTGCATTGATAATTTTTTGACCAATATTCACTCAGTAAACTGTTATACTCTCGAACCCTTTATCTCTGATCACTGTTCAATTGTACTTGAGATGCCAGTAAATAATATAACTCCTGTTCATGATCAAATCTTTGAATTTAGAGATTTTTCATCACAGAATATTGTAGAATTAAAAACTAGATTGAAATGGGAAAACTGGTCTGATGTTTTTTCTGCAACGTCAGTCCATCAGATGTACAACAATTTTGTTGGTACGGTTTCTCACTGTCTGGAGATCTCCTGCCCAATCAAGAAAGTAAGAAAAAAGAATTACAAGAAGCTGAATTGGGTAACAAATGAAATCAAACAAATGAAGGATAGAGTTCATAATTCTTATTTGGAGTGGACTTTGACCAGGTGTAATGAGCGTAAGTCAGCCTATAACAAATTAAAAAAAGAATATAGGAGTAAAATCCTTGAGGCTAAGTCAGCACATATTTTAAGAGAAATAAAAGAGTCGGACAATCCCTGTAAAACTTCTTGGAAAATAATAAATAGTCATAGAACAACAAAAAACTCTGTTACTGAATCAAATATTTGTCTAGAAATAGATGGCACTTTGAAGCATGATCCAATTGAAGTCTGTAATATTTTTAATGATTTTTTTCTGAACTGTAATAGTAGCAATGGTGCTGATAGTGTTTTTGAAATGGATCTCGACCCTTCTTCTTCTGAAGTTGAACTAAATATTTTTGAACCTGTAACTTTGAATGAACTTAAGCAAATCATCACTTCTATGAAAAATAAAAATTCCTCAGGACATGATGGTATCTCCAGCAAAATAATCAAAGCTTGTTCTCAAGAAATTGAAGGTCCGCTGTTGCATCTGGTCAATACTTCCCTGGAGCAGGGGATTTTTCCGGACAGTGGGAAGCTGGCCATTGTCAAACCATTGCACAAAAAAGACAGTAAACTTCTGCCCCGGAACTATCGTCCTATCTCGCTCCTACCAACAGTGAGTAAGATTTTAGAAAAAGCAGTTTGCAACAGATTAATGCAATATTTAAATGATCATAATCTTCTCTTCTCTAAGCAATTTGGGTATAGAAAAAGGAGATCCACCAAGCTAGCCCTTATTGATTTCGTGAGTAAGTGCGTCGATGCCTTGGAGAGGGGCGATACTGCAGTCGGCTGCTTTATCGACCTCTCTAGGGCATTCGACTGCGTTGATCATGAAATTCTCTTGAAGAAACTCAAATTACTTGGAATAAAGGAGAGAGCCCTTGGTTGGCTGACGTCCTATTTAAATGACAGGCGACAGCAAACTACAGTAAACTTTACTTTCAATTCTGGACTTAAAAAACAGTTTTTCTCTCATATTGCAAATAATACTTTTGGAGTTCCGCAAGGTTCAATTTTAGGCCCTGTGCTTTTCATTATTTACATTAACGACATTTCTAACTTTTTCCCTCAAGAATCTTTAACTATTTTTGCAGACGACACTTCGCTTTTCACTAAAAACAGCAATGTCTCACAATTAGAAATAGAAACGTTTGGTCAGCTTGGAGCTCTCTCTCAGTATTTTTCAAGGATTAACTTAAACATCAACCCAAAGAAAACCAATTTCATGTTTGTTTCTACTTGCCAGAAGAAAAGAAGACTCGAAAGGGCTGGCTTGCATCCACCACTAGTTATGCTTGAAGATGAAATACTTGAAAGTTCTCCTTTTGTGGAGATTGGACGATAGTCTCCGGTGGTCGGATCACATCGACAAATTAGCTTCAACTTTGACTTCAAATGTTTTTGTCATTAGGAGTCTGGCAGTTTTCAATAATATCTCCCTTTGCAAGTTAATTTATTTTAGTCTCATAGAAAGCTACTTGCGATATTCGGTGGTGCTTTGGGGTTCTTCGAGTAAAATCAATTTGAACAGGATATTTGTCATTCAAAAGAAAGCGATCAGAGCTATCTGTAGGCTACGGCCTATGGACTCTTGCAAAGAGAAATTTAAAGAGCTCCAGATCATGACGCTACCTTCACTTTACCTTTTTGAAGTTATCAATTATGTAAAAGAAAATAATTTGATAGAGGCTCATAGTCACTCTTACTTCACTAGAAACCGTAATGTCAATCCATCTGTTCAGCATAATTTAAAACTTTTTGAAACAAAACCCAGTTATCTTGGTGTTAAATATTTTTCTCAATTACCGTCAACAATCAAGAGTATTGAAAATTTGAACAGTTTTAAGAAGAAACTCAGGCAGTACCTCATCGATAAGTGCTACTATGATCTACCACCTTTTCAATAATCCTGATTTTTCTCCCGGACATTACGACTATACCCACTCCCCAACCTTACCATAACCTGATTGGACAGCGTCCGGAGTTGACGGCCAAGTTTTAGCCTACGGTACTACAAGGAAATTAAGGACGGGTCCCATGCCTTCGTGGTCTACGGGACAGACATAGGAGGTAACAGGTAACAGGTAACAGGTATAGTCCTATGCAACTGTACTCACAGTAAAAAATTACAAAAAACGCACTAGCCTAAGCCTTAATAAAAATTGAACGTACGGTATTAAAAAATCAGAGCAATGATATTTTACATTCATAAATCACCTAGCGTCTGCAGGAGTATGGTCTCACAAAATTGTAGTACGTACTTAATAGGATATCAATTGATCATTGATAATAATAGCATTGGAGTTAGGTAATTTTTACAAACTTTCAAAGGCTAAGTTAGACAGGCTTCAAGTAAGTTTTAGGCCAAGGCCTGGTAAGTTACTAAATTAATGATTTGATACATTTAAATTTGTTATCTCAAATAAATTGTTTGGGCCGAAAACCATAAACAAAATCACCAAAGATCCTAAGGCCTATCCTAGGCCTTTCCACTTTGTCACTCAAGGTCCTTTCTGAGGAGACAGTAATTAAAAGTAACAAGATTAAACTATTTATCTTGAGTTCTAAACCGTTTAAAAACATACCCAAAAATCATTAGAATCCTTGTCTTTCTGAAGTAACTCTTCGAAAGGAATACTGCAATTCGCTACAAAATCGTCTGGTGGGATGGCGGCATCGTGAAATACTGTCAGCTGCAAGCTTTCAGCATTCTGGACTTCATGACAAAAATTCTCATTCCAAACAGGGTCAAACGTCTTTGGCTTGGTTGAGGATCTATCTAAATGGTTTTCATCTACGTCTATAGATACATAAGGATCAATGGGTTGGTCTTCTGGCTTTCCAAACGTCATCATGTTGTGTCGTTTTTGAAAATCTGTAGGTCTCAACCCGCAAGCCTCGCATATTTTCACGCGCACGGTTCCGCTAAACATTGGCTTGGTCGTTTGAACAATTACGAATGAAACTAATTTGCAGAACGCACAGGCACTCGCGAAACTAAACAATGAATAGGAATAGACCACATAGGAAAACTAAGACAGAGTTACTAAAATATAGGGATTTTTTGACGGCCATGAACGGAGATTATGGTAAAACTTCACTGCACCGTAATTAGTAGAACCACAATGCAATTCGGCACCTCATTCAACATAGAGGTGAAACATGTATAGTTTGAGATACATGTAAATTTCGTTAGAAGAAAAAATTGAACTAATATTTAAAAATAAATACACAGATGAACTATTATTAGCTCAAATCAAAGCAAGAAACAAAATCGATGGAGACATACAATTTTCCCCAGAATAAATCCTCTCTCAGCAAGCTCAAACAAAACAAACTTTATACAATGAGAGTATTCCCGGGCGCCTCACCAGTCACCAAAACGGTAACTTCGTCTGCTATGTCGTCTGCTAACAAGGCATTTGCATTGTTTAGCAGACGACAAATTAGTCACCGGTAAACCCGGTGAGGCGCCCGGAATACTACCACTGAGATAAATTCAAACAAAAAAATTAATATGTTCAAAAATAAATGAGGTTCTGCTTGCTTAGTTCTCTATTTATTCAAACAGAACAAATGTAATACAAATGATTCAGAATTTAAATTTTAAATTCAACCTTAGGTTGAACTTAAATTTAACCTTTTAAATTTTAAATTCAACCTTAGTTTGAACTTACAATTTAAATTCTGAATCATTTGTATTAAATTCGTCCTGTTTGAATGATAGAGAACTAAGCAAGCAGAACGCCCAAACCCAAACATTGGTAAAGACATCAAGCACGTCTCCATCCAAGGCCATCTATACACACCTGTGTGTACAACCTGGTGTGTAGTTGGCCTTGCTCCATCCTGTCTGGATATGAAAAATGCAATGTCCAAAGGTTCTTCGTTCTTCGTCAATTTTTCTCTCGTAAAATGGTCAAGGTTTGGGAAAACGCTGCTCACCACAAACAAAATTTTGATGACTGCTTTGTGCTTAAAGCAGACAATAAAATTAAACCACATCAAAACCCAAAAAAAGTAACCAAATGATTGGAACTCTGAATTGGCACACCAGTTGGTTTAAAATACCAAGCCCCCCCCGGGTTAAATATGAGATAGTCAAAATCTATATCTATCTATACTTATTTAATATGCTAAGGGTTTTTTCTTTTTTTGTGTTGAGAACTCCTACAATTTTCAACCGAGTTTCAAGTTTTTGGTGTCGTTGAATAGGGCTTGGTCTGTTGATGTTCCAAAAACTGATTGGAACTGGACTGAAAATAAAGGCACCATCCTCCATTGAAACTTCAAAATTTCCCATTAAAATAACATTGGGATTGAATAAAGCATTTTAAACATGTATGTGAATAATCAAGTGTAAATACGTGTAGTATTTGGTGTTATTATTTTTTCTTATACTCTAAAACAAGCTCCGTTTGTACGGGCAAACTCTTTTTTCGCTCCAAGGATTTTTTGGTGATTATGAGAGTTTTGGGGTTTTGGCCACCAGGAATCGATTGGCGTTGGTCAAATAGCTGGGGGAAATCCGGTTTTCGTGCTAGAGCCCTTCAAAGTTCCCATGTTATCCTTATGGAGATGTGTAAGTTCAACAAAAATCAGCTGATAACTGTAGATACAAACCCTGTTATATCTTTAAATAAAAATTATACCAAAGTGCACCCTCCAGCCTGGCGAGTAAGCGAAGCGAACGAACTCGTCTTAAAAAAGGAAGAGGGCGAGTGAGCGGAGGGAACGAGCTTTGTGTGAGAACGAAAGTAATAATTTTACCGAGCTTAAACCCATACCAGCTATCTAGAATAGAATAGAATATCTTTTATTTTTCCAAAAGACAATACAATACAATACAAGGATGTAGCAATAGAATAGGACAACTTAAAACTATTGTTATACTCTAAAGTACATGTTACATAAATAAAATTGCTAATTTATTTTTTACAGTAATACAATAGTTTCTGTTTAAACTAAATTCCCTGTCTTATAAAATGTAAATCATAATATTAGTTTATTTTGTTTTCGGAAAAATTTAGGGCCTCTAAAGGCATAGCCTGCGTAGAGGTTCCTTTTCATTTCAACATTTCTTTCAAACTAAGCACGAGAGTGATATCAAATTTATTTAATGAAGAAAATTGATCCATCCCACTTATCTGATTATAAAAAATTGAATTAAGTACGTAACTTACTAGCTGAATGTTTAGTTAAAAATATGTTTTCTGTTCATGTAATTCAAATATTTGAATGATATTCTATTACATTGGTATGGTTGTTAGGAACTTAATGTTATTGTGCTGCATTAACCAAACTTTTAGTCTTTTCGAAAATAAATGTACACTTTACAGTTTGAAACATATTCTGGAAGGTTACAAAATATTTTTGGTCCCAAAAAACAAAAACTTCTTGCAAACAATGCTAAATTAGGTTTTGGAACAATAACCCTTTCCCGTTTCCTTAATTTTAATTTATATTCACTATTCAAAAATGGTAAATTTCCACTTAAAATGTAAAACATTTTTAAAACTTTGTGTACAAACATATATTTTAAGGAAGAATTTATACTCTAAAACAAGCTCTGATTGTATATACGTGCAAAGTTTTTTTCGCTCTAAGGATTTTTGATTTTTTGATTGAATATGGGGGTTTTGGCCACCAGAAATCGATTGGGGCTGGTCCCATAGCTGGGAAAAAATCCGGTTTTCGCGCTAGAGCACTTCAAAGATCCCATGTTATCCTTATGGAATTTTTTTAACTGAACAAAATTCAGCTGATAACTATAGGTATAAACCAATGTGTTACATCTAACGTGTAGTTTAAGAAAATAATACCAAAGTGCAACACCCGCCGGCTTGGCGAGTGAGCGAAGCGAACGAGCTCGTCTTTAAAATTGAAGAGGGGCGAGTGA
Organism: Neoaliturus tenellus; assembly: GCA_030545055.2. NCBI lineage: Eukaryota > Metazoa > Arthropoda > Insecta > Hemiptera > Cicadellidae > Neoaliturus > Neoaliturus tenellus. The sequence goes on along the minus strand of CM061531.1, from coordinate 169,911,282 downwards.
GCGGAGCCAACGAGCTTTGTGTGGGAAAGAAAGTAATAATATTACCGAGCTTAAGCTGTATATTTTAGTACCGTATCATTTTTCAAGTTTTGTTTCGGGTCGCCGTCAGGTTGGCACCACGACAGATTGGCACCACGGTGTTTTAGCACCAGGCGTCAGATTGGATCCGATCCCCTGAAATAACACTCCCCGTCAGGTTGTCACCACGACAGATTGGATCCGATCCTTTCTCGAGGTTCCAACCTGTCGGGTGCTGTCACGACAGATTGTCACCCCAAGCGGCCGGCGTCAAATTGTCACCACGACAGATTGGATCCGATCCTTTCTCGAGGTTCCAACCTGTCGGGTGCTGTCACGACAGATTGTCACCCCAAGCGGCCGGCGTCAAATTGTCACCACGTCAGATTGGCACCGATCCTCAGAGCCGGCCTTAGGGCGGTGCGAGCGGTGCGACCGCAACGGGCCCCGCGCTTACAAAGGCCCCGGGCAAAAAATGAAATAAAGTAAATAGACAATATTTAACTAGAGCAGTGGAAGACGGCCGTCTATAGTGCCACGGCCGCGAAACGGTCATCTACGTCTAAACATTTTGAACTAGTAAAACACCGGCGAAAAACAACTTGAAAGTGGTTACATTATTATGTCATATCACAGAAAAATGAAACGATATCGTTTCCTTTTTCTGTGGTCATATGAAAGGTAATATTCTGAAATTTTTTATTATAATAAGAGATAACCGATTTGTAGTTGTGTAACAGTAACTAATAACTCATAGAATATTTGTAGATTTTTGAGACGTCAATCCAAGTAGCCACCACGTTTGAAACGTCAAAACATTACTTTTTGAACTTACCTAGCTCAGGTAGTAATTTGTATCATATAAATTTGTATTTAGCACCTCTGGCTTGTCAAAAGCGTTCCTAACTAGTATCAATTTATACGTTGTAAGGTCTCATAGGTTTGAATGTACAATATACGTATTTTCTAACTCTTTAACAAATATCGAACGGCTGGCAGACGACCGTTTGCTTAAATTGTTATTTGATGTAGTGTACATCGTTATTACTAGTCAAATGAAATGTCATTTTGAAGAGGAAGAAAATGTAGATGTGTGTATTAGGTTGGTAGTATATGATGATCGCATGGAGTGCATCACATATTGTTTACATGGACTCTGTTAAATACTTCCTCCGCGATCCTTGCAATTCTGTTACAACCTCGTAATGCAGGTGTTGACAGCATTACAAATTTGTAAAAAAATGAACAACATTCATAATTTTTCATAGTCTATTATTTAAATTTATTTGATTTGTAAGCCTACTCTTATAAAGACAATAATATTCAAATTTATTACTAGTACATAGCCTACTTAATTTTTAGTGCTTTTTTCGAAAATAATCTTATATGTTACCACTTAATTTTCCAATTTTCCCTACTCCTACATTATAACTAAGGACTACAAAAACATTTTCTTCCCATTTATTATATGTTTTTGTGTAAGGAATAATTGTCTGCAGTATTTATGAAATAAGTGTTTTATTCAGTTTTATATTAATTCACACATTTTTTACCTAGGCTCTTTTTTAGAATTTTGAATAAAAAATTTATATTTTTAAATATTTATCTTAAAACTAAATTTAAAATATAAAATACTATATTTAAAATATTCTTTTGCTTTATTAAAATTCTACTGCGCATTCTGAACTAAATGTATGCATATGAATAACTTTTCATAATAATTACATTATACACAGTAAAAAAAAAACATTTTTCAACTCGTGCTAGATTACAAGTTAATAAAAGTGTAAAATCTATGATTGGAAATTTTTTTAGACACACTTTTCATTATTATAAGCATTATGTTTATTACGGTACTTCATTTTTGATGGATTACGTTACCCCCCCTTTACGTTTGGGGCTTTGAAGAAGTAAAAAATTGCCTATGAGGGGAAGGTTAGTTTTCAAAAGCCTCGCACTGGAGGTTTGCAATGGGGCCCGCACACGCTAAGGCCGGCCCTGCCGATCCTTTCTTTAATGAGATTTAAAAAATATTACATATAGTATTTTTATATATTTTTATTTATTTATATCCATTACTTCACTTGCCGTCTTCACAGGTACCGTCCTAAATTATAGAGGAAAGTACCTCTATAGACAAGGTAAAATTTGTGGTAAGTGCAACAGGCAAGTACTTGCAGCCATCAACTTGCCATCTCTATTTTCCCCTTCTATAAGCCCCTTAAGGTCCATTCTATACGGGTAGATTGTCCTCCGCGGATCTGCTCATCCGAAGTCTGTTGTTGGCGGAAATATTTGAGCCATTACACTGTAATATTTTTGATTAAACAGGGCCGCCCCGAGGGTAAAATGCGCCCGGGGCGAGGTTTTGATTGTCGTCCCCTACAATTAATTAATTGGCCTATCTTGTGAATTTTAATGTTAAACTACAATCGAAAAAATAAATTAGGTATCGTCATACTGTTATTGTCAAAAATACCGCTTTAAGTAGCATTTATCCCAGACCTTGCTAGAATTGTTTCCACTCATATTATCATGCTTTAAACAATTATGTAGCGAAAGAAAATAAATAACTGCGATCGATTAAAATTATAAAATGAATTAAGAGTTATTATAGAATTACCAAGGGATAAACTATTTTATAAAAATATAACATTATTAATAACATTAGAAGAACTATATGGTCATGTAAGTCTTTTTCAACTAAAACGTGACAGATTTATATGTTTATTAAAACCCTGACTTTATATACGTTTAATGTTAAGAGATAGGTAATTAAATGCCTAGTAAATTTTTTACTTTATTCTCAAACAACTTAACATATCCTTCAAACTGAGCATGTAACCGTTGGTACTGGCCTAATTATTTAAACTCCTTTTGTCATGTAACCATTCCCTTCCTCTTTTTGAATTTAGTCCTTCCCTTTCCTTCCCAGGACATTTGCTCTGAGTCCTTTTTTTGTAAGCGGTTTACACAGCTTATTTATTGGAATCCAGGTTAAGATTTAGTGAAAGTAGTAATTTATACAAAAATAAACTGCATATATGCCAGTTTTAAATTAATTTTTGCGACTCTTAAAGTTTTTGCGTTTTTAAGCCATAAGGTATATCGCGTAACGTTTTTTTTTTTTTTTTTTTTTAATTATATCCATTTTGGGATCTTATAAGGTATCTTCAATGAGTTATATGAGTTCCACCGTCCCATTCGGAGGCTCGAGCGGGGCCTACGAAAACTGACTGGCCCTGCATACTTCTCCCCACCACCAAAGTCAAGTAACAACTTGCGGCCGATTTTCAGCACAAGTTTCAATACGATAAAATTATTGAAATGTGACATCCTTCACTTATCTCCTGCCTTTTAGATCATAGGTTATTCGACAAGATATTCTAATCTAGATCAAATAAGGAACAAAATTATACCATTACTCTAAAGTAAAAAAATATTCTAATACTTTTTTATTACGATATAAAGTTAAAACTTTATTCAACTTATAGTTTTGTTTACACTTTTTATCTCCTTTTTACATAAATTTATATTAAATTGCTAATAAATAACTTTTATAACCTAAAATTTAGAATTTAATTTGCTTCATCGAAAATAAAAAAAAAGCTAACTGGGCAAACTACTGATTTAAGACGTTTATTTGATTAATAGAAATAAGTATCTTCATAAGCATTCGAAGAAACCCGTTTACTAAAAAGGTCAATGTATCCTACAGTGGTAGAAATTCTAGTTTTTCTTTTAACTAAAAAGTAAGTTTTAAGTTTTGAAATCAGAGGGTCTTTAGTATAATTCAATTTGTAATTTAATGAGGATTAGAATGATAGTCTATGCTTATGACTTCATTTACTTGTATTTAAAACTACACGTAAAACTGATACTAAGTTAAGCTATTGCAATGCTTCCAAATAATTGATATTTCACCGCATCTGGTCACGTGACCAAAATTGTAAACAGGCCCTTTAAGTTTTCGTGTGCCCCGCTCGATGAGGTTTTGCTGAAATTTAGATTTTGCTTAGGAATATTTTACTCTAATCAGTAGTATATATTGATTTTTTTATGGGACAAATATTTCCATATCAGTTCTAAAAAATAATTTAATAATTTAGATATAACGAAACATGAATTATTGGACTTTGCCTTTCTATAAACAAATTTATAATTCGATTTCATGCAAATAATAACACTATTTTATAATGTTTTTATCAGTCATCAGGTATAGGCTATAGTTACAAATCATAATAGTTAGTACTATTTAATACAATTTTTCTTTTTTTCTTTTGATTTTTTTACATCAGATTAGGTCTTAGGAAATTATAAATATTATATTGTAAGTAAAACGAGGAGGGCATATTGAGCATAGTGGTGCCATTCTGTCGGGTACTGTCACGACAGATTGTCACCCCAAGCGGCCGGCGTCAGGTTGTCACCACGACAGATTGGCACCGCGCATTTCTCGAGGTTCCAACCTGTCGGGTACCGCGCCGTCAGATTGTCACCGATAGCGGTAGGCGTCAGGTTGTCCCCACGACAGATTGGCACCGGCCCTTCTCGGGGTGACAATCTGTCGGGCAGCGCACGCGACTGATTGTCACCTCTAGGATCGGTGCCAAACTGTCGTGGTGCCAATCTGACGGGGTGACAATCTGACGCGTACCCTTCAGGAAGGGGAGATTTGTAAAAAAGGAAATGTTCAGTTTGTTAAAATGAAACTCCAAATTAGAGGTTCTCGATCTTGAAACATGTTTAATGGTAATTAATTATGGACTTGCACTTGAATTTCAATAGAATGTAACAATGAATAGTGACAATGTATTTTTATTTTCTAAAAAAATGTTTTTGAATTCAATTGATACTCTCTGGATAGCTGTTCTGGCAAGGTCAGCTGTCTGCACCTCTTGTTTTTGCAAAAACTTCTCACTGTCGTCTGCATATTGTTTTGCAATCAACAAAAATAATGTGTGTGTAGTCAATAGACAGTGACATTTTGAACTTTTATATAAAAAGCAAAATCTTTTAATAGGCTACTCATTCTTTTTGTAAAAATCAATTGTTCGTTAAAACCTTTTTCCTTAAATTTTTGAACCCTAACAACCCGATACTGATGTTTTCAGTATTCTAGATATTTTACGATGGCGTTGTATCATCATTTGAGACGCATAATATTGACAAATAACTTGAGGTAAGTTTAGTCATAAAAAGTTAAGCTGAGTGGTGTAGTTACAATTAAATTTTCCTGTGTTACATGTCTTAGTTTCGTTTGAAAACCATCAGCAATCAACAAGATCATTGACAATAAGTGTATTGAAACCCTAACCTACTATTATACCTAGCCTATACATTAACCTAGTGCTAGTACCCTACACCCAGCATAGAAAACAGGTCATTGAAGTAGAGGGAGCAAGCTTTGATTTTTCTTGGTATCTATTTACGCCAGTGGCATTTTTTAACGTTTTGACGGGGAACGGTCCAAACCCCAGTATTGTTACTATCTAACATCGACCAGTTGTTAGAAAGCATCATTAATTAATTGCCCAATTACAAATGGAAATTGGGTCCGGAATCGATTCTTTAAAAAGGTACAAACTTTCCTCAGGATCGAACTGGCAACCTTTGGATTCAAAGGCGAGCACTATAACCACTCAGCTACCTAGCCAGTTTCATGGTCAAAGGTCAAGAGGATGGTAATTATAGTATTGATAAAGTACAGCCAACTCATGGAGTGGAGATTCCTTCCTAGATATTTTGCTTATACTGACTCACGTCATAAAAATTACCCTCAAACATTTCTCCGCATATTTCCTTTGGTAAAAGGGGACAAATTAAGTAAAACATTCCCAAATCTGTGTAGGCTATTAAAAGATATGGAAAAAAGGGAAGAATAATGGAAGAATAGTCGATGTTGCAAGATAACGTAGCCCACACCATTTATAAAAATATAGGTATTTTGAATTAACACCACACACTCAACCCCTCTGCAACCCCTTCAGTGGGGGAGCATGCAAAGTTAGGTTAAATGGTAAATATAGGTTATAGATAAGTTATCCGTTTAGAAAAGAAGCTGATTTTATTGTTTCCTTAGGCCTACGTATCATCAAGTCAATCCTCCAAGTGCCGCCTGACAGTGTATTTAGTTTTGTATATAGTTTTTACATTTTACTCGTAATGTCAATCATAAACTGATGCAGCCAATCCAGTTTTATGGTCAAAGGTCAAGAGGATGGTAACATATTGGTAAATAGCTTGAACTGCTGATTTCGGAAATATGGAAGGGGCTACTCACCATTTCCCTGGAAACTATGATTAAAGTTCAAGGTACAAGGCTGGTATATGAGTGTAGATCATGAAAAATCTTATTTTGTTATAATTTAATAGGCCTATATTTAAAGCCGTAAGAGAAAAAACCTTTGGACAGTTGGTCTTGAGACTTCGGCAAAACTTTGTTATCCTACTCCACCTTTATTACCGATGTTAACATTTTGATATTGCGATTAAAATTGTGCAATGAAAACAATTGAATCAACAATGATATTGAGGTAAGAAATACCATCATAATAATAATCTTTTAACCTAACAATCTTACTGTAAACCTCTGTCACTTTATGGACAGCGATGTTTATAACAACAAAATCAATGGTTTTGGAATCATTTAAAACACATATTCTCTTAATACAATAGCGAAAAAAATACCTTTCTGATTCGTATTTGGCAGCATTTGTGTGACGCCATTTTGTGTCTGCTTCTTCTCACAGTCACAAATGAGATACACCTACAAAATAAACCTGGGTAGTTTATTTTGTGTTGTTCTTTGATATTGTTACATTAGTTAAAATTTGTATTTGCTTTTGTTATTTTCAGTTAGGCCTACTTGTTTGCAATATATTTGTTTTATTGTCAAAAGTTATGTTAGGCCTAATTATCTTAGTACAAAACTAAATCAGGTGCTAAAATCATAATCGTTTAGAGTAATTGTATCATCAATAGAATAGCAATATTATCGGAATATAAAAATTTTAACATCGATAATAACGATGGAGTAGGATTTTGATGTTTCGCCTGAGTCTTCTACTGAACCAATTTGCATGCGAGTTGTACCAAAACAAAAGCTTAACAACAATTAATTTATTAGTTTTTATATCGTTTTTTAAACGCTTATTGGCGATTATTAATGTTAGGCCTAAGATAAATATAAGTAAAGTAAAAGGATTAAACAACAATTTGTAGAATTTGAATTGAATTTAAGAACAAAATAAATAGGTAGTAACAATCATGAAATCATCTGTTAACTAATCAGAGCAGGGAGGGAAGTATTTTTCCCTTTTGCTTCTGTTTATTGTGTAAGTTTATGTGTTAATGTTCTCCCTCATGTGTTTTCCTTTCGGCATTCACCAGGTTCCAGAAAGATTTACTTTTATTCGCATATTTGTAAACGCAAGAAAAAATTTAGGCAAAAATCACATAAAATGTATCAAACATTTTAAATAAAACATCTAGGAAAGGCCTTAAAATGGCATGATTATTGCAGTTATTACTATTTAGCATTGCACACTTTCATTCTGGATAAGTTATGACTATAAGCACTCAAATCGGTGTGATAGGTAGTACACAATTAATAATTTAGTATTTTTAATACAGTAAGTTAAAAAGTTTGTAACATTGTATGGAGCGAAGCAAGCGAGGGAAATTAGGGGAACTTTCAGAAAATACTTATCTTAGTATATACTATCACCACACCAAAAATCAGCTTGTTACTAATTAGTTTGATTTTAGGCCATGTTTTGATCTAAAGTTACTGGGCTATAAAGACAAGACATGACAAAGACAAAATACTTCCCAGGTACTCCCCTTTATAACATGCACTATATTACTGTACTACGTCTCACTCTATTTGATGTATGAAATTGTTGAATCATAGTGAATTTGATCTTTAGCCTGAGGCTTTTTATAACTTTTTAAATGGGGAACGGTCCAAACACTAGTCTTGTTACTATGTAATATCGAAATGTAGAATATCATCATTATAATTAATACCCCAATGACAAATAGCATTTAGGTTTAGAATCAGCCTACAAAACTAACTACTACTAAACTTAGGTTACTAACTAAACTTTTTTTAAATCAAATCAAAACATCTTTATTTCAAACAGATACATATAAGTAATACATACATAGATAAATAAGAAATATTATCTCACATAAGTTTGACACTTGTGCGTGAGATAGAGTCCTTATAATTATTTTATTTACTACATAGTAGGGAGATGTTAGCATTAACAAAAAATAACTAAAAAGAATCTATACAACGATTTTGATAACTTAAACTAAAATATTACAATTATGACTTGGTACAAATTTGTTAGTAAAATATAAAATAAAAGAAATAATAAGAAATTAATGAATAGACGGCACGGAGTCAATAGTGATGAGTAGATTATTTATGGCGCAACAAGACTAGCATGGTACAGTAAAAAGAAAGAAAAAAAAGTAAGGGATGAAAGCTAAACGGACGGGTGAACTGACAATTCCTTATAAGGCAATAATTGCTTTGTTCCTAACGAGAGACCCCCCTCCCCCCACTCGCACAACACATTTGCTCGAACACACACACACAACCACGCACACACACACACACACACACACACACACACACACACACACACACACACACACACGCACTGTCTTTCACCCTATATCTGCCTCTCCTACAAAAATTAAGGTCTGTAAATTGATGTTATTATACGTTCTGTGTTTTCAATTCCAATACTATGAAGCCAAGATTTAATTTTTAATTTATATACTGCTAATGAACATGAAAATACTTTAAGTTTGTCCGGTAAGTTTTGAAAAATTATATGAGCCACATAAAAAGAATTTGTAGTTGAGAAGGTTTTAACTAATTTTGGAATATTAATATTAATCGCTCCTAAGTTGCTCCTAGTTGTATAATGGTGAGTTTGATAGTTAAATATGGTGTGAAAATTTTTAAAAATGTAAGTTGCCATTACTCTGACGAAAAGCTGTCTTACGTCCAAAACCATGAATTCAGAATACAGAGCCTCGGACGAGTAACGCCGACATCTACCCAAGGCCGTTTTAAGGATTGCTTTTTGCGTTACAATTAATGGGTTAAGATTTGACCTGTAAGCTGCCCCCCACATTATAATTCCTCCCTCCAGAAGTGACTGCGCGTACGCATAATAAGCCATTTTGATTTCTTGCAAGTTTAAAATTTCACCTAACTGCCTAAAAACGTAAATCAACTTCCTAAGAATATTGTTCAAATAACAAATGTGGGAAGTCCAACTAAGTCTATTATCAATCACTACCCCTAGGTATTTATATTTGTCCACTCTCTCTAGAGATTCGCAGTCACATACAGTACTCCTTGGATCGCCACAGGAATGTAGCTTGATTGTATTAATTTGGGTATCACTGCTGTCTCGAAGAGCTATGGGCATAAATTTTGATTTTGAAATATTTAATGATAGTAAATTCTGATCAAACCATTTTTTAATCATTGATAAATCTCTAACCGCCTTTTCGAAAACTTCTTCCCAACTTAACCCCTGAACAAAAACTGCAGTGTCATCTGCAAATAAAGATAATTTTCCGGATATTTGAACTTTAGAAAGATTGTTGATGTAAATTAAAAAGAGCAAAGGTCCTAATGTACTCCCCTGAATTACCCCGTAGTTTACTGTTGTTAATTCACTATTGATGCCATTAATTGTTGTTAATTGTTCCCGCTTGAATAGATAACTTTTAAACCATTTAAGAGCATTATTTTTTATCCCCACCAATCTTAATTTATTTAGTAATTTATCTCTATCAACGGAATCGAAGGCTTTGGCTAAATCTAGAAAAATTAATAAACATTTTTTGCTTCCGGCGATGGCTGTATTTAAATTTCTTGAAATGTTAAAAAAGGCATCTGAAATATTCAATGATTTTCTGAACCCGTATTGACAACTTGTTAGTATGTTATTTTCCTCTAAGTAGCAAACTAGTTGGTCTTTTATTACCTTTTCCAGGACTTTAGAGAAAACACTTAACAAACTGATTGGTCGGAAATTCGACATCTGTGTGACATCGTTAGCTTTGTACAAGGGAATCACCTTTGCGACCTTGAAGACGTCGGGAAACTCGCCCGAGCGAATGCTTAAGTTTACTATGTGGAGAAGTGGCTTTCGAAATGATTGTAAGTTATCGATAAGGAAAGAGGCAGATATACAATCGTAACCTGGAGCTGAGCCACCGCGCAGGCTTGTGATGTAACGTATTAAGTCGTTCTCGGTGATGGTATGTAATGTGAACGTAGTACCTGTAGTGAAATTATTGTCATCAACTACGGGAGGGCCACTAGAGTCGATTACTCGAGCTAAGTTGTATCCCACATTCGAGAAGTAGTGATTAAATTCTTCTGCCACTTGTTTACATTGTTGAGGAATGCTTTCGTCTGTAGCCATGATTCTGTTTGCTGTGAATTTTTGGAGTGGAAAACTGTCTTTATTTCTTACTCTTCCAGCAAGTTCATTTACAGTTTGCCAAAACATTTTAGGATTGTTTTTAAAATTATTTATCTTAGATCTATAATAATTTATTTTTATTGATTTAATTTGGGCATTTAATTGATTTCTAATTTGTAAGTACTGATCTTTTAGTTTTCTATTAAAAGGTTGTTTCTTTAAGGCTTTACTAATCTTATCCCTCTTTCGAATGCCAATAATTAATTCCTCTGTTATCCAGGGCTTAATTTTTTTTAGTCTTGGTTTAGTATCAAGACACTTTTTCCTAGACTGCTCGGTACTATCATTAATTATTTTAAAAAAAACAAATTGGCACTGTCGTTCACATCCGTTATGTCAGTAACACAAGTCCAGTCAACGTTTTTTACAAGATTGCTCAGTTGTTGTTTGTCAATAAAAGTTTCAGTTCCACCTTGTGTTGTAGTTGTGCGCTCATGTTCGATTTGAATATTCAGGGCAACACAATAGTGGTCAGTTATATAGGTCTTTATAACGGCAGTTTTCAGTTCGTCAAAGTTATTATGTTTAACAAAAATGTGGTCTATATTGGTCTTACTGTCGCCTACTTCTCTAGTCGGAGCGTTAATACCACACATAAAACCAGTTTCGTACAGTACGTCTAAGTACCGTTCAGTTTTGTTATCAGGTGTCATGAGGTTTGCGTTAACGTCACCAATTAGTATATATGTTTTATTTCTCGACAAATTAGAGTAAAGTTGACCGAGTTCGACAGTAAAATGATCCAAGTCATTGTCATGAGTCCTGTAAATTGCTAGTAAATTGAATTGTTAAGATAAGTAAAGTCAAAACACAAGCCGTGCACACCGCCCAGCTCCACCTCTCGTGCCGATACATTCACTCTCTCACTCACATACACTAACACACCATCATTCCTATTCGCACCCCTTGCCGTATTAAACACCTTATATCCCTCAAGCTGGGCCCCTCCCCCGTCCTTGCCCAACCACGTTTCCCCTAAAACTATTAAATCCCAGTTAATTTTTATGGATTCCAAGAAAACTAAAAAACTATCAATATTTTTGTTAAAACTCCTTATGTTCATATGTAGAATTCTAAGCGCACCATTATTATCAGAACTTGTAAATGAATTTATGAGGGAAATATCATCCACGCAAACACTATGAATCCTCCTGTAACCGTCAATAAAATCAAATTCATTTAACATCAGTCGAGTAACCTAATATTTTTCAAAAAGAAAAACTAAGAAATATGTACTTAATTGATAAAGCTAAACTAAACACGCCCTTCCTGCTCAGCGACTAAGAAGAAATTCAATGTATGATGTTTCCTACTGTAAAATAACTGCTATTTTTATTATTATTTTTTTTAATGACAAACAAGATTTCTCGTTCCATTTAACGCTTAGGTTAATATATGTACACAAAAACCAAACGAAATACAGTATAATAAAATTCGAGGTTCAATTAATATTATATGTGTAAAATATCAATTGAAGATACGAGGAACTTTTATTTAAATGATCAATTACCTTCTAAGTAGTATGTTCTAAAAAAAAATATGAACTCAAAAAATGTAGCCAATAACGATCTTAAGATGAAGATATATTAGAGCTATACAGTATGTACCTATATTATGTTAGGAGTGACAAATTAATATTCTAACAAAGGAAAAACAACGCTAACATAAAAATTCTACATAAATAGGCCTATTGATTATATTAACATATAAAAGTGACATATTATTGAAAGCGCAGATAAAGGATAAAGCACTGATAACTTCTGTTGGGATTATCTAAACTGATTGCATCTTATCTACAACGAGGACATCCATTAATTCTGTTATCAAATTGTTGAGTTACTTATTAGAATGTTATGTGACAAGCTTTAATATACTTATGTTTTTAGAGAGAGTTATAAAAAAATACTTATACATATTTATACAAGTTATTATGAAACAAAAATTACTGAAAAAACTATAGTAAAACATTTTTTTTTATATAAACAGGTGCTAGATCTATACATGTTGAGATTTTACGACTTTATGTATTGGCTGCTGCAATAGACCAAAGTTCCCTTGGTTCAGTATTTTATTTATAATTAACTAATTAAATTAAATTATTCCTTTAGGATAAATAAATAAAACATGTTTCAGTATTGACTTATTATAAGAGGACAATAGAATTGACGGACATCGTATGCAGAGATAGAGTTATTAATTAATTGATTTTAATACCATAATTTTACGAACGGATGTATAAAAATATATATATTGAAATATATGTTTTAGGTGTTACCAATGAATACAGAGTCTTATAAGAAGAACAGACCCCATGTTAAATTTTCTGCCGTTTTTTTTAATTGGGCAACTCAACACCTGGCTGCGCTGAGCGTTGGCTGTTCCGACTGCTCTACGCGCCCCCACGCCTCTCATTGTTGTAATTAATTGGGCAACTCACCACCAGGTTGCGTCAAGAGTTGGCTGTTCCAAAGTACGGACTACACACAGCTGGCTGTTCCAGTTACACTACATCCCCCCTCCAGCCACCGCCGCTAAAGCGCCATTTCTAAATTACAGCGTTTCATTGCAAAAAAAAATAATCGTTCACATTAAAAATTGTAATCTTTCTTAGTAAAAATTAGGCTACCACTAGGCCTAAATAAAAATAACTACGGTGTTAATTTAATTTTAGATCTACGATCGTTATGAAAAATATGTAAAAACATTGCAAAGCAATTTCTTTCAAATTAATCACATGAAAAGGTTGGTCTGCGAGAAAGTTTTTTTATTATTGGTTTGGTAAATTTTGTCTTTGAGAAAGTAGTTGAGAAATACTTACATTTGCACAGTTAATTTAAAGTTAGCCTAATTTTTAAAACCCATATTACTCTTTCTATGCTTATTCAAAGGTAAAAGTTTAATTGTTGATTGGCAGGTAGCCGTGGACCATTCCGACGGGTTGTGATTAATTAGCTTGTAGTTTTGTAATTACAGTATATTAAGTTTACTGTACTTAAATATCAATTTTCCTCATTAATGTTTCCAAAAAAGTATTTAAATGTTTATTGGAATGTAATGACTCATTCTATAAGTTTTGGATTTTAAATTACTTAAATGTATTGAACGAACATGGCCAAAATATTTAACAAGACCTATTAAATCATTCATAAAAAAGGTATTTTGGCTGTGGACGAAAGCTCGTTCACGTTAAAAATTTTGTTTTTAATAAAAGGTAGATATTCTTTCCAGGTCGGTCAATAATCCATAAACATTAAACTCTCGTATCTTACATATCAGAAAGTTTTTTTCTTGTCTAGGAGCTACTACCGATTAATTTATTAACTAATATTCCAATGAGCGTTACATAGTTGTAAAATTGTATACATTAAACGATGTGCAAAATCAATTTTTTACCATCATACAATTCCGCCAATTCTGCCTTTCCAAGAAACATTATTTAATTTTTACCTACAGAAAAGGCTGATGACATGGGTATGATAGCGAAAAACCTGAATAAAATTACATTTTAAACCATTAAAAATTATTGTTGCATGACCTTTTGATTGGAATTCTAGAGTACATTCTGGTTCTAACATTCACGTTAGCCACACTTTAACGACATTGTATAATGTTAACGGCGAAAACTTAAGAGGGTTACTTTTAATTAATTTACATTTACCTTTATAAATTCATTCTTAATTTATTTTTATTATAAATCAATTTTTTTTATTTTTGAAACAGCAATTTCATTGCACTGTTACAAATGAATGTACAGGATAAAAATGTTTTCATAATTTTTATTCAATTTGATTTAATATTTATGCGACCATGAAATTTATTGAAGAGAAAGTAAATTACAAACTGGATTATACTAATAATATAATAATAAAACAGCTCGATATTATTTTTGTTAATGACCCCAAAGAAGTCTGGGGCTCAAAATAAGTAGACTCCTCGCTCTGCGATCTAGCGCCTTTAATATAGTTTTAGAATCGAAAGTTCGCAAGATTTTGTGTTTATTACTGTTGAATAGCCTAAATTTTGTATGAGTACAGTATAGGTTACAAAAGTAATTTTCAATTTTAAAATATTTAGCACTACATTATTTATTTAATTGTGATTTAAAATAATATATCTTGTTTGGAAAAACAAGCATCATAGAATACTTCAGCATTGCTGGACAAAATAATGGTTATGTTTAATTCTATATAGTGTAAAAAATTATAAGATTTCACAACTATGTGCTTAACAAATATTAAGTAAAAAGATAGTCAATACACCTTGTCATTCTTATGAAATCATAGACCGAACGATGAATTAAGAGAGCGCGAGACTCAAAATGAATTTCTTCAAGGCACTATTAATTCAATTACCAACGATCAAAACATTTATCGTAAATTACTCAATTACATGATGAAATTCATCTAAATGTCAACAACTTTCCCGCTGAAAGTTTGTTTCTGACCCAAAAAATAAAAAAAAAATCCTCGCTTAGTAACTTTTAATGTCAAACTAAATAAAAAACTAAAAGTTTCCAACTTATAAATTACATATATTTCACAAATTACAAAATATTCATATTGTTAGATTCTGCATTTCATACAGAAACCGAATATATACGTTTTATAGCATATCAACCAGTTTGGTTAGGTCCAGGGGCGTGTAAACGGCGGCGCGCTATCCTTAAATTAACGCTGATTTCGCCGTAGATGCTAGGTTGAAGGGGGGGATTTCACGTAAAGGAACGGCACAGGAGTACAGCGCGCGGAGCCTGGTGTTGAGTTGCCCAATTAAAAAAAACCGGCAGAATTAAAGCCATAAGGTCTGTTCTTCTTATAAGACTCTATTCATTGGTGTTATAGGGACTAATAGAAAACATTGTTTTTACTATATTTCTAATTGTAATTGAATTGGGATGTAATTTTGCTATGTTTCTGATGCATATTGTTTGTTAATTTAATTGAAGTAAATATATGATGTGTTGTAAATGAAATATTGATTAGTTCATAGTAGTTAGTATTATTGCCCTTTTTACATATTACGTTGACTTTGTCAAGTCAGTTATATAGGCCTGTAAAAAGTAAATATTTTAAAGAAATGAAATGGCATATTATGTACTAGATAATAAACATATACATACGTTTCCAGCAAAATTTATAAGTACTTAGACTTTATAGTCCATTCGAGACAAGACATCCTCTAGGTCCCCTGGTTGTCATCGCCCTCGCTCCGTGTATCGTGTGGCTTGCCCTCTGTGTCCTTGTCCCTGACTTGTTCTCTGTGACCGTGGGCCCCAAGTCCTCAAAACACTGCACCCTCCTTGCTCGTCCCTCCGCTGTCTTCTTCACCAGTACCCGTCCCTCCTTAATCCAGGCATACGCCAACTGATGATTCTTGACCATGCTCCTAGCTTGGCTTAGTAAGGCTTTTGTGTAGCTTGTCAAGTGTTCATTGATATATATAGATGAAGGTCTGAATTTTGAGCTAATGTGCACAGCATCTAGGTTTTTCTTTTTCTTGGCAGCTTGGAGCCACGCTGAGCGTACCGACCGACTTACGAAGCGAACGACAATATTCGGTGGACGATCGCGGCGAGCATTACTCGGCAGCACCTAAGCGATGGGCTGCCGATATGTCATTATGGCACCATGGGGTATCAATTGCCTTGGCAATTGATTCCAAAACCATAAAAATGTTCTCATTTTATGTATCTGTGACTTCAAGATATCGACCTCCTTGACAAGACCATCACATTTGGTTTTTAGTTCGAGACACTCCTCGCGCCTACTCTCATTTCAGCTTTTAGTGATGAAATGGCAGTCTCAAACGAATTTCCTAGGCTAGAAATAGATTGTTCAATTGGTGCAAGATTGGATTTTAAACGTTCGTCAATTCTTGATTCCATCTCGGCTAGCTTAGTTTCAAATGTGCTATTAAGATTTATTTTGAGCTCACTTATTGCCTTGATAATACTAGAACTACCAGCACTACTGTCTTCTGAGTCACTCACATTTGTCACTGATGAGGTTCCTGTGCACTTGTCACATCGGTAGATAGTACGACGTGTCACTTTTTTACTTAAGTCTAAGCTCGTGCACTTCGTATGAAGCACTGCGTTACACTCATTACACTTTATTGACTCGTCGTCAGTAACTGGATCACTGCATTTAGCGCAAACATTGTCCGCCATGATATTCACACGCAATAATAATACAGTAATTAATAGGAAATTATAAGGTATCGTGCGAGACTATAAAAAATATTAACTGTAGGTAATATAGTTTTACATTTATAGCATGGTAACCGTCGCGAGCAGGAGTAGGCACGCACTAGTAGACACTGATAAGGCGCTCCTTCCTCATCGACGTCTAGATAAGGACTGAACTTACAACCGATCTGCCAACCTTTGGATTGAAAGACAAGCACTAGTTTAGGAGACCTTTGGAATAATGGAAGACCCTTAATTACATAAGATCAACCACTGGAAGAATACTATCGAATATTTTTTTATTTAATTTTGAGTTGTACTAAATGTAATGTAGTGATTTTTTTGCAGAGTGTTCAGTACAGCTAAACCTATTACTCAAGAGGCTTCAGGAGTGTTGACAATAACTGAGTCTTGTGCCGAAAGACTGAATAAGATAGTTGATGATGGAAGTGCATTAAGAATTATTGTTGAAGGGGGAGGTTGTTCTGGATTCCAATATAAATTTGAACTAGACAAAAATATAACAGAAGAAGATAAGTAAGTAGCGATGTAAACACAAATGTTATTTGGAAATACCAGTGTTACATTTGAAATTAAAAGCCATTGTATTAAGTTAGAGTGAAAGGTGGTTCACCTGATTTGAGATCCATATGATCATAAATCAGAAAAATCTTCTTTTTTTTTAAATTGTCAAAAATATAAATAGTGTGATGTTAACTTAATCTAAATAAAAATTTTGTATGTGCGTGATGTTTCCTCCAAAGACACATTACAAAATATTCTTTATTGACATGAACATTAAGCACACAAGAGACGTCTTTAATTTTCTTCATCAGTGATGAGGCTGGTCTCGTCCCTCCGGGCATTCTTCAACAGAGTAAAATTTTTTTCTGTAGCCAGTCAAGAAGAGCTCCTTTGAAATTCCGTTTTTTTTTTTTTTTTTGTTTTTTCAGTACAGGTGGAAGGAGTTTTTCCCCAATGTAGCTGAATTTTTTCTCATAGGCAGACAGTTAATGTGCCGTGATTATGTAGTTGATTTGGTTTCTTGTGTCATAGTGATGAGCCTCTGAGAAGTTTATGGGTCTTTTGTTAACAACCTGGGTAACTAAGTACATATATACTTACTCGGCAATGTATAGTTTAGCTACTGTCTAAACTGTCTACTGTTTAGTCCTTGTAGTTTCAGCCTTTAGAACTCCTTCCGGCATGAGTCACGAAATGCCAGTCCAGCCATGATTCTGACTATCTTTTTCTGAAGGCTTTTTCTAATTGCCTCTGAAGGTTTCCCTGAGATGATAATCCTCATACAATCAGCCCCTAACACATTTGCACCTCAAATAAAGCAAAGTAAGCAGTCCTTGAGGTTTCTGTAATACTGATGTGTTTCAGGCGCTTGATGACATAAAGAGAGCAATGCTAAGTTTCTTACAGAGTTGATCTACATGGGGTTTCCAATTGAGGTAACTATCAATGGTTATCCCAAGGTAATTGGCATCTTGGGATGCTATTACGTCTGGCAATATGCAGGACATGAGCAGTCCTTTTTTTGAACCAAAGAAGAGTTGTTGAATCTTGTCTTCATTTATGCTGGCAGCAATATAGGATTTTATTTCTAGCTCTTGTGTATTTTAGCTCTCTCCAGTGAAAGAATTTTGCTAGGGTATAAAATGGCAGGTGAATTCTTTCAGTCATTTGGTAACAGCCATTCATTGGTTCTTTTCAGGTCCTTTGGCAAGGTGTTCTACATATTGGCCCCCATGTAGCTCGTCTTTTTTTGTTGTACTCATACTGTGAACATTAAGACAGCAGTTGGTTGCATGCCGTTTGTTATAGTCACGACAGCAAATGTGCGCTTGTCCTCATTTATTCATGGATGTAAAAGATGACCTCTAGAACATACAGCTCTAGAACAGTTAGAATTTTTAGTTGCCTGTAGGTGTCCCTGCATGATTTTCTGGGATAGAGAGTTCCAAGAAGGGGAAGTGTTCTTTTTTGTAGAACTAAAAGTCCTTGTAGGTTTCCAGCTATGGTGCTCCCCCTTACCCCTATTCGATAACGAAGATGCATCACAAATAGAGCGTATTATGCGGCCTTAGATGTTGCTCCATCACTTATGCTCTTCATGTTCTTGCCATTTATAGACTCGAGCTGAGCTGTCTGCATAAGAAGTCGATGTGGATGTCGAGGTAATGTCCATCATCAACTGTTATGCCAGGATATTTGATATAGTCCTCTATTCGGTTTAGTCTTCCGGTGACGTCTCTGTTTCTTCTAAGTAGTAACTGTCTTGTCTTGTTAACATTTACTAAGTTAGAACATATACAACCATGTAAGTTAGAACATGGCACTATTGGATAGCCATACAATATTGAGCAATGTATGAGACAACTTCTGGAGTCCTTCTGAAAAATAGCAGCTACAGTATTATCTGTGTGATTATGCATATATTGTGGAAAGTCATCTGTGAATATGACTAAAAACACAGCTCCACATCTTGGAGCCAGATCTCCACATCTTGGCATAGTACCACATCTTGGGTACAGATCTTGGTAAAACTCCATAAATACCCTTATTAATAATGTAGGTTTTTATTTTTGAGGTGATTTGTTTGTTTCTAGTTAGCTTGTGTGTTTTTAATTCCTGTTATTTGATTTCTGCTTGTTATGTAGCTTTTGCACGAGTTCCCTGTTATACCTCGAATCCACAAGAGTGGTAAGTTTTCCAACAGCTGCTGGTGGTCTAAAGCTTTGCTTTAATCTAGCAGAATGGAAGTGGTGTTACTTCCCTTTTCTTGTAGGTCAATCAGGAATTTTACTAAGTGAGAGAGTAACGTGACGTGACCCGATTCAATCAAATCAATGAAATATGGTTGAGTAGAACACATTAGCAGCAACGCGATACAACAGGACGCGATTCTTCATGGAAAAAAACTAGTTTGTTTTCTTCAAGCCAGGAGATAGACTTAATCACGAGTTAATAGGCGAGTTCTGAATCACTGAAGTATATGTGCTAAATGAATATTATATACAATCTGCCCTTGAATTATTGGACCAGACTTTACCAGGTTAATCAGAAAGTTAAGAAAATATTACAACTTTTGAACTAATGGTAATACTGTAATCAATTACTTTTCTGTCTGTTAGTAACTAATTTTTAATTAATCCCTCATATCTTTAAAACGATTTGAGGTAAGAAATTTACGTTTGGCACAACTGTTACAGATGTTGCAACTGAAATTGACCGAAAGTTTCGTTTGAAATGACTTATTTGTAATGTAAACTAAGGGGCCGATCATTTCTTCTTTGCAGAGTTTCAATAGTTTGGAGGAAATATCATACTCTGCAGATATCTTTGTTTTAAGGGAGATAACAGTTTTGAACATCTCTGCTTCAGTAGTTCTAAGTGTAAGGCATGGGGTGTCTCTGGTCATGGCTAAGGATTTTAAGGTGGTGACGAATCTTTATTAAATAAGTGTTTTTTTTAAGTCCAGTCTTTTTTCTTAATGGTCTGATTCAATGCATTTTTTTACTTACACTGTCTTCATCGCGGAATATTCTGATGTCTGATGACTGAGTTTTATACACCAAAAAATTTTTAAATCTGGCGAGGATGGAGTGTGTTAGCACTTAGTATATATGAATTGTTTTTTTTTCTTTTGTTTTCCGAAAATAAGTTAATTTAGAAGTTTCAGCTTGTCTAGCATCCACAAACGTTAACATCCTTTCGTTCTTGTTAGTAAGTTAGGGGCGGATCCCAGATTCATTAAAAAATAGAGTTAATACATATTGTATTGGGATTGCTTATAGCACCTCTTTAATCACTATAATTTATTCCTCTTAGAAAACCTCCCGAGGTTTTTTCTAATAGAAGTATACAAATATTTATAATTTGTGTTGAAACCAACAAAATTGGAGGTTGATTGTGTTAAAAGATAATAGATTATCAAGATGAGAAACCTTTTTTTCTCAACCCAGAATGGTAAGCCCATTACAATTACAATACAATGCAGTAGTCCGCTTTAGCCGGCCACTTTGTTAGCTGGCCTCCGTTTTAACCACCCTATTCTGTTGATAAATCAATTTTCTTTTAGATAAGTTTTTCAAATGTAGCATCACTTTAATTTGCTGTGTTTTGCCATAGTGGGTAACAGAAATTTTGTTTACGTTTCTGACTTTCAAATAAAGGTTATGTCATTGGTCTTTTGCAATACATTTGGGTTTATTTATACATTTACTTTCACAATTAGGCTATGAAAAACTGCACCTTTACATGTTAAAAGGTGCGTTGGTTTGGTCCTGAGGTGGCCAGTTTAGAGTGAGTCAATTGTGTCAAGATATTGGCATGGGCGGCAGACTTGAACTATTTCTCTTAAGATTCTGTCAGTGGATAAAAGGTCGGTTAAGAAAGTGTATAGGCCTAATGTAGTTGTTTTCTCAATGAGGAAAACAACTTATATAAGGTACAATTGGTATATGTAATTGTATGTATTATCCGCAGGGTGTTTGAAAGAAATGGTGCACGTGTGGTAGTAGACACAACCTCCCTGGAGTACATCAAGGGGTCCACAATCGACTACCAGCAGGAACTCATCAAAGCCTCGTTCAGAGTGGTCAACAACCCTCTGGCGGAGCAGGGCTGCTCGTGTGGCGCTTCCTTCGCTATCAAAGTTGAGTAAACTATTGAATCATCATTTGTCTTGAAATTTATAGGTAAGAAAAATGTGATATTAGTGTGTTGGACTATGTTAATAACAAATATAACATTATAGTTTAAAACTTTGTTAGCTCTTTACTTCAAACCTATATTTCAAATAATAGTAATCTGTAATAAAGCATATTTAGGGTTATTACATATTTCCAATTGCATTATTTGTTGGTTTAAGGTTGTAAATCTATAGATGTGAAACCAGAAAAAAAACTGTCAAGTTAAATAAATTTAATAGCATCCTTATAGTAAACTTAATAAGTAATATAGGCCTACCATTAAAAGTAGATTTGGTTAGGGAACATAACAACTTTGAAAATTGTCGTAGCAATGTTAAAAACCTAAAATATCAAAGGTTTCTGTCCAAAACTTACTGGAGTAATAAATACAGCTATGTTACTCATACATTTGATTACTTTTAGAACTTTTCATGACCATTCCATGTATAACTCAGTTTAACAGACCTTTTCATTGACAACCCCGGGGTCTGGTTCCACGGAGGGTTGTCAAGATGGCTTTTATATTGATTTGAACTAGAGATTTGTTAAAACAGAAACTGTAAAAGTAAAATTATAATTTCTCTGTTAAATATGATAGAATCACAGCATTCCACTGGCAATACAAGTCTACACGATATCAGTTGTTTTGGAACAGGCTCCGTGTAGCTTAGACTTGTTCCAAGTATCAATGAAGGGAGTTAATGGTTTACATAAATGCCAAGTCAATCAATAGTTCATACTGCAAGGGACTGTAGCCCATGGAGCAGAAAATATTTGACTTGATTATTTAGTTTTAATCTTGCTATATGTCGCGAAACTATATTCAATAATTTTCAGCATTTGAAAAGATGCTGAAAAGTATAATAAAATAGGTTAATAATAAAACCAAGAAATAAATGTTTGCTGTCACATCATGTTTATTTATCACAGTTGCAAGCACATAAAGCATGATTGAAAGCAAATGAACATTTGTAAAATATAACTGTATGATAGTTATTATAGTAAAAGAAAGACAAAGCAGAAATAAAACTATAAAAGCATTTAGACATTTTTAACAGTGCAGATTAGGCTAATACAGCGTTCCCTTTATCTATTCTTAAATACTTCTTGTATTTAGTTTTCTTGGTAATATAAACTATATTATATGTACCATAAATTTATAAACAAATAATCACATCAAATGGTTATTAGCCTTAGATAAAAATGACATTAAATGGTTATCACCCTTAGATAAAAGTACTGTAGTGTCAAAAGCAGGTAGACTAATAAAAACTGCAGTTAAACATGAACCTCAGGTTGTGAATTGATTTCGCTGACACAATTCACAGCTGGCCATCCCTGAAATGAAACAATTTTAAAAAAATATTTCAATCGCTTCTGGCCCCTAAATGTATTAAACAATTGTATTAAATGAGAAGTCTTCTCACAGTAGTGGTTATAGTCATTGCTAGCACAGTTCATAATACAACATACAGCAAGTTGTTTCATGGTACAACTTTCGCTATAACCTCAATAATGGATATCTTAAAATCCTCGGCATTTCAAATTATTTTCAGTCCCGTTGAAAATCTGCCAAAGTTGAATTCTAAAAAACCATTCTTAACTCAAAATAATTTTACGGTTAAATTTTACCTACATAAGTTGAAGAGAGACTAAAACTACCTCTAAACCAAGGAATCTAAAAATAAATAAAGACAAGGTAGGGGTCAAGACATGCAATGCCCTCTATGCACCAGGTGTTCTTTTGCACCTATGACGTCATCATTATCATTTCCAGTATTAGTAAATGGTGATGTCATAGGTGCAAAAGAACACCTGGTGCATAGAGGGCGTTGTATGTCTTGACCCCTACCTTCTCTTTATTTATTTTAGATTCCTTGCTCTAAACCTATAACTCAAATTTCAGTACATAATTCGAATTTAATTTTCATTTTACCTCTACAAGACGAAGTTTACCTCTATATTTTAATGTTTTTTCTATTGATTCTGATCCTCTCATTCTGATACAGAGAGTAAAAAGTCTGCCCCCTTTAATTTTTTTTATTTGTTAGGGTAAACAAATATAATTCAGGGGGTGGTGGTAACTTAACACAAAGTACCTTTTGACGTTATCAAACATTTTTAGTCATGTTAGGGGTCAGCCCATCAGGAGTCGGAAGAAAATCTTAAATGTAAGCATAGCTTGATATGCACATAAAATTAAAGGTCTCACTTGGCAGAGTACAATACTGCAAACTAGACTTAAAATGGATGACCCAGACGGAAATTTTAGGTGTTCAAATTTTCCCTTAAAATCATATGTGTAAAATTTAAATCTGCAATAACTTACTTAATACTCAACCTTTTGATGTCGGGTTTGTGGATAATTACTCCAAATGCAAAGACGTTTAAAGTGATGTGACAAAGGCTAAGGAAGGTTGAAATTATCATTCTCTATGGGACGTCCCCTAATGCAGTCTTACAGAAATATGCTTTGCCTTTTGACACATCAAACATCATTTTAAACGCATTTGCATTTGGAGTAACAATAACAATTTGTAATTTGTAGGCTATACGTAACTTGCAGAAAAATCCTAGTCCTGTGTAGTTCGAGTTAGCGAGAGTCAACTGTAATACTGCATATTGGTTCATACCACTGGATTGTAAGAAATTATGCTAATTAAGAATTTCACATTACCCAATTAAAATTCTACTTAAATCAATTGCAATGAACAGTTCAGACACTGAAGTTTACAACCTGTTCCCTTCCCGAACCCGTACACCATCCCCTGTAAACCACTGGGCGATGTTGCAGATCTTAAAAATCGTATGGCTACACAAATTACATGACATTTGTGGGCTGTGGAGTAAGTTACATACAATCAAAGGCATTACAAATAGAAACTTTAATTCCATACCTTAAGAATAAATATACAGTAAGGGCGTAATCCGTTTACTGTATAGGTGGGATGGTACTCATGAAATTTACTTTGCATGGCAGAGAAAAACCCACAACATCGAAAGTCCGTTCCGCTAGGCTCTGATGGCCTCTCTCCTTGATCATCAGTGGTATGGAAAAATGTGTAAAACATAATTGGCACATTAGGTTAAAAAAAAGAATGAAACACAACTACCATTTCATACAAGTAATTAATGATTGAAGAACATTTCACCACTTTTAGCATCTTCAGTTTCTTATCATCTATCGATCCACTTAATCCAGTGAAATGTTCTCCGTATGATCAATTAACCACAGTAAACATAAATTAACTCTACAGGTGAGATAGAGTTGTGGTAAAACTTGTCACTTGAGATCACACTTTAGCCAAAGTGAAAAAGTTCTTGACAAGGAATGAATTTAAGATACAGCATAGCACAGGTACAATTGGCAGTCAAGGTGACTCACAATTATTCATATTTGAGGTGTAGTCTAATATAATTTAGAGAATTACATCATACCTGAATTCACCAAATCTTCTTCTGTCGCAAGGCATTCATGAAGCCAAATTTTGTTGCCAATTTCCCTGAAAAATCAATATTACTAGAATTTACCATGTTGCATTTGTTGTGTGAATATTTGTATGAAAATTTAATTGAGGTTGAGGAAAGCCTAAATAAATAATCAGTTATCTATTAAATGTAAAAAATATTTAAGATTAATTATTAAATCATCTTTTTTCTTAAATAAAAAATGGATGTTACCTTTGGACTCCAAACATGCAGTTTTATTTCATTCAATTTGGTTAAATTATCATTTTAAAACAGGCTATCAAGTTTATGATGAATTAGCCTCTGGATCACTATATATTAGCATAAAAAGGTTTTAAAATACCTGTGCTCTGTCAGTGATCCTGATTCGGTTCCTTGTGACCTAGGTTTTGAACATCAAAGGTTCATTATCAAGCTAAGAACATCGATTTTGGATGATGAGTCATCAACTTGACAGTGATGACTCATCATCCGGGGTCGCAAGTTTTTAATACTGGCCAGTTTTACATTGCAGTTTGTGGTTTTTAAATGTTCGTTGTTCGTGTGTGTGTGTGTGTGTGTGTGTGTGTGTGTGTGTGTGTTAAAATTATGACGAAGCTTCTTCCAAGTTGGATTAAGTGGATCAACCAAAAATTGATGTTCTTAGCTTGATAATGAACCTTTGAGGTTTGAAACCAAGGTTGCAAGTAATCAAATTAGGATTACTGACAGAGCACAGGTAATTTAAACCTTTTTATGCTATCAAGTTTACCCTAACAACAAACTATATCTTTATGTTTTGTTTGGATTAACAGACATTTTTTATCAAAACTTTACCACTGGCATATGAAATTAAACCGTAAAACAACTAATATTTCACTGATAAGTGTTCGGTGACATTTCTCAGTTCTCACCTTCAGTTTCCATGGTTTTTAACAGATTTTTGTTGGTAGATACTTCACCAGCTGCAATTCTAACATTTTCTTTTTCATCAACACCGCTACCAGTTGCAACATTATCCTGCTGTTGAATACAAACATGATATAATAATGTACACCACACTTGTGGAGTAAAATAATTAAGAACTTCATTTATTCTTTGAGTTTGGTAGATGACCCAAAATAAGATCTGCAGTAAATGGCAACAATATTGGTTAACAGTTTTTAAGGCCGTAACCAGGGGGGGAGTGGGGTGGGGGTTAGAGGGAGTAACGGCCCACCCCCTGCAATTTGTAAATAAATATTACCAGTACAATACCATTACCATTACCAAATCCTAGAACGTGGCCTATGTCTGAACGATTGAGTCAGTTTCTCATTCTTGATAGTATATGCACATTAATACATTACGTTACACATATAAACATAAAATTAAGCTTCTATTTACAATTTCCCCAGCCGCAAGCTCTCAAATGTTGGTGAAAGGGGTTTGAAAGTATTCTTATACGGAGTACAGGCTGTTTTCCTTGAGCCAAGCCCCAACTCTAGATTTAAATTGCCACATGGGAAGGCTTTTGACCGACTGTGGCTAAAGGTTGAACATCTTCAGAGCCAGCACTGGGTTGCTATCTCTTGTCAGATTAAGGCGACACCGAGGAATGTGAAGATTGGCTCTGTTATGAATCTGTTATGACTGGTGCACCTGGTCTCATGTTGTGTAGCTTTCGAGATTTCCTTTTATCAATAGGAGGGAGTTTATAACAAACTGACTGTAGATAGTAAATACGCCGAGGTTCTTGAATAGAAGCCTACAGTGTTCTCTGTAGTCACTGAAAGTAATTATACATACTGTAAACTTCTGCTGCAAGAGAACTTTACAACTACCAGGCACATGTCCCAAGAACACAAGATCATACGAGAGATGGCTTTGAAACAGAGCATAATATGCAACAAGCAGGTATGATGAAGTTACCAGATACTTAAGCTTTCTTAGGAGGTAATTTACTTTGGCTAACCTCTTGTATGCAATGTCCACGTGAGCTATAACCATGATAAATTAAAATCTATTAGCAGACCTAAAAGTTTAACGGAAATATGGTTTTCTCTAGGTATGTCTTTCTTAAGAATGCAGATTAAGGTCTGTGTTTTATCAGCGTTTAGCTGGAGCTTATTACATTCAAACCAATCTTAAGTCTCCTCAACCAACTCTCCTGCAGCTCTAACAACCAACTCCTCAAAGTTGATACACCTCGTTATTAGGGTGTCAGCATACAGCAAGCATGACGAGTCAGTGTTGCTAACATTAAAATCATTGATCATAATAAAAAAAAGCAGAGGCCCAAGGGATGAGCCCTGGGCATACCATGTAGAACTTCAGCAGCTTAGATAGCGCCATGCACCGACACAAGTTGTTGCCTTCCAGACAGGCAGGACTCGAGGATACCTAAGACAGGGCCAGTTAATCCATAATGTGCCGCCTATCACGTTCCTCTATGCAGGTAGTTGACTGACACAAGTCTTGCACACATGAAGACCCCACAATGAAGACTTATCTACTGCTTATTTTTTTACTGAGGAAAATAGTCTTTAGGCCTATTATCATTTTTAATCATCAAGTTTGAGTTTAAAAGGGTGTAATTTAAAATACTTCATTCTGACCAACCCCCCCCCCCCCCTCCCTGAAAAAATATCTGACTACAGCCTTGGTAGTTTAGCCATCTAATGCAAACCAGTTGTTAGATAGCATCATTAATTAATAGCCTAATTGCAAGTGTTAATTGGGTCTGGATTTGAACCTTTTGGAAAGCTACTGACTTTCCTCAGGATCGAACTGGCCACCCCTTGCTTCAAAGATTTTTTATCTTCAATTTAAAAATTAACAACCACAGTTTTAATAACTAGTAGGTTACAAAATCATTAGTAATTTTTTATGGTTACTGTAAAAATCATTCAAGTATATGGTTTACAGACCTTATTGATAAACCATCACACACAGATTTGCTAATTCAACAAACCTCTTCAAGTTGAGAAGTTATGGCAAGTGAAGACAAAACTTCCGCCATCTTCTTGGTGTTGACCCCACAACATTTCGCAGCATGCTTCTGGCATCTCTTATGGATGTTCATGTTACAAGCTAAAAATATCAATACAATCAATCTGAAATTTTTCATATTTTTATTTTAAATATTGAAAAACCTAACTTTAGGACATTAGTCCATAAGTTTATTATGTAGTCAGTGTGACTATCTTGCAATAAACCACTCTTTTTTTTATCTGTGCAGTAAACTTCCTCTAATCCGGCATCCTACGACACGCTTGATAATCCGGTACGACTTTCAAACATTTTTTATTGATAGGTATCAAAATAATTATGAGTGTTCAAGTTCGTTTGTCGGGAGTCGCAAGGAGTCAACACTGTGCTATACAAAGCACTTTGGAATGTGTGGAGGGGAGACGTGTCGTATTCATCCGACATCAGCTGACAGTTTAGTTCTCATTTCAGTTTCATAATCTTGTATGGCATTTATAATTACAGTATGCTTTGAAATGTTTTTATACTCTATGTAGTTAATAAAATAAAAGAATAAAATAAAATAAAAAATAAAATCCCTACATATTTTTATTTTATTTTTTCTTGAATTCACATTTACTTTGTAGAAAAATTGAATATGAATTTTCAATATTCATCCTTTAATCTGGAATAGTTTGTAATTCAGTATGTGTCTAATCCCAGACATGCCGTACTAAAGAAACTCTACTGTACTGCAACAATTTTCACCAGAGAATCCTTAAATCAGCCTTTTTGATCAAAACATAATAAAATAAGTCATTTTATTAGATGCTAATAAAAATAATAAAACTACACAAGATAAGAGATGATTGAAAATTAGTTTTTAATACAGAGCTACTCAATCATTAGTAAAAGTAATTTAAACTGATCAGAACATTTCAATATATTTAAGACTTTTATATTTTTAAAACTAAAACATTAGTCATATTTAGTGTCCCAAAAGTATGACCTCTTCCCTCCCCCCCTCCCCCTGTGCTGTATTCTAACAACTGCATATAACAAGATTATCTAATGGGAATGTCTTGGAAACCAAAAGAGGAAACTTGTGATTCAGTAGCCTCCCTCTTAACCGGCCACCTCGGGACCAGGATGCGGCCGGATAATGAATTGGCCGGTTAAACCGATGTTCATTTAAGAACGCCAACCAACAATCTTATATGGTCTAAATATAATTATCACTTGAAAAACAACTTTAAATTCGTTACTGTATATGATTTATATAGCTAACATCCGACACCCATGAAATCCACAACAAACCTAAACTAATAATAATCCTTTTCTTTATTGTGGTCTACTTGACAGTAGGTCCAAACGCATTGCCTTCCGGTGACATTCACTTCCGTCCAGGACGTTACATTTTAATTGGTTTGAACGTCAATATGAAATAACGTTGAATTGAATGATACAGCAGATAAGGAAACTACGTTTCTGGAGAAACACGACCGGTTAAAGCGGTGTTGAGATAAAAATGGCCGGTTAAAAAGATGTTCTTTTTGTGTTAGGGTAGGCTGGTTAAAGCGGAGACCGGTTAAAAGGTGGCCGGTTTGGAGGGAGTCTACTGTATCAAATTTTCAATAGCAAACCCCCATTTCATGTTGAATTTAGATTGTATGCATAATTTAAAGGATATTTTTTATTCTTTAACATTTTTTTTTCTATACCCAATAATTAGGGATCTGGGGAAATTGAATTTCAATTTCAGTCCCATAAGAATAACAAGGGCCATACTTTCATTGCCTGTACCTGTAGAATAAAAACGTCTTAACACTATGTTTAAAAACATTTATTTCACAATAACATCAAAATTGTATAAATTGTATTTATTTGTCCCCTATATTGGAAAATGAGTGTACAGTCGAGTCCTGCTGATCTGAACTAATTGGGACTGGACTTTGTTGGGTTTAATGAATTTTCGGATTAAGCGGATACCATAAATATTATAATTAAAAGATTTAAATAATGCTTAAATTACTTATATTTAACTTAACTAATAGAATCATTAGTTTACAGGAATTTTACTGACTTTTGGTGTTATTTGATAAAGTTTTTGAAATGTACAAAACAGCATATATTTTGGCTATAAAACATTCACGATATATAAAATTAATCGTGGAGACATCTGCTATTGCTAACTCTTAGCTCCTCGGTATTGTTATGCAAACAGGTGTATGGATGGCCGGAAAAGGAAGTTCATTGTCCGTCGACCAATGAATCGAAGACAGAGTTATAAAAATAGACCCTCACACCCCATACATTTCATCTCTCTCATTACCTTCATTCAAAATATGAGTCTATGAGTAATTGGACTTTGCGCTGAGTTTTCAGTGTTTTGGAGTAGGCCTGGATCGCGGTTCAATTATTGTTAGCTTTATGAACTGTTGGCGCTGATTTATTATTATTTCTTGAGTGTTGATTGTACAAATTAAATACCCCTTGTTTAATCCGTGTTTATGTACCTTGTGTGTATACACAAGTTGACAACAGATTAACATAAACAATGTTCAATAAACAAAGTCCTTGCTAGTTTATGTTTGATTTGTTTTAAATTAGAATCAAACAACATATTTTACTATATTATTATCTGATGTGAAAATTTAACTTTTGATGTGACAAAAAATTACCATTTTTACACAAAAATGTTCACATTTTCTTGATTTTTCCTCTTTAAAAGTTAAGTAAAAAATCGACATTTTTCTGTTAGGACGTATTTGGATTAAGCGGAGTTCAGATTAGCGAGACTCTACTGAATTTAAATGTAAATTATAAATTAATTTACATCAAAACTTTCATAAAATGTCTTTTTAAAACATTTTTATTCTTAAGTATTATTCATTTTACTAGATAGTTTCAGAGTTACAGGCAAGGAAAGTTTGCCCTATGTTATTCTTAGGGGACTAAAAAAGAACTTAAATTTAACCTAGTTCTATTGAACTAAATTCTCTTTCTTCTCTGATAGAGAAGAATTCTTCTCTTTCTTCTCTTAGATGTAACAAGGTTTCTGTCTAAACTCTCTAAATTCCCTTCTTAATTATTAGCTAAAGAGAAAAATGTTGAAGAATGTTTTTAAAATATGCAACCAATCTGAATTTGACATAAAAATGGGGGTTACCATTTAAACATTTTGACTTACCCCCCAAAACCCCAATTTTGGAGGAGGAGGTTGAAAATTTTTACTCATCAAAAGTTTCCTCTGTTAGACACCAAGACATTCATTCCCAGAAGATAATCTTAATATCTGTAGCTATTAAAAAATAACAGGAGGGAAGGACTTTTGGGACATCCGGTATTTAAAACCACCAACCTTCGCACTTTAGACCCTGTTTTCCAAGACCATACAATAATGATCCACAGTGGTCGCAGAATGTGCACTTTTTGTAAAAGTGAGCAGAAAATCTATGTGGCACGTTCAAATTGAACCGAGGGCTCTGGTCGTCCTCATTCTGGAAATTATACAACAACCGTTGATTAAGTAACAGAATAGCTTAAAGTGCTGATCTTAATGACTTATATGAACACTTGTTATATGGATTCATATAAGTACGATGTATTTCACCTTTTAACTTACCTTTTCTTTTATTCCTGGACATTTTGTGACCACAAATTCATGGCATCTCTTGTGAACCACATAGCAACAAACTAAAACAAATTATTCAAATTATTTTTGAAGACATGTTAAAATGATTAGTCATTAGAATGTTTGTAATGTAAAACACTGTTCTTGTTGTGAAGCTACCCAAAGTGATGTCTTTTATGGAGAAGCCTGTCATTGATAGAATTCTGAATAAATTTAATAAATAAAATTCATGAATATAAGACCCTTAGGAAATCTCAGGACAGACACTTTGGTTCTTGAATCACAACTTCATACACTACAGTTCCAAGGGAACTCTTAGCTAGCAACATTTCTAGTTGAGGGCCATTTTTGAAGGTGGTTTCTAAATAATATTCGTCATATCTGTATTGCGTCACTAAGTATTGCGTTTGAAACGTTACTTGGGTAGAAATATAGTATTGCATTAAGTTTGAGTTGCGAAGACGGACTTGGAAGAAATTTTCAAATTGAGACATATTGCTTGAAAAAGAACTCTTGGCAAATTTAGTATCGGTTCATCTACTCAAAGAAGCACAGGGAATTATTTAATGATGAGGTAGATTGGTAGGTTTATACAGTCAATATCAGTTTCAATTAATAGTCATCTATCAGTTAGATCAAAGTTAACATACTAAATATTGAAGTTTTAATAAAAACATTTTAAAGGAATAGAGTTGATATTGGCTGTTAGTAAATACACTGGGATTATGAGTGTTTCCACTTTCATTGTGGAATAAAGTTTAACGGTTCTGTAAAAAGGTAAACAATAATTTTACATGGTTGTTGTACAATAATTAATTCATAATTATACTAAGATCATTTGTTCAAAAAAACAATTTTACCTTGACATTGGTATCCTTGCTTTCCGAATCCCCTGTAAAATATAAATAAATAGTCAGTACACTTTTAACTCAGCTTTAGAGCTAGAGAATTATTTTATTAAAGAATCCAATATCTGGTAAATTAAAATTATTAAGATTTTTTGTAGAAATTAATACCACTCCCAGATTATTTATATATTAACCCTTCCAGGGCTAAATTAAATGGTGGCCTGGGGCATCATTTTTTCGCACCAAAGTTCAAAACATAATGTTGTAATGTTGTGTTATTATTTTGTTAAAAATAATTCATATGCTATAAAAAAAATGCTTTCAGCGCTGAAATAATTTTTTTACACATGTTGCAAGGAAAATAAAATTCGAGAAGACAAATATATCCGTCTTTAGCTCACAAAAAAAAACTTAGGACGAATATCCTTCCACCGCCTGGAAAAACAATCAAGAAATTTGAAAACTTCTGATAATTTCGAGTATTTTTCGGGCGGAGGACGGATGTATCCGTCTATGTCAGTTTGTTGTTTTATTTACTTCCTATCATAATATAACAGTAAAAATAGTTTCTTATAAAAGCAGTAAAAAAACAAAGTGTAAAATAATGCAAGGACTACAATAGATCGTGTGTCTGGTTCTTCGATCTCTTCGCTGGAATCATTTTTCATACTATAGACATTATCACTGCCAAAAATGAAATTTCCTTCAGATGCACTTCCATTTAGCATTCCCATAACATCTTCATAAGAATTTGGGTCATTAGGATTAATCATTTTGAAGTAAAACTCATAATATGTCAATACAAAAACGTAAACAAACACTTACTGTAATGTCCCAGCGCAAACTGACAGTTTTGTGCTACACATTGAAGCATGTGTTTAGGCGTGAAACAGCTGAAAAAGTCACGGGACATAATCTTGCCAACTGTAAATCTAAATAACCATTCCATATCCACTTTTTTTCCACAGAACTTTTGTGGTTACTCCAAGAAATTCAAGCTTTTCTCCTGATTTAGGATGGTTAAGCTGTTGTTGTTGCTATTGGTGAGTAAGAAGACCCTGGACGAACCACTGAGCATGTCTACCTCTACGGGAGTTTTAAGCAAGCCCCCAGAAAGATGAGATAGCCACCTCTTGGGTTTCTGTCAGTACAGTGAAATCCTGCACAACAAACGTCACCATGAGTCCGGTCCATCATTGCCATGCACTAAAATAAAATGGTTTTAATACTTATGAAGAAGTTCATGGCATTGCTGAAGGAGGAAGCCATAGGAGGATAGATATTATAGCCATTATAGGTACCGTAATAAGGGGGACATCTTTGATCCTACCATACGCTTTGAAAATAATTAAAACCAACTAACTGACGTAAATAAAGAAAAACAAAAGATTTATCAAAACAACCATCAATTATTACAAAAAAAAAAAAAAAAAAAAACATGTAAATTAAATAGTATAGATATTTTTAGATTATTAATTGGCACAAGAGGAATTCCAAAACACTCCACAGATATATTCAACAATTTTAAAATATCAAAATCTAACATTAAAAATTTGTTATAACCTAAGAAATCATTTATTTGGCTTAAAAAGCCCTCAAAATTAGTCTAGATGATGTAAAATTTTTATGTTATTTGATTGATTTATTTTGTCTTTAGAGGCAACCTCAGAAATTGGGGAGTGTTATTCGTTTGAATAAATTTTATTATTAAGGAAGAGAACGGGTAAGAAATAGGACAGCAAACGACCGACTGTCATAGTAGACAGCCAAAAGACTTACAACATGCTATGGTAACTTTTGTTTGCTGCACCCAATGTCTACTTCGCAACTTGCATAATCCAGTTTTAAAGTTTTCCTGGAATATGTGCCAGCTTAAGTTTTTCTTTGGCTACAGAGTCAATAACAGAAGAAGCAGCACTTGACTAATTTTCCTCGCCTAAACCCATGTTGGCTATCATCTAATAAATTAAAAGTCCCTAGATATATAAATTCTGATAGTTGCAAATAAACTGTCTTTTCGTATTTGTAAGGACTAAACAACAGGATTCTCTTTATAAAGAGGTCACATCCTAAATTAATATCCACATCTATTTCTACCATTATTCTGTTATCATTATTAATATCTAAACCTTTTACTATATTGACAAAGTAGTCATTTAACATATTAGAAATTATCTCTGGGACCGCTATATTTTCCTCTCCTGTTGTCAGAGCCCTTCCTCTTTTCGTCAAAGTTGACTTTAGACAGGAATCAAATGTATAGAGCATTGCTCCCTTCGGAGTGGTGCAGGATAATGTTCCTTATATATTTAGTCCTATATTTATACAAAGTAATGACAAGTACGGTATCAGAGTAAGCTCATACCATATGAACTGGCGACAGTGGGAGCAGTAGGTGGGTTGGCGGAAGAGCGTTGCCATGAACTTGTGACCTTTGACCTGGTGGATCCGTCGTCGAGCCGTGCCTTGGCGTGCCAATCCACCCAACTCTGCCTGCAGCTTCTGGAAAGGGGCATCTGCACCCGCAGAAGCATAGTATTTCAGAAGACATTGTAACTGAACAACCAGCAAAGTCATATTGCATGAAAGGATTACTTAAGTTTACCACTTTGATACTGGGTTCGCACAAATTCAGTGTAATGTGGACTAAAGGATAGCCAGGTTTGTGGGTTTGCTGGGTTTTTTGGGACAATGGTAAAATACGAAAATGTACAAGTTTAATCAGGTAGTTTTAATTAAGTTCCACCCATATAAAACGCCACCATTTTATCCACCATTATAAAACGCAAAACGACGGATCATAAATAGTTTTTTTGACTCCAGATAATCAGGGGTTGTCAATTTAACTACAACATATCAAGTATTATACACTGTATCATATCCATCATATACTGTAACTGAAAGATGAAAAAAATTTAATTGATAACTTTTAAAGATGTAACGGCAATCTTCAAGAAATCATATTTTCTAATATTCAAGGACTGCCGCTGTTACAAATTATCAAATAAAGATTACCACAAAATTACGGCTTTCCTGATGAGAGCCATATTGGAACACTAATACTCTAACTACTTAATTAATCCAATAAAATAATCTAAATTTCCTTATATTTGCAGAATTTCAATTTATCAACGGGACAGAAGTTGCATAAAAAAACATATGCAAGAATTTTTAACGAGATTTTGTATAATACAAAGAAATCATAGTAATTTAAAAAGTTTAAAAGCCACAAGTCAACAACTCGACCTCTCAGCTCTCAGGTTCATGTCTGACCAATGACTGAAACGCTTTTGCCACTCTGGTAGCAATGACGGGCACTAATTTGGTTGGGGACCGCCGTTTCTCTAAAACCAGGGGACAGGCTAAAAAAATATCTAACAATGAAATGTGAAACCTGTTTAAATAAAGTGCATTGGTCATTCATTTTAGACTGTTTCTTGAATGTATTACCCACTATAAACCTTCATTTTAACAGCCATTTCAAAAAAAATTTGTAGCTTCAAACATCCTAAGATATAGTCAGGGACAGAGGACCTCCATTAAATTTTGAAAGTTACATTTCACATGAATATGATTTTTTTATAAAAAATCCACCTCTTGCTTGAATATTTACCCTAAGCTATGTATATTTAAATATTTTGACTTGATTACGTCTATGTTAACCTTCTTATAACATCTCAGAGACTTAAATTGTCCTGAATTAAAATATTGGCCCATTTGTAATTATTTTATTTGTATTATTTTAGGTAATAATTGTTTTCTCAAAAAAATATTAATCCATATTTATTAACTTTTCTTGAATGATAACTTACCATCACCAAAAATAGATATCACTGTCATGACAAGGCTGTTCTTTCAAGGATGACCAATTGCAACCTAAATATTATTCAGTCTGTACGTAAAATAGTGAAACTATGTTAGCAAATTACAATCATCCAATATTGGCAAAACCTGTCAACAATGTAGATAAAGGGACGATAACAGTAATAAACATAACATTTTAATTTTGATAACGACATAGTCCTCCTAAATGAAACTGAGTAGTTTTACATTGATTGCCAAACAATTCTTGTTTATCTATATCTATAAAAGAGGAAGTATGTATATATATAAATATATATATATATATATAGACTCTGATATATAGGTCTGTTGATTATAGACTCTGAAACCACTCAACAGATCGTAATGAAACTTTCAGGCATTATTAAGCAGTATTCAAGGATGGTTTGAGTGAAGTTTGGTGAAAATCTGTCCAAAGGGCTCTGACCCAGAGGGCATACAATGGTGCAGTGTCACGTTTTAGAAATTTAGTGTTTACAAAATTAACTGCTGTAATTAAAAAATTTGAAAATTTCATTCAAGCAGATGCTTATAATCATAGAAGTAATCAGGTGTGAGGTATAATGTTGATGTTTGTGTTGTCTTTATTGCTCCGCCCTACGGAAGCTCACAATTACACTAAAGCCTACAGGTGGTGAAATTTGACATAACGATTCTCTTTGGCCATAGGTGCATAGGTTTTGCAAATATAGTTTTAAGTTCTTTAGGGCTCCACCCCACTGGACGTCAAAATTACTTTAGGACCACTGGGGTTGAAATTTTATGGACGATTCTCTTTACCCATAGGTGCACACTAAGAAACGATTTTGCAAATATAGTTTTTTAAGCACTTTAGGGCTCCGCCTCACTGGACATTGAAATTACTTTAGGACCTCCGGAGCTGAAATTTGACATGGACTACAGCAGTATTCTCTTTGCTCATAGGTACTCACTAGGAAACGGTTTTGCAAATATAGTTTTTTAAGTTCTTTAGGGCTCCACCCCACTGGACTTCAAAATTACTTTATTACCACTGGGGTTGAAATTTTATGGACGATTCTCTTTACCCATAGGTACACACTAAGAAACGATTTTGCAAATATAGTTTTTTAAGCACTTTAGGGCTCCGCCTCACTGAACATTGAAATTACTTTAGGACCTCCAGAGCTGAAATTTGACATGGACGATTCTCTTTGCTCATAGGTACTCACTAGGAAACGGTTTTGCAAATATAGTTTTTTAAGCTCTTTAGGGCTCCACCCCACTGGACTTCAAAATTACTTTAGGGCAACCGGGGTTGAAATTGTATGGATGATTCTTTTTGTCAATAGGTACTCACTAAGAAACGATTTTGTAAATATAGTTTTTTAAGCACTTTAGGGCTCCGCCTCACTGGACATTGAAATTACTTTAGGACCTCCGGATCTGAAATTTGACATGGACAATTGATTCTCTTTGCTCATAGGTACTCACTAGGAAACGGTTTTGCAAATATAGTTTTTTAAGCTCTTTAGCGCTCCACCCCACTGGACTTCAAAATTACTTTAGGGCCACCGGGGTTGAAATTTGATGGACGATGCTCTTTACCCATAGGTACTCACTAAAAAACGATTTTGCAAATATAGTTTTTTAAGCACTTTAGGGCTCCGCCTCACTGGACATTGAAATTACTTTAAGACCTCCGGAGCTGAAATTTGACATGGACAATTCTCTTTGTTCATAGGTACTCACTAGGAAACGGTTTTGCAAATATAGTTTTTTAAGCTCTTTAGGGCTCCACCCCACTGGACTTCAAAATTACTTTAGGACCACCGGGGTTGAAATTTGATGGACGATGCTCTTTACTCTTAAGTGCTTACTAAGAAACAGTTTTGCAAAAATAGTTTTTTAAGATCTTTAGAGCTCCGCCCCACTGGACTTTAAAATCACTTTAGGGCCACCGGGGTTGAAATTATATGGATGATTCTTTTTGTTCATAGGTGCTCACTAAGAAACGGTTTTGCACATATCGTTTTTAAGCACTATAGGGCTCCGCCCCACTGGACTTTAAAATTACTTTAGGGCCACCGGGGTTGAAATTTGATGTACGATTCTTTTCGTTCATAGCTACTCACTAGGAAACGGTTTTGCAAATATAATTTTTAAGCTCTTTAGGGCTCCGCCCCACTGGACTTTAAATTACTTTAGGGCCACCATGGTTGAAATTTTACTTGGACATGCCTCTTTGCTCATAGGTACTCACCAAGAATGGTTTTGCAAATATATTTTTAGTAGGGCTGTGCTCCACTGGACTTTAAAATTAATTTAGGGCCTCCGGGGTTGAAATTTGACATGGACGTGCCTCTTTGCTCATAGGTGCTCTTGCATTTGCAATTACGATCAATAAGATACAAGGCAAACTTTGACTATTCTGGGTTTAAATTTTCAAAATTCCTGTTTATCCTTTGGCCTTACAGTTATATTAATATACTTACTTTCTATGCCATTGACTTTTTTTGTTACATTAAAATAGCTTTATTTATGTAAAGAACATAATTTGAGCGCAGCAACGCACGCCGGGTAACTGCTAGTTTTACATAAACATAATGTGTACATTAACTAATGCAATAAAATTTATTTTATTATTTTATTTTTAAAACCAAATGGGAGAAAAATTCTGATAATGGCACCGTGATAATAACTTTTGCACTTTTTTACATCAAAATTCTTTTTCAACTCCTCCACTTTTTCAAAGAGCAACCCCTATGAATGACCTTAATTACTGAATTATTTGAATTACTCTACATTTATCACCAAAGTTTTGTACCTGGAAAACAGATGTTAAAATGTAAGCCAGTTAATATATTCTGATTATTGGATGATTACCTTCGGCTACTGGGTGCAGCTGGACGTGGAAATGCAATTTTCCTGCTGGCTCAAGCTCAACCTGAAAAATAAATATTTATGTTTTTCCTAAATAAAAAAAAGATAAATAATTTAGAGTCTTTATTTAATAAATTTAAACTTTGGGGGGCTCACATAGATTTGTTGAGTATGACCAAAAGGGGATGATGTAGACAGGATCCTCGTTGTTTTTTTCTTTTTTAAGGGTTCTATTAAATTGGAATATCCTAATAAAACATAGTTTTAGCTGTACATTTCTTATAATTTTGATATTTAAATGTTATATGCATTACAGAATCCAAAATTGATGTCATCCATATTTATGTTTGTCTACAATGGACTCTCTTTTAACTGGCATTCTAAGAACCGGCCCGCTCTACTAACCGGCACCAGTCGGCCACCCGAGTTTGGCTTTATACATGTTCGGGCGCACAGCGACCTTGACCACTAAGCGCCGCCACTTGGCTGAGCTATACCAATGTAAGTTATACAGAACCAAATAAGTAGGGACATCCGTATGGGGAAGTGAGAAATTGCCCCCGAAACATAGATCTTGTAATCCACAAGGATGGTAACTATTATTCTGATTGGTTGAATGGAAACAGAATAATTTTGCAGAAGTTTGTTATTGTTTTGATGTTTTGTAAACAAATATGCTCATTTTGACATTTAAGAAGTAGAAAGAGCTCTTCCAAGACAGTAGGGAGAAGTAATCCTACAATCAACGCTCTATACTTTCCTCTGGTTTTCGAGGGCAAAACAAAAAACTTTTAACATGGGATAAAAGTTCCCTTTGAAACCCTTCTGTTCTGTATACATTGGCTGTACACACCTTTTTTCTTTGTCATTCACAGTTCGTCAGTTCATTAGTTCCACTCACGCAGTGCTGTTATGATGACGACTACAACTTTTGGCCAGTAAATAAAGTGATTTAGTTAGTATTTCCGTTAAAAACTATAGGCTTTTGACCATCCGGAATGGCTATGGTCCCAGGAATGCCAGGTAAAACATAATCCACTGTATCCGTCTGTGATGTTCAATGGCTATTTTGTATGCTTTTCACAGGATAGCAACTATACTGAAATTTTTTATCCGTTAAGTTATCGTATGTGGGGGTAGAGATCTTAGCGATTTATAACAACTGTACAACCTTTGCTTTGCTCCACCAGTGATTTGCCCCACAGTCCAAATACTGTAGGGCAATACCTACAGTCCAAAGTAGCCTAGCCAATATTGTCGGGAGATAACTTGTTGGCCACTGCGGGGGTTGGGGGCGAGGGGAAATTTACATCTGAAACCTACCGGTCATTTGGTTAACTAATGAATAAAAACAAACTTAGATTGTACTATTCTAAATGAAAAAATTTGCTAAAAAAAGTAAACAATTATCTTTGTTGACAAACCAATTAGCCTAATTCAATGTGTAGAGAAAGACAGCTGACTGAAAAATAAAAGATATCATCGTAGAGATGCCGTATGTTTTTCGTTTTGTTGATAGCTTAACATATGATGAAAAAAAACCAAAAACAAAAAGCAAATTGTTTTGGCCAATGGCATGCTTCAGCTTCCCCCTCGCCCTGCAACCCCCTCACTGGCCAACAAGTCATCTCCGGACAATAACTTGTGCATAATTACAGTCTTTTTCTGCTTTATACCACTGTATTTCAAGTAAGGTTATAAACAACATGCCTTTTATTAGTGTTATAAGTAAGTAAATTTTAATTGTTGTAATTAAATTAAAACATAGCCAACAGTTTTTGTTATTAATGGATAGTTTGCATCAATAAAGATTATTATTACCGGGCAGAACTTTAGTTGAAATATTAAAATAATTGTTTGGTTAAAACTAAAAAAATAACTCTTAATTACATCCTAAAATTCCAGGGAGTAATCTAATGCTTATATTATCAAAGATATTATGTATATACAAGATTCTATATATACAAGATATTGTAGTCTATATATTATATAATATACAAGATATATCTAATACTTTTTTGTTTCTTCAATGGAGGTATATATACAGTAAGTACCTTAGACAATTTTACCTCCATGACATAATAAAGTTGGTTTGTTTCAAAGAAATTAATTACTTGCATAGTACACAATAATAACTTGCATTTAAAATGTATGGTATTATTATTAATATAATATTAATGTATTGTATTAATACATGGTCACAAATTTAGATTTTGTAGACAAAGACTTTTGATACTTATGTATAAAAGCACAGTTCTTAAGAACTACCGGTATGCAAAATAATTAAAATATGGCATGATAGCCTACATATACTAATTTAAATAAATTAGGTTGCCTATACTATTTTAAGTTGGTGCACAAAAAACTTAGCGTACCCAAACAGTATTTGACTCTTTAACTTTCTGAAGTAATTCTCTGAATGTTAATTTGCAATTAGCTACAAAGTGATCCGGCGAAATTTTAGCTTGATGAAAAATTGTAAGCTGCAA
Source organism: Neoaliturus tenellus (assembly GCA_030545055.2). Classification (NCBI taxonomy): domain Eukaryota; kingdom Metazoa; phylum Arthropoda; class Insecta; order Hemiptera; family Cicadellidae; genus Neoaliturus; species Neoaliturus tenellus. Next base: position 169,869,797 of record CM061531.1, on the reverse strand, counting down.
TATCTTGGCTTGATCGACATCGCATTCAAAACATTCATGCCATTCTGGATCGGAGGTTCCGATTTCACGGAGGATTTGAATAAAAAAGTTTCGTCTGCATCAACTGACAAATAGGGATATAATTGATTGTCACAATTGGGGAATAACATATGACGCTTGTGAAAAACAGTGGGTTTCAATCCTTGGGCTTCCAACAACTTGAAATGAATTTTCCCGCTAAACAGTAGCTCCTTTCCTCTCATGGTTATCACCTGCCACACCCAACTTGATAACAAATCAACTAACACTGTCACCAACAAACAGAATGAACTGTCCCACGGGCAACTGTGCAATGTGAAATGTGAACTGACGCTACTTGCGTCGTGTCGTTTTTACGACTCCAGTAGGCCTAATAATTGAAACTTGCCGCTACTACGCAGTTGGCGGTGACCTTTGTATAAATAGAAACGACCGATATTATCGCCATTTCCTCGTTTCCTGCGCGTGCGGTGTTGCCAACACAACTTTTAACACGAACTCAAAACTTTAATTAGGTATATAATTAAATTTATATTTATACCCCTACCCCGGAAACTGGATAGGGTTAGGTACCCAATACGAAGAAGTTTGGATCCCTATGATTTTTGTTAATTAACGAGTACTACTGAAAAATTGAATATAAAGTACCTAGTGTAGTTGACGTGATAATCAATAATATGTCAACAGAATATATCTGAAATATTTGCGTCTTAAAAAGTGTTATTGTGTAAAAACTGATATTAGTTTGATAATATTTCTATTGTACTACTGAAAGTGAGTTTTATTCGTTTATCTAGATCATCTGGCCGGGGGTTATCAGAAAACACAAACCCAATAAAGGGCAAATAAAGGGCGTTGCCAACCCTTTATATTAGGTCAATTTGCAATATAGTATAAATTAAATTTGTAAAAATCATAAACCCGTGCTGGTAGCCTAATATATAACTCCTATAAGCGATTGTTATCAATCTTTGTGTTTAAGGAGCATATTTACATTTTTTAATCTTTAAAAGTAGGTAAATCATGCATGCTGAACCCCAATAAGATTATTGTAAAAAATACTTTGTTGGATTCATAAATATTTATTTATTTATTTATTTAATATCTTGGATCTAATTGCCATATATACAGTATATATACATGGTTAGACCCTAACATTCTAAACACAATAACTTATTCTAATTTTTACAAGTTTTTCTTGATTTGCTATTCTTCATCTCTTAAAAGATCCAAATTACACAGGAACTTGTTGAAGGTTCTTTCTTTGCACTAGGCACTTCTTCATTTGTTAAAAAAAATCTTCAATTTTATAATAACATCGAGTGACAAGCTCTTCCTTGAGTGATTTTTTAAACTTTTTCAAATTTGTAATTTGCTTAAAATGTTCAGGTAATTTATTATAGATTTTAATCGACATATATTCCGAACCTTTTTGATAAAATGTTGAATTACAAGTTGGAGTTTCGATGGAATTTTTAAATCTTGTGTTATGTTTATGTACGTTCATCCTTAGTTGAAATTTTGATTTATTTGTGTGCACAAAACAAGCAGATTGAAGAATGTATAAAGACGCTAGTGTTAAAATGTTATGTTCTTGAAAGAGGGGACGACATGATTCTGTAAAAGGTAGATGAAAAATGGTCCTTAAGGCTTTCTTTTGCAATTTAAATACTTTTTTCGCATCTTTACTTAATCCCCAAAACATAAGTCCATATGAAATATGAGACTGAACATAAGCATAATATATTAATTTTGTGACATTAGTTTTGCAGCATTTTGAAAGAACTTTAATCATGAAAATTCCACTACTAATCTTTTTACATAGTTCTTCTATATGTAGAGTCCATGATAAATCACTAGATATTGTAAGTCCAAGGAATTTAGTTGCATCACAAGAGGAAATAATTGTATCATCTAACAATAAGTAGGGATTTGTTACTTTAGTTTTATTCTTATTAAATGATATAAACTTTGTTTTATTGTTATTGACTTTTAAACTGTTTTCATTAAACCAATTGATAATGCTTGAAATTTGGATAAAATTAGAAATGTCTAAATCTGAAAAATTTGGATTAGAGTTATAAAAGGTTGTGTCGTCTGCAAATAATATTACACTTCCTTCTCCTGGGACATCTGCCAATTGGTTTATATATAGAATAAAAAATAAAGGACCTAGTACTGTTCCTTGTGGCACTCCTATGTTGACGATAGAGCATTCTGATATGAATTTTGAACTTGTTATTTGGTCATTCCGTTTTATTTCTGTGTAATTTCTTCTATTTGACAAAAATGATTTAATCCAACTGAGTGATTTGCCATATATGCCATAGTTCATTAATTTATTCAAAAGTAACTCATGGTTCACATTGTCAAATGCTTTGGCAACATCTAAGAATATTGCTGAAGTAGGAACATTTTGATCAAGGTCGCTGGTAATTGATGATATTAATTTATATATAGCATCCACAGTGCTTCTTTTATTCATAAATCCAAATTGGTTATTTGAGATTATAGAGAATTTTTCAGTGTATTGTATTAATTGGTCATAAACAATTCTTTCAAATATTTTATAAAAAACAGATGTTAAAGTAATGGGTCGTAGGTTATTAATCTTACACCCCTCACGTTTATTTTTAATAATGGGGATAATTTTAGAGAGTTTTAGTTGTTCCGGAAAAATTCCAGCTGTGAATGAATTGTTTATTATAAATTTCAATGGGCTTGAAATAAGGTATGCGGTTTGTTTTATGATAAATGTAGGTACATCATCAGGCCCACTTGATGAGGAGTTTTTAAGTTGAAATATGACAGATCTGACATCTTTTTCACTAATTTTGCAAAAGTGATGAAGTAATTCCCTCTCATGTTTCACGCATCCTTTTATCAGAAGAGGTTCATTAGAATTTTTCAACATTTTTGAAACTGTAGTTGAGAAGAAGCCATTTATTTCATCAGCCATTATTTTAGGATCACTAATTTTCCGTCCATCCTCCAGAATGATTTCCTCAAAGTCATTATTCTCATTATCGCCTACTTCAGATTTTATAACATTCCAAATTCTTTTAGATTTATTGAGGTTATTTTTTATTAAATTTGAATAATAGTTTTCTTTTGCTAATTTTAACACATTATTATACACCTTTTGATACCATTTGATGAATTCGCCAAATTCTTCAGATTTGTTATAGCTTCTTGTAAAATACAGTTGCTTAAGTTGTTCTCGAGATTTTAGAATACCTTTAGTTAGCCAAGGAAGTTTTTTAACTTTAATCTTCTTTTTAAATAAAGGGAAGTTTTTGTCAAAATGTTCTAAGAATATACTATGAAAATAGTTGAATTGATCTTGGACTGTGGTTGCATTAAATACTTCTCTCCATGATTCATCACTGAGACACTCTGCGAATTTTTCAATATTTGAAGTATTGAAGTTTCTAATCCACGTACAAGATGACTTTTTACAACTGTTATTATTAATTTTACCGTAATAGACTGACCGAAATGATCTGATATGGCAGAATTAATCACACTTAGTTTTTTAATATCTGAAAGTGTATAGTTCGTTGCTATATTATCAATACAAGACTCAGAGGATATTGTAACTCTTGTTGGAATATTTATGGTTAATTTCATTCCATGTCATTCAAATACATTTTTAAGGTCCATGTAAGCTTTATCTCCTTTATTCAATGCATTTATATTAAAATCACCACACATAATACATTTATATGAGTTCACTTTCAAAGTTTTACGTAAACAAACATCTAAACCATTATAAAAAATATCCAGTTTACCTATGGGTGATCTGTATATACATAATACATTATTAGTAGTTTTTCCATTAGCAATTTGAATGCCACATACTTCAAAATCTTTGTCATGGCAAATTGATTCAAATTGTAGAGGTTTAGTTCTAAGGTTATTCTTTACAAAAATACAAGCGCCTCCAAATTTAGAAAATTTTCTGCTAAAAATGAGCCTAAATAATAGCCATGAATTTGAATTTTGGTTATTTCATGTTCTTTAAGGTCATGATCCGATATACAAAAAACGTCAGGATTTTCTTCATCAAGAAATATTGTAATTTGCGTGATTTTATTCGAAATAGTTTGTACATTTTGATGTAATATCTTTAAATCAAATGGACCTTTTGCCAGATTTTCTAAAGATTTATGTATTATTATTAAATGTGATTTCTTTTCTCCAAAACCGAACTTTTATGTGTTTTCCTAAAAAATGATTATTTCCAGAAATAATAACAGAATATTTTGAATACGATCAACAAAAGTTTCATGTCCTATTATTTTTTCACAAATTATTTTTGAAGTGCATTTCTTACCATGCAAATTGAGGTGCAGACCATGTTGTGTGTACAATTTGCGATTTAAAAATTTTAAGGAAATAAATGTGATATGATCAAAACATTTTGACAGTGCAATAAGTTTAAGGTTAAATTTATAAATTACACTATTGAGATGAGGTAGATCATACCTATATGGTACTCCAACTAGTAAAACATTCGTATGAGTCATGTTTTCAAGTTTTTTTGCAAACTCATTTTTTAAAATCTCCAAGTTACAGTTTTGAATGCCATTGGTTCCACACATGAGAATTACGAAATCATTTTTCGTCATTGTTTTACCTTCACTTTCCATTTCATCCAAAACATTTTTTGAAAGTCCATTTGGTTTGAAGTATAACGAAACCTTCGTCATGTGCAGGTTCTTTTGAATAAGTTCTCTTAGTAGCCTACCATGACTGTCAGAAAATATCTTAATCTTTCTTTCTTTATTGACCTGTGTATCTTGATTTTCATTGATTTTAAAACTTGCAGTATTTATTTCATACACTTTATTTTTACTTTTGGATTCATTTACGTTCTCATTGATTGTGGTTTCACTCCTAGGAGAGCTTATTCTGTCAACATTATTTTCATTGTGGTTAATATGAAGCTCACTATTGTTATTTTTTGTGCTGCGTTCATCTAAAATCTCATTATCTTGTGCTCCTGTAATTTCATTTTTGACATTAATGTTTTCTGAGCTGATATTTTTTTAAATAGGCCTATTTACTTCAAAGAAACAATGTTTTAAAGGTTCATTGGATACCTCACATTGATCATTTGTTTTCTTTATCTTAGAAAGGTTTTTATTGCCTCTTTTTTTATTTGTCACTTTATACTTAGGGGAGGTTATCTCATTTAATGCATTCGTATTTTCAACGTTGACTGAATCATGATTTTGTAGAATTTCCTCTAGTGGTAGAAATCTGTTTCTTATTGGTATGTTTATATCATCATTGACTTCTGATTTAAGAGAATATTTAGGTTTTATGAACTTCACTTGAGCTTCAGGCTTTTCTTTTTTAGACTTACTTTTGGTGGTAGCCATCCGTTCTATTTTTTCATTCATTGTATCATGATTCATGTTGTCATTGGTTAGAAAATTAGAAATCGTCTTAATATCATCACTTTTAACCAGGCAATCTAAACAATGTTTCGCATTTACCAGGACATGAAGTCCACATTCAAATGTATATGCCTGTTGGATGGTTGGTACATCAATTACTTCATCATTATTTGTTACATTTTGAGCAAACACTTTCGCATGTTTGATATTTGTACCAACCAAGCTGTCAAAGTGGTAAAAAGTTGAGTTTTTCTTGCAATGAACCAGTAAACTCCAGTGTGTGCCATTTGATGTTTTAGGGTGCCAATTTTGTGCCTTCGGACAATTATTCAGACAGAATAAGGTATAATTAACCTTATCAAATCCCAAAGTTGTAAGGGTCAAAATATTATCATACAACTTTCCATATTTCAAAATTTGGGTGGTAGATGGTCCTATGAGAAGTATGTCTTTATTGTTCTTGGCAACAAAATCATTAAACGAATCAAAATATGCTTGCATGAAAACATCATCAATCCACTTAGATTCTTCAAGTCCTGTAAGTGAATACTTGTTACTTTTCTTGATAGATTCTTCTGAGGTACGTGATGTCTTAGATCTTGTTTTAATATTTGACTGCAGCATTATTTAAATATTTGATGTCCAATTCAATCCTTGTTTTCCTTTAAGGTTATAGCAAACACTAGATTTCGAAGTAGTTAAATAAGGATGTTTTGACAGTTTTAATGCTAATTTATACTTACATAATTTTGAAATATGATATTTTTGAAGTCAATTAATCGAATGAGTAAAATATAATGAATTAAATACTTAAATTAGTAAAATATGAAGAGAAGAATTTTTGTAGTTGTTGTTTTTGATATGGTCAGCTGTTATCAGACACAATTAATATCAGAGACAATTAATTGGTAGGTACATGTAATGCCATATTTTCGAGGACACAGCACAATATTGTGGCGTTCATGTTAAAAAATTCATGTGCCAAAGCTGTAGAGACGAAAATAAATGTTGCCATACGGAAAGCTCTATCATCATCTCTGTTACTTACCTATCATTCTGGCGTGTTGGGGATTGGGGTAGGTCGTAAAAAGCATCATAAACTGTTTTTACATACAGCAATTTGAAAAATATAAAGCGTATGGAATATAATAGTAACATTTTCCATCTTCCAAGGTAGCCCAGCACCTAAAACAGCATCCCCATCACATTGTAGATTTCTACACCTCGGTAAAACTCTTAAAACAGTGCAATAACAAAACAAAAGTGGAGGTATGGGAAGAGTATTTTATTTATAAACATTTTAGGCTTGACAAAAATAGAATGCTCAACAAAAAGGATGAATTCTCAGAAAAAAATTACATTTAAGTTAGCGGGCTGGATTCAATAGGGACGAACAGCTGATATCATATCATAGTTGACCTTAGACCTGTGACGCAACGCTGGGATTCACCTGAATTCGCACAAATCAGTAGCGCTACGACCTTCGCCGTGCACGGTAATATTACGAGCAGTGCGTGATATGTACTTTCCGGAAGCTGTCTTTTAATGTGTTCGTGTGTTTTGTGTTTTTATGTATAAGTGTAAAAAAATTTATAATTCGACAACCACAAAAATGTGTGCAGTAATATGTAAATAAGAAGAGGAGTGGCTGATGATGGACCGTCATAGGTCCGAAACCGGTACCACGGTGTACCGCAATTAGTGACACCAAAAGGTGAGAACCCGGTTTTGGGTAAGTTATAAAATAATAGTAACAATATAATTTAACCAGTCTTGAAATTAACAACGTATATATGATTAACAATATCATGGCCATGTTAAAATCTAAAAAATGTAGATGAAATCAATTAATATCTCAAAAGACAATAATTTTCTTTCAAATTTCTTTTTAAAATTAAATTGAAGTTTAAAAAATCAACATTTAACTCTTGTAACGTTGTTTCACTGACGTTCACATTGGTTGAAGTTTCATTTCGCATACTAACAGTTCACATCTGAAATAAAGGTTTGGTTTGTACTTTAGAAAAATCAAACGTTGGTTAATAATAATTTTCATACAAAAAAAGGAAAAAAAAACGCTGCAAAGTCTCGAACAAAACCACTTACAACTGACCTATAACCACTCTCGCATGTCTGCACGCTGCACGCTGCAAGCCCACACTCATGGAATGATGGCCAGCAGTGCAGTGTTTGGCGTGCCAAACGCCAATATTTCAGACCTGCCGTGCACAGCACTCCCTCTACAGTCCTGGTGCGGTGCACGTTGTCCTCCACACACGGGGATTTTTCATCCAGCATTGCAAGGATGTGCCGCGCATGGCTTTGGGGCACGACCGTCTATGAGCACCTTTAAGTCGATTTCCTCACTATTTAATGTTATTTTCAAAAAAGCTAAGCAACCTCCGAATTTTTAGTGGTGAGAAAATACTGAATCAGAGATATTTTTACTAAACACTGTACAACTAAATCTTCAGTTCTACTGGACCAATTTGATGTATCAATGGGTCATTGGAAAGCTTCATCTGTCAAAAAATCATAAGAAAACTTATAATATTCTTCTTATTCGATTCTAAACTTGTTGCCTGAACAAGTACTCAGAGAATAAAATTCCAACAGGATTCAGTTTTTGGTTTTTTTTTTAAACCCTCCCATAAACACCATGGGAACGAGGATGTAGGTTTGCTGCCTTGGGGTTATTGCAAGTAGATATAGGAAAATCCATTCCCAGTGCACGTAAATACTTAATTGCATCAAATTTGGATATTTTTCATTTTTTCCATAAACCCCATCTAGGGGTCTTGGGGGTGAATAAGTAGCTTTGCCGCTATGTAGGTGCTGTAAGTAAATATAAGTTAAACCCTACCCAGTGACAGTGGCGGCCAGTGGTTAGGGACGGTGGAGGGCCTCTTATCATTATTTTATTTATATATTTACGAAAGTGAAGATAAGTAATTTCTCTTCTTCAGGAAAAACGGCTATCTCTTGTGTCTTAAATAATATTTACTCCATCAAACAGGTATAATTCGATCACAAAGGTGCATTAAATTGCAATAGGGCCTATAGCCTAAAAATCTTAATATCACAATTGCTGACGAAAAGTTATCACCCTGCAGTTATCAGTTATGTACAACAGAGATCAACACACTTGAAGTTAAGTCAACATCACATTGAAGTTGACTCTATGGATGACAGTAGACAACAGTGCCAAAGTTCTTGTGCTAATGAGTATTTTCCTATTTTGATGTATTTAAAGTAATTTATGGACATTATCCCTACGCTTAATTTACACCGTATATCATCGTGAGTGGTTAAAGCATATTCATCACACTAAGTCTCAATTTTTTTCAAACTAGCGCTAAATACTTTTAACCTAGTTTATTTGAAATGCACGTTGTTTCGCCAAAATTTCATGTACAGTTTGGTTCAGCTTTCGTCGTCTGTTAGTCGGCTCGCCAGTTTTTTTTCTGTCCACAGCCTTTGTGATCACGGCGCTACAGGTATCCTGAATTTCCTTGAAGGCCCTAGCGGGCTACTATATATAGTGACAAGATTGTTTATTCTGGTATTGAGTCTTTTGCATCTTTATTGACCATAATTTAAAGCATGGCGGGTAAATATGAAATCACGGTTTGTAAGTTATGTATGAGAAAAGTATCTGACGATGGCTCCGAGGACGCACTTCAATGTGAATCAAACTGTAAACACTGGTATCATAGGACATGCTTAGGCATGACGAAGGTATTGTACCAGGAGCTATCTAATCAAACTGATAAACCTTGGTTTTGCAATAGAATTGATTGCATTGACAATACTAACCCCCCGAATGACCCACTCCATGATAAGCTCGACTTATTAGTCAACAGCATAGCCACCCTCACTAAAAAAGTGGAAGACTTGAGTGGAGTTCCCCAAGTTGTTCAGAGTATTAAGTCAGATTTGTCTGCCATTACAACAAAAATTTCGATGATGGAGGAAAATATCTCTGACGTCACTTCCCGTGTCTCTATGTTGGAGAGTAAGTGCTCTGACCATGATGTCGCTGCTTCCAAAATTCACGAGTTAGAAGAAAAACTTCAGGCTACAGACAAATTTAGTTCTTTTTCTCAAGAGTCCATTCTCGAAGAGGCTCACGAACGGATGAAGAGGGCTAGAAACACCATCATGCATGGACTGCCAGAAAGCAACTCGGCAGACCTTAATACAAGGATCAGTCATGACGAACAAGAGCTCTCTAAAATTTTTAAGATTGTTTGCCCTTCTCTGGACTCAGCAGGCATTACACTTTCACGACTTGGCAAAAAGGACCCATCCAAGCCACGTCCACTGAAAATTGCTTTCAAGTCTGAATCTGACAACCAGGGTTTTTATAGAAAATTCTCAAAAGATCTTTTGGCTTCCGATCCAATTTTGAAAAATCTCTCAATTGCACCGGACCGCACTTTGGCCCAGCGTACTCATCTTGGAAACTTGAAAGCCGAACTTGAACGAAGATCAGCAGCAGGAGAGAAGAACCTATCTGTTAAGTTCATTAAAGGCGTCCCGAAAATTGTCTCTGCGCCACCTCCAAAAAACGCATAAAGCCAGACACTCAACTTATGCACGGATTGAGTGTCTACTTTCAAAACGTAAATGGCTTGCGGTCAAAAACCTCGTTACTGCGGCAAAACATCGGCTCTACTTCATATGATGTTATTATATTTGTAGAAACTAATTTACAGACTGACATACAAGATGGCGAGCTGGGATTACACAGTTATAATGTCTTCAGGTGTGATCGATCTCTTCATAATACCAAGAAAGAATCCGGGGGCGGCGTTCTCATCGCCATTCGCAAGACTATTTGTACCTCCCTACTCAACACGGAGAGAGATTGTTATGAAGCACTCTTTATCTCAATAAAGCTCAAATCTACGAATATTCTCTTATGTGCCGTGTATATACCTCCTCAAATGCCTTCAGCAGTTTATTTGAATTTTACTAATCTTCTGTCTGAATCACTATTGGCTGCTCACTCCGACTCTTGTTACATTTTGGGTGACTTCAATCAGCCAGACACTGACTGGGAACTTCCACAAATCTCAGCTTCTTCGTTGAGCGCCCAATACCTGATAGACACTGCAGAAACTTTTTCTCTAAGGCAGATTAACAATGTTGTGAACTCTCGTGGAAAAATACTCGACCTTATTTTCTCTTCGGAACCCTCCCTCGCTGTCTCAAGAGCTCTTGATCCTCTCATTGACGAAGAACATCATCATCCGGCTCTGGCCTTCGATCTGGCGTTCACGAATGCAACGACTGGGCAGGCGATTGACTCTCTCACCCCCGATTTCCGACGCTGTAATGTTGATAAGGTAAGAACGGCTTTGAACGGAACTAATCTGCTACCAAACGATGGCACTTCAGAGATTGAGACTCTCTTTTGTCATTTTGTTGAAAGAGTTCGACAAGCGGTGTTAGAAAATACCCCCTTGAAGCGCAGAGGGAGCTACCATTTTCCTTCTTGGTTTTCCAAAGAATTGAGAACTCTAACTATTGAAAAGAAGATTGCCCACAAGGAGTACAAAATCCATCGGAAATACTCTGATCTTGTGAAGTTCAGAAATCTACGACGCAGATGCTCTGTACTCTCCCAATTTTGCTACAGGAATTACATATCTCACATTGACTCGACCTTCTCAACAAATCCCAGACCACTATGGACACACATCAACAATCTTAAGGGTGGCTCAACAACTACAAAAATTACATACAACGATAAGGAAGCCTCAGAACCGGAAGAAATGTGCAACTTGCTTGCCCAATACTTTGCCAGCGTATTTTCCCCTCCAAGACCGTGCAACACATCTTACTACTCAGACTTATGCTTGAATTTTAGTTCCTGCATTGTTACAGAAGATGAAGTATTCAAGATTCTGCAAAGCCTTGACGAAACAAAAGGTTGTGGTCCCGACTGTGTGCCTCCATCAGTATTGAAGCACTGTGCTGATTTACTTGCTCCACCTTTGGCTCTTCTCTTTAATAAATCTCTGGAGATGGGGATCTTCCCGGAGGTACTTAAAGAAGGCTACATTGTTCCAATTCCAAAATCAAGCGACAAGAGTGGCGATGCTAGAAACCAGAGACCAGTGGTGATCCTTTCATCTATTGCTAAGGTTTTCGAGAGCCTGGTAGTCAAACAAATAGCACCAGCAACAAGACACATCATTGTTGATGAGCAACATGGGTTCAGGCCAGGGCGCTCAACTGCTACTAACCTGTTAGTTCTCCAAACATTAATTCTGCAAGCTTTTCAAAATGGAAACCAAGTCGATGTCATCTACCTGGACTATGCCAAAGCATTCGATAAACTAAACCATGCTACACTTCTGTCAAAACTTGAAAGCATTGGAATTCTTGGTCAATTACTGAAGTGGTTCAAGAGCTACCTGGCTGATAGAAGACTTTTCGTGAAGTTTGCTTCATCTCTGTCCTCTCCTATTCTTGCCACCTCCGGCGTCCCACAGGGATCCTTACTTGGCCCACTCTTATTTTTGCTTTTTATCAACGACTTGCCCCAAAGCATACGAGTTCGTTGTTTGATGTTCGCTGATGATGTAAAACTCATCTTAGAAATAAGTACAGTCCGCGACTGCATCCGTCTCCAGAGATCCTTGGAGGATGTCTTGGATTGGTCAGGGAGGAATCTAATGTCACTCAACCCGGCAAAATGCAAAGTTATATCATTCTACAGGCATCTTAATCCAATTTTCTTCCAATATCATCTCAACTCAGACCCAGTGGAACGTTGCACAAGCATGCGAGATTTGGGTGTGATTCTTTCACATAACTTGTCACCAGAAAACCATATCGATGACATTTGCAGGAAAACAGCCAGATCCCTGGGCCTCATATTTAGATTATCAAGGGATCCTTTCTCCATCCAGACCTTGGTCCAGTTCTACTGTTGCTTCGTGCGCCAGCAGCTGGAATATTGCTCCACCATATGGTCACCTTTCCTAATAGGACAGTGTGAGAGACTGGAGGCGGTCCAAAAGAGGTTTTCTCGTTTGGTTGGGACGAAGATGGGGTACCGGTTTCTGGACTCTCCAACCGCTACTATTCAGTTCGAGCTTGGCCTGTCTTCACTGAGGAGTCGGCGAGAGGTGGCAGATGTCTGTTTCCTGTACAAACTTCTGAACGACCTGATTGACTGTCCTGAGCTGCTCGGAAGAATCGACATCCGCGTTCCTGCCCACACCAGATCCAGAGATCTTTTCTTCAGGAGGTCCCATGGTCTCAACTACCTACACAATGCTACAATTCCCAGACTCATGCGACTTGGTAACATGGTGGCTCCGCAACTGGATTTCTTCAGTCCTATGAGTTCTTCTACATTGAAGAAGAAAGTCACCAGCATTCTCCAATCCACGAGATCAACCCCCTGATTGAGACCATCTCTTTTGTCGTGGGTGCAGTGTAGTGAAATGATTTATGGCCTGTCTAGTGTTGTGGAAAGTGCATGTCCATTAAAACGTAATGATTTGCTTCTAATGGGAAACCTCCCTTTTTGTGCCATATTTGCTTGTTTTGCATGTTGTCTTTCACACAGCACACTTGTTGCTTCTTGTTGCTATTTAGCAATGAATCATTTGCATTTGTATAATTATTAGTCACTTAAGTTTATGTGCAATATTCGCCCGCTTCTTTGCATGTTTCTTTTTACGCATGTCTGCACTGTTGCACTTTGTATCGATCATTGAAAATGCTTGTATTGATATTTATTGACTTATTTTTAAGATCACTCCATAAGTAATTGTCTAGCCAAAGGGTTAATTGTCTTTCTTTCTAGTCAAGTAATACCGGTACTACGTATCGTATTTAATCGTAATTATTCTATTTAAGTACATTGTTGTCCACTCTTTAATTTGTCATAGCTGTTTAGATCAAATGTACTCTGCATGTCATCCTAGCATAACTGAAATTGAAAATTGTTAAAAATGGTGTAACCGTATATAAATAAATAAATAAATAAATAAACAGAGATGACATTTTTAGGTCAATTAGACCTAAAACAAGCATTGGTTTTCTGTCAATTTTATTCATTGATATGAATACGTTTAAATGCATGGGCCTACTTCTTTTTCATCACACTACATCGATATCACCTGTTTTCGACCCTCACTTCTACCTACGAAACACCTGTTTTGCAGGCCTAGGCCGGCAAAATTTTCCGGCCTAGGGCGGTAATGGAAACGGTAGCAGAGAAATCTAGAATATTAGAAGGTATTTAACAACAACAACAAATAATAAATCAGTGACATAGTTAGTAGTTCAGCTAATATCAACTGTTAAATATGTATGACGTAGATGGGAAAATAGTGCTTTTCCCTAGGAATCAGCTGTAGTCACTTTACCGTTAGAGTATTAGTTTTGGTGGCCTTAGCTGATGTGAAGTGGTTGCCTAGCAACCAGAAACCCAAGCAGTACATCTCGCTAGGTTAGTTGAAGTTGAGGTTATGTTTTGTTTGTTATGAACGAAAAAGTAATTTTTTCACGTGTTTAGAATTTATTGAATTGTGTAGTGTGATGAAAAATATCGTTCATAACTCGGGCCGAAAGCGTTTTGCCAACCCTCGATCGTTTCAAGTTCTCGACTTCGTCTCGAACTTGAAACACGATCTCGGGGCCGGCAAATCGCCACTTTCGGCCCTTGTGACGAAATATACTATTTTGTGACATTTGTTTTTGAATTGAGGAAACAAATCAGACTGAAATAGTTTTGCCGCGGACAGGTGTGTTCTAAGAATTGAAAGCGGTCCGCTACGTACCCCGGAAGTTAAGATGTCACATTCCTTTGCGACAATATATGTCCGGTCTTCAAATCATGTTTACGTCTGGGATCAGTTACGCTATTGTTCACACACTGGACTAATCCAGTTCAGGGGAGTTTCTTATTTTTTGTACTTCAGATTTAAATTCTTTATCGTACCTGAAAGCCTTAACACAATCAATTGTTTTATTGACTTTAAAGGACACATCACATTTTGGGATTATTTTGCGATGAATACATAGTCAATGATTTTGCTAAACGAAATCCAGACCAAAGATAAATAAATAAATATGAATAAAAAATCTGCATTTCTCAAGACATTTTGTAGGCCTATAGTTTTATTTAATGTCGCAAATCTAATGTCAATCCTTCCAAATACTTAATCAAATTCTATACACGCATTGCTGTGTTTGTCACTCGTTTTATATTTCTTAACTTTTTAGTTCAAATGTTTAATTTCTGAAATACCACCAACAGTTAAGTCAAGATCCTGAATCTCTATAGGCCTAATCAAGCAAGTGTTACAGAAAAACGAGTTTGTAATTTTACAGCCACAGAGCCAATTGGCCTAAATTGTATAAATTTCTAAAACACTTTTGATTAAAACTATTTTTCTCTTTGTTCAATTTTGCATTTGTTTAAAACTAAAATGGGCCTTGGAATCCCCGGGTTCTTCAAAATAATTCTAATATTCAATGTTTTTCCCCCATTCTATTACCTACTATACGATTTACCTGGTGTAAATGTTGCTCATCTCCAACGTCACCCATTTCACTATCATCCATTTTCATTTCCTCACAAATCTATATAATTCACTATTTTAACACAACATACACCAACACGTACAACATTACGCTCAAAAGAACCCAGACGGACGACTGAAACGCGAGGAAACTTACAGTCACATTTTTGGCACTGCTCGGTAGGCAGCAGTGGCTGGAGCAGTGGCGCGCGCAGCCTAGGGCGCCGACAGAGCGTTGCATTAAGCAGCCGTTGTGTGTGCCTGTGTAAGTGAGGTGCGCGTATGCGCGTCTCCATTTGATTTTACAAAAGCGCTAGGACGCCGTGGCCGGCGTCCGTCGTCCGTCGCCGGCGTCCGGCGGCCGTCGCTCGGCCGCGATAGAATTAGAGCCACAATCGTCGTCGATTTTCATTTATTTCGATTCTTATAATAATATTTTTGTTAATTTATTTTGATTTTTTAATAAATTTTTTAGGGGGGCGGCGTCCGGGAGTCCTTGAATCGCTAACTCCAGAAAGGCAACAAGTCCAACTTCTTACAATTTTCGTTTTTTTAATGAAAACTGTTGAAAACACTGGACGCATCGTTTACCACAAAAAGGACACTTATCCACATGAAAACAATGGCTTTGGCAGCGCCTTAATTTTTCTGTGTACTGCAGATAGGGAACTAGTCCAGGACATGTTCCCTATTTGCAGTAAACCGTATTTACCAACATGGACTAGTTCCCTATCTGCAGTACACCAGAAAAATTAATTGCTGTGAATGTTATTGCTGTCATGCGGACAAGTGTCCTTTTTGTGGTTAACGATGCGTACAGTGTATGACAACAGTTTACATAATAAAAACAATTTCTGAGTTGGCCCTGGTAAGTAGTTTGTGGACTATTCTATCTTTGTGGTTTTGTTTGGCAGCGGATCCATTAATCATCAAGCTGTCTTTAAATTGACATCTTTGATAAGTTTTACTGGACTTTTTAATGTTTTTAACAAAATGAGTAGTTCTGATGAGGAGGAAAATGGTGGAAAAAGAAGGAAAGGTGTTCACAATACAGGCTTTTACAGAAGAAATGTAATTAAAAAAGCCAAAACATCAGAGAAAGAACACATTAACTGGGTTGGAAAAACCGTACCAGTTCAAAAACAAATGGTATTTTGGAACCAGATCACCTCATGGCCAATAACCACAGCCAATCATGATGTAAACTTTGATGACTGAAACATGTTGTTTTTTTTCAAGTCTAATAATTTTTTCCAGTTTTATTGAGAAAGCATTCGACACCGTCAAACACCAGGTGCTGTGGCATGTCCTACAAGATTATGGGATTCCCTGTAAAATTATAAACATAATAAAGGACATGTACAATGGGTTCGAATGCCAGGTGCTTCACCAAGGGAAGTTAACGGGAGCAATCCCAGTGAATGCAGGGGTTCGACAAGGCTGCATCCTGTCGCCGATCCTGTTCCTCTTGGTGCTAGACTCAGTGATGAGAAAAGTCACAAGAAACAGGAGAGGGGGAGTACAATGGGGACTGAGAGAGCGGCTGGAGGACCTTGACTTTGCTGACGACATTTGTTTGCTCGCTCAGAGATACACAGATATCCAGGCTAAGTTGCATTCTCTACAAGAAGAGGCTGAGCTGGTTGGTCTTAAGATCAATGTAAATAAAACCAAAGAAATGAGACTGAATGCTAGAACAGCTGAAGCCCTAGAATTAAATGGCAACGTAGTAGAGGAAGTTACCTCATTTCAGTATCTCGGGAGCATAGTGACAGCAGCAGGAGGAGCAAAAGAAGATGTCAGGAGTCGCATAAAGAAAGCTAATGCGGCTTTCATCCAACTCTATCCAATATGGCGGAACAGAAATTTATCAATGAGAACCAAAATCCGCATATTTAATACTAATGTCAAGTCTGTCCTCCTGTATGCCAGCGAGACCTGGAAGATGGACAGAGATAGTGTCTCACAGCTACAGGTCTTCGTAAACAGGTGCCTGCGACGCATATTAAGAGTGTTCTGGCCAAACACTCTCTCAAATGAGCAGCTATGGGAAAGCACAGGGCAACAAAAGATAGAAAAAGAGATTCGAAGGAGAAAGTGGAGATGGCTAGAACATACCCTTCGAAAGCCCGATACTGCCATTGAGAAGAAGGCTTTAGAGTGGAACCCGCAAGGGGCACGAAGAAGAGGAAGACCCTGCGGCACCTGGAGAAGAACAGTAGAGAAGGAAGCTGTGAGCATAAGAAGAACCTGGGGTCAACTGAGGGACCTGGCGCAAGATAGGGATCGATGGCGAGCTCTTCTGGACGCCCTATGCTCCTAACAAGGAGTTACAGGAAATAAGTCAAGTAAGTAAGTCAATCATGATGTAAACTTTGATGACTGAAACATGTTTTTTTTTCAAGTCTAATAATTTTTTCCAGTTTTATATGTATCCTTTACTATGTTAAAAATGTTGTACAGTATTACAAATATTTCTGATTTAAAACAACTTAACATTATTTTTTCCCAAAAACACGTTAAATTATTTTTGTTTACTGCAGAAAGGAAACATGTCCAAGTAATGAAAAAACCCCCCACCCTTTTCTGATGGGAGGTAAAAGACTTTTATACTCAGAATATTTATAAGCTTAAGTGGTATAATGAAAATAAAATATTTGGAAACAATAAATACAGGTTATTTATGTACTACACAGTTTTTTGTATCTCCTGTAAAATTTAGAAAAGTGGACTAGTTGCCTTTCTGCAGTTAGCGATTCCCTTATGGGCGAGCCGCCACTGCCCAGTGAGTGTACATACCAAATTTGATCAAGTTGTATCAATTAATATGTGACATACAGGGTTTTGTTAATCCCTTATAAGAGTAACATGGAAAATCTATTTTTGGATTTTCTCCATAATCTTTAAAGTCATGTTAAAATTTCAAAGTACTAAATTGTTTGTTTTTAAGCTCTTTTAAATGGTTTTAGTTGAATTTTGAAAACTTATGTCAAAAACCCATTTTTTACATTTTTGAAACCCCATAAAACCCGTTTCCATTACTCCATAATACTGGTTTGCGAACTCATGAAAATAGACCTGGCCCTACACCTTCATACAAAATTTCATCAAAATCGGAGGTCCCTGTCAAAAGTTATCAGTACCACAGACACATATATATCATATACCGTGCATTTACAGAGTGTCCCCGAACTCTCTGGGACCCTTTTGTATATTTGTTCCTTGCATCGAGACAAGAAAAAAACACTAATAGGGGTCTAAAATGCTCTGTTAAGCCGCTAGCCGCCATTTTTTTTTTTTTTTACGTGATAAGTTTTATTTAAGTAATGGATGGTTGTATTCAAATCATATTTGGTATGAATCTTTCTCATACCAATGTACATTTTCAGAAAAAAAATTAATTTTTTCACTCTGTATTTTCAAAATGGCGGCCATTTCAAATTTTCCGACTCAAATATAAGAAAATAGGTAAATTTTATAAAAATTTTACAAGACACAAAAAAGTTACCAAATTAAGTTATCTAACCAATAGTAAAAAGTTTGTAAGGATTTGACAACAAATAACAAATTTATTGCGATTTTTCTGTTAAAATGGCCTTAATTTGCATAAATTATAATGCAAAATCGATATTTTTATAGAAAAAATTCTAATAACTCCGTTATTTGTTGTCACATCCTTACGAACTTGATACGATTGGTTAAATAGTTTAATTTGGCAACTTTTTTGTGTCCTATAAAATTTTTAGATTTTCACATAAATATGAAATGGCCGAAATTTTAAAAATACTTTATTGTGGGAAAAATTGATATTTTTCCTGAAAATGTACATTGTTATGATAAAGATTCATACCAAATATGATTTGAATACAATCATCCGTTACGGAAATAAAAATTAGAACTAAAATGTTTAACAAAGCATTTTAGACCCCTATTTGTACGATTTTTTTTCTTGTCTTGTTGCAAGGAACAAATATACAAAAGGGTTCCAGAGAGTTCCGGGACACCCTGTATATATACATCACTTGAGAAACAACATAGCCTAAGTGACATTTTTGGCAAAATTGAGATTTTGTATCTCTATGGAAACATAATATGCATTTTACATGCCCTTGCAACATAGTTTAGTGGAAATTCAACAGAATTTGCGGCTTTCGTATTTCACCGCCCATCTCACTAACTAAAAAAACCCCGCCAATGTCCACCTCCACTGGTTCTGTTCTAGCATAGTAGTCAACAAGAGATGGATGTCATTCTGCACAAGGTGAAACTTATTTACTGTTTTGATTGATTTCCATTGAGTTTTAAAAGATCATAGATAGTGTTAGATATTGTCTTGGTTTCAAAACAAACACTTAAAGGGTCAAATTAATAGCGTAAAGTGTTTATTGGAGATAGGCGGAGTTATATCGTACTCTTCATGTAATACAACACCGCCTGTATCCCTCGGGAGTTTTATGGCTCTCCTGAAAAGCCTTCATCTTGACATTTAGGCGGTGTTATTTCTTAAGCGACGAATACATATACAGGGTGTCTACAAAACCTTTACAAACTTTTCCAGGTTATTGCCCACGTCAAAATAAGCAAAAAGGTTCCTGTAAACATATCTATACTTATTTAATACGCTAAGAGTTTTTTTGTCTTGAGAACTCCTCCTACAATTTTCAAGTTTTTGGTGTCGTTGGATAGGGCTTGTAGTTGTTTCCGCCAAAAACTGATGAGAATCGGACTGAAAATAAAGGCGCTATCCACCATTGAAATCTCAAAATTTCTTATTTAAATAACATTGGGATTGAATAAAGCATTTTAAACATGTGTTAATAATCAGCTGTAAATACGTGTTGTTTTTGTGATTACAGATACTCACAATATTGGATTGGTCTTATGTCATTGATTTAGAGCTAAAAGTAACATTTGTATTGTATTAAAATAAATTGCTCGATTCCGAGCAACACGTATACTAGTGTCCTAAAATGCTTTGTTAACCCGTTAGCCGCCATTTTGTTTTTTACACTAAATAATTTTTATTTCAATAACGGATAATTGTATTAAGTTTATATTTGGCATAAACCTTCACTATAACAATATCCATTTTCAGTAAAAAATTATTTTTTTCCAATGTGTATTTTCAAAATGGCGGCCATTTAAATGTTTTAAACTCAAATATCTCAAAAACGATAAATTTTATAATACCCCCCGTCGCAGCAGACCTGCGTACTCAGCGAATTTCCAAATTAGTAATATTAATTTTGACCAGAAGAACTTGTAAACAAAATTTCATTACGTGCTCATAAATAGGGAAATAAATGTCTATTTTCCTACTGATACATATAGGGAAAGAGTATGCAGGTATACTGCCATGGGGAACACTAAAAGTAGATTTTAAGCATAAAAAAAATTATTTGGACCATATGAAGCCATATACTAAGTTTCATCAATATCTGTCCATAATTAAAAGAGTTTGCCTATTCTCCATATAATTAACATGGGAAAAGAGTATGCAGGTTTGCTGCATTGATAAGTACAAAAACGAAGATTTTTTTACATAAATGGTTGAATCTCAACCAAATAAAGCTAAATACCAAGTTTCATCCAAAAATATTTGTTAATACAGTAATTGAAATATTAACACATACTTATTCTTCATAAGATTAAAATTGGAGCCCCAAAATACAATGTACTGTCTTTAGAATTTTTAATATCTCTGTAACCAATGGAGATAGAGCAAAACTTCAAAATACTAAATTGTGTGTTTTTTTGAGCTAAATCTAATGGTAAAAATAAAAATTAAAAATTTTTTAAAATTACATATGAAAAATGCAAAAAAACCCATTTTTGGGGTACAAAACCCCCCAAAACTACCCCTTCCGGTAGGTCGATATTTCTGGTTTACGAACTCATCCGAATAAACGTAGGATTACACATCTATACCAAATTTGGTGTCGATCGGACCGTTTTTACGAGAGTTATCGTGCCTAGGGACACATACATATATATATATATATATACATATATAAATATATACATATATATAAAAATTTTAATGACTATTATTTTTGGTCTCTGGGCACCTAAAAACGAAAAAGTAACATGGTCCCGGGCTTAGGTCTTACCATGAGACCTACGGTAATAGCTTATTCCCTATGGGAAATTCGCTAAAAATGTTACTAGAGGCCAAAAAGGTGATAAATTAAATTATCTAAACAGTGACACCAAGTTTGCAAGGATCCGACCACGAATAACGGAGTTATTGTGGTTTTCCTGCGGAAAAACAATGATTTTGGACTATTGATTAATGCCAATTTAGGGTATTTTAAGAGAAAAATCTCAATAATTCCGTTATTTGTTGTGGGATCCTTACAAACTTGGTATCAATGTTTACATAATTTAATTTGTCAACATTTTTGTCTCTTGTAACATTTTTATAACATTTACCGTTTTTGAGATATTTGAGTTTAAAATATTAAAATGGCCGCCATTTTGAAAATACACGTTGGAAACAAATCATTTTTTTCCGGAAAATGGGTATAGTGAAGGTTCATGCCAAATATAAACTTAATACAACTATCCGTTACGGAAATAAAAATTATTTAGTTTAAAAAACAAAATGGCGGCTAACTGGTTAATGAAGCATTTTAGGACATATGTTTACAGGAACTTTTTTGCTTATTTTGACGTGGCCAATAACCTGGAAAAGTTTGTAAAGGTTTTTTTATAGACACCCTGTATATGAAAACGAACGAATGGTATTTTTGGCTTTGTAGACCTCAAAATGAAAAAGTAAAATGGTCCCAGACTTAGGTCTTACCATAGCTACTACCCCTAATAGCGTACTCCCCATAGGGAAATTCGCTAAAATGGGCTCTTTACTATGCAGTGTTGAATAATTACTAACAATTTAAAAGAATATCTGGATATATAAACCGCTTATGAAGAAGAAGTGGCTATGGAAAAGATAGGCTTCATTGAGGACCACTGTGCAATGATTAATTAGGTTGGTAGAACTTTAAATTCTGACAATGTATAACTTTTTCATTTATCTGTAGATGTAAGTTTCTTGTTACAATAAGAACTGAAAACATTGGTTCATTGTATGGAGAACAAAAAGAGTCAGGGATTGAAATAAAATGGCTACAGTATTAAACTATCTTTATTTATCAAATAAACCAAGAATACATGACAAACAACTATAATATCAGTCAACATTAAATCTTATAACTGTCTGAATTAGTGAATTCCAATATTAGTGTTCAACACAATACTTAATTATATTTTTTTTTTACTGTAACCTCCTTAAAAAATGACAATGCCTTTTTTTACTACTTACAACTTTAAATATTTGAAACCGGAGAGATACATAGAAAAAAATTATCACTTTGAACGTCCAACTGTTGATTTTAAACCATTTGTCAAAACATCTGAATATTTTACTCATCTTATCTAATAAACATAGAATAATATCTTAGCAAAAATAATAACAAATGCATTAAAATTAAAATCATACAACGGAAACTTCATTAACTGGAACTGGAAACTTCAGAAAATTACCTGGTTGGATGTATTAGATAGTTGAAAGTTGATTTCAATCAAAAATGAAATATGCATTATTAGATAGTAATGTAGGTGTTAAAAACATATTGAACGGTTAAAATCAAATTGTTGAGGCGCCATAGCTTAAATAAGCATTTTTAAATGTGGTAAATCCAATTAAATTGACAATTTTTTAATTGATAATTATTTTTTTATATTTTGAGTATTTGAGTTCTCAAAATATGTACTACATATATATACTATGAACATTTTGAAACATTAAAGAGATGCAAATGTGAAATGCATATGAGCAAATGAGGTCACCATTGTTGCCATATCAAGGTGAAAACAATCTTGGGGAAAAGCAAACCGCAAGAAAGGAATCAAACTACAACTTGTGCACTAAATAAAAGAGAACCTAAAAAAAAGAAACACTTCAAGCGATTGAAAAAAGGAGGGAAACATAATAGTAAACTTACATCTAAAATACCTCGTTGCCACGTCACATCCCTACAGGAATGTGAGGTAATTCACATTCCATGTAGTGTTTAAGTCAGAAACTGACCTGCAGGGATAAAACTGTCCAATGAATGCGTAGAACAACCATTGGGATATCGGCATTCTATACAAGATCTCTAACCCAATTTTGATTTAACAACTTTGATCTCCAATATCTCATTGCCCACTTGTAAACCAAATGGAAAATTTTATCCCCACGGACATTGCCTTCACCTGAAAGCCAGATGTTAACAATGTTGGTCTTCTTCTTCTTGTTTTCTTCCTTCTGCTTCCTCTTCTCCCTTTAGAGTTTTACAGTAAATACTATTTAAACTCATCAGGTAAATCAAGGTCACCACTTTGCTTCAAGACTGTTGACTTCATAATAAATAAAATACCAGAAAATATTTGGAAATATCTAGGTAGGAAATTTTGCTAAAGTCTAAAATTGAAAGAAAGCGGAAAAAATATCTATTGAAATCAAATTATTTATTTAAAAAATTCGGTATACATGGTATGAGCTGTCTTAAATAGATTTAAATCTAGTAAACAGTCTTGAGAAGTAAGGGTGGCCCTCCACCATGACAGCTTTGTGTATTCAATGTTTGTCACAGTAGGAAAAGTTTTACAATGTTAACCCAGTCCAAAATAACGTTTAATGCTCACAATGGCATGGTGCAGTGAGAAAGAAACAATTATTTTTTTGCACTGGGATTCCACTGTTTATCATCATCATCCTGTTCATCTTCATCATCATCATCAGTCTTCATCAAAAGGTGATACAAGTTATAAAAAAAAAACTTTTAGCTCATCACCCTCCAGTGTGATATATCACTGAACAAACAGTAAATACCATAAAAAGTTTAACCCATAATATTCAAAGAATAAACTGGAAAAACCTTAAAGTTATATTTTTAGTGAAAACGAAAACATATTTATAATTTCCAATTTATAGAGGACAAGTAAATAATTTTTTTGAACCGATCTGACATGTAAAATAAGGAAAAAGTTATACAGAGTGTTTTAAAACTTTTATCACACTGGGCACCCACAGTGTGGGAAGTGTTTATCGAGTGACTTCTCCTCGAGGCTAGTTGCAGCCTGAAGGCTGAGCGGTGGGGTCGCCACATCCCTACGCTGGCACCCACAGTGTGGGAAGTATTTATCGAGTGACTTCTCCTCGAGGCTAGTTGCAGCCTGAAGGCTGAGCGGTGGGGTCGCCACATCCCTACGCTGGCACCCACAGTGTGGGAAGTGTTTATCGAGTGACTTCTCCTCGAGGCTAGTTGCAGCCTGAAGGCTGAGCGGTGGGGTCGCCACATCCCTACGCTAAGCATAATGAGATCATTGTACCCACCCGTATGTAACATTGTGGTTAGCAAAGAACACACAAATCTTACTGGACTAACTGCTCAACTGTCACCTCCGAGACCAGTAATCTTTGTGGTAAATTTCTACACACAATGTGTCTTGAGTCAAAGAGAATTCGACCTGTACAAGTGTTAAGGCATTAACTATGGAAAATGATCAAAAGCAAGGCATTACTTTAACATAAAATTTAATGAACAATTCATTTGCTATTAAACCAAAATATTACTGCGCACATTGTTTGCAAGGAGGATTATGTTTTTAAAAAATCAGTAGGTATGCATTTTTTCTCAAGGATGAAACAAGGTGAAAGTATATCCCCCCCCTCCCCAATTTTGATAAAGAAAAGGGATTTAAAATAAGATTTATTAAAATCTTTCAGTTTTGTAAGCCTAACACTTATACGATCAGTGCGCCAAGCAGAATAACCAACACACGACTTAATCATAACAACTACTCATGATGTTCTAGTTCTACTACGAGTTGCACTGATAAAGTTGCTGTTGTTGCTTTTAAGTTGTTGTTGCTGCTGCTGTTGCTTTTGAAAGTTGCCAACCACTGGCGCCACTTTTCATTCACCCATATTATGTTGAGTACAGGAGACATTCAGAGTTTAGGAAAAGAGAAAGTGAGCCGAAAAAAGTAAAAAAATATGTTTGGAATTTTAAGTACAAAAATAGTACTGTCAAAGTTTAGGTTTGAATATAGAAATTAAGAGTTTAAACAGTACATTTAAAACTACTAAAACCTATTTTAGTCACTACCTATTACATATAAAACCTCTATACCAATAGAATAGCTGTCATTCATTTACAATGATTGATCAGGAAAAAATATCACCCTAAGTGTATGTGTTTAACTTTTGGGTTTCCAATTGTTTTGGTATACTTGAAAAAAATTTAACATGCATAACAATGCAAATCCAAGATATGGTCAGCTCAGTTCTTATAAAATGTCATTTGAGGATAAAAAAGAGAAACTCACATTTATAAGAAGTGATCATCGAGTGACTTCTCCTCGAGGCTAGTTGCAGCCTGAAGGCTGAGCGGTGGGGTCGCCACATCCCTACGCTGGCACCCACAGTGTGGGAAGTGTTTATCGAGTGACTTCTCCTCGAGGCTAGTTGCAGCCTGAAGGCTGAGCGGTGGGGTCGCCACATCCCTACGCTGGCACCCACAGTGTGGGAAGTGTTTATCGAGTGACTTCTCCTCGAGGCTAGTTGCAGCCTGAAGGCTGAGCGGTGGGGTCACCACATCCCTACGCTGGCAACCCATACAAGTGGGAAATGTTTATCGAGTGACTTCTCCTCGAGGCTAGTTGCAGCCTGAAGGCTGAGCGATGGGGTCGCCACATCCCTACGCTGGTTTTTTTGGTAGCTTGGCACATTTGAATAAAAATATTATATTAACAGGGTATCCACAAAATGCTATTCATAAATTTCCCATATATTTTCTGTACTTTTCCACCTATTGTCTAGATTTTTCCTGTTCGTTTTTCCTGCCAATTTTGCATTAAACAGTTGAAATCAGTATATACTAATTCTTGGAAATAACTATTGCTACTTATTAATCAAGGCCCAAGAGACACAAATAGGACAGGGGCTAGCGTACCCTACCGCCAGTAAAGAGCATTCCGAATCGGCGGACGCAAGTGCCCTCGATTGATGGCGCCCCAAGGAAGGAGAAGGAGCCGCAATTTACTACGTACAATAAGGAATGTTACAATAAGGAAAGAAAGACACGAACGTCACTGATCGGTAGACATGAGCACACTCGATCAACGTTGAAGAACTTTCCCAGAATCTGTGCTAAAATGTGCCTCCGATGAACAGATACCAGTACTTTGTTTAAAGTTCATTGTTGGTGATGGTGAGTTAATGTTATTGTTTAGTAGATTGTTGCAGACATTTTCTATCACTGATTAGTAAAGAAAATTCACGACATTCCCACCTGAAGACGGGATCAGATTCCAGATCCCGAAACGCGTAAATTTTGTTTACTAATCAGTGATGGAAAATGTCCCCAAAAATTTACTAAACAATAACAGACACCAGTAGCTCCGATTGGCAGTAAAAAGGAACCTATGATTTCTGGATAATCCCTGCTTTTCCTGAATTACCGTTGGGTGGACACCCTGTTTAACAAAAAATATTACACCTAACAACCTACACATGGTTTTGGACCTTTTTCAAATGAAAAAATAAAATCGTAGGGACAGTCATATTGCTTGGATTTCAATGCTTTTACAAAATAAAATAAAATAGAAAATTACTTGACAAAAAAAAAGTCTTAGAAGATTTATTTCTACATATATTAAAATTCATGTAAAAAACTTTAAATAAAAATATTGTTTTGTAGTTCTGCAGTTTGTGAAGTGATAAGCTACCTCTATTGGTTACAAGATAAACACAATAGCTAATGAGTCATTATTTTTGACCTGTGCAAATGATATTTTACTAAACTCATAGGCCTACTTCATTGCCTCTTAGTCAAGCTACTAAATTGCTTGAATACTTTGATGGATCCTCCTCCCCTCCGACCACCCCTATCATTGTTAATACTAGTATTTTCTTGTTTTTCCCATGGATCGGAACACATACTGTGTGTTCTTGTCGCTTTGTAGACGAACAATATCTACGCTACCCATAAGGTAGTGAAATAAAAGTTTCTCTATGTTATCTGAACCTAATAGTTTGAACAAATAAGTAAATAGCAGGTGCAAAAAAATTAGATGTTGTGTTGAGTATTATTACAAGAGTAATTTATATCTGTGAACAATTGATATCAACCTAATTGTTTACTAAGAAAGGATGAGATAATCGAAGTTAGATATCAGTTTCGCGGCCTAGCCCACCAGTTTTTTATCTTAAAAAAAAAAAATTATTCACAGTTTTTTTGTGAGTCCACATTATACCTAAATATTGGAGAGTTAAATGATAAACTTTCCATAAATTGAGTTAGGGATGTTTTTAATGAAAGTATAAACTAATTAAAACTAAGACCAAAGAAATTTTAGGCGGAAATTCGCCAAACCACTTTTAAAGAAATTCTTATAAAAGCCTAAAAATTTAATAAAATATCATTTACACGGCAATGCAGTTTCTGTGTGTCCTGCATTGTATTAATTTTCCCTTTTTCTCTTTTCTCGTCAGACAAGGGCTCACAGGAGTTCCTTGCATATTAAGTCATGACTATTGTAGTTCACATTCATATTACAATCTTGCGACAAGCGTGACCTCCACTATGATGATCAACAAAGCAATTAACACAATTAATATCTGTAGAATTCAGTGGTGTCATAGTGGGAATAATGAGCCTGTGCTCGCATACCTTCGTTTCTTTGTGTTTCATGATAAACACAATAGCTAATTAGTCATTATATTTTACCTATGTGAATGATATTTTATTTAATCCATTGGCCTTAAATTCAACTTCAATGCCTGTTAGCCAAGCTACTACAGGTTGCTTGTTGTAGAAAATCTCTCCCTATATTTCATTGATGGAACATTTACTGAGTGAGTTTTTGTAACTATATAAACCGAAATGCAACAGCTACAAGTTTTTCTGTTCCTTGTAATAATTTGAGAAAAAAGTAAATACAGGGGTAGTTTAGAGGTTGCATTTAAAGAAAACAACACTGCAAGTGAAATTCATGATTGTGAACCTTTGTGGAATAAATTCATATAAACAATTATGATTTTTAGATAAAGTAACAACATAAAAGTTAAATAATAAGGATTGTGATAATCAAAGTGATATAAGAGTGTAAAGGTTGAAATCGATGCGTAGATCTAACACACCAGTTTAATTTTTTTATCTCAATTAGTTTGGTTCACAGGTTTGTAGTGACTAAACATTACAACTAAATATTACAAAGTTTGCAATATTTTTTTTCTAAAATAACCAATCAAGGGTTGATTTATTAAAAAAAAAACCCAAAATGTTTTATGGACGTAAGTAAATACTGGAAAATTACTAGGCCAATTAGTTAAAAAGTAACAAACCATTATAAAAATATTTAAAAACTTAATAAAATATCATTCACACAACAATACAGTTTTTCCTCGAGGCTAGTTGCAGCCTGAAGGCTGAGCGGTGGGGTCGCCACATCCCTACGCTGGCACCCACAGTGTGGGAAGTGTTTATCGAGTGACTTCTCCTCGAGGCTAGTTGCAGCCTGAAGGCTGAGCGGTGGGGTCGCCACATCCCTACGCTGGCACCCACAGTGTGGGAAGTGTTTATCGAGTGACTTCTCCTCGAGGCTAGTTGCAGCCTGAAGGCTGAGCGGTGGGGTCGCCACATCCCTACGCTAAGCATAATGAGATCATTGTACCCACCCGTATGTAACATTGTGGTTAGCAAAGAACACACAAATCTTACTGGACTAACTGCTCAACTGTCACCTCCGAGACCAGTAATCTTTGTGGTAAATTTCTACACACAATGTGTCTTGAGTCAAAGAGAATTCGACCTGTACAAGTGTTGAGGCATTTACTATGGAAAGTGATAAAAATCAAGACATAATTTAACCATAAAATTCAATGAACAATTCATTTGCTATTAAAGCCAAACATTACTGTGTACATTGTTTGCAAAGAGAATTCTGTGTATGCATTTTTTCTCAAAGATGTAATAATGTGAAAGTATAGCACCATCCTATATTGATAAAGAAAAGAGCTATGAAAATAAAGGGTTTATTTTAATCTTTCAATTTTGTAAGCCTAACACTTATACGATCAGTGCGCCAAGCAGAATAACCAACACATGACTTAATTATAACGACCTACTCATGATGTTCTAGTTCTACTACAAGTTGCACTGATAAAGTTGCTGTTGTTGCTTTTAAGTTGTTGTTGCTGCTGCTGTTGCTTTTGAAAGTTGCCAACGACTGGCGCCACTTTTCATTCACCCATATTATGTTGAGTACAGGAGACATACAGAGTTTCACTAAGAGAAAGTGAGCAGAAAAAATGTTAAAAACTGTAACAAAATATATTTGGAATTTTAAGTAAAAAAATAGTACTGTCAAACTTTAGGTTTGAATAGGGAAATTAAGACTATATTCAGTACATTTAAAAACTTCTAAAAACCTTTTAGTCACAACATGTACCAAACAACCTCTATGCCAATAGAATGGTTGTTATTAATTTGCAATGAATGATGGAGAAAAAAAATAACCCTAAAGTGTCGGTGTTTAACTTTTGAGTTTCCAATTGTTTTGGTATGCTTGAAAAAATTAAACCAATATAAATCCAAAATATGAATTTATATTGGTCAGCTCAGTTCTTGTAAAATGTAATTTGGGGATAAAAAAGGGAAACTCAGATTTATGGGAAGTGTTTATCGAGTGACTTCTCCTCGAGGCTAGTTGCAGCCTGAAGGCTGAGCGGTGGGGTCGCCACATCCCTACGCTGGCACCCACAGTGTGGGAAGTGTTTATCGAGTGACTTCTCCTCGAGGCTAGTTGCAGCCTGAAGGCTGAGCGGTGGGGTCGCCACATCCCTACGCTGGCACCCACAGTGTGGGAAGCGTTTATCGATACATAATTGTTTTGATTATATTATGATCATGGGATAAACTGATAAACAGATGTTATTGACATACTGGAGGGCACCTGTGCAGGGCATTGCGTCGCTTAGTCAGATGGGTTTGACATTCCGTTGGTTATATTGTTTATACTCTGCTTTTAACATGCGCTCTTCTATTACACAGACTATCACCACCAGTTTTAGTTAGCAATTTAGTAAAGGCTACTCTCCCGGTTAATCTTATGGGCAACAAACAAACTTTAACACCTTTGCCTTCAAATAAAAAAAAATATTCTCAAATTGGCAAAAAATAAGGGAGAGTTGCTTTTACAAAAATCATCATCACATATTATGCAAAGAATTCGTGGTTAAACGCTATTTACAAACATTGTAAATTAATGTAAGGCCGAGTAATTTTATTACTTTCGAATCATTCATGATCCATCTAATACATCCAAAACAGGTTTTTTATTATGCCTACTGTTTACTTTGTTAAGAATATTTTACTCCAATTTTTACATTTTCTTCATATCAAATCTGCTAAGAAGCAATTAATCTAATGACATAGTAATGGAATGGTTAGGCTTACAAATCTAGGGAAAACATTTTTGTAAACAATGATTATTACTAAACAAGCATTCTTAAACATTATTTTTAGGATAATTCCCTATAAAAATATGTTTATCTACATTTTATAAATAAATATCACAATTATAACAAGGATATGATAGAAAAAAACTCATTATATGCAAAAATCTGCTATAGTATAGAGGACTTACTCATTAATATATAGCCTAAATGAACAATAACACAGTTTCGTAATGCTATAGAAATGAATCCAATATAAATATGGTCTAAATATTACTAAAATAAAAATTAACAAAATACCTTCTTGTACTAGTGAGATGCAGAAAATAAATATGAGTGTGGTAACCAGTAACAGTTCATTTTGTCTGTCACCTTTCGTTGAATGAATATTCCAACTGTGGTACTAAATCATTTCTTCCCCCTTTTCTGAAATAGAAAAACAAAATACTATTGAAAAAATAAAAAATAGTAATTTGCAGAAGCAAAAACAGAGTATTTCAAAATTTAAGATTTAAAAACTCGTTGGATTGAGATTTGTTTGTCAATGAATCAGCAATAGTTCTTGCAGGTACTTTCTGTCTCCTTGGTTGACTAACCAATTTTCAAGGGCAACAAAATTTGTTAACAACATAGTTTAGAGGTTGTGTTTGGCATGAAAATGCCGTGGCCGTCTTCACGTTAACATGTGAAATTGCTCAGAATACTCAGTTTACTCGATTTGTGAATTGTCGTCAAATCAGTCTGAAGGCGAAGATGAATTAATTTGTAGTGCAATAATAAGGACATAAGAAAGTTATAGAAGTTTTTATTAGTCTCCAAAACTGCCAAAAAACATGAATATCCGTGTGTAGTCTACTGCCAAATAGATACAAAAATCAATGACTTTTCGGTGACTTTTGGGGGGGTGGAAAATGTTTAAAATAAGTGACTTTTGCGTGGTCTAATGAGAAAATTTTGGGGGGAAAACTGCTTAAGTTGCAAAACTTTTACTCACAATCGCATTATTTTCTAAAAAAAAAATCCGTGACTTTTTTGCATTAAAAAAAAGTGACTTTTCGGTGACTTCTGTGACCTCTAACTAAAATTAGTGACTTTTGGGGACTTCGGTGACCAGTACACACCTTGATGACAGATGGTGGAATTCCAATGGGTTAGTTGTCGTTAAAATTGTGATGATATTTTCTATTACATATTGAGCCTGAAATTATTTTAGTTGTATGGCTTACTCTCGATAATCTGACAGTTTTGGGACTGTGGGGAGAGTCGGATGGCCAAAAATGTTGGATAACTGACAGAATATTAATAACGAGGAAAACACAATAATAAATCTGTTTTAATGCAACCATTTATTCTCTGGTGATCTGTTTTTGATGCCCTATAGAGGTTCACAGTTATTGGCAGTTATTTATTTCAGACATAATTTTAAGTTACCGTGGCTCAAGGCCAAGTACAAATAAAAGAATAAAGAAAAGAGATTGCCACAGAAATTATCAACAGAAGAAGAGTAGATTGGTGAATCTACAAAAATAGTCACATTTTGTTTTCTTTATTCCTTACTCCATACATAAGATACCCCTCGTAAATAAAAAGTGCTCAAATTAAAATAATTTGTTATATATAAAAAAAAAATAATAATAATGGCTCATGTTTTTCATCTAGTTTTCATTAATGAAATAAAAAGTCGACCAAAATTGTGTGACATTCTGTTTAACCGATGGATGGAAAAATATTGTAAATATGGCTCATGGAGATCCATATCGGACAATCCCCAATCAACTGTGATAACCTGAAAATACAACAATGGGCGAGGGTGAGACATTGTCGCAGAGAGGTTGCGTTAGAATGATTGGCTGAGGTAGCAAGGTAGATTGTTAAAGAAAGCATGAAGCCCAGCTGCGCTAGATAGATACATCGCTTTATATAGATCGGCTGTATTAAAAACATTGGCCACTGCTAAAAGGTCGGTTGCATCAGAAATAAAGGCTGCATTCGAAAGAACGGCCTTGTCAAGAACATCGGCTAGGCTGGAAAATCGTCTATGTTAGAAAAATCAGCTGTAGAAAAGAGAGTGTTCCGATTAAAATTATATAAAACAGAAAATTAAACAATAGTTTGATAAGTTATAACACAAGTTCTATAAGATTTTGGTATTAACTTATAATTTCAAAATTGCGAGAGGTTTTGCCTATATTGTATTTCAACACAGAAAGATTGTGTTCTGCTTTTGGGTGTGATAGTAGGAGTAGGTGAGAGTGGACATGTCACCTTGTTGGAGATCTGGTACTCGAGCTGGTCGATGGTCTCCTTCTGCTGGGCGAGCTTCTCGTTCATGTTGGCCAGGTGCTCGCTCATGGTGCTCAGTTGGGCCTCATAGTTGCTCGCCGTCGTCGTTACCTCCTCTTGCAGCTGGGCCGAGCGCTCCCTAGCCTCGTGCAGGGCCTCCTCCAGCCTCAGCCCGCCAGCGACGCTAGCCTCCAGCCGCCGCACCAGCGCCACCGTCTGTCAACAGGTGAACATCAGTAATGTGTATAATCCAATTTTTTTTTATTCTACAAGAAAATTAATTGGAAGAGAATATCAGTTATAGTGTATTTTATGTTTTGCGCCAGCTGCCAACCAATAAGATAAAAGAGCAACCACACTGGAATTTATATATGACCTTCGGATATATCAGACTCTTCAGAACTCTACTGAACTAACCTCTGTCATCCAGACTACACATTTACTTTGCAATTTAAGGTTTTATAAGTAATTATAATATATATATATATATATATATATATATATTTATATTTATATATTAAATAATTTAATATGCAATACAAATACTAAATAATTGAATATACAGTACTAATTTTTTCAATATAGTTAGTTGACAAGTGGCCTGGTTCTATTGACGAATGGAGCTGTATCCATAAAAAAATAACGTCAGCCAAAAGTTAGTTAAAACTGATTATTCTTTTCTCAATTTGCTGAATGACAAAATTAGAACATGTTCTTAGCACATTACATGCATTATTGACCCTGAGAAATTATGTTTAATTATGAAAATGGACAGAATGAACACTTTTTTCTTAATAAATGACATGTCTAAACAAAGCATAATATTCAACCAAAATGTTTTTGGAGAACATAACTGTATTTGGATTAGAATTGTTTGTTCTACAATAGCAATTAAGTTGTTATATTACTTTTAAGTTCTTTTCTAATATGAATAATGACAAAACCTATGGGCTGGACACATGTTTTTGACAATTTTCAATGTATATGTTTCATTCCACATAAAAAATATATAGGACTATCTTTTATCTAAATTATAGGTCCCGACAGAGTGCTTGAATACTGTGGAGATGTCGGGCAAAGCAAACTCATGATACAAGCTCTTTAAAGAGATTGCCGTTCAATTCAATACCAATATTACTACTGACACGAGATATCAGACTCTTGAGAACAAACTGAACTAACCTCTGTCATCAAAGCCAAAGATTTGCTTTGCAATTCGCTGTTCTCCGCAATAAGTTGATTTATTCTGTGTCTGAAGTATTGCTTCACGGCCTCCTCCCTGGCTTCCACCTCTTTTGGTAGATTTACTGGAATTTCCAACGATCCAATCTGAAAATTTACTCTAAATAAGTATTCATTCTAGCTATAATGCGCAAATAAGTAAGTAGAAAACTGGAGAGTTTTGTTGGGTGTTTAAATTGAACTAGACAGTTGACTGTTGACTGCAAGGAAATGTTAAACTGCCGATTTTTGTTAGTATACAAACCATTCTGGAATGAATTTGTATAGTTTCTCATCTTGACAAGGCAAATGCCAATCTATAAAAAATGGCTGTAGCCTGCCTAAAAAGTAAAAATTGACTTATACTAACAAACGTTATCTTAAGCTACAACTGCAAGAAACAGTAAGAAATTTCTTCAATTTGTATAACACAATATATATTTAGATAAATCCTGATTTCATGAAATCTGACAATAACAACCATCATCATTGCCATCAAAAGTTGTGACTAAATCATCAATGTTGGCATTGTACGGCCGTTTCGGAATTACAATGCCATCATCAGACAGACATATCTTCCCCTGCTGCAGCAGCTTCATCAAAATTTAAAACGTATGATGTTTTTTGTTTTTTATTTTGAAGAATCTGCTGTAGCAGAAGATTTTGACGAAAAGGTAAACCCTTATTCAGAAAAATACCTAATAGTCACATTATTTCATCATTCCAAATTTACAACATTTTAAAAGTCAATAAGTGCAAATCCTCAAAAAAGTTGAAAATTTAGCTTGTTAAATTTTTTTTGATACCTGCCAACTGGACAGCTAATTTCATGGGCAGGGTGATTTTCTTATCTTAAATATGTTAAGCTTAGAACTGCAAACAATAACACGTGTAATTGGCAATTAACAATGTTTTAAGTCATCATTAGATGTTACTATTAAGGCACTATTCTATAAATTTCTCTAAATTTATTCTTATTTTGGCTATTAGTAATATTGGAACAAAGATAGTGAACTATGAATATTTTTGTCAAACAGAATTTTGATAATAATCCGTTTCAAAATGAGGTTTATTTTTTAGCAAAAAATTAGAATTAATGGGATACCCCATAATTTGTTCCATCACTTATCATTAATGACTTCTCATAAAAAGTACTTATTTTAAATTTGTTAAGCTTAACAGTGTGATTAACACCATTTTGAAATAGATAAAGATAACCAAATTCTATTTACGAAAAAACATTTTTAAATAGACCTTTTTGTTAGAATTTCTATGATTTGAACCTGTGACATCTAGATTTCAGAACACCATTTATTTTTTTAAATTCAAAATATCTTTGAAATATTCTTGAGGGTCGGTTTGGAAGGAAATGGTTTTTTTTAAGACTGTAGGACACATTTTTGTTCCGTTATCGATTTGTGACACCTTACGTAAGACACCTGGTATATCAATGCAGTCTTTAATTTGGATGCATTCATACATTTAGGAGCAGCACAATTCCTGAGTGGCTTCAGGTTGAAAGAAAAGTATAATCTGTTTCATAAAAAACAAAGTTGCCTAGCTCAACCCCCATTCTGTCAACACTTAAAATTACATGAAAGCGTATTTTATCCCCGAGTCTAGAAAACTCTTTGATGGGCAACAACGTAACAAGCAAGTCAGTCTATTACTGGTTATGTTGATTAGACAAGATAAACTAGACATTACAGGCTTGAGATTGACAAAACAGTTCTTTACCGTGTTGGTGACAGTGCTGTTGACTAGACTGGTGAATTCTTCATCCTTGACCAATTCGCTGTTTTCCTACAAAACACCCCAATTTTACAAACTTATTCTTACAGACTAATGGGAATAAAGTTTAAACAGGGTTTGAGACCGAGTTCATTTTTAAGTGCTGATAAAAATTGACATAAAAGAGAACTCGTCCACTGCAGCACTGTAAGTTATTATGGAGTCCACTTGCAATGGCTAAAGAAAGTAGTGTGTTGGTGCAAAAATCTATAAATTGTTTTATATACGAGTTTCTGGTGAACTCTACTTTTTAGAACACTTTTGTTAGTTGTACTAATTAGGGGTGGGCGAGTAGTGGTTTTACGGTTCGAGTCGAGTCGAGTCGAGTATTGCATCAACTACTCGGGTATCGAGTCGAGTTGAGTAGTAGTGTGAAAAAGTTTAAAATGAGTTTTTTAAAAATAATATTAAATAATAAAAGTAAAAGTATAATTAAATTCATCTTTATGCATGAGAACACTGAAAGATAACATCAATTTAGGGTACAACAATAAGAACTACTTAGATAAAAGTTGATAAAAAAGTAAGTATATTTATTTACAGTTTTCCTCAATGTGTAGTACAAATCAATTTCTGAGAATTAGGCCTAAGTAAAAAATTTCATCAACAACAAAATTAGGGATGGACAGGATTGGATTTTTAGTTCGGGACGGGAATTTTTATTTCCCATCCAATTTCGGGACAGGATTGCTCTCCTCGACGCTATCAGGAAATATTCGTTTTGACTTTTATCTGAGTGTCGTATAAAGAAAAATGAATGTTAAATATCAATTGGTTCTGTTTCCAAACTGTTCCACTTGTTTTTGTACAAGTTACAATGAACCTCTTTGAGTTGAAAAGATTTTAAATATATAATTTTTATATTTGCAGTATACAATAAGATAATTATACAGTACAAATTTTCTTGTAACCAAAAAAATTTAAATCAAATCACTAAACAATATACATATAAAAATGTCCATTAAAATTTTATAAAAGTTTTGTTTAATGAAATAGTAAACGTTTTGTACAAAGTATTAACAGAAAAATTATGTACATCAAAATATAGATTAAAACAAATGGAAAAATTGTAAAGAAAACAAAACTGTATTACATAAATAGGCCTAAGGCCTGCTCAGTTAAAAAATAACAAAAAAAAAAAAAAACAAGAAATTTAAATTATAATAAATTAATATTAACACTAAGGAATGAAGTGGTTCAACAAACCAATGCCATTTATAACCCCAAGAAATGCTCTTTTTTTACTTATTGATTTAACTGAGACAGGTTCTTACTTAGAGATTATCATAAAAATTTAACTTTGAAAATATACACTATTAGACCTAATTATTTTTATTTTTATTTCTATGTATTCATTTAGCTATTTTTTGCTATATTAAAAAAGGAGTGTATGATGAAAAAATCAATAAAAAACAATGAAGGTTTTAAGTTATGAACCTCATAATCTAATAAATGTATTTGTAATGTTTAATGAAAAAAAATATATATATAATGGGATTTGAAGTTTTTCATTTAAAAATTATATTAAATTATAATAAGATACTTTTAACATTATAAAACAGTAATTCAATTAAAGATTGATTTATTTAACAACACTTTGCCACTTTCCTTTTGGAAAGTCACACAACTTTGGTTGTAGTTTTGTTTAATTTGTAAGAATTAAACGAATTCAATGAGCCATTCCTTAGTTTTCTACGACAATTGGTTCAGAAAGTAGCATTTGGTACTAGGAGCCAAAAACACCCCTCTTGAATAAATTACTGCCGGGCGTCGAACAATAGATAAGCTGAACAATAGATCGTCTCTGCGGCCGGCCTTGTTTTTGTGCTCGTTAGCGAGATCGCCGGCCGCCAGACGTAAACAACTATTGTCACGGCTGTTTTTGTGCTCGTTAGCGAGATCGCCGGCTGCCAGACGTAAACAACTATTGTCACGGCTGCGGGCGCGCGCCGCCGGGAGTGACGACGACGACTACTCGACTCGATTCTCGAGTATTTGCAACTACTCGACTCGAGTTCGAGTAGGACTAATTACCCGAGCCACTACTCGAAACTCGAGTACTCGCCCACCCCTAGTAGGGGTGGGCGAGTAGTGGTTTTTTTATTCGAGTCGAGTCGAGTCGAGTATTGCATCAACTACTCGGGTATCGAGTCGAGTTGAGTAGTAGTGTGAAAAAGTTTAAAATGAGTTTTTAAAAATAATATTAAATAATATATGTAAAAGTATTATTAAATTCATCTTTATGCATGAGAACACTGAAAGATAACATCAATTTAGGGTACGACAATAAGAACTACTTAGATAAAAGTTGATAAAAAAGTAAGTATATTTATTTACAGTTTTCCTCTAACAATGTGTAGTACAAATCAATTTCTGAGAATTAGGCCCAAGTAAAAAATTTCATCAACAACAAAATTAGGGATGGACGGGAATGGATTTTTAGTTCGGGACGGGAATTTTTATTTCCCATCCAATTTCGGGACGGGATTGCTCTCCTCGACGCTATCAGGAAATATTTGTTTTGACTTTTATCTGAGTGTTGTATAAAGAAAAATGAATGTTAAATATCAAATGGTTCTGTTTCCAAACTGTTCCACTTGTTTTTGTATAAGTTACAATGAACCTCCTCGAGTTGAAAAGATTTTAAATATCTAATTTTTATATTTGCAGTATACATAAGATAAGGATACAGTACAAATTTTCTTGTAACCAAAAAAATTAAAATCAAATCACTAAACAATATATATAAAAATGTCCATTAAAATTTTATAAAAGTTTTGTTGAATGAAATATTAAACGTTTTGTACAAAAAATTAACAGAAAATTTATGTACATCAAAATATAGATTAAAACAAATAGAAAAATTGTAAAGAAAACAAAACTGTATTACATAAATAGGCCTAAGGCCTACTCAGTTAAGAAATAACAAAAAAAAACAAGAAATTGAAATTATAATAAATATTAACTAATATAAAATATTAAATATTAACTAAGGAATGAAGTGGTTCAACAAACCAACCCATTTATAACCCCAAGAAATGTTCTTTTTTTACTTATTGATTTAACTGAGACAGGTTCTTACTTAGAGATTATCATAAAAATTGAACTTTGAAAATATACACTATTAGACCTAATTATTTTTATTTTTGTATTCATTTAGCTATTTTTTGCTATATTAAAAAAGGAGTGTATGATGAAAAAAAAATCAACAAAAAACAATGAAGGTTTTAAGTTATGAACCTCAAAATCTAAAAAATGCATTTGTAATGTTTAATGAAAATATATAAATTTAATGGGATTTGAAGTTTTTCATTTAAAAATTATATTAAATTATAATAAGATACTTTTAACATTATAAAACAGTAATTCAATTAAAGATTGATTTATTTAACAACACTTTGCCACTTTCCTTTTGGAAAGTCACACAACTTTGGCTGACGTTTTGTTTAATTTGTAAGAATTAGACGAATTAAATGAGCCATCCCTTAGTTTTCTACGACAATTGGTTCAGAAAGTAGCATTTGGTACTAGGAGCCAAAAACACCCCTCTTGAATAAATTACTGCCGGGCTCGTTAGCGAGATCGCCGGCCGCTAGACGTAAACAACTATTGTCACGGCTGCGGGCACGCGCCGCCGGGAGTGACGACAACGACTACTCGACTCGATTCTCGAGTATTTGCAACTACTCGACTCGAGTTCGAGTAGGACTAATTACCCGACCCGAGCCACTACTCGAAACTCGAGTACTCGCCCATCCCTACATATGATTAACACATTGGGTGCTGAACATAGAACATTGTTGAAAAATGTTCATTGGCGCATATTTAACAAAGAATATTGTTTTGGATTTAACACGTTGTTCCATGGAAGTGGGGGGGGGGGGGGGGGTGGGGGGGAATGTTTTGGGCCCATAGGCAGCAAATTTGTTAAGCCAACCCAGTGTATGACGTATCATTTTTAGTCAATCAAGATGTAGATTGACTATAAAACTTTGTAGATAGCAAAAGAAAGATATACCAAAGATTATATAAATCCTTCTGTAGACAAAATAGTGCAATCATTGTATAATATTAAGTATTGCACAACTGGTCGACGCATGGCAACACTGGAAACTCAGAATTACTGTTATTCGTTCGTCTTTGTTAATGTATCTGTTGGTAATTGTGGATCCATTCATTGCATTTGAATAATATTTCTACTTAATTACACTACATTAATTTGTTCATTCAAACGTTTATTTGGAAAATTAAAACTAGACGTCGGGCATTGTTAGCAATTTCGGATAACCGGCGAGCTATTCGAACATTTAGAACTTTTCGGTTCAAACTTAGAATATTTGCAGAAATTTTTAATCAAATACAATATTGCGATATTAAATTCAGAATTATTCGAAGTTTGAATATTCGCACACCCCAATTATAAAGTTACACTTTTCCATAGATATTACAATTTCAGTGTAGAAGGACTTTTCAGCCATACCTTCTGGTACCTGAGCTGCAACAGTTGCAGCTCCTGCCGCCAGAGGTCTCTCTGCTGCTCGGCTGCCACCAGCTGTTGTCTCGTGTCCTCCAGCTGTTGCAGCAATGCCTGTCTCAGCTGGCTGCTGTTCTGAGCTTCCTCGTGGTCCTTCAACGCTTGGCTGTATGATATTGAAGGTGCTTCGTCCTGTTAGACATGGAAACAAATTATTAAACCTACTTCCAAATGAACTTTCCAGATAAAAGTGACACAAATTGCAGTATCTTGACTCAGATTCTCCCACAGCTGTGAAAATGACTGGCAAGCAACACGGTATTGTATATTGTGGTAAGTTTATACCAAAGCGGTATTAATCAAGGTGATTGGGAATACACAGTGCATTACTAAATTAGTCAGCAATAGCTAACTAGCATCTTTGAATGCTTAAATTTGGACCACACTTTAAAGATTATTCACAAATCTTTGATGTCATTAAATACAGAACAATGGAAAATTTGGCATTAAAAGTCAACAAGATTTCATTTTGGGTTAGCAAAAGATCGAATAATGAATTAAAGGTAACACATCACATAGCACAAGCCACTCCACATCGCCGATGTACAGTTTGCATTCACCAAGTTTGCATTTGCAAACTTGGTTTGCAAATGCAAACCAAGAGTCACCAAGTTTGCATTTGCAAGTAGGCATTAAGTTTGCATTCATCAATGAATGCTACTTTACAACATTTAAGCCTAATGTGAACTCTCCAAGTTTGTAATTACTTTTTACACATTCTACAAACTTGCAAGATGTATTATAAAATTGTTGTTTTTTCATTGATAATGTCAACTCTAGTCATTAACTTTAAAAAATTGAGTGAGATAGATAAATA
Source organism: Neoaliturus tenellus (assembly GCA_030545055.2). Classification (NCBI taxonomy): domain Eukaryota; kingdom Metazoa; phylum Arthropoda; class Insecta; order Hemiptera; family Cicadellidae; genus Neoaliturus; species Neoaliturus tenellus. The sequence goes on along the minus strand of CM061531.1, from coordinate 169,828,669 downwards.
GATAAAGTATTGTATTGTAAAGAAACATCACAATTTTCATTGTGTATTTTAAATCAAGAAGTAAAAGATGGAAGAGTGGTACTGCAGTGGTCATTACCGTGTGTATGGAGTTGATGTAGTGCACACCCCTCCGTCTGAGCTCCGTCACTGCAGGGTGGGGTGGTGGTGTCGTGTCAGCGGCCTTCCACAGCTCCCGCAGACACTTGGCGATCTGCCCACAAATTTCACTTCTAATTGAGGTGAATATGTTAGATTACTTTCAATAATACTTAACAATGACTTAACAGCGTAAACAATATACTGAAATAATAACAATCTAAGTTTGTTAATAAATCCTTATATTTGTAATCTAAAGCTTAATAAATAAATCTCTTTTTTTAATTGTAAACAGCTTTATTGAACAAATAAAATTTTAGAATTTCTAACTTTGACTACATGTTGATGTTCTTAAAATGGCAGTGATGATAAAAATTTAATTTTATTAATGATATTTTGGTATTATTTTCTATTTTAATTAAATAGAATAACTCAGCCATGGTTAGCAAAAACGTTTAACATAACCATAGTTTTTCTATTTCTCAATAACAGTATCAGAGCTTAGAGAAAAGTTATCTCAACTTATGAAGGCCTACATATCCATTTCCTGCATTGAATCATTAATCAGTTCTTTCATAAAAAAATAAATAAATAATAATTTTTGAAATATCAATGAATTTAAAGTGAATCATGTCAATCATGACTGTTTTACATTTATTGTTTAGGCCACAAGTAGTATTTTTCTAACTCACCTTGGCAGATGATTCCATTAAGGATGAGAGACTGTTAGTGACAGATTGGTTTGCAGCGTTTAAATCTTCTGTTGCCCAGCTTCTTTCTGCTTCTATTCCTGACTTGATGACAAAAGCATTGAATAAATCTGAAAATAAGAAGTGTTAACATGACAAAGAAGAACGATTATAATATCTTCTGAAACAGTAAAAAATCCCACTCTGCCCTGATACAAGGTGACTTTATAATGTTTTAAACTAAGCATACAAATTCAGTGGAAGGCTTTGCAATTTGTTCAATATTGAAGATCGGTCAAAACTAAATTACTTTTAGACGTAAAATACAATTTAAAAAAACCCCAAGTATTTTAAAAAAGGACGTTATTGGACAATCGTTGAAGTATTGAAGCCAGGGGTCAGCACACAAGGATTCCAGAGGGAACATCCTAAGGTCTCACTTACTAAAACAGTAAAGCCACCTTCAAATTTACATCTGATTCACAAGTAACAGCCAATCTACCTTTACTTGGAGGTGGTGGAAACATTTGGAAATATGTTCCACTTGAAAGCAATGAAGAGAAATGTAAAAAAAGAATCAAAATCACTAAGTTGGCAGAAAATGGCTTTTAATATAAAACCACATTTTTATTATTCCTATTTTATACCATATTTTATTATTATACATTCCAGTATAGGAATGTATTGATTCACAATTCCATTTAAAGTTCTTCATATCATATCCATACAATCTTACAATCTGAGGTCTCCATATCTGACATAACCTGCACCCGTGAGATCTCAATAGTTATTTGCAAAGCCACTGACTGTTTTACTTATCAGTCAATAATTTTTAAATATTCCCATCGCAGCAGACCTGCGTACTCATCGAATTTCTAAGAGATATTTATGTTTCATCAACAAATAAATTTAAGATTAGATAATTAATAATCATCACAAGGAAATACAGGGTGTTTGGTAGTCAGTGTCAAAAAAACTAAGGGGTTATAGTGCACACAAAATTCAACAAAAATACGCAAATTAGACACTTACATCTCAATCCACCTTCCAGTAGCACTCATTTGAATTTTTGTTCAAAATTCTTGGAAACTTCCCATTTCGCCTATTCCGAATTTAAAGTGATAAAGATGGCGGCATAATCCCTTTGATGACAACACAAGCCGACACCGCCAACTCCCCATTGGTCACCGATACTCTTTGAAAACAAAGCCGCCGCCTCAACATAAATGCTCACGACGCGCCTTCAAACGGCCATAAAAAATCACCCAGCGCCAAAACTGGAAACCCCCACGGCCCAAAACACGCGGCCCCACTTTGGATTTAATAAAAAAACCCAGCGCCCCTCAGGAGCCACGCCCCGACCCCAAAAAACCAGCATAAAGTCCAAAAACCCAAATTTCTCGTTTCAGAATATTCAACTATCAAAGGAGCCGCTCTTCTTTGACGAAAAGCCGCCACCGCCACAACATAAACGCTCATGACACGCCTTCAAACGGCCATAACAAATGACCTGTCCCCAAAATGAGGAAGCCCCGCGCCCCAAAACACGCGGCCCCACTTTGGATTTAATAAAAAAAACCCAGCGGCCCTCAGGAGCCGCGCCCCGACCCCAAAAAACCACCATAAAGTCCAAAAACCCAAATTTCTAGTTTCAGAATATTCAACTATCAAAGGAGCCGCTCTTCTTTGACAAAAAGCCGCCACCGCCACAACATAAACGCTCATGACACGCCTTCAAACGGCCATAACAAATGACCTGTCCCCAAAATGTGTAAGCACCGGGCCCCAAAACACTCTGCCCACTTTGGATTTCATAAAAAAACCCCAAAACCCCGGGGGAATCCTCGCCCCCCCACGGAATCGCTACAAAAAGACGAAATTTCCCATTTCGCCTATTCCTAATTTAAAGTGATAAAGATGGCAGCACAATCCCTTTGATGACAGCACAAGCCGACACCGCCAACTCCCCATTGGTCACCGATACTCTTTGAAAACGAAGCCGCCGCCTCAACATAAACGCTCACGACGCGCCTTCAAACGGCCATAAAAAATCACCCAGCGCCAAAACTGAAAACCCCCACGGCCCAAAACACGCGGCCCCACTTTGGATTTAATAAAAAAACCCCAGCGCCCCTCAGGAGCCACGCCCCGACCCCAAAAAACCAGCATAAGTCCAAAAACCCAAATTTCTCGTTTCTGAATATTCAACTATCAAAGGGGCCGCTCCTCTTTGACAAAAAGACACCGCCGCCACAACATAAACGCACACGACACGCCTTCAAACGGCTATAAAAAATGACGTGTCCCCCAAAATGGGGAAGCCCCGCGGCCCAAAACCCTCGGCCCCACTTTGGATTTCATAAAAAAAAACCCAAAACCCCGAGAAACCCTCGCCCCCCCCTCGGAATCACTACAAAAAGTGGAAATTTCCCGTTTCGCCTATCCCGAATTGAAAGTGATAAAGATGGCGGCATAATCCCTTTGATAACAGCGGAAGCCGACACCGCCAACTCCCCATTGGTCACCGATACTCTTTGAAAACGAAGCCGCCGCCTCAACATAAACGCTCATGACGTGCCTTCAAACGTCCATAAAAAATCACCCAGCCCCTAAATTGGAAACCCCCGCGGCCCAAAACACGCGGACCCACTTTGGGTTTCATAAAAAACCCCGGGGCCCCTAAGGACTCGCGCCCCAAGCCCAAAAATCCTTCCCAAAGTCCAAAAACCCAAATTTCTCGTTTCAGATTTTTCTACTATCAAAGAAGCCGCTCCTCTTTAACAAAAAACCACGCCGCCGCAACATAAACGACGAAATTTCCCATTTCGCCTATTCCCAATTGAAAGTGATAAAGATGGCGGCATAATCCCTTTGATAACAACTCGAGCCGACACCAACAACTCCCCATTGCACACCGATACTCTTTGAAAACGAAGCCGCCGCCTCAACATAAACGCTCATGACGCGCCTTCAAACGTCCATAAAAAATCACCCAGCCCCTAAATTGGAAACCCCCGCGGCCCAAAACACGCGGACCCACTTTGGATTTCATAAAAAAACCCCGGGGCCCCTAAGGACTCGCGCCCCAAGCCCAAAAATCCTTCCCAAAGTCCAAAAACCCAAATTTCTCGTTTCTGAATATTCAACAATGCGGCTCCTTTGAGACAAAATGCCGCCAACACCTCAGCTCCCTTCCCATTGGCCAGACCACAACCGGCCGCCATTGCTCTCTTCTCATTGGTCAAGCTTCGACGTGCTATTCCTTTGTGGCGCATGCCGCCCGAGTTTACAAAAACCACAAAACACAACTTTAAAAATTCCCCAAAATTAAGGGAAGCCCCAAATTCAAACTTTTATGAATGTAAACCCTTTACCCCAACTTTGGATTTCCAAAATAAAATACACCAACCCCCAAACACACCCCCTTCCACCCTTAAAAAGGGCTTAAAGTTAAAATATCCAAAATTCGTGAACACGATTATTATAACAAAAATTTCAAATTCAAGTTAATTTCACATTTAAGCCCATAACTCCTCACCCCAAAAAGTTTTCGACCCCAAATTTTTTGCAAAAGTTAGGGGACAACTTTGGATTTGATATTTTAACAAAACTACCCCTCCAGCACACCGGGAACATACCCCAAAATTAGCTTTTTCCTTCGTAGCCAGGTCGCTAATGGTATTCTAGAAGCGACCTGGCTACGAAGGAAAATTAAGTTAAGTTGCTTAAGTCTAAAATACAAATTTCAAAAATGACATTATACGTATTGGGGCCCAACATATATTGTATATATATATATATACAACATATATATATATATATCATATATAACATATCAACATATATATATATATATACCCCCCCCATATATGCAATCTTCCCGCGCGGGAAGATTGGTTTACAAGGACTTAAAGGATCCACACAAACATAATCTTCCCACTCCTGGGAACATTACCCAATTACCTAATAACAATCTTCCCACTAGTGGGAAGATGATTTTACAAGGACTTTAACTAACCACTGGAACACCTTACCCCATTGGCTTACATTTTAGTATTTGCAAGCGGGAAAATCAACCCTCAAAAAAAATTATCATTTTCCCACTTGCGGGAAGATTGTCTAATACCAAACTACAATCTTCCCAGAAGTGGGAACATTACATGATTTCTAAATATTATCCTCCCACCTGTGAAAACATAACACCATTTCAAAATATAATCTTCCCACTCGTGGGAACATAATAAAATTACCTAATAACAATCTTCCCACTAGTGGGAAGATTATTTTACAAGGACTTTAACTAACCACTGGAACACCTTACCCCATTGGCTTGAACATTAGTATTTCCAAGCGGGAAAATGAACCCTCAAAAAAAATTATCATCTTCCCACTTGCGGGAAGATTGTCTAATACCAAATTACAATCTTCCCAGCAGTGGGAACATTACATGATTTCTAAATATTATCCTCCCACCTGTGGGAACATAACACCATTTTAAAATATAATCTTCCCACTCATGGGAACATTACCCAATTACCTAATAACAATCTTCCCACTAGTGGGAAGATTATTTTACAAGGACCCATGCGAACTCCTCACCCCATTGGCTTACACATTACTATCTCCAAGCGGGAAAAACAACCCTCAAAAAAATTTATCATCTTCCCACAAGCGGGAAGATTACCTAATGCCAAATAATAATCTTCCCACCATTGGGAACATTAGATGATTTCAAAATATTATCCTCCCACCCGTGGGAACATCACTCCATAAAAAAATATTATCTTCCCACTCATGGGAAGATTACCCAATAACTAATAACAATCTTCCCACTAGCGGGAAGATTATTTTACAAGGACCCATGCGAACTCCTTACCCCATTGGCTTACACATTACTATTTCCAAGCGGGAAAAACAACCCTCAAAAAAATTTATCATCTTCCCACTAGCGGGAAGATTACCTAATGCCAAATAATAATCTTTTCACCATTTGGAACATTAGATGAATTCAAAATATAATCCTCCCACCCGTGGGAACATCACTCCATAAAAAAATATTATCTTCCCACTCATGGGAAGATTACCCTATAACTAATAACAATCTTCCCACTAGCGGGAAGATTAACTAATGCCAAATTATAATCTTCCCACCATTGGGAACATTACATTATTTCTAAATATTATCCTCCCACCTGTGGGAACATCACTCCATTAAAAAATATTATCTTCCCACTCATGGGAAGATTACCCAATAACTAATAACAATCTTCCCACTGGTGGGAAGATTATTTTACAAGGACCCATGCGAACACCTTACCCCAATGGCTTACACATTAGTATTTCCAAGCGGGAAAAACAACCCTCAAAAAATTTATCATCTTCCCACTAGCGGGAAGATATCCTATTGCGAAATTATAATCTTCCCACATTGGGAACATTACATTATTTCTGAATATTATCCTCCCACCTGTGGGAACATCACTCCATTAAAAAATATTATCTTCCCACTCATGGGAAGATTATCCAATAACTAATAACAATCTTCCCACTAGTAGGAAGATTATTTTACAAGGACCCATGCGAACACCTTACCCCAATGGCTTACACATTACAATTTCCAAACGGGAAAAACAACCCTCATAAAAATTTGGCATGTTCCCACTAGCGGGAAGATTAACTAATGCCAAATTATAATCTTCCCACCATTGTGAAAATTTTATTATTTCTAAATATTTTCCTACCACCCATGGGAACACCACTCCATTAAATACTATTATCTTCCCTCTCATGAGGAGATTAACCAATAACTAATAACAATCTTCCCCCTAGTGGGAAGATTATTTACCAGTACTTCAAGGGTCCACACGAACACCTTACCCAGTTGGCTTACACATTGGCATCATCTTCTCACTCGCGGGAAAATTGCCTAATGTAAAATTATGATCTTCCCACCAGTGGGAACATTACACGGTTTCTAAATATTACCTTCCTACAAGTGGGAACAGATTACCATTGAAAAATATTATCTCCCCACTTGTGGGAACATTACCCAATTATGTGATAACAATCTTCCCACTAATGGGAACATTACCCCATTTCAAACATAATCTTCATACATCCTAAAACTTATTACCAAGTCCAAATAAAATCTTCCCCCTCGTGGACACAAACTATTGTAACCCAACCTAACCTAACCTCAGGCTAGACGAACGGAAGTCGGGGGACGCGTTCAAGACTCGCCCCGGCCACCCCTGCAAAGGCAGACGTCGGGGCCCCCACTAATGGCGCCCTCCAACACCCGTCATCCTTCACTCACCAAACTCGCAGGATACACTCATCCGACACCCTCCCACACACCCACAAACCCCCAGCAATCCAAAACGACGGGAAGTGCTGGAGGAAAAAAAAAATTCCAGAAAAAACCCAGGCCCGGCTCTTACGACGCCAATCGGGGCACTCCCCCACGTAACGCCCCACCACCTCGACCCACGTTGTTATTTCCTCACCATATTCGGAAAGTTGACTCTAGGCACTACCACCCACACAACCTAGGCCCATCCCCGCGTAAAGGACGACGCCTCCCACCACGGGGGGCTGATTAAGTGGGCTCGAACGGCTAAAAACGGCCTGAAATCGATATAATATCACCCCCCACTGAAATGAACGAGCCCCCCACCTCAGAAACCCACCTCACACATCCGGGAGGACACAAACTATTGTAACCCAACCTAACCTAACCTCAGGCTAGACGAACGGAAGTCGGGGGACGCGTTCAAGACTCGCCCTGGCCACCCCTGCAAAGGCAGACGTCGGGGCCCCCACAAATGGCGCCCCCCTCCAACACCCGTCATCCTTCACTCACCAAACTCGCAGGATACACTCATCCGACAACCTCCCACACACCCACAAACCCCCAGCAATCCAAAACGACGTGAAGTGCTGAAGAAAAAAAAATTCCCGAAAAAAACCCAGGCCCGGCTCTTACGACGCCAATCGGGGCACTCCCCCACGTTACGCCCCACCACCTCGACCCACGTTGTTATTTCCTCACCATATTCGGAAAGTTGACTCTAAGCACTACCACCCACACAACCAAGGCCCATCCCCGCGTAAAGGACGACGCCTCCTACAACGGGGGGCTCATTAAGTGGGCTTGAACGGCTAAAAACGGCCAGAAATCGATATAATATTACCCCTCACTCAACAGAACGAGCCCCCCACCTCAGAAACCAACCTCACACATCCGGGAGGACACAAAATATTGTAACCCAACCTAACCTAACCTCAGGCTAGACGAACGGAAGTCGGAAGACGCGTTCAAGACTCGCCCCGGCCACCTATGCAAAGGCAGACGTCGGGGCCCTCACAAATTTCGCCCCCCTTCCATACCCGTCATCCTTGACTCACCAAACTCGCAGGATACACTCATCCTACACCCTCCCACACACCCACAAACCCACTCCAATCCAAAACGACGGGAAGTACTCAAGGAAAAAAAATTAAAGAAAAAAACCCAGGCCCGGATGTTACAACGCCAATCGGGGCACTCCCCCACCTAATGCCCCACCGCCTCGACCCACGTAGTTATTTCCTCACCATATTCGGAAAGTTGACTCTAGGCACTACCACCCACACAACCAAGGCCCATCCCCGCGTAAAGGACGACGCCTCCTACCACGGGGGGGGGCTCATTAAGTGGGCTTGAACGGCTAAAAACGGCCAGAAATCGATATAATATCACACCCCACTCAACAGACAGAGCCCCCAACCTCAGAAACCAACCTCACACATCCGGGAGGACACAAACTATTGTAACCCAACCTAACCTAACCTCAGGCTAGACGAACGGAAGTCGGGAGACGCGTTCAAGACTCGCCCCGGCCACTCCTGCAAAGGCAGACGTCGGGGCCCCCACAAATGGCGCCCCCCCCTCCCACATCCGTCATCCTTCACTCACCAAACTCGCAGAATACCCTCATCCGACACCCTCCCACACACCCACAAACCCCCTCCAGTCAAAAATGACGGGAAGTACTCGAGGAAAAAAAATTAAAGAAAAAACCCAGGCCCGGCTCTTACAACACCAATCGGGGCACTCCCCTACCTAATGCCCCACCACCTCGACCCACGTTGTTATTTCCTCGACATATTCGGAAAGTTGACTCTACGCACTACCACCCACACAACCAAGGCCCATCCCCGCGTAAAGGACGACGCCTCCTACCACGGGGGGCTCATTAAGTGGGCTTGAACGGCTAAAAACGGCCAGAAATCGATATAATATCACTCCCCACTCAACAAAACGAGCCCCCCACCTCAGAAACCAACCTCACACAGCCGGGAGGACACAAACTATTGTAACCCAACCTAACCTAACCTCAGGCTAGACGAACGGAAGTCGGAAGACGCGTTCAAGACTCGCCCCGGCCACTCCTGCAAAGGCAGACGTCGGGGCCCCCACAAATGGCGCCCCCCCCTCCCACACCCGTCATCCTTCACTCACCAAACTCGCAGGATACACTCATCCGACACCCTCCCACACACCCACAAACCCCCTCCAGTCCAAAACGACGGGAAGTACTCGAGGAAAAAAAAATTACAGAAAAAACCCAGGCCCGGCTATTACAACGCCAATCGGGGCACTCCCCCACCTAATGCCCCACCACCTCGACCCACGTTGTTATTTCCTCACCATATTCGGAAAGTTGACTCTACGCACTACCACCCACACAACCAAGGCCCATCCCCGCGTAAAGGACGACGCCTCCTACCACAGGGGGCTCATTAAGTGGGCTTGAACGGCTAAAAACGGCCAGAAATCGATATAATATCACCCCCCACTCAACAGACGGAGCCCCCCACCTCAGAAACCAACCTCACACATCCGGGAGGACACAAACTATTGTAACCCAACCTAACCTAACCTCAGGCTAGACGAACCGAAGTCGGGACGCGTTCAAGACTCGCCCCGGCCACCCCTGCAAAGGCAGATGTCGGGGCCCCCACAAATGGCGCCCCCCCCTCCCACACCCGTCATACTTCACTCACCAAACTTGCAGGATACACTCATCCGACACCCTCCCACACACCCACAAACCCACTCCAATCCAAAACGACGGGAAGTACTCGAGGAAAAAAAAATTACAGAAAAAAACCCAGGCCCGGCTATTACAACGCCAATCGGGGCACTCCCCCACCTAATGCCCCACCACCTCGACCCACGTTGTTATTTCCTCACCATATTCGGAAAGTTGACTCTACGCACTACCACCCACACAACCAAGGCCCATCCCCGCGTAAAGGACGACGCCTCCTACCACGGGGGGGGGCTCATTAAGTGGGCTTGAACGGCTAAAAACGGCCAGAAATCGATATAATATCACTCCCCACTCAACAAAACGAGCCCCCCAACTCAGAAACCAACCTCACACAGCCGGGAGGACACAAACTATTGTAACCCAACCTAACCTAACCTCAGGCTAGACGAACGGAAGTCGGAAGACGCGTTCAAGACTCGCCCCGGCCACTCCTGCAAAGGCAGACGTCGGGGCCCCCCACAAATGGCGCCCCCCCTCCCACACCCGTCATCCTTCACTCACCAAAATCGCAGAATACCCTCATCCGACACCCATCCACACACCCACCAACCCCCGCGAGTCTAAAACGACGGGGAATACTCGAGGAAAAAATAATTCCAAAAAAAACCCGGGCCCGGTTCTTACAGCGCCAATGAGGTCATTAGGCATTAGGTTCCCCCCACCTAATGCCCCACCGCGGGGCCCCACTTTATTTTTTCCTCACTAAAATCGGAAAATGCACTCTCGGCACTACCACCCACACACCCAACGCCCATCTCCGCGGAAAAAACGACGTCACCGCCAATGCGTGGCAAATTAATTGGGGAGGAGCGGCCAAAAAAAGACAGAAATCAATAAAAAACCACCACCGGCTCAACAAAACGCGCCCTGCACTACCAACCACACACCCAACAGAAATCCCAGTGAAAAAAAAATACCACCCAACCCAGAGGGATTATCTTGAGATAAGTGGCCAAAAACAGCAAAAAATCAATAATAAATCACCCTGGGCTTAAGGCTGCGGTCTACCCCCTGGCGCGCACCCAAATGCAAGGGTTTTTTAGAATCGTGTTATCTTCTGCCAAATGAAGCCTAGAGCTAATAATAAGGTGTCATATTAAAGAAGAATAACGGTACTAGTTTTCGTCTGTTACAATTTTGTAATTAGTTCATCAAAACTAATAGAAAACTTCAGTTAAAAATCGAGGAAAAACAGATGATTTTAGACCGGTATAGCTGAAATTAGAAATTTTATTTTAAAATTCTAAAAAGATAGCCGACTAGATCCTTTTTTATACTTTTAGAAAAAGTTAAGAGCCAATCTCTATCTTAATTGGTTATTTTTAAACACGATCCCCGTAAACCTCTGCATCGATAAAACTCAAAAACAGATAATTTCACACAATTATAACTGAAATTAGAAATTTTATTTTAAAATTCTAAAAAGATAGCCGACGAGATCCTTTTTTGTACTTTTAGAAAAAGTTAAGAGTCAATCTCTATCTTAATTGGTTAATTCTGAAACACGATCCCCGTAAACCTCTGCAGCCATCAAACTCGCCTAGCGCTACGGCCGTGAGGGCCGGCATATTCGGCATTGTTGTTGTTTTTGTTTTGGTTGGGGTAGACCGCAGCCTTAACAAAAACTCGGCACGTGATAGTTTAGCCTGATCATAGTGTTTTCGTCAAAAAACAGTACGTTATTATGTAAATTGGAAATATTGGATATACCTTATGTTTAAGTCAATTGTCGTAATTCTGTCATAATAATTCATTATACATTACAAAAAAACAATCGCTTCCTACTTTTAAAGTCAAAGTCAAAGTCAAAGTCAAAATTCTCTTTATTCATCAATATATACATATGTACATTTGAATAGTGTCAAAAATGTTAAAAAAAAAAATAATAATGCATTTTCTAAACCTAATATATCACACAGTGATATCCTATACAAATTAATTAATATGGAACTCTTCTAGAGAGTAAAGAGCTCTACTTATAAGGTACTGCTTTAATTTTCTTTTAAAGTTATATATACAATCAATAGTTTTTTATTTCCTTGGGCAGCTCTTTAAATAACTTGGCTCCTGCATAAGTTGGCTTTTTTGTATAAAACTGGAGTCTGTGGCGAGTGAGTATGATTTCGGATTTTTGTCTTGTATTGTAAGGATGGTTTAAAATCTTTATGTCAGAGTTGTTTGTTAAACCAGCATCTTTATATATCATAATAGTGTCTAAAATATACTGCCCATAAACTGTTAAAATGTTTAGGGATTTAAAATATTCTCTGGCCGAATTCTCAGGTTGAAGATTTTTAATAATTCTAATTGCTTTTTTTTGCTGCTTTAAAATTTTGTCAAGGTTTTCTTTTTTTGTTGATCCATATAGACAAATCCCAAAGGAAATATGGGAGTGAATGTAGGAATGATAAATCATTTTAAGAGTCGACTCGCTACACAACCTAGACATTTTTCGTAAAGCAAATATACCAGAGTTAATTTTGGATAAAACCTTTCCCACATGTTCATTCCAATTTAGATGATTATCAACCCATAGACCTAGAAATTTTGTGCTTTTTATTTGTTCAAGCGGTTCAGACTCAATTAGAACAGCTGGTTCTGTTGTAACTCGGGATTGAGCTGTCTTAAATGGAATATAATTAGTTTTAGAGGAATTCAAAATAAGATTTTGGTTTTTCTAAAAACTGTGCAATACTTCCTAATTCTATAAAAGACAAGATTTCTATTTGTTCTATTGTTTTAGCTGAAATTTTTAGATTTGAATCATCGGCATAAAGAATAATATTACTTTGTTGTGTGCTTGTTAAGCATTGTGAAATGTTCTTTAAATAACACACAAAAAGTAAAGGACCTAAAATTGATCCTTGTGGTACTCCAGTTTTGATTGGTTTAAGTTCTGATTGTTGATTGAAAATTCGATTATTTTCTTTAATGTAATTTATCTGAACAAATTGATATCTATTGTCAAGATATGACCTAAACCAGTTCAAAGAAGTTTTTCTAACACCAAGTGAATATAATTTTGAAATGAGGTTTGAATGGATCACACTGTCAAACGCTTTGGACAGATCCATGAATATTCCTACACAAGGATCTCCAGCGTCTATTGAGTCAATTATTGATTCAATAAAAGAAACACTTGCTGAAATTACTGATTTTCCTTGACGGAAACCATGCTGATTATCATCGATTAAATTGTTTTGTTCTAGGTATGACATTAATTGATTGTAAACTGTCTTTTCATAAATTTTTGATATGACTGGTAACAAAGATACGGGGCGATAATTTTCTGGGTTGTTTTCATCGTTATTTTTATGAATTGGAACAATTTTGGCAATTTTTAATCTATCAGGAAATATTCCAGATATAAATGATGAATTAATTAAGTGACAAAGTACTTGGCTAATCTCTTTTTTGACTGATTTTATTAAAATAATTGGTATTTCATCATACCCACTCGAGTACTTATTTTTAAGTGAATTAATAATATCCTCTATTTCCTCTCTATTGACATCTCTAAATCTAAAAGTAGGTTTTAGAGATAAACTGTCAGTAACTGTTTAAAATCTTACTGTCATCTAAACTGTAATTTTCTAATGTTTTGCCTGATAAATTTTTCACAACATTAACAAAGTAGTTATTAAATATATTTGCTACATCTTTAGGGTCTGTCATAACTCTTATCTCCAGCATTCAATTTTAGATTGTGAAATTTTTTGTTTTGTTTATTTCCCACCTCTGAGTTGATAATGTTCCACACAGTCTTCTGGACATTATTTGAATTTTTAATTTTACAGTCAAAAAAAGCCTTTTTTGCAGTAGTCAAGTTGATTTTGTAGTTGGAAACTTTACTTTTCAAAATGTCTAGTTGCTCAAACATTTGATTGTTCCTTATTTTTTTGGCAAGAGTAACCAGCTCACTCTTTTCTTGTTTTAGCTTTGGTGAAATCCAATTATTTTTCACAATTTCTTTTTTAACAATTTTTTTTGGGAAGGCTATATCAAAAAGAAACGTAAAATTTTCAAAAAATATGTCATATTTTTGCTCACAGGGTGCAAGGAATACCTCCATCCATGTTTCCTTAGCCAGTAATTTTTTGAAAAGTTCTACATTCTCCTGACAAAAATTTCTTTTCTCACGAACAATAAAGTTACCTTTTTTTGATTTTAAAGTAGGTGTGGAAATTTCAAGGCACTGTCCGTCATGATCTGACAATAAAGTTACAACACCATTTACATACATTAAGTCCTTGTGAGCTTTAGTTACTATAAAGTTATCAATTGCAGTTTTTGAAATATTGGTAACTCTAGTTGGAAATTTGACTAAATAATTCATATTATTACTCTTCAGTATATTATTTAACATAGTATGACCTTTAGATTGTTTTAGAACATCGATATTTATATCGCCAGCAATTACAACCATTTTGAACTTATTCTGCAAGTGCTCTATAAGTAAACTTAATCTGTCCAAGAATTCTTCAGCATTTGATTTCGGTGATCTATAAATACCTGCTAATGCAAATTGAAAGTTGCCAATTGTTAATTTACTTACACAGAATTCAAACTGTTTTTCTTCCAATATTTTATTTTTTAGAGAACTAGGGATTAAAATTTGTTTTTCTTTTAATTTGTTATTACATAAAATCATGACCCCTCCCTTACTTGATAATTTCCGTGAAAAATAAGAGCTTACTGAATACTGTTCAATATTTAAACGTTCTATTTCTTCTTCTTTCATATCATGTTCGCTTAAAATAATAATGTGCGGTTTGAGTTCTTCCAGCACTATTTGTAATGACTCTATTTTTGATTTCAAATGCTGAATATTCTGGTGGAACAATTTAATATAACTATTTTTACTAGTACTATTGTTGTTTGGACTTACAGAGGAGGGTAATATATAGGAATTATAGGTGGAGGGGGCTGGTAATGAGCCAGATATAAAAAACCATCTTGATTGGTCTCACAAACTTTGACTTTTTCACCAAAAACACCACATTCACTATATTGCCCTTTCACTTTCTCACTGTATGATGACACTCCTGGGACAACTATGGGTGGAGGAGTCGTCAGTGGCGTAGAGCAGGTTAGTGGAAATTAATCTCTATTTATAGTCTTTAAGGAAATATATTGTGATTTACTAGTTGTATCTCGTGTCAATTGTCGATTTATAGGTATACAAATCACAATGCGTATTCGAGGATATTGTAATCGAAAGTACTCATCTTCGATATTGTTAGCAAACCTCTGTTATTTAAAACCAAGATTGCAATGGAATTCACATCACAAGAATATGCTGATATGCACTTTGTGTATGGTTTTTGTAACGGTAATGCTCTTGCCGCCAGAAGGGAATATGAACGTCGATTTCCTAATCGGCGCATTCCATGTCCAAGAGTTTTCTCGAGATTACACCAGCGGCTTGCAGACTATGGTACCGTACAAAAACAGCGTAATGAAATGGGTACAGTATATGGCGTTGCGACAGACGAATTAATACTTGATGCTGTTCATAATGAACCCGGAATAAGTACTAGAGAAGTTGCTAGAGACATTGGTACTTCTAATTGGAAAGTTTGGGACGTCTTGAAAAAAAACCAACACCATCCCTTTCATTTTCGCCAAGTTCAAGCCCTCGAAGAAAATGACTTTGGACCAAGAGTGCAGTTTTGCCGGTGGCTCCTGAATAGTGACATGGAACAATATGGCTTCTTCAAAAAGATTTTGTGGTCAGATGAATCGTTGTTTACCAGAGAGAGGATTTTTAATAGTCACAATATGCATCACTGGTCAGAACAAAACCCCAGAGCTACTAAGGAAAGGGCTTTTCAAAGACGTTTCCGAGTTAATGTCTGGGCTGGAGTCATAGGAAACCAATTAATTGGTCCCCACTTCTTTGAAGATACCTTGAATGGACCAACATACTTGGACTTCTTACAGCACACCTTACCTGCCCTCCTTGATGTACTGGATATAAATCAAAGAGACGAAATAATATTTCAGCATGATGGAGCTCCTCCACATTTCACAAATGAGGTGAGAGCCTGGCTTAGTCTAAACTACCCTACATGGATTGGTCGAGGCGGACCCGTCGCGTGGCCAGCTAGGTCACCTGATCTAACGCCCATGGACTTCTTTGTCTGGGGGTTTCTAAAGAGTGAAGTATACACAACACCCGTGGATAATGAAGAAGAGCTGAGACATCACATCACAACAGCTGTAGAAAAGTTGCGAGAAAAACTTTCTTTTAAAGTTACAGTTGGTGCAATGAGAAAGAGGTCTCGAGCATGTATCAGACGTGAAGGCAGACAGTTTGAACAAGATCTTTAAGTTTTAAAGTGTCAGTTTTTAAGAGTAATGTTTTTAAAGTATGTGTTTAAGTTTAATTTCCTACTTCTAGTTTGTTATAATTTTTAATAAAATCTGTTTTAATTGCAAATAATGAATTTTTAATTTTTTTAGTTGCTAATTTTTTGCAACAATTACTTGCCACAAAAGGCATGAGGGGCAGTCTTAAGGCAGCTAAGGTACTCCATTGATATTAGTTTTAATAAATACCGGCAGTCGGAATCAAACCTTCAAGGTCCAACTTTCAAGAACTACTATCTTAGTATTTATTGTTGGTGTTGGTGGTGAATTTATAAAAAAATGGTCAATAATTATGTTTAATGCCTAATTTCGCCCAGTAGGCGTAAAGGAAATGTCACTTGTAGTATATCATTTTAAAGCTTATAATGTGGGTAAGTTTTGGTAATATTTGACAGTTTGTAGGTTGAAGCATAAAAAAATTTTCTTAAGTAAGTTATAGCACCCTTTTTTTTAAATTTCCCAAAATTTTGTTTTCGGGTAGATTTTACAAAGCTTCAAGGAGGCTCAACTGGACATACTGTACTTATTCTGATAGAAAATTTTATGTACTTTCTATAAATGACATAAAAAATGGCGATATGTTTGGTAAATGGCAAGAGAAATTAAATTTTTAAGGGCAATGTCAAGATTTAAAAAAAAATTCAAATGAGTGCCACTGGAAGGTGGATTGAGATGTAAGTGTCTAATTTGCGTATTTTTGTTGCATTTTGTGTGCATAATAACCCCTTAATTTTTTTGACACTGACTACCAAACACCCTGTATATAATATATAATGGCATTTTATCTCTGAGTTGATTATTTTACTGCTAATTAATATTGTAATAAAATAATTTTTTTTAACAATAATAAATTGCACATCCAGAGCTGTCATGCACAAGGAATGATCTATTTACAAATTCTAATACATATGTGTGTGAATTTTAATTTTTTTGACCTCTGAAGACCTCAAAATAAAAAAGTAACATGTATGTTACTTAGTAACATGTATGTTACTTAGTAACATGTATGTTACTTAGTAACATGTATTAACCCCAAGCCATGCCTTGCCTACCACCGTAATAGCGCATTTTTTATAAGGAGATGCGCTATTAACTCAGAGGTAAACCCAGGTTTGTTTACCTTTGAAAGATTCTTGCAATAAAGTTGACATGCTGATTAATCCCCTCTGATGCTTCTGCTGTGCTTCGGTCGAATGCTGCATACTTCCTGAAACAAAACAAAAAAATATATCATCATAAATCACTGCTTAATCAAAAGAGTCAGTCAGGAAAACACAACACTGTGCATTACAATTTTTAACTATATAAGTAAAAAAATAAAGAAAAAAAAGGAAATTTACCCCTTAAAACTTTTAGTGTTTTGTAAATTGCAGGATGACAGGAGAGGCTCAAATTAAAGGCCTTAGTTCTACGCTCGGGGAAATTCCGAACACTATACAGGCAGTTTATAAATACCTTAGCACTAAGCAAATCTTAAAAAAAAAAAACATGAATGAGTTACAGAGGAAAGTAATCCCAACGTTGAAGAGGAATAATGCTTTTAACTTGATGATGAAAACTTGAAAATGAACACCTTGATGTTCGAAACCATAGGTCGTCTACACCTAATCTAAGGATTACTTGGCAGTAACAGGTATTTTAAACCATTTTGTTAAATATTAAGTGATCCAGGGCTATACCATCATGTAAAAGGAAAGTAATTTTGAGTGGACCAAATGAGCTAAATCCTAGAAATAAAAGAGCGGAAAGAGCATGCCCACCCTAATATTATCATTAAAAATTTAACCTTCTTCCATTTAACTTTCCATGGTAAAGCTCACATATCCAGGAAATAATTATTATAAATTTTTTTTGCCATACTGCTATTAAAATGGATCTTTTTGATATAATTGTTGTGGGACAACGTGGCAATTTAGTTCTTTTTGGCTTTAGAGAGATGAATCAGCTGATGTCACAGGCACAAAGTTGTCATAACAATTTAGTAAAAGTGTAAGACTAAATTGCCGAATCTGGACAAGGACCGAAATTTATACTATTCCGCTACGTGGGCTTTGGTAAATACATTGCGGAGTGAGAATTTTATTTGGACATTGAAAGAAGCAAACTACCCAGAACGGGTTGTGGGCAATTGTTAATGCACAAATGCCGAGGTAAACACGTTCTTCGGAGATTGAGTAAAATCATGATATCCACAACTCAATGTGGGTAAATGTGATTGCCCACGTAGAGATGTGAGTGTTTGTAGTTTGCGCAAAGCCAAATAGCTTATCTCATGAACTAAATAGAGGTGCAGGTTGAGACGTTCATATTACCTCCGCCACCCACTACTAGGGGTGGGCGAGTACTCGAGTTTTCGAGTATCTGTCGAGTATTTTTTGATACTCGAAGCTCGAGCGAGTACTTGTGACTACTCGTTAAAGTCGAGTCGAGTAGTTATTAAATTAAAATATAGCATTTCTGAAATGTTTTTCCATTTATTTAAACCCCATTTCTTTAAATTGTAAAATGTTTTTATTGTGAAAGTGATACATTTTAAGACCAAAGAAAGTACGATGTGAAGACGATGAAAATGCTTCTGATGGTGCTTCTCAGACAGAACTCTACTGCTGACTGAACTCTTTGTCTTGTCACGCGGGTGACGCACACGGTTAGTGGTAGAGTCAACATTGCTACTGATTAATAAAATGATTCATTTGTAGACCTTCATAACACTGGGAGAAAAATTAATAGTCAATTATAATTTGACATCTAATTGCATCAAAACAATGATTTAAAACTGATTCAAATAACTTTAGACAAAATAAAGAGCTGTGTTGACATTAGCAGTAAGAATAGTACGGCAGACAGAAGAGTAGGTACAAGAGAACAATCAGGTTTACCAATGGCTAACCTCAAATTGCCAGAGTAATACCATTGACTTTAGATACTAAATCAATAGTATCAATATAGTCAATGGTAATACAATTTTATAGTTGTATGTTATTTTTCTAATCCAGCATTCACAAAAATATATGTTTAATAATTGATAATAAACATATTTTTCTCTCAAATTGCTTTGATTATAAGACAGACATTGAATTTATTGTTCTTTGTGATTTTTTAAGTCCTAACAAACAGGCTTCATGGCTGTTCACTAAAGCTAGCCTTTACTCTTACTGCTTTACTCAGTTACTAGCAGACGGCGAGGGAATTAGGTGAATTCCAAAACAGTGAAAATTATATGTACATAGCTTGAGTATTTCGGAGAAGTGAAAATAATTCCTAAACAAAATGAGTGGTGAAGATTTTCAAAGGAAGTAGATAGAGTTGAAAATGACAATTTAGATCCACCAATTACATTTAGTGATTTTGATTCAGCTGTAGCATCCAGGTGTCTAGGCTAGGCTTCTGACTCAAAGTGGCCTAATATGCCAAATACAAAAAACTGTGAATAGGGAAAAACTTTTATTTGGTAACATCTTAAAGTAAGGAAAACATATGAAAGTGAAAAGTTAAGTAAGTAACTGTAACTGGGGATTTTCTTTTTTTCATTTAATGATGGTTAGAGGCTATTTTTCAATCTTTTATTCTGTACATTCCTTAATCCCTTTTGTTACTAAACCAAGTTGCTTAAGTTTTTTTTAATAATCAGCGATTTAAAAACCAATATTTTTTCCTTTACACAGTTTTTAAGCAAATTAAACTTAGGACTAAAGTTCATTATCTTTTTTAGCCCTTGTAGGATAGGCTAGTTATTTTAGTATAGTAGGCTAGTATATTTTTATATTTGAGTATAGACTAGTTATTTTAAGGCAATTTTAAATATTTTTATGTTCACGTATTACTTGACTCGACTCGACTCGAAACTCGAGTATTCTACTTACTACTCGACTCGACTCGACTCGTTCCAAAAATGTGATACTCGCCCACCCCTACCCACTACTCTTAGCAATAAAATTAAATGAGTCACTAAAAACATGAATCAACATGACTGTCCTGTCTTAATTATTCTTATCATGTCAATAATCCCATTTCAGACCAAACCTTACCTCTGAACAATACCTGTTCAAAAAAATATCTGCTATTGAAACACTGGAGAAAAACTAGAAGTTTATTTTATTTGGTTATTTATTTTAGAAATAGATTATGAAAGCTCTTCGGTGTTTGTGCAAACTACTAACACCCACAACCCGACCAGGACAGTCAAATTCACCCATATCGGGTTGTGGGTATTATGGTTTTACTCAACCTCCAGAGAGAACGTGTTTACTTCGGCAATTGCGCATTTATGATTACCCACAACACGTTCTGGGTAGTTTTTTTTCAGCAAATACTCAAATAAAATGCACACTTTGCGATGTGGGTATTTGACAATGTCCACAAAACGGAGCAAGTAAAAATTTTGGGTATTGTCCGGATTTGGCGTTTGAGCGTAACATAAGTATATTGATCCTAATAAAAACCAATTGACCAAGACTCAATTGAAAAATACAATAGACTGAGATAACATTGTTCATTGATAACATTGTTGATAAAAATGTTCAAGGCAAGTCTGATCCCTGGAACGACTGGCTCAATACAGTTAATATCCCCTCCTATAGTTGATGTACAGTAGACTCCCTCTTAACCGGTCTCCGCTTTAACTGGCCTACCCTGACACAAAAACAACATCTTTTTAACCGGTCATTTTTTATCTCATAATCGCTTAAAACGGTCGTATTTTGCCGGAAACGGAAACATAGTTTTCTTATCTACTGTATCGTTCAATTAAACGCTATATCACATTGACGTTCTCACTGGACGAAAGTGAATGCTAACGGCAAGTGAATGTGTTTGGATCTACTATCCAGTACACTGCAATAAAGAAAGGAATTATTATTAGTTGAGTTGGTTGTGAATTTCATGTGTGTTGAATTTTAGCTACACCGGTAAATCATGCACAGTGATGTATTAAATGGCCGGTAAAGAGGGAGTCTACTGTAGTAAAAACCCATTTTACCAGTCAATGTTCACGTTGTGTAATATATCAATCTTATAGTAAGTCTAACCTAACAAACAACACAATAGGTAGTAACAGAAATCAACTCATTGTTTGTAAGAAAGTGCTGAAAATGTCTATTTACGAAAACAATGTTAAAACAACCCCCATCTCAACTCCTATAACCTACAAGTGTAAGTAAATTTTAAAATGGTCCATATTTATTTTCACTGGATGGTAAATGTACTCACTGTAAAGAGTGACCCTAGAATTAATCTGCACCAGATGACTGACCAGTTGACTGGAATTAGCCAGGTACGTTCGATTGCTCTCCCTCAAACTCTCATCTGACTGATCAGCCAACTCCTCGTCTAAGCTGGTGGAAAACAACGTGTCTTAAAATAGTATAAAATTAGTTTAAAAGAGTCTACGGTAAAAATCCAATTAATTAATTGACTAAAAATAGGAAAAAATGCATAAAACAATGATTATTCTCACCTGCACCTACCTCAGCCTTTGGTGGACTAGCATGGTCTCCATGTGACTACAGTAGGTGCCGAACTGGCCGGGTAGTTTTTGGATCACAGTTTTGCAAATCTTACTGGGTGAAAGGTGTTGTTCAAGCTCCAAAGCCAATTCACCTGTTTCTTTGAGGTGACTTGCATACTGAAACAACATAACCAGCCAATAAAAATCATAAAATTAAATTTTTTAAACTTACAGTACTTTTAAAAATTCAATTTTCGAAAATAGGTTTATTGGATGGATGCATTGTAAAAATGGCTTTGATAGTGATTGCGTACACTAGGTAATTTCCTATTTTAACTCAATGCCTATTTTATGCTACTGACTCACAACTAACTCATACTACCCTCGCCCATTGGTTTGGCAGAACTCAACATTTTTGGGAAATACTACAATGCTTAATAAACAAGTACAGTAGAACCTCGATAGTTCGACACTTGGTGGACTTAGAGAGTGTCGAACTATCGAAATGTCGAACTATAGGGAGTATATGGGAAATTTTAACAATGGGAATATGAAAATCATAATTTGAATTTAGGAAACACTAAATTTTAGTGAAATCATAACCTAATTGAACTTTAACATAATAGTACAGTAAAATAAGGCCAAAAACAACCTTTTGATCGGCAACTGATGTGCGTCCATGAAATTTTCAGGAGACCTTCCTTTAAGCTCTAGAAAAAGAGATTTGATGAGTCCCCAAAAAATAAAGTTGTTTTACACCTATAAAATCACTTTTCAAAATGCCGGTTCTTTTGTAATGAAATAAATTTTGAAAAAAGCTTCCCCTTTTCAATTTTTACGTGCATTACCTCAATATTATGTTTAGGACCAACTCCAATAATTGTTGTATACTAAATACTTTATTTTTAACGGTGTTTATTACTTGGCCGCCATCTTGGATCCGCCATATTGGATACAAGTTGGTTTTTTCTAATGTAAAGATAGTGTTGTGACACATCATTTCAGAGATTTTTTCGCTCATTATAATGCCACAATCCGTTTTTGAAAATATTTTTCCGTTTCAAATATATACGGAAATTAAAATTCTTCTCCATGCATTTCTTATGGACGTTTCAAATTTTGAATATATTTATTGCTTATTTTTCCTCATATGTATCGTGTTCTAATTGAGATAGGTTGTTAATTTAGGTATCATATCACTCAGTGGATCAATGGGCTTCTTTAGAGTTTCTGTTTATTCAAATTGGCTTGGTTTGAAACGGTTTGTAAATTTTAAACTTTACTCAAATTTCAGACTCAGTGGATCAATGGGCTTCTTTAGAGTTTCTGTTTATTCAAATTGGCTTAGTTTGAAACGGTTTGTAAATTTTAAACTTTACTCAAATTTCAGAAATGGAAATATTTTTATTGAAAAGTGTATAATATCACATCTTAAACGTATCCAATTGTAACAATCGATATAAGGAGTTAAAGCCAATAATGTACCGTTTAATTTAAGACCAAAACGAACCTTGAATCTCATTTACAACTTGAGTTGTACCTTAACTGAAGACGAATTTCAGGAACCAATAAATTTTATGTTGATTAGACAGTTATAAGCCACTTAATATCCAACGAATTTCAATGGTCAATAACTCAAATCAAAGACATTGATGTACTAGTTGTTTTAAGACCAGAATTAACTTTGTGTCTAAATTTAGAAATTGAGATATTAATCTTTAACTAAAAGCGAATAAAAAAATAAAAAAAATGGAAGTTTCTATTAAATAGAAGGAACTGATCTCAATATCCTCCAAATGGAATGAAGAATAGCTAAAATTAATGCCAGGAATATTACTGAGTATTTTAAAGTCACAATGAACAGAATTCCTCAGTTAGAACTAGATATAAAAGAAAAATAATGCAAAATAAATTTAAATTTCGAAATATCCATAAGAAATTTATAGGGTTGAATTTTTATTTGAGTGTATCTTTAAAACGAACCAAGATTTTCAAAAACGGATTGCGGAATTGTAATCAGCGTAAAAATCTACTTTGAAATGATGTGTCACAACACTATCTTTACATTTAAAAAAAATAACTTTCATCCAATATGGCGGATACAAGATGGCGGCCAAAAACTAACGACCGGTCATAATGAACTACTTCCCATTAAAAAATTATCGGTGGTGGTGTCACAACATTATATTGAGAAATGCAGGTGAAAAATAAAAATAAATACATTTTTTCAAAATGTATCCCATTACCAAAAAACCGCCATTTTGAAAAGTGGTTTT
Source organism: Neoaliturus tenellus (assembly GCA_030545055.2). NCBI lineage: Eukaryota > Metazoa > Arthropoda > Insecta > Hemiptera > Cicadellidae > Neoaliturus > Neoaliturus tenellus. The sequence continues at coordinate 169,804,692 of CM061531.1, read as the reverse complement.
ATAGGTGAAAAACAATTTTATTTTTTGGGGACTCATCGGATCTTTAATTATAGTGCTTAAAAGTAGCTCTTATCAAATTTTTGGGAATGCACATCAGTTGCCGATCTAAAACCCTAATTTTACTGTACTATAAACAACATTCATATAATTCGAAAATTTATTTACATTTTCACCTTTGTCAGGCTCCAACATGGACACTATCGGTCATTATTAACATGGTAAGTTGTCATGTCCAACTATCAGGAGTGTCGAACTATCGAGAGTTGAACTATCGAGGTTCTACTGTATTGTAAAATTAACTTCAGCAAAGCATCTGAGTTAGGTTTTTATTAGGTTCCTTACCTAACTCAAATGAGGCTGTCACACTTTGAAGAGAAAAAAAAAACTCTTTGTACTCTACTTTAACGCTACTGTTCTCACTCAGTTCCTTTATGTGTGAAAATATATTGCAATGAAATTGCAACAGTTTGAACTAGACAAAGTAATAAAAAAAGAGACTGTCAGAGAACTTACCACCAATAAAAGTAGAGTCGAATAACAGAGTCCACTAGTCACAAAAAATAACACTAAACGGAAGATAATTTTTGTGGCCACATACTATTTTCTCAATAAGAAAGTGGTTGGATTAGAAACAACGTGTGATCAGTTACAAACAATTTGGCAAGCCTGTTTCCACTCAATACCTTTTAACTGATTGAGGGACAAATAGACTCAACTAATCAACTCTAATTTTCTCGGTTAGTTCTCTGGCAAACTCTTTCCTTTGTTCCTGTGTTTGTAACTTTAACCTAGAGCCACCCTAATCTCGAATTATTTTGTTTGGATGAAGAAGACAGATAGATGGCATTTCCTTACTATCAGAATTTTATTGAGAACAGTAAAACTACGGGCAACTACGGACGACTGAACCAGTTGGCTCACCTTGCTGTTGATGGCCGAGCTGGCCGTGGGTAGCGCCCGCAGCCTGTTCTCCGTCACCTTGTGCCACAGCGCCAGACTGGCCGCCATCTGCTGCAGGGAAGCCCTCAGGTCCTCACCCAGGCCCGATGACAAGCTGTCCTTGGTGTCAACCACTCTCGGCACGTTCAGGCTGTTCAATGGGTCCTTTTCTGCAACAAGAACCTAGGTAAATATGTTATTTTGACTAATAAATCAGTACGACTCTTTTTTATTCAAGAAACTGATAATTTGGTTTAAATATAGTAAAAATAGAAAAAAGTGCTTTTAATTTAATAGAGTAAGCTTTATTAAATATGCAAATTTAAGGGACATATTACAAAAATCCAGTAATTGGTTGTTAATCTAATAAAATGAAGTATTGGAGTTGGTGGTGTAGTGGTTAGCGCACCAAACTATGGAACCATGGTGAAGGTTGTAGATTTGATTCCCTGCTCTATCTATTAGTTTTAATTTGTACCATACATAGGGGTCTGCGGTACAACAATTTTCAGGTCGGAACGGTTCGGTACAGTAAATTTTTGTGTAACTCGGTTTTCCGTACAAAATTGGTATGGTACGGTACACGTTATTAGTATAGGCCTAGCACTATTAATATCGATGGGTAACACTTCAAACTCGTAAATTTTGCTAGATAAGAACTTAATAGGAAAAATGTCACAATCACTTAAGCAAGTCCTTGTACTCCACACCTGTGCAGGTATGCTGATCATATCAGTTTAACGCTAAGTTGTAAAAATTAACATGAAGTGAGTAGCAGCATCACAACAATAATTAAAAACATAGATTTATTAATGGCTGATAAAAAAACTTGCAAATATCAAAAGAAAGCCTATAGCCTATTCTGTATCAGTCTTTTTACCATTCATCACCTAATATATAAAAGAACAAACAAACTTAATAAAAAAAAAATTCTAAGCGGAACTCAAAAACTATTTTTAGTAGGCACCGCGTAGCCGCAGTAGGCTAGGCCTATTGTAGAATCGGCAGATGCCATCATTGGAGCGGTATCGCCAGTGTTTGAATCACTCATGATAACAATAAATTATTTTACAACTAAGCTATTTATGCTTCACATTTGGTTAACTATTCAAATCCTAAACTTATTTCATAAAACTTCCAGGGCAACTATCATAATACAAAGACATGATGTATTAGTGAGCCAGTAGGAATAACTATCAGTGACAGAGCAAGCTTAATAAACTATAAACCATCCAACGAGAAAAGGCAATGTACAATCCATAAAAACAAAAAGATAACGACAAAATATTAATAATTCTGTTTTCCTTAAGTCCAATATAAGTAATAGATACATAAATATTTTTGACATTTGTGATTTATACCGAAACGAATTTGTACCGATGCCTATAACTGTACTGAACCGATGACGGAAATTTGTCTTGTACCGTACCGGATTTTCGATGCACCGCAGACCCCTAACCATACACCTGTATAGCACTATAGCACTTACTGTACCATCCCCTTACTTTGTCTAATACGTTCCCACACAGATCTATGTGGATGGGGCAAAGTAAGGCAAAAAGGTCACAGCCAAACTTAATAATCTCCTACAAGTTTATGTAAAACTTGGCAAGGCTATGAAAATGTAAGAATGTGAAATAAATAAATTTAAATTATAATGATAATTAATTGTGTTGAGATTTAAATATAGCGTAAAATAATTGTTTGGTGATGATAATTTTCTAACCCACGGTGATGAAACCACCTTTAAATGAAAATAAAACACAAATCATTAAATAAAAAAATATACATGTATAAAAAAACATGATTCTAATCTAAATCCAAACTTGAAGGAAATTACATTTTACAAATTTTTACGAATCACCATGGATCACAAATTTAACTTTTCTACAAACACTGATAAATTAAGTAAAAAATTTAAAATACATCTTGTTTGCTTTAAAAATTTATCTAACAGCGTCAACAGTAACATTTTAAGAATGGTTTATTGTGCAACCATCCAATGTTGTTATGGTATCACAATATGGGAAGGCACTACATTAGAAAATTTTAACAGAATATTTTGCACCTAAAAGAGCAGTCAGAACAATCTGTAATGCTTCTGCTGCTGATGAACCCTGTCAACAAATATTTAAAGATTTGTAGTTAAATCCCTGCTCCGCCTTTACATTTATGATCTCTGTAAGTATTTTATTAAACCTCTTTTGCAATACGAGCAACATGTACAACATAACTTTATCGAATACTCCATACATTCTACTGCCAAATTTAAAAAGTCTACAAACTAGGCCTACATGGGGATGGGTCATCAATAAACTTTCGGTATCAAACAAAAATATAGTGTTCAATAAACGTTTCTTAAAAATGTGTCATTATAAACGCTTTTTACAGTGTCGATGAAATTTTTGGAACACGTATCAATTTTAATTTTAAGTAGAGAATAGCTATACTAGGTATATAATGCAGTTGTCTGCTTGCAATATTGAGCGGAGCGACTATTTTTTAAATCAATAATAGCAAATGTTTTATAGGTAATTCAGGTGAGCTCGTTCGTTACGCTCACTCGCCGTCAGGGTTTAGCTCGTTCGCTGCGCTCACTCGCCATTTGGGTCAGCTCGTTCGCTACGCTCACTCGCCGTCGATTTAGTTCGTTCGCTGCGCTCACTCACCTTTTGGGTCGGTTCATTCGCTGCACACACTCGTCGCCAGATTTAGGTTGTTCGCTGCGCTTACTCGCCACAAGTCTGTAATACTCTTAATAAGTTTTGATTACGCAGATTTGCTGCAACGGGGTATTATATGTTTACAAGATATTGTATGGTGCGTCATCCAAGATTTGCACCTCCTCTCCGTAAACGTGGCATTTCATTCAGTACAAAGGTAAACGAACCACTAAAATAAACAAAACAACAATTTCACATTAAACTACTGTATTCACAAACAGCTGATAGTAACAACAGAATGCAGTTAAATTTGATCCATATAACAGCTGTATAATCAACACACAGTAAACAAACCAAATAAAATATTTCTCCAATTAAAATAACATGGTAACTTTAAAGGGCTGTAGGGCAGAACCCTATGTCCGATTTGGACCATTTCAGATTAATACCTTCCCATGGATGGTTACTATGACCGAGCAAAATTTCGTGAGGATCACTCCAGCCGTTCAGGAGAAGTACGTGTAAATAAAAAGCCAGAGTGTAGTATAGGAGCTTCGCTCAATAATGCTCTTCTATACATCTTTCTCTTCAATGTAACCTTAGGTTAGTTCAACAACGGTTAGTTCTTGGGTTAGTTTGTGATGGTTCTCTATATTAGCCTACTTTAAAAATTTAGTTACTCACTGGAGTCGATGAACGGCAGGTGTGAAGCAATGACCGACGTCAGTGTTGCCACTTTCGCCTCCGCCTTTGCCCGGTACTCAGCGTGCGTCTGCCGCAGGGCTGCCAACTCGTGACTCACGTCCGTCAACTGCTGCTGCCCCTCGCGAATGCAGCTCAGCTCGCGCTCCAGCCGAGCGATGGTAGCGCGGCTGCGCTCCTCCGCCTCGCGCGAGCTCCTCCGCAGCTGCGCCAGCTCTGCCGACACCTCGTCCAGCTGCGACGTGACACTCGTCAACTCCTGCCGGTGCTGGTCCTCCTTCTCGTTCATCTGCGGCAACACGGGATACATTGGGTGAGTTGATGAAGGTAAAACACATTTTGAAATTGCGATGAGCAAATCAAAACTAAAAATCTACTACAGTAAAATTCTGATTTTTACAAGTCAGAGCTGCCAAGTTTATCACGACAAATTTCAAAATTAGGCTATAGGTAATCCACGCTTTAAATAAAGATTTCAAACTGTTTAACTAACAGAATATATTAAATTAATATCAATTCTGTGAAATGAAGTGCTTGTTTAAAATGAATATTGCTAGCAGAACAAATATTGAATATTGGATATTGAATAGCAGTCAATGATATTTTTTCTGTTTTTTACTGCATTCATGCCCGCCGGTAACAGTAATCTCAGTTTAAGCCGTGAGCCAGGCCAGGCCAATCAGTGCTGCATTTCAGCATCAGTGCTGGATTGAAGTCAGTTATGTCTTCTTGTATATTTGACAAAGATGAGTGAAGTCCTATATCTTACATGTCTCATATCTTTGGAAAAAGAGTTTAATAAATACACTTTTAAATAACTTTAACTGAGTCCACAGGCTACAAACATAAACAATACGATACAAGTGATCCAAATAATTTCATACTGACCAAAGACAGTAGATTAGCATTTTCCTGAATTTTCTTCCTGAATTCTTCATCAATTACATGGTTGGAGATGTCCAATGGCGGTTGACCATCCTGTATTTTTATTTTTCCTTTTTTATTTTTCATTTGATTCTGGAAATAAATTTAATGAAAGGTTAGGAAAGTTACATCACATCTACAATAGTGATACCCAAGAAAAAATTTAAAAACATTATTTCAGAAAAGGAAAAGGAATGTGATGCAAGGGACCTTAGTAAATCACTTGGTTTTGTGTCAAATTGAATAAACTGTAATGTACGGTACTAATAAAAATAATTTGTAATAATTAATAACCATAATTATATTTTATTAAGGTTCAACCTGATGATTTTGTTCTCTCTCATATTTTCATATATATTCAGAAATTTTTGCTATCCAGGATCTAATGTATCGCATGATAAGATGTAATATTGACGCTATATGGCCTGATTTCAATAAAGTGATCCCACTGGTTTGACCTTTATGCCACCTATCCGACCATCCCCTCTGACAATTTCCAGACAGCCAGTCTCAAATCAATTTCCGATTTGTTCACATACCTGCTCTCACAGTACCAAATGTTATCTTTAAAAAGTTAATGACTTTTCTGTGACTTCTGTGACCACTAAACTAAAATCTGTGACTTTCGGTAACTTTAAATTACCAGCCGATACCCTGATAAAGAATCATATAAACAATAAATAGAGATAAATTGCCCATTGAATATACGGCACAGGTGATGAAATGGCTATCATGACGGCATGTACTGCGATCACAACCTTTTCCCTTACCCATCTCTCCTTTTCTCTTATATGTTTGCCATCCTAGGGGATAGAGCAGTACAGAGTACAGTGCTTCAAATCACTAAATTTCACTGAAAAACTCTATTCACGGAATGCTTTTTCCATTTATTAGGAATTTCCTAAATTAGGCCTACTTTATTTGATATACAGTTCACAAAACTACTCATAATGTAACCTAACTCTACAAATATCAGTGAAAAAGATATTACACAGCTGGTAGGCAAATATACGGCTATAGAAAGGTTCACAAAAATAGTCCAATGAAAATTTTAACAGGTGTGTCCCCACTCCCCCTGAGATGTTGTCATTTGCGGTTATGTTTGCCATGTGTAATATCATATAAAAATAAGTTTCTGGATAGATTTAGCAACTATGCATCAAGTCTCATCAGATTATTTTTGTGAACCTTGTAATAGTGAGCAGGTTACCTGCAGTGCGTCAAGCTCATCTTGAAGCACCGTGACGCGACAGGTTAGCTGCTCATTACGGAAGTTAAGGCTGTCGGCCTCCTGGTCGGCCCGACGAAGGCTCTGCTCCGCCTCCCGCAGCGACTCCTTTAGCTCACTGCTCTTCTGCTGCTCCTCCTGAAATGCCTTCTTCAGTACTGACAGCTGAGCCCGGCACTGGAAATCATTTGAGATTGTTACAATTTTGTATTCCTCATATCATTTTACTTTATAACTTGATTTACAGTACCAAACAGAAATACTAATTAATTCTATTCAGGGTTCTAAAGAATTTATACTGGGATGGTTTACAGAGTCAAATTCAGCTAGGCCTACGTAAAACTGTTTAAAAAATCAATAGGATTAAGTTAGGTACCGCAATTGATCTATTCCATTAATTTTACTTTTTTTACAGACCAGTAGACTCTTAAATATTCTAACCAATGTGGTGGTAATCAGTATGGATTTTGGAACATCCAGATTTTGGCAGTTTACTGCATCCGAGTGTGATGGTTTTAACTTACTCCACACAGTAGGCTAATGATGAACCCACACCACGACCACAGTAAAATAAGTGAACCATGCTTAAATGAATATGGCCTAACCAAATAGAGCCTATGATTTATCTTACACAAAAAGGAAACCCTCAAATAAAAAAAATTACCTTTGAGTACTCTCCAGCAAGTTTGTGATATCTAGTCTGTAGATCACCTGGCGAGCCCTCCATGATAATGTACAAAAGAACAGCAAAAAGTCTGGAAATATGAAAATAACAGTATAATTAGTAAACTAAGGATTTTACCATGAAGTGGTAGTCATGAAATACCACTTGTCTCATAAATTAAAATGATAACAAATATTTTACTGTTTTTGAGATTATTTAGGCTAGTTTTTTTTTCTTTTTCTGAATGTTATTAAAATTAATGGCTATACGGTTATTTTAACTTTACTCTGAAAAATTATTTTAAATAAGTAGGCTATTAATTTAGTTTATATTAAGCATACCTTCAGATATTATGATATTAACGAAGTCCATTGTGTAATCTTTGTATTACTTAATGAATAAAAGATCTTGTTTTTAAATAATATTTTGCTATTAAAAAGAAAATGGTAAAAACTCCATAACAGTTGACTCCCTGTAATCCAGACACCTCGGGACCTTACCAATGTCCGAATAAAAAAAAAATACGGACATTCCAGCAGTTTTTTACTTATGAAAATTACAATCTTTATTAGCGCATATATAATAATTATCAATGACATTTTAAGATAATTTTTAACCAAAACATTATGGGGTTTTGCTATCAATTCGTTGGAACCCATTTTTGTGACAATGATAAAAACCAACTTGACATCAAACAATAAGAAATGGGCTAACACGAAATTGTAAAGCATCACAAATAAAAACTTCATAGATTATTTTTTTTTTAAGAAATGAGCTACAATTTTAGATTTGTAAAAATTATTTTGCAATTACTGTAACTACAATTTTATTTACAAATAAACTCATAATGATATAAATCACATTTGAATATAAGTTAAATCCTACCTGGAGAATGTACATAGGGCCTACCAAATTTTATCACGTTATGATACAATATGATACGTTTATTACAATTTTATGTATTTTCCCCATAAACCCCATTGAAGTGAGTACCAAAGTGTGCCACCATATGGGGTTTGTAAGCAAAATTAATCTCTCTTCCTAATGCGTGTACATTACCTAATGCAGTGTTTCCCAACCTTTTGGTGCCCGCGTACCACCTGAGGCTTTTCAATTTTTTGGCGTACCACCCAAACTCATACATACCCCCCTCCCTTCCTCGCCTTACAAATACAGCCGGAGAGAGCCTAGGTTATTGTTTTCCTTTTAATATATATGCCCCTAATTATTAGTCTGAAAAAAAAATGTAACTGACATTTAAAACAATTAATTAAAAAAGTTCTAGGCTATTTTAATAGAAAACACATAAATTGGGATGAACATTTTATTTAGAAGCTAGGCCTATACAAATATTACTATGGTTAATTAACGTACTAATAATAAGTAGGCATAAATTATGTTTTCCACTTTGAAAGTAAAAATTGCTAGCTACAGGCTTTATAAACAAAGTTTCATAGGGTCTACAATTCAATTTAAACAAATCGTTTCAAATACACACTTACAACAAAAAAACATTATTTTGCATTTAAAAAAATAAACTAAAACAATTAAAATACAAAAGTATTAACAGCAAAAGAGGTTGTTAAACTTAATGGGAACTTTGCTGTTATATCTTGCTCAGAAAATAATCCCTTTCAGAGGATTGATTAATAACTTAGGACTAATTTTACACATGCACAAATAACGGTCATGACACAAACTATTTTGAGGTTGGTTTAACCTCGTTGGAATACACAAAATGTGTTCCAGAGTTAGGCCTACCAAGTGATGAACTTCATATTCTCCAATTAATTTTCCCTAGCGTTTCATTGTTTCTGCAGAGCATGTCTTGTAACTTCAAATGGTACAAGCTAAATACAGAACTTAAAATAATCCTAATTCAAGGGTTCAGACGGGTTTTGGATACAAAATCATTATTCATTAGTATAGGTACTCTCGGAAAAGGGAGTTTTAACTTAAAATAATTTAATTTGTTAAGTCGGTACAAAATTGCTTTTAGTAAGGAAGAGCTAAAGCTACGTATTGGTGTCTCTCAAATTATGAGTAAAAGTGTTGTAACGCAGAACTGAGCTGACCGAAACGGCTGACGTTATCAAGTATAGTTCAAAAGTGCTTTTTTTATTTTTCGGGTATTTTTTTCCTTTGTCCCTCGCGTACCACCTGAAATACTCTCGCGTACCACCAGTGGTACGCGTACCTAATGTTATCAAGATATGTTAATAAATAAGCGATAGAGAAGGTTTTGTTGCTTTCCCTTAAGGAACATTGAAAACATATTTTTTTGGATTTTCTTCACAGCCATTTGCTAAGTTAAAAATTCAAAATTGTAAACTGTTTATTTTTTTTGAGCTCTTTTTTATAAGGTTTATGTTTAAATAACTTGATTTTAAAAAGTTGGATAAAAAATTAAAAATCACATTTTTGACCCTTTTAAAACCCCAGAAACCTCCGCTCCCATAGTTTGATCATTCTGGTGGACGCGAACTAATTCAAGTTCACTCTTTTTTCAAGCTGCCTTACATCTCGTACCAAACCATAAAAATCGGAGGTTCAGTTCAAAAGTTTTCTTCTTCACGGACACATAAGTAAGATAGGCTATATAGGGTGTTCGAAAAAAAAAAATCATATAACTTAATTAAGATTATTCTATAGGCCTACATTAAAATAAGCAAAAAAATTCATGAAAACACATGTCCTAAAAACGCTTCATTAAGCCGCTAGCCACCATATTTTTATAGACTTAACAATTTTATATTTCGGTAGGCCTAAGGAACAGTTGAAAAAATTCATAGGCCTATTTGGCATGAACCTTTATCACACCAATACCCGAATAAAATTTTCGGAAAATAATTATTTTTTTCTATGTGTGTTTTCAAAATGGCAGCCATTTTAAGTTTTTAAACTCAAATTATTAAAAACTAAAAATTGTAGGCTATCAAAATTTTACAAAAGATTTTAAAAAGTTGAAAAATCAAATTACCTAAATATTGATAGGCGTAAAGATCCTACAACAAATAACGGAGTTAATGAAATTTTTTAAAGGAAAACATTGATTTTGCATTAGGCCTAGGCCCTATATTAAATGCAAATTTTCGTTATTTTCATTGAAAAATCTCAATAACTCCATTACTTGTTATGGAAACCTTTAAGTTACAAACTTGGTAAAGTAGACTCCCTCTTAACCGGCCTCCTTTTAACTGATCTCCGCTTTAACCGGCCTACCCGGGCACAAAAACACCATATCTTTTTAACCGGCCATTTTTTATCTCAACATCACTTTAACCAGCTGTGTTTCGCCGGAAACAATGTTTTCTTAGCTACTGTTTCATTCAATTCAGTGGTAGCCTATATCGTACTGTATTGACTTTCTCAAAAACAAATTAAAATGAACTGTCTTGGACAAAAGTATATTCAACCGGAAGTGAATGGGTTTGGACCTGATATCCAGTAGCCAAAATAAAGAGACAAATCATTATTAGGTTAGTTTAGTCGTGGATTTTAATGGTGTCGGATGTTAGCTATAAATTATATAGAGTAACAAAAATTTGTTTCAAGTCATAATTGCATTTCTAGGCTTTATAAATTTTAGGTTGGCGTTTTTAAAAGTACATCGGTTTAACCAGCCAAATCGTTATCCGGCCGAGGCCTGGTAAAGAGGTGGCCGGTTAAGAGGAAGTATACTGTAGGCCTATTAATATTTAGTAGGCCTAGCCTATATTTAGAAATGTATTTGATAATAATTATAGGCCTAAGTGAAATGATAAATAAAAACGTACTTATAAGTTACATTTGGCCTACGTACAATAACCTATAACACAGAAAGTATCATGAGGAAATAAACGACACACTGAGAAATGAGCATACTTGCGAGATAGGGTACATGTGGAGAAAACCTCCGCAAACTGACACCGCATTACAGAGTTGGAATAACAAGGAACTGAGAGGTCGGTGGAAGGTATAAATAGCTTACGGTAATTCCCGGGATGAAGCGCATTATGTATTAGGCCGGACACCCATTATGAATATTTATTTTAACAAAAACTACATGTGCAGAGTTCAACTCCGCATGCACCCAGTAGACCCAGCATTTAATCAACTCTTAGGGTCTGGGCCTTAGAAATTTTCTCAGGATCGTACCAGCCTATTACCACTCAGCTATTGGTTACTTAATTCGTTAACAATTTATTTCTCGGTAACAGTTTTGAAGCAGCTAAAATAGGCCTGACAAGTTATAACTGTAAGCCTAGTTCCGAGCCGAAGTTTAGTTCCGAACCAAGGGGGAAAGGTATGAAATTAATCCTTTACTGCTAGTATAAGAATATTCAATTGAAAGTAAGTAAAACTACAAACCTCAATTGAAATCACGTTGTTTCAGATAACTTTACTCATAATTAATTGAAACTTAACATTAGGTAACCATTCTACAATCACCAACGAAAAGAGAGAGAACGAAGAACAAGAGGGAAGAAAATAAACTAGAAATAAAAAAAAGGAAAACACCCACTATAACTGTATTTTTTTGCCATTGCCAACAGTTAATAAATCACCTTAACAATAAAAGGTTTTACTTCTATGTATATCACTGAGAAACTTGTTTCGACTACCAGGTTAACCGAGCCTTACTCGTTGGTTTTAATTCACTTTTGTTACAGTGTCGTTATAATAAAGCTATACAATTTTCACCAACAACCAACTATACCATTGACTTTAGATACTAAAGTATTTTATCTATCTAAAGTCAATACCATTGCCTATTGATACTACCATTGAAT